>CM076570.1:960348553-961092235 GCA_034641835.2 Pinus albicaulis | reverse complement strand
ACTCTGCGAGCCACTGCTCATTGACAGACCTGACACCATAATCGATGTACCTCCGGATCCTCCTGATCCCTGCCTACTGGATCGCTGTGCCTGACTCCGCTGCTCCTGAGGGTTTGGCCGATCCAAATACTCTAACTCCCGTGACCTCCTGAAAGCCCTGTCCTCGTCGAACTTCACATCTTGCCTGACAACAACTCTCCTCTACGCGGGAATATAAATTTGAAAGTCTTTCGAGGTCTCACTGTCAAGGTTACTTGGAAGCATATTTTAATATTTTTTATATTTTTTATATTTTGATGCATATATGTCAACAAAAACATGTAGAATGATGAATTAGATATAAAAAACATAAAAACATAGATTGAATCATATAACATCAATCATCTAGAAGTTATAATCTTCATCAACCACGCCCACAAGTTGGAAGCATACAACATATTGACTCTTGAGTCTCGTGAATCATCAATCTGAAGGTTTCAAGCTTTCAAAATTCAATATATAACATTTATCATCATTGATATATAACATTTATCATCATTGATTTCAAATTTCAATATCTAACATTTATCATCATTGATTCATTGATTTTAAAATTCAATATACATTTATCATCATTGATATATAACATTTATCATCATTGATTCATTGATTTCAAAATTCAATATATAACATTTATCATCATTGATATTATATAACATTTATCATCATTGATTCATTGATCACCATATAACTTTCATGAAGCATCATATTCACAATTCATAATGACTTGTAAACAGTAAACTTATAAATGCCAACTTCAAAGTTTCACCTTTCAAATTCAAACTTCAAACTTAAATTGTCATTAAATATATGAAATCAGAAAGAGTCAAGTTTCAACTGTTCAACTGTCAACAACAAATAGAAAATAGTAAACAACAAATATATTTTATCTGGCTGGCCCCTTGCCACGCCCACGAGAAATGTCTAATTTCTGTGAGCCACGAGGAACTATTGGTCTTCTAGTACTCTCAGGAGTACCATGACCACGACCAGAAGGTGGAGGCTGGATCTGCAAAGGAACAATAGTGTGATATCGAGGAGTGGCACTGGCACTGGCACCCGCACTGCTACCAGTAGATGGTGGGACTAGCCCTGTGTGTGGCGGTGCTGTTGATGCTTCATCATCATCCCTATAAAGTTCTGCTTCCAATTCTTCCAGATGTAACGTGCCGTCCTCCAAATTATCATCCTCTGGGTTGTTGTCCCAGACTCTGTATGATTGATCCTCATTTGCCCGATCACAATAATGGCTCAACAACCTCAAGTTGTAATGCACATAAACCAAGCTTTCAGCTCGGTTTTCATTCAGCCTGTTTCTTCTCACATTATGTATGAAGTTGTAGGTGCTCCAACACCTCTCTGCAGAAGAAGTGTTCACAACCTATGAGAGAACTTTTTTTGCCAACTTTGGCAAATGTCCCATGCCGCCATATGCTTCCCACCATGTGAGAGCATCAAATCTGTCTCTGTCTTCCATTGCATGGAAAGAACCAAAGTTAGCAGTGCAACTGAAGTATTTGCCTAATTCAAGGCACAATCTAGCACACTCCTCCCTGTCGGGTACCAACTTGTCTAATGCCTTCATGTACCCCTCTTGTACCTCTAGATCTGTGTGAGGTTTCATCCTAACCCCACCTCCAGGTGCAAGTTGGCCCAACCAAGATGGAGAGTAATATTTTGGCGTAAGGATATATGCCAAAGCATGTAGTGGAACATTGAGTTTATTCCACCGTGCACACACACAGTCATGAATCATAGCATACAAAATGGGATCATTATCCTTAACAATATCTTTTATTTGCCCCAACATGCTATCCATCTGCTCATAAACCTCTCCAATCACTGGTTTATCAGTATCTGCCAAGCGAATCATGTTATAAATGGGCTTGGTAAAACTCACAATTTCCCTCATACGTGCCCAAAACTGAGGGTCAAGGGCGGTCTCCTCCACATGTTCAAAACTTTGCCTGTCAACCATTGTTGCCGCCCTGTCCTTTAATAGCTGCCAGTGTGGGCTTGATACCATTGCAGCCAATGACTCTCTTACCTTCAAAAGGCGCCTGAAGGTGAGGTAATAGCTAGCAAATCTAGTTTTTGCTATTTTCAACAACTCCAATTTGGAGTGAGTACGAAAAAGCCCATGGGTATTGCTATGATTTGTAATAAATTTGATCATTTTTTTACCTCTCTTGTACAAATCACCAAGCCATTTGAATTGAGGTTGTTTGTTTTTTATGATATCATGCATCAAAAGGTTCATTATGTGAACCAAACACCCAGACCAAAAAATGTTGGGGTATTTATCCTCAATAATTGCTCCTGCTGCCTTACAGTTAGCAGCATTATCAGTGATGACCTGTATGACATTGTATGGCCCAGTCTTTTCAATTATATCAAGTAATGGTTCTGCAATGTTAATGTCGGTTTTGAATTTATCTGAATAATCATAAGCTGCCAGGAAAACTGCACCACTAACCGACACAGCCAAAACATTTATCAATGGTTTTCCTTTTACATTAGTCCATCCATCAGAGACAATGGACAGCCCATGCTCATTCCACGAACTTGTCATTCTAGCCAAAGAATTGTTTATTTTAGCTCTTTCATGATCAAGACCCACGGTTCTGGCCTTGTCATACCCAGGGCTTTTGTATCCTTTGAGGGCATCATTAATGGCAGAAACCATTTCATGCCAATAAGGTGAGTGAAGAACATTGAATGGCTTTTCCACAAATGGACTATAAAAACAGTATTTTGGATCCATCATTCTCTGCCTTCGTCTGGGAAACCGGATGTGGTTCTCCTTGTAATCCGATTACCACTATGCCCAAAATAACAGCATGAGACAGAGATTGAACTTGTTTATCCAGTGTGTTGAGCTTGAATCAGCAAAACCCTAGATCTTAGATGATCTACGCAGAGCAGCCCTCTTCCTTTCTCTCTCTCTCTGTAATTCTTCTGCTTCCAAAGTACAACTTTGATTCAAGATTTTTAGTTCCTTCCCTCGCATTTATCCCACCGAGTGCCTTCTCGGAATAATGGTTTGCAACCATGTGGTATTGTTGTTACCAATGAGGCAAACCAAGTTTAGTGGTTCCACCGCACCCTCCTTCCATTTCGAACATATTTCCACGAGGATATTGATAGCACATTTAGTTGGGGAATCTATGTTCTCAGGTTCTCCACTCCCCACTTCCTCCTCAGCATAATCCTCCTCCTCTTCAGGATTTTCTTCGGATCCACCATAACCCTCCTCTTCATCCTCCTCTTCTCTGATTTGCCTCTTTCTTCTAGCACTCTCCAACACCATTATCACAAAGAAAGGAACCAACATGAGGAAAATTCCTAGCCATATAGCCATGATGGAAACAAGTTTCAAGTTTCTAGCTTGCAAAACAAATGGAAAAATGCCAAATGAGAATAGAAAATGCAACATAGGAAAAAAACAATTCATTTTTAAAGTTTTAAATCCAATAAAATGCAACATTCAAGAAAAATTCAAGTTTTCATTTTTTGAACAACTTAAAATGCCATATAGAAAATAAAAACTAGACAGAAGTCCTACCTCTTTGTCCTTAGTCCTCGACTCCTTCAATCATCCTCTCTCGTTTTCCCTCAAGTAGCCTTTTGCTCCTTGCTCTCTCCTCGATCTCCCTTTTCCTTCCTCTTGCTCTCTCTTGTTTTCAAACTAACAACGATAACAAATAAATGAGGAGGGGAGGGCTTTTGCTTCATCTAACCCCTCCCTCCCAAACAAATTTGTTAAATTCGCTGCGGATTTTTTCTCACGAGGAGTCTTTTTTGTTGTCCGGAGCACTGGGAGAAAACGCTCCCCGATTTCTCCTCTACTTAAAAAACGCTCCCGAATCGCTTTTTAATGGAGGGAGTATCTACCCGTTAGCCTCGAAAAGTTCCCAAGAAAACAAGAAGCGTTTATCTGTGTTCGGGAAGCACACCTCCCGAAAAGGCTCCCCGTAGTTGCCGTGAGCGCTCCGAACGAAGTGCGTTTTTTGGGGAGGATCGTAAGAGAGGCTGGACGATTCCCCATCACCCTTAAGCAAAATATTTAGATATTGATTACCAAAAGGAATCATGATCCACAATTAAACAAAACAAAATGCCTGCACCAATACATATGTCATAAATGATAAATGATTGTCTCACAACACCTTGAGTCTCATCACTCATGGACGACCACGCTCATAATAAGCTTCTGTGTGAGTTCATGGTAGTATCCAAGGCTGGCTACAAATCGTGAGGCGGTGGTCAGAGTTCTGCCTGAGATGGCAAGCTAGAGAGATCTCGGCCTCTACCGAAGCCAACTCAAATCGAGGCTCTCTCCTCCACAACCCAATCGTACCCCAATCAATACTATCCAATAAAATCAGATCCCATCCTTGGGTTGCACTTGTTTTGTGAGCATCTTAAAGGTTGAAGTAGATGAAAACCAACTTCTCCAACCCTCCGGCTCCACTTGTTTTCTTGATGTGGGATGTGTTTCAAACACCCACTCAATTGTTTCCCACGAAGAAGAAGTACTCATGGTGGTTGACTCGTAACTTCCATGGCGACCTCGGTAATCATGTTTCGTAGCCACAACCTATCCACCAATGAGTTGTAAAAAAATAAGAACAAAGATTATCAAGCAGTAATGCCAAATATATAAAAGAGAATCTACAAAATTACAAGCTAAGCTCTAATACCCACCATAAAGGCATTTTCTTGTCCTTGATACATTGGCTTGAGCGAATCCAAACATGCCGTATGCTTCACATATCCGTTGTAGGTTGATTTTGTCTTGAATATTCATATCCGAGAACATCTTTCTCAATGCATATCATGACACTTCTCATCACCTCGGATCTCTTTTTGAATGTTAGACCTCATTACAGAATAAACGATTGAGATATGCTCTCATGTATGCAATGGTGAATGTAGTTATTCCTGTCCTACCAAGAATCAATAATTTGCCATATAGGGAGATATTTAGATCCATTCTCCCTTATAGAAAGTCTTGATGGCCTCTTTGCCCTATCCATGCCTCAACAGTTATCCTGCTGAGGTTTCTCTCCATCCATCAATCAAGACTTTTCCCAAGGGGCTCAAGAAGTCAGACAATCTCAAGACTTTGTCCCACAAACTATCACCAAAGGCAGACAGTTTATTGTGACAATGCTTCGGTTTTGGGTTATCTTTCCAAAATACCCATTGCTGACCACAAAAACATTCTTCGCAAAGCTTGTACTCATACACAAAAGGCTTTGGGAGGAAAAGAAAAATTTGTAGCAAATCGTGTGACAATGCAGCGACTAAGCTCACCGTGTGAATTTCATAAGGTTCAACACCCAAGCATGATTATAAATATACTGTAATTTGCTTCCATTCTTGCACAACATCTCACGCCCACCCAAATTCCCAAATGTCCTCTAGTATCAAGTCTATGCAATGGGCAACATGGAGTCCAAAAAATGGGATATTTGGCACAAAAGCATTCCAAAATACAATTTGTTGCATTGTCCGTGATTACTTGTACCACATTTGCAACCCCAAATATCCTCCACCACATCAGCCAACAATGTAACTAAATGTGCATCTTTACAATTGCGTATGCATCAATGGATTTTAGAACATGTTCCTTTAGGGCAAGCTTCAACAAATTCTGCTATTGTTTCACCCTCTCGATCCGTCCACCCATCGACATAATTGTACAACATGTAATTTTCCATGAGCTTAACGTTCCACCCTTGTTCCTTGACACACTCAAACTCTATCTAGCTCTTTCCCTAAGTGCATTATAAGATGGGGCTTTGTATCCAAGGCTACCACTGCAATGGCATCCACCATGGGTCGATAAAAAGATGACTTTGAAGAAGTTGAATGAAAGAATGTTATGGTACCAAAACTCCTCACCGCCATATCTCGCTCCTTCTCCTCTTCTTTTCTTCATTGAAACTATCCAAGGTTGGCTGAGATCCCAAAACAGAGTTACACAAGGAGGAAGAAAGAAGAGGTTATACTCCGTTGCCACAACACCTTCGAAGAGGAGTACGCACACCGACTTTCAACTGCATTTCACTCTAAGATGAAGATCTACCTATCCCAACACCCCATCCTCTCTTTCCCCTTCTTAGAAGTTTCTTCTTTAATGGCTTCCAAAGCACAGCCTCCGCCATTTCAATAGTGACTTTACTGGTGGCACTTGACAACATCCCACACCATTCCCACGACCCTAGCTAGGTGGTATTTTAGTCCGTTTATTCCCCGCATGCATTGTGGCATTGCAATAAATTGCACTCGATGGTGGCTGCTACTGCATAATGATTTTGTTGACCATGTGCCCATGTTGATCACGCAGACTTTTCTAGAACCCTTTGCAGTAAGGGTGACGAAATCTAGAAGAAAAAAAAATTTAAATCTAATTGATACTTTTTAATTTTTTTTTTTTTGAGGAGAAACTCACCATGGTGACCGTACGCCGAGGAGGCGTACAGCTCAGTGGCCGAGCTTTCAACACAATGTTTGTTGGTGGCCGAGAACGCGAAACTACGTGTCCGCTGCGAGTCGAAGAGGCAAATCCGTAGGCCCTCGTCGAAAGCGAACCGTCATTGGCGTCATTGTGTGGCCGATTTTCTCACCTGGTTGGTCAGTAGTTAAAGTAGTGGCCGAGAAACCCACAAAGCTGCAAAATTTCAGTAAATTGCAAGTGAACAAAAATTAAATTGAATTGATTAGATAAAATTTAAAAAAAAATTACATGCAAGTTGGGGCACGCGAAACAATGAAACAAAGATCATGAAGCCCACCGGACAATGTGCCGCTACTTCGCCGTTGTTGTGACCCACCTTGTTGCTGTGCGTGTTGCTACTCCGCGCGCTACTCGTTAGTGTCGCTACTCCGCCGTTGTTGTGACTCCACCTTGTTGTTAAGCAAAGGTGTTACCTGCCGTGTCGCTACTCGTTAGTGTCGCCACTCCGCCGCGTCGTGACTCGCCACCGCTACTCCGTTAGTGTCGTGACCTCAAGCGTGAAATTTGGTTTCTCTTAGGATTGTTTTCATTCATTAAGAACACCAAAATTGCTTGATGAGTATATCGTGTACTTACCTCTTCCTCAAGACTTAGAAGACTTTCAGAGGAACTTAGAAAGGGTTTTGAAGTGGTTTGAGTGGGTTTTAGGGGCTTAGGAACCTTCTTGGCTGAAGCACTCAAGGTCGAGGGCGCAATGGCCAGCTTCCTGAGCGCACAATGCTACGCTGTTGCCAGTCACTACCTTGAGCACTAACACCAAAAGAAAATTGCACCGCATGTGTTTTAAAAGACAGCGCCTTCCCCAGCATGTAGCGCCACCCTGTCAGCGCGCAATGGCTTTCTTAATTCCAAAGGGGAAATGCCAAGCGCACAAACAACTAGCTTCTAGGGGCGCAACGCCGTCCGTACGCGCTGGCGTTGCAACCCTGCTCAAATTTGGTTTGAAAACTCGAAATTCTCTTTTTCTCCTCTCGAATGTTTGTCTTTTTGAAGGATAACAATGATTCATTGAAGGTGAAATGGCTTTTATAGGCTCATGATTTAATTTAACTTTGCAACCCACTTTCTAATGTTTGAAACCCTTTTTTGTCATTTTCAACGATATTCTTTACATCTTTTTGCTTCGTAGGTTGCCGGAGTTATGAAATTTGCTTTTCTTTTGATCCTGGAGACTTTAGATGTTTATTTTGGACACCTTTAGGATGATTACACATGTCAGCAGCCTTCAAAATCCTCTTTTGCTTCCACCATGGAGTCTAACTTACGCTTTTCACCTTGTCCGGCTTCAAAACCCTTAGGTGTCCCGTAGCGTTTACGCAATCATCAATGTTCTCTAAGTTCTCTATAGCCCTTTCCAAGTTCATTCATTTACAAGTCCGGGGCCCACCTCACCTTTTTCCCTTGGCTTTCTTCCACTGGTTCTTTTCTAATAGACTTTCTTCATGTTTGGCTTTTGTGTGTGTCTCCTCCATGTCATTTTTTGCAAGTGGTCACCGTTTTGGCACTCAACCTGGACCATCAAGTGTACAAACCCCAATTCTTCACAGACCAAGTTGTTTCTCTCCTTGTTGTAAGTTGTTTTCATTTAGGAATAGATAGTCCACCTCATCAATACTTTCCGTTGGACAAAGCTTGGGAATATCTCTTTGCAGTGCTAAACTTTGTCCATTTTCTCATTTGCAAGATTTTGAATCGATGAGGTAATCTTTTCTTTGGAGAGTCTTTAGGTCCTTCTTGAATAACCATGTCTTGACATTCTATTACATCTCGAAACATATTTCAGTGCTGAAAAGGTTCTAAACATCTAATGATGACCTCAAAACATGTGAAACCCTAATGACCTAGTGGGAGGGTTCCTTTGACCGATTTTGACTTCTGATTTGACTTGGAGGTTTTCATGAAACAGCATTGTCAGTGTTGTATTGAAGATCCAAAATCCAATGTACTTTATTTATCTAAAGAGCTTCTCCACAGAGATATTTTTGAGACCATCAATGCTTGAGGAACTGGTAACATGGGAATGAGTTAGCTATAGGAAACCTTAGATGGAGGATGGGGTCTATTGATAGAGGAAAATTAGAGGGCATAATAATGTCAACACAATCCATCCCCGACGACAATAATTTATCCCAAACTATTGGCAAGAATTTGAAACTTCCATATGAGTCACTTTATCGTTGATCAAAAATAACTCTTTTGAGAGTTGTCCATTAGGTCATTAGTCAATTCTTTACTTTTTTTTTAGTTATTTTTAGCAATAATTTTTGGTCACCGAAGAAAACCATCTGATATGTTGCTCCTTCACATTATTTCATCACCATTTAGAGGTTCAGAGACAGGTGTCACTCCATCTACATAGGTCAAGTCAATCTTCAGCTTTTTTGGCACTAAAATAAGCCAAAGGAACTCCATTTTCCTCATTCATAAAAGTCAAGTTGAAGGAGCAAGTTGGTTTTTGGTAATTCAAAATAAACTTTGCAAGGACACAAGAATCTTCCTATTCTATTGTTGTATTCAAGAAATGAAGAGCTTTACCGAAGAAAATTATTTTCAAATTATTTCTTTTCATGAATGTTTTATTCTTCAAGAGTTCAAAATCACTCGAGACCACAGGATTCAATCTTTATATGTTATCTCATCACTCATATGACACATTGCATTCCCTAACTTGTCAATCATCCAAATCACATGGCATTTACTATCCTTACCCCACCATCCATTAACTCTCTGCTAGAAGCACTAACCACTGGACCCCACCGTTCATCCTTAGCATCACAATCAAATCCTACGGTCCACATGCTACCGGCTCCCTCTCATCATTTGAAACTTAACGTCATGAGGGGCGGGGTTCGAAAAAGGGTGGTTTCCAAAGCCCGACCCCACCGCTACGTGTCAACAAGATATGATTTCGCACCGTTTCCTCATGAAACCATTTACTCAATAGACCCTTCGAAACTCGCTGACCGCCGGATGGCACCATCGCTCCGCCGCTCATTCGTGTTACGCCTCAACATTGACCGTCCAATCAAATAAATTCTTTCTCCATAACCGTTAGGAAATTAAATTTAATTGCTAAATCACAGATAACGTACTCATGCCACTTTCAACGGGAAATAAACAAAATGTTTATAACCACACTAAAAAACATATTTAAACCTTCACTCGTTATTCGCTTTGTTTCGAAGACAGGATTACACCACGGTTATTGCCAGTTTTCTCGCCTCGGCCTCTCAAGCGACCTAAATTTTTGCTCGTTATTTCAACAGTAGCCACTATGCCTCCTAAGAACAAAGGACCAAGAACCAATAAGTCTCAGTTCACCCTCTAGTTGACTTCCATCATATACGATTAGCAAACAGTAGACCATAAGACCCATGAAACCCTTGTGAACTTGAATTATTTGAAATGTATTACAGAGAGGATAACCTGTAGATAAATATGATGATATAGGTTGTGATCTAAAGTTGCCACACCATATCTTTTCTCACACCCACAATGCCCTAGAATTGTCAAAACATGCCAAGCCTTGTATTTACTCAATCAAAGAGCTATTATCGCTTTCCAAGGGGAAAGAGAAAATTTAGTAACTATAACAAACTCAAACCATAGTAATAAATGATGCAGCCCTCATTACAAAGAATGCCACTCCATTTTCCTAAGAAGCCCGAGCTGAAATATACTCTAAATTAGATTTGCAAAAAGAGCTCAAACTTCTGAGATGTTTATAATCGAAATGATCCATTACCCAAGAAGAACCCATTTCCATCATCCATTTTTCTCAAAGATCCAAACAAATCACAACAACACTTCACCTTCTTGGTTATTATTCAGACCAATGGGTAGATGAAGTCATCATAGGATTCATGTCCATATTTTTCTCCACAAATTCCAAACCCTCCATCATATTCAATTTCAAACAATCCAATAAGTATTCCATTCTATGATAGCTGAGTTAAATTCTCAACGAACAAGTTTTCAAACATGCTCTATGTTAGTTTATCTATTCTTATATTCTCGTGGAGACAAATCTAAGTTTTCATTGCTGTAAAAATTGGACGAGGAAGAAATCAATTAACAATTATTTTCAGACTTCATTAGTAATGAAGGAACAAAATGAATATTTACATAAGTAGTTTGTAGAATTATTTCTTCTATCCAAACACTCTAGTTTAAAAATAGCACTGCTGCAGCCTGTGATCACAGAAGATATCATAAAGGTATTGCAACCACTGTGAAAGAAGCCATTTGTGATTGGTATCTTTACTCTAACCAAGGCGAACCCGTAGCTATGGTTGTGAACCTCCTCACAAGTTCCCAAAATTCCTCGTAGACCACGCGTTATTGCCATAGTTTTTCCCCGCCTCGGCTCGTTTTGCATCAAAAATTCTTTCTTCTCGCGTTCAACAAGAGCCGCCTATGCCTCCCATAACAAAAAAGGACTAGAAGAACCAATAAGTCCTGCTAGTTCATCCTCTAGTTGACTTCCATCATATACGATTAGCAAATGGGTAGACCATAAGACCCATGAAACTTCCCTTGTTGCCCCAAAAATTCTCCAATGAGGATTTTTGCATTAGAGTACACTTAAAATGCTTAATGTCGATGAAGTATTATTATCTATTCTTATATTCTCGTGGGAGACAACCAAGTTTTCATTACGTAAATTGGACGAGGAAGGAAATCAACAAATTATTTTCAGACTTCATTAGTAATGAAGGAACAAAATGAATATTTATATAAGTAGCTCAGAATTGTTTCTTCATCCAAGACTTAGTTTAAAAAAATAGCACTACGAGTTTCAAAATGACCGTTGAAGATATCATAAAGGTATTACAACTACCGTAGCAAGCCATTGTGATTGTATCTTTACCGAACTACATAGAACTCGTAGTTTATGGTTGTAACCTCTTCACAAGTTCCCAAAATTTCACAAATTCACGGTTATTGCCATAGTTTTTCCTCGGGCCTCGGCTCGTTTTGCATCGAAATTCTGCTTCGTTATTTCACTGCAGCGCTCATGCCTCCTAAGAAGGAAGGGACCGAAGAACCAATAAGTTCCATAGTTCACCCTCTAGTTGACTTCATCATATACGATTAGCAAACAGACCATAAGACCCATGAAACCCTTTAGAACTTGAATTATTTGAAATGTATTGTTGGTGAGAGGATAAATTCCTAGATAAATATGATGATATAGGGTTGGATTCAAAGTTGCCACCCTATATCTTTCCTCACACCTACGTGCCCTAGAATTTGTCAAAACATGCCAAGCCTTGTATTTACCCAATCAAAGAGCTATTATCGCTCTTACAAGAGAAATTTTAGTAACTATAACAAACTCAAATTTTAGTAATTTTAGTTTTCATTGGCTAAATTGACCCAGGAAGAAATCAACAATAAATTATTTTCTAGACTTCATTAGTAATGAAGGAACAAAATGAATATTTATATAAGAAGTTTGTAGAATTGTTTCTTCATCCAAAGACTTAGTTTAAAAAATAGCACCACAGCAGCTCAGATCAAATAGAAGATATCATAAAGGTATTGCAACTACTGCAGAGCAAGTCAGTAATAGGATTACATTTTACTTAACTCGTAGTTTATGGTTGTGAACTTCCCTCTTACAAGTTCCCAAAATTCTCTCCAATGAGGATTTTTGCATTAGAGCACATCAAAAAAAGGCTTAATGTTGATGAAGTGGCATTTTGTATCCGCTAAAAGAAATCACAACCCAAAATCAAAACACAAATAGACCTTTTATCTTGTTAAAGGTGACAAAATAGGAGGACAGTAGACAAATTGGTTGGAAGATATGTGCAATTTACTCTCGCTTCACATGGTTTTATGATCCAAGCAGGTTATTGCCAAGGGTAGAGAACAAATCTACACCTTATTTTCACATACACCTATGACCAGAAATTGAAAAATATATGAATCATGGAATGGACCGAAGGTACTTACGTAAAAGTCAAGAACAAACAATCTCTCGCATCATCATTACGACTTCACAGCATGAAAGACAGGGAAAGAATCGTAGAAGATCACTATCTCCAATGACTAATGACAAATTACAAAGAGATGCAATTTACTCTCAATTTCACATGGTCTTATGATCCAAGCTTGAAAATATTTCTAAACTAAGGGTAGAGAACAAATTCACACCTTATTTTCTACACACCCACACTAGAAATTGAAAAATATATGAATCAGCCTGAATGACCGAGGGTACTTAACAGAAAGTTGAAGAACAAACAGTTGTCTACATCAGCATTACACACTTCCTTACAACAAGAAAGAGCAAATGGAAAAGATCGTAGAAGATCACCATTCAATGACTAATTCATCCGTTAAAGAATTTAAAATCCATTACGTAAAGAAGACAAAGCACAATCCAAAAGTCAATCCCAGCAAAGATCTTATAAAATGTAATTATTATTACCGTGAAGAGACACCTCCTTCTGCTGACACAAGCATGTGATCAAAATACTTCTACCCCTACTATTCAAATAGCTTTCGAAGATCAAACAGAAGACCAAATTCAGGTGCACAAATGCATTACAAAGGAAAAGGAGAAAACTATCTTTGATACCTTCAGAGACTTCAAGTTGAAGAAGAATGAAATGTTGAAGTCCAAAGACATACAATCAACAAAACAACCCCAACTTTGCCAAGTTGCTCGGGCTTTTGATTTAGATAAGCTTAAAAATGCACTCTGTTTTTCTTTTCAAGCACAAATTTGGCTGCACCCAAAGCGTAAGAAGATTACAAACGGACCGCATTTGAGTTTGATACTGTTGATATACATCCAACAGATCAAATGGAGTTACATAAATAAACTAGTGAGATAATTTCATCCACTCTCACCAATAATCGCTATGAGTTTGTCAAAATTGCAAGTTTCACTGGCTAAGGTCCAATCACAACTAAAATGGAGAAAGTTTCTTCTATTTCTAAAGATACAAGAATCAAAACCCGTAAGACCTCGGGTGATCAAAATTGACATGATCCTTCCAATGTCAATGGCAACAGAGAAGAAATCATCAAAAGAAAAATACATTGAAGCATT
The DNA here is from genome assembly GCA_034641835.2 of Pinus albicaulis. Lineage (NCBI taxonomy): Eukaryota > Viridiplantae > Streptophyta > Pinopsida > Pinales > Pinaceae > Pinus > Pinus albicaulis. Next base: position 961,078,604 of record CM076570.1, on the reverse strand, counting down.
GAGGAAGCAACCTAAGATCCTGTACTATAGAAGCATCTCTCGGGCAAAAGACATTGAAGAAATTTAGGATCGAATCCTAGAAAACAGAAATGATGAAGTTTTATTATGAACAAAATGCTCAAATAAAGTAGATGGAATCCCAATTAGAGAAAATGATAAAGGAAAAGAACTACCAAAAAAACATCTAAAGTCTATTTAGAAGCAAAGGTTCTCACAATATTCCTACAAGAACCTTTCTAAGTGGGAAGAACTACTATAGATGGAGCTTCTAGTGTGCTCAAGGTCAATTCAAGAAGAGGAGATAAAGAAATCACAAGATCAAGTAAAATTACACAATTCCGTAGAACCAAAGATGAAAGTTCACATACAGAACCTAAAATAAAGAAATGATGTGAGCCGATTATGGAACAAATGCTCAAATAAAGTAGATGGAATCCCAATCGCAGAAAAATGATAAAGGAAAAAGAACTAACAGAAACATCTAAAGCTCATTTAGAAGCAAAGGCTTCTGCAGCTATTCCTACAACTTCCCCAACCTTCTACAACAACTACTACAAAGATGGAGCTGAGCAATGCCTAATATGTCAATTCCCGAAGAGGAGATAAAGAACCCAAGATCAAGTAAAATTGCTACACCCAGAGAACCAAAGATGAAAGTTCACATACAAATTTCGAAGCACAAGAGAGTTAAAATGTTGATTGAGAGATTGAAAAAGATCAAAAGGAATCACCATTCGAAACACTTTGGGCCAAGTAAAAGAAATAATTTGCGTATATTACAACTATTTCAGAACTCCACAAGTATACAAACGATATTTCCACAAAAGGAGTTGATATAGAAAGCAAATGAGGCTACAACAATTAAAGCACAACTGAGAGCCAAACCCTCCACACAAAGAAACATTATCAAGTTTCTTAATTCAAAGAACAGTATGAGTTGATGAGACTGGTACAAATGATAGAACAGAACAATCCTAGAGGTAAAGATATTCTCACAAAGAAGAATTTGATTCTTCAAACTTTGAGGAGAAGTGAAGCCATCGGAAATCATACCAAATATTTTTCAGTTATAATAGAGCCCGATACGTAAAGGATTTCCTCTCGTTTTTAATTAATGGCAAACTGACAGACCAAAGAAGATTGGTGATAAGACTTCAAGAAATTGCCATAGACACTGCTATATTTTCAACATCAGTGCACAATGACAGAAGGTGTTGTTGTTAAGCTCCCGAAAACCATCATTTTCATACATATAAACTTATCCTATACACAGATTTAAGCATAAATTCAAATAAATGACATCACGTAAATTTAAACTTACATAAGTAACTATTTTATACATAGAAAAATACCGGAAATCAACCGATACGTATTAATGGTAACTTTCGTGAATGCAATGATAAAGTTACCGAAATAATCATTCCTCCCACCAATCTAGGAAACAATCCTACACCCTGTATGATGCCTCTTCGCTCTCATGCTCAAAATTCCAAGAACAATTACCTAAAAGAGATTAACCGAGACCATTCCATCTTTTCGCAGATCGATCAATGATTTTTAAACCGAAAAGACAATGGTGATAGTAAGAAGGCGGAAAACCGATGTACTGCTGCAGTAAAACAAATGGGGAGTGCTTAATTGCTCCAAAATACTTTATTCGGGACATTGCTTGGATGCGTGTCCTCCTGAAACCCGCCCATTTTCGCAAAATTTTTGGGCATTAAACTGCGTAAAGATTTTGCGACGAACATCAACCGTCGGATTGGAGGACCCGGGGACGGAGCAGGCGGAATGGATGCGACGGAAAGTCATGTGGTTAAGACGAAGTGGGGTCCACGGTGACGTGCAATATTTTGTCGGCGCAGTGACGAGCGTCAGTGAGTTTGGGATTTTGCCGAGAAGAAATCCTCGTCGTCCACCCTTGAATGGATTGCTGGGCCATGATTTGAATTTGGGATCTAAATTTGAGGGAGAAAAGGGGATGGAATCGAGATTTCAGTGTATATGACGGAGTCAGTTGCTAACGGGATGAGAAATCAATGATCAAAGGATTAAATTGCGAAGGCATCAACGGAAGGAAGTATGGGAGTTCGCAATGAAACGTAGGTCACAGACTGTGAAATGAATGGTGAGATCCTATTGAGCACCGCATCGGCGGAGGTCAAAGGGTAAGGACTAAGTTTTTGCGATATGCGATTGCGAGGTCGTTCTATCCGAAGGATGATCGACGACCGTACTTAATCGGGCGGCTAATGCTGGAGGGCTGGTGGGCGGAGCGGCGATTGAATCTCACTGCCGGCGCTCGATTCGACGGTCGAGATTCAATCGGATCCGGTGCATCGAAGGAGGGAAAGGAAAGACAAAGGAAAAAATGCGATTTGCCGATTTGCTATTGAGCGAGAGCCACGATTTGAAAACTAGATCGACGGGGGGGAGATTTAACGATGAAGAAAGGAGGAATGACGGGGTTTGGACAGAGTTAACATGGGCCGTTACACTAGGTGTAACAAATCAAACTGTTCATGGAGAATTGACCCGAGATCGCACCCACGGGAGGCAACAACCATGAAAAACAAGTAAAATGCTTTGTTGCTGCGATGAGCGCTTCTCGAGCCGGCTCTGGGCGCGCGGGTTACATGCGTGAAAAGTGGCTAGGGCTAAGGTCGGAAGGGGCTTAAGGCCTTTAATGTCAAATGGGTTTTTAGGCCAAAATGAAGGTTTTCGCAGGATTTTGAGGGTTCCGAGAAGCGTAGAAAGGGTTTTTAAACCAAAATGAAAGGGGGTCATAATGAAAAGGGTTTTGGAATGGTTTAGAAGGTTAGATGAAGGTTTATGGAGGGATTTCAGGAAGGAAACAAGGATGAAAATGGAATTTAAGCATGGAGGAAAGGAGGAGGAAATGATGGAAAATGGAGCCTCATGAGCGGTTTTTCTTTCTTTTTGCAATGAAGAGAGACCTTAGGAGTAATAATGGGAATGAAGAAGAATATTAACTCAAAGAGAAAAGAGCACTATAAGACTTCATAAGATGATAGGGTTTTCGCAGGAAACTATCTCTGAAGGTTAAAACATTTAGCCAACTATTTGGTATGAGTCAAATTCTTATATGTACACAATGCTCCAACTTGGGATGGCACTGGAGGTGTCATAAGAACCTCGTAACAATATTCTCTAGATGTAGACTGTTGACTTGCACTCTGACAACCTTTTCTCTTTCTTTAATCAATGCTAGAAAGATGATTAGAATATTTGATATCAATAGAAAAATTTCTTCCCAAACAACTAACTACACAACCTACTTCCTAAAAAAATTCTTCTAAGGTGCACTGACTTGCAAACCTTTTCATCAATCAATTTATTCTTTTTATTGAAAATACAAAACTAGTCTAAGTTCATTTATTTCTCCATGAACTCAATTTAAACAATGAGTCTATAAATTCTCTACTTAACTACTATCCGTCAAGATTAAACCTGGGTTCTACGTAGTTTCTTATTCTCTAAATTCTAGAACAAAATTTAAAAGCGCCTGCCGTGATTAAGTACCGACTTGGTCGTTGATCTATGGCATAAACAAGTTGCACATAGACTTTTATTTTGATAAGTAAAACAAAATCAGAAGGCTTCAATGTGTGAAAATCAAAACATCCTTCATTATTTCTTCACTATGTTCTTAATTTGTTTGTGTTGTCTTTCTTTCTTTCTTGTCTGCTTTTGGGCATATTAGAACCAGTTTGTTTTCTTATCTTTTGTCTAAGATTTGATCTAATTAGAGCCATTCTTCTCTTTTTAGATTCACAGATTCGTACTGAGCTTGTTTGAACATTCATTTTTCTATCCTAATCTACCTTGCTGTATAGGCCAAGACTGAGTTGCTTTGGTCAGACCCATCTGGTCAACCTATCAACAAATTGAAAAGTTAATTAGTCATGATTAGGTCGTATGACTAACCAGAAGTGTTTTAGGAGTGGCATTTTGAGCTACACACTTTCGTACTTTGCTTTTGGTATGTAATGACTCCTTTCTTGTTTTCATTCGCCCTCTTTTCTCTTTTTTATTGCTTTTCAGAAGTTTTCATTTTCTTCAAAGCAAAAATCAACAATTAACCAAATGCTCAAAGGTCGAGCTTTATTGACATTCCTATCTAACCTAATCTAACTCTTGAAATATTTACATGCTTCATATGATAGAATAATGCCAATGTAGCCAATTGAGTAGTGACAAAAAAAGAATAGAGAACCGGCTACTAGTCACAGCAAATTGTCATGACATATAATCTTAATTTTAAAACCAAGGTTGCCACAAAAGGTGACAACATTTTATGTCTTTGCTCCTACAAGAGATCCATGTCAGAGAATTTGAGTCAATTGGGGCCTCCACACACTCTTCCATAGGATCAACAAAGAAAAGATAAGGATTCTCTTCTTTTGCGGCCCTCCTCGACCGGGTAGATTGTCTCAAGATAGCCACTTTGAGGACCGCACTCGTATGTTCTTTGGAAGACCATCATTCACACCGTAAATCAAATGCGTGAAATTTATTCTTTCTTAAATTCATGCTTGCTTAGTGTGAATTCGTGTTCTTTGGATGATGAAGATTGATATTGGCCAATGGGAAAGGATTTCTCTTGAAAAGATAACATCTCGCATAGTCTTGGTATTTGTTTTTCTTCCTCAAAGACTTGAAGGCATCTTTTATTGTTTGGGAGACAAATGGTCCGATTTTTTTCTTGAATTGTATATTGTTTGTTTTCTCAAGGTCTCGTACATGTACCAGCAACAAGGGTCAATCCAATCGGGAAACTATTTTGGTTTTTAGGAACAAGGTAAGTTGGAATTTTAAAAGTATTTAACAAGTCCATGGCATCATCCCCAAGCTCTAAGTCCGGGATGTTTAACCATGTATTCTCATTTACTTGCCTAATTACCAATTATGCATTTCCATGAACCGTTATCCCTGGCTCCTAATTTCTTCAATGTTGTTTCTCAAAAGAAGTGCTCATACTCACTATGTTACTCGTGCATTGAAATTTAATTTATATGAATGGGCTTCGGTATTGCACTGTTCTCTCGTATTATAAAGCCATTCTCGCACTGCATGTTTTACTACATGACCCATCAAAATTAGAGACACTCCAAAGAGGACTAGTTCTGTGACGATCATTAATTTCCTTACTATCCTCTTGTCTTGGAGTGCCATTGGGTTGTCTTCATGTGAGTAGGCACTATGTTGACGATTGTCTTGTTCAAATGAAGGTTTGGAGGGTAGTCGCTTGTTTAATATTTGATCAATTTTCTTCTTCAATCAAAGGAGAGATTCTCTTTTCAAGATAAACAGAATACAAATGTCAGTTTTTCTGTGTTAACCGGTTTTGAGGCTAGATGTCTTGTTGAGCTCTTTATAATCTTCACTTGAGTTTGTGAACATTTGAGGATTTTCTATTGTTTCCTGATCTTCTTCTCGTTTCAAACAATTCTTCATGATTATTATGACACTTCAGCTTTGTATATAAGGTTCATGAGTTGTTTCTTTTACATTATCAGATGCCACTCTTCTTAAAATCAAATGAGTTACAGCACATGAGGAGAACCCATGTTGATTTAGCTTTCATTTTGCAATTGCATTAAGTGGCTACTTCTTGTTTCCTCAAAGCATCGCTCATCATTAGTATTTGCAATTTGATCGTGAAGTTCTCTTAACAACATAGTACAAGACATATAGGGAGGCAACTGTGAGTTTCTTGACAACCTTCTTCATTGCTTTGTAACCTTGCTCATCATCTTCTATTAAGTCTTGATCATTACATATCTTGCTCATTGTCTGTGTCTTGAAGCATTGAGCTTAGAAATGGTTTCAAGGAAAGGCACAGGTTGCTCCAATCACCAATATTTAAATTAGCCTCATACCTTCATTCTCTTTCTGGGCATGTGTACATCATCTTTTCCATCATGATTAGTAGTTTTTCTTTAATTGTTTTCTTCTATAATCTTGCTCATCACACATGTCTTGCTCATCACACATGTCTGGTAGTGGTTGCTGAGCTTGTGTTTGCCTGTGAAAGGCATAGTTGCTCCAGATCACCAATATTTAAAATTAGCTTCATACCTATCCATTCTTTTCCAAGCATGTACACTACCTTTTCCATCATGATTAGTAGTTTGGCTTCTCCGGGTCTACATTCAAATCCATGCTTGTAAATCGAAAGAGTGTCGTATTCTTCAACCGCCCGTAGTCTTCTACCTGGGTGAGCTGGCTTGGTCTTTTAAGAGCCAGGAGTCGTCAGTGGATGATTTAAATTTTTCTCGTCCACTCGGGCCGCATGATTGCTCCGCCGAATGCATTTCGTGTCAGAGTTCAACAAGACCTGAGGGGTAACAGGCCTATTGGAGGCCGTGGAGTCACCTTTTGTGGAAATTTTTAGCTCTTTTTGGGAGGTAAAATGTTTTATGGTCCACCACCACTTATTGATTTACATACCAATCTAAAAATGTTTTGGGGCTTCGAGGTCCCTTAAGGATGTATAAGATTACCTTACTCGTGTCCCCAAAGGAGTCGCTAGAATGTTAGGTCCATGTAGTTTGCAAGATTGGCAAATACAAAGTCACAGAGCTCATGACATGAACCACTTTGGACCCCAGGATTCAGTCTTCCTAATCCAGAGAGATTCCCCCATATGCAAAGATTGATTTATCTTTTAAGGTTTTAATATGATATTAAGCTAATTATTAAGAACAAGGGTTTTTGCTCTGTTTGATTGGTCGGGTGATCTTTAATTGAGTGAAAGTCCCACATGAAAAGGTTTCAAGAGGAGTGAAGGTGTGAATACCCTCAAAACAAGGTTCAAATTGAGCAGATAGGGTCCGAAACTCGCACTTAATCCATTGGGCTATGGAGTCACAAAAGGTTTAATTGCACAAAAGTTTCCAAGAGTGGTCCATGCGGCAAGTTACCTATAACAAAGGATCTTTTAGATTAAATGATGGATGGAACATTAAAGTGTTGTGAAAGGGAAAATCCAATAATTTCAACAAGCAGATTTATCAACTTTCCAAACAAGAAAAGCCTTTAAGTAATCGAAGTTGAAGTAAACCAAAGGACAAGGCTAACCATAGACTTCTTTGGACAAACTTGTACCAAAGCCAACCATCAAACAAACAATCCAAATATGAATCCACATGACTACTTAAGGATGAAAACATATAAGAAAACAAAGTGTAGCTTAAGATCAAGTAAGTACTTTTAAAACTATCCCCGCTCAAAGATACCTTCAGGGAAACTTTTCAAAGCAATTGTTGGAGTACAAAACCAGAGGAAAGGCTAACCTGGTAGACTTCCTAGTTCAAATTTAATTAGCAAACTTTTCAAGAGAAACATTTAAGATAAACAAATACATAGCGTAAGACTTGCAAGGACTTTGGAACCTATCCTACTTTTGGTACATACTTAGGGAAACTTTCAAACAACTTTTGGAGAAAGAACTAGAAGACAGTAAGGCAAACTATTAACTTTCCTAGTCCAACTCTACTTAGCATGTAATGAAAATTTATCCAAGAACAATGTTTAAAGTTTATACAAGAAGACATGGGCTCACCAACATTTTCTGACCGCTTGCACCGTATTAAACCCTTCATAAATACACAATTGGAGGAAAACATAAAGATAAAGCTACTGAAGGAGAGTAGGGTACTTTTAAGACTAAATCATAGTTTCATATTTGTTGTTCTTTATCAAAGAAAATGGACAATCTAATGAAAACATAAGAAGAAAACAAGTACAATGAGAGGTACATCACCAATGTATAGACCGTGATCCCATGAACTTCACCTTGTTTATTGATGTCAATTCAGTTACATACTTCAAGTCCAATGTTTCCAAAGATGTTAAATTAAACTTCTTCTTAGCCTAACTTCTTTGATTAAGCAGAATGCAGCTTCAATGGGCTCGAGAACTATTTACATGAAGGCAGTTTCCCGAGCAACAAGTATTACATCAAAGTCCAACTCCCTAACAATGTGCTCCTCGAGGAGATTTTATAAGAAACGAGGAGGTGGAATCAAAGGAAGGGTCTCTCGGTTCAATTAATACAAGCACGTTTTCACTTTGAGGGCTTTAACAGAGAAGTTTTCCATATTTCCTCTCGTATTAATTGGTTTTCATTAAGTATTTAAGCCATCGGGCAGATTTTGTTGACTTTAAAACTCTTTAGGCAATGTTAAATAACTCTGTTGTTTTTAAACAAAATATCACTAATTAGGCAATAAATTCATGCCTTCATTCCCCCCCCTTGGTAAAATCAAGAGCATATTTTTGGCTCGATGTATAAGGAGTGCTCTCTTTACCGATATTTTTCTCTGCTTAACCTTTAAACACTTTAATCTTTCCTAGGCCTGCTTAGGCTTAATTAGCCTTGATCTTCGTCTTCTCGATTCGTTCTTTGACATTGTCTTTGTTTTTGAACCTCCGAGGATTAAAACTCGATTTTCGTGCTTAAGCATTAATCCCTTTACTATTAATTTTTTCACCGATACAGCCTGTTTGGCTTGTTTGCCGGTGGCTTTCTACTATTGAGTGGCTTCGTTAAACTCCTGGATTGTGATCCGCATGTTTTAAACTCGATTTCCATACCCCGCGTATCCTTTTCTTCTTACTGGGATTAAGGCACGAATCACTGTACCGAGGTTTTTTGTCACCTCGTCCGTGATTGTAAAAACACAGAAAACACCGTTTAAAAACCCCCAAACACACAAACTCAGCTATAAAACTCAGGACCTGGTTAAGACCGTTTCGCAGGTTCGGTGAGGAGGAGCAAGGAGGAAGAACGTGGATGCGGCTGGAAAATGGAGGAAAATCCCGATGTATCACTAACCAAAGAAATGGAGTTTGGAAAGTAGAGCAACAGAACCATTAGATTAGGATAATCAACCTACGTAGATCGCTCGGCGGGAATCGTCGCTTTTGGAGAATAGATGGCCAAATGACCTGGGTGAAATTAATCGGTGACCGTCCGATCTTCGCTGGTATCGACGGTTGGGATTTTAAAACCGAAAAGACAATGTCAGAGAAAAGTGTAAGGCGGAAAACCTGGCAATGTTTTCGCAACAAAATGGGGGGGTAAGGCGGTATTGCCCAAAAAATAACGATTCGATACATCACTTGACGCGTGTCTCCTCCCGTACGACCGCCCATTTCCGCGCAAAATTTTTGGGCATTGAACCTTTCGCGCAAAGATATTTTGTGAATGTAACATCAACCGTCGGACGGGAGGACCCGGGACGGACGGCAGTATCGGATGCGACGGAAAGTTGCGGTTAAGAGGGTTATGGTCCACAGACGTGGGATATTTTAATGTGAGGACAAGCGTTGGGTGAGTTTGGACACGGGAAGAGATCTCGGTCAATTGATTTTTGAATGATGGCTATGACTTGAACTGTGATCGTAAATTGGAGGAGAAAAGGGGATGAATCCGGAGGACGGCGGATGGCGGGAGCGCCGGCTATTGACCTGGATGAAAGATCAACTACGATTAAATCGGCAAAGGCACCGGCCGATGGCGAGTCCGCGATGAAACGCGGGCTGTTAGATCGGTGGGAAATGAACTGCAGGAGATCTCATTAGAGCATCGTACTGCGAGGCCGCGGCGGACCAAGCCTTTGCGATATGTGACGAGGCGAGGTCGTCCCATCCGAAGGATGACGACGGTCGTGACGAACGGGCGGCCGCGATGTCGAAGGCTATAAGGAGGCGATTGAATCCTTGCCGTTGTTCTTGTGATTCGACGACCCAGATTCAACTGGATCCGGCATCGAAGGGAGGAAAGGAAAGGACAAAGGGAAAATGTGATTTCGATTTGCGATGGAGCGAGAGCCATTGATCCGGAAACCAGATCGACGGGGAGATTTAATCGTTGAAGCAAAAGGAGGAATGGCGGGTTTGGAACGGAGAGCAATATGGGCCATTAGATCCGGGCACAAATACATCGTATCAATCTGGAGAATTGATCACAAGTATCGCATCGATGAGCAACAACCACAGCAAGTAAAATGTGTTTTATGATGTGCGGGCGCGAGCGCTTCGGCTACTCTCGGTCACAACAGAGATGGGGTTATATGCGGAAAAGGGCTTAAGGCTAATGCTGAAATGCTTCAAGCCAAATGAAGGTTTTTCGAGGATTTTTGAGGGTCTCGGTAAGGAAAAAAGGGTTTTTTTAAACCAAAAAATGAAAGGGGGGACACATGTTTCTTAAAAGGGTTTTAATTTGTTTAGAAGGTTAGATGAAGGTTTATGAGGATTTCGTGAAGTAAACAAGGATGAAAATGGGAATTGTTTTATGAGTGAAAGGAGTATGAAAAATGATGGAAAATGGAGCCTCATGAGCGGTTTTCTTCCTTTGTTAAACAAAGAACACCAGAGTAATAATGGAACAAAGAAATGAAGATTAACTCAAAGAGAAAAGAACATCACAAGAGTTCAAAAGATGATTGGTTTTCAAAGGAAACTATCTTCACAAAAAGATTTAACACCATTTGATATGACAAATTTTTATAGGTATTAACAAGCAGATTGTATAAAACTTGTACTTTAAGATCATATCTTCTGCTTGAATATGTATGTATTTGTAATTTAATTGTTACTTTTCATCTCAAATCCCAGGCCTGGCTATTCTAGAATCATCCTATCCTTCCCAATTCTTCCGCTCCCATCCTATCCATCCCCCACAGGAATATGCCATATATCCGTTTTAACGTATCCAACTATCTATAGACCTTCGTGTACGTTGTCGCATTACGTCAACTTGATTTACCAAAGAGGCATCCGGCAATCATCATCACATCGCTCAGGGGAGTGTGACTTGCCGTCCTCCCATGATTGCGTTTTGGAGGATAAACGATGGGCACACCACCCTCCTAGCAGGGACCAAGGTCAACACCCTATCATGGAATTCTTCATGGAGTCTCAACTGCTTCTGGAATTTTAAGTCATCACGTGATTGTTTCAAGAACGATGTGTTCTCAAGGTAAACACTTAACAATAATCTACAACAAACATCGTACACACATTACAACATATGCATCTATATATCTGAAGGTACCCTCACAGATACTGGGGCCCATAGTTCATACATGTTCCATCTATGATACTGTATTTAGCTATTTTCAATCTATATGCTAATATATTTTCGCTTTATATTTAAAATGTAGTTACTCTTATACTTTGCCCTTCAATCATATTGAGATGCAAAAATGAAATGAATTGATAGATATTTTATTTATAATGTAAAATCTATGATCTAGATTTCATATTCGCAATGTTAATTTAAATGGACATATCATATACTTTCCGTATCCATGCACTAGTAAAGTGTAAACATATAGCATATATTTCGTATCACTAGAGTTAAGTAAACATCCTATCTTTATGAGCATTCATGTACTAGCAAAGTAAACCTATCCTTACATGATATTTCAAAATCAAGTCTCAAGTATCAAAATAGAGCAAATACATACATATAAAGTTTTCAAAATTTAGCATAAGTTGTGTACTTTGGCATATGGTCACAAAGATTTTCCCAAGTCGCCGATTCAAGACTATATTTGTCCCACCGGACTTTAACTTGGTCTACTGGGCCGCCTGTGGAGCCTCTTTGGGTCCATGTTCCATTGTACGTAATGGTTCTTCGTTCAACACCGCAAGCCTTCCATTGAAAATCATGAGATTTGTCATCAATATAGTGTCGTGTTGCAGACAGATGAAATACATTATGAATTTTGTACAAGTGGTGTAGTAGTGCAAGACGATAGGCGACAGTCCAAATTTTTCCAAGACTTCAAACGGCCCAACAAATCGGAGGATAATTTTGTCCTTCCTGTAACCCGAATGGTGCTCTTATTTGCCTAATGCGCAGAAATCGATCTCCTACTACACAGTTTCTATCTCTGGCTCCATGAGCATCACCACAACTTTCTTCGTTCATCTTGTGCTCTCTTTTCAATCATTGTTCAATCATCTTTACCGTTCCTCCACCCCTTGGATCAATTTTCGGTCCAACTATTACACGGTGTATTCTTAAATCGTCGCAACTCAACCAAGCCTGCTGTGTCCTTGTTAATGCTTCAAATGGTGGCATCCCGATTAAACCGTGATAACTATTGTTGTATGCAAATTCCACTAAGGGTGTAAGCACTTTTCCCAACGCGATTGTCATTGGTCCACAACACACATCCTTAGCATACTTTCAAGTACTGATTTAATTCTTTCCTCGTTTTCTCCTACCGTCCTAAGATGACAAGTTGTACTCAAATTTCACCGAGTCCCCAAGGCCATCGCATACAAGTCCAAAATCTCGACATGAATCGACAGAATCTTCATTCGACATGATTTTTTCCCGCATCTATGAAATCAAACAAATTTCACTATGAATACCTTAGGCTACACTTAAGAATTTGGTAATATCTTTGCTGTAGATAAAATGCGCGTTTTTTGTTAATTTATCTACCACAAATCAAATGGCATTATGCTTTTGTTGTGTAAGGCTGCACCAACGATAAATCCATAGAAATTATTTTCACTTGGTCATAGGGATGTCATGAGGTTGTAGACCATTGGTGACAATGACCGCCCCTTACCGCCGACATTCAAGACACTTAGCGACAAATTAGACAATGCCATTTTTCATGCCTATTCATAGAAGAAGAGTTTTTAGCAAGCGCATACATCTTTTACACCAGGATGTGCACAATACATCGCTCGTGGCTTCGTATTGGTGTTTCGAAGATCTCCACTATCTGGTATATACATCCTTCCATGAAATCGTAGAATTCCGTTCCTTTTTCAGATCACATTCTTCAAACTTAGTTTTTTGAATGGTTGGTACTAAGCCTCGACCTTACTTTTAAGTATCAACTATCTCTTACGAGATGTTCAAGTACTTGATTCTTTAAGTCCACCCCGATAGGTATGAGGAAAAATATTCGAGGTCTTCTACTTAAGGCATCTGCTACTACATTCTCCTTCTCTTTTATATATGAAATCACAAAATCATATTCATTTAAGAATTCACTCCATCGTCTTTGTCTAGCATTTAAGTCTCTCTAGGTGAACAAATAATGTAAACTTTGGTAGTCACTTTTAAGCACAAAGTTTCTTCCCACCAAGTAGTGTCTCCATATCTTTAAAGCTAAAACCACTGCGGCTAACTCTAAATCATGCGTAGCATAAATTTCTTCATGGAGCTTTAGTTTTCTTGAAGCGTATGCTATTACGCCTCCTTCCTGCATTAACACTACACCTAACCCCTGTTTATATGCGTCGCTACACACAATAAAATCTTTATCCATATCAGGTACTCGCAAAATTGGTGCACTAGTCAATAATATTTTAAGTTCAGAAAATGCTTTATCACATTCCTCAGTCCATTCATACCTGACACCTTTGCGCTGGAGAGTTGTGATCGGCTTTGAAATTTTGGAGAATCCCTCCACAAACCTTCGATAGTAACCCGCTAAACCCATAAAATTACGCACTTCATATGCATTCTTAGGTACCGACCACTCCCTCATTGTGTTTACCTTTTCAGGATCCACATAGATTCCTTCACCATATATGATATGACCTAAGTAATGAATTTCCTTTTGAAAGAAAGCGCATTTGGATAACTTTCCATATAGCTTGTGTTCCCTGAGGCAAGATAACATTATCCGAAGATGCTTTTCGTGTTCCTTCTCATTCTTAGAGTAAATGAGAATATCGTCCAGGAAGACTTGTACAAATTGATCGAGATATTTGCGGAGAACGCTATTCATAAGGTTTATGAATACCGTAGGTGCATTGGTTAACCCAAATGGTACCATAATTAATTCATAATGTCCGAAACAAGTTTGGAATGCAGCCTTAGAAACATCACTTTCTTTAATAAGTAGCTGGTGATAACCAGATCGAAGATTGATCTTTGAAAACACTGCAGCTCCTTTCATTTGGTCAAAAAGGTCGTCAATGCGAGGAATTGGATACCTATTCTTTACAGTGGCCCAATTTAAATCTCGATAGTCCACACACAGTCGCAATGAACTATCCTTCTTGACAAAGATTACAGGAGTTCCCCAAGGTGAAATACTAGGTGGAATCTGTCCTATATCTAATAGTTCTTTCAGCTGTATTTGTAATTCTTGAAGTTTAGGGGCGGTCATTCGGTAAGGTGTTTTAGATATTGGTTCCGTACCAGGTTTCAATTCTATTGTGAGGTCTAGCTCTCTTTTAGGAGGCAGTCTTGGTAATTCCTTTGGAAAAACATCTGAAAATTCTGATAGAATCGGATACTGTTCTAAGGATAGTCCTTTCTCCTTGCTTACTTCTTGCACTGCATACACTTGGCAACTATTCCTTAAGAACCGTTTCATTTTCATACTTGAGATGAAGCGTAAGGATACTTTTCTCTTAATACCTTGGATTTGGATTGTCTCTCCCTCATCATTCGTGCAAAGTATTGTTTTCCCGAAACAGTGTACCCATGCTTGATGCAACTCTAACCAATCCAGACCTATCACCTAGTCGTAAGTTCCTAGGGCTGTGACATATACTTTTAGTTTGGTCGAACAGACTCCTAGATCAACTTTGCAATTCTCAACACTTAGTTCTACTGGTTGAAGTTCTCCCGAATCCATTTCTACTTGTCTGAAATCGTTTTTCTTATAAGCTGCCAACCCACATTTATTTAATGTATATGATGAAATAAAACTATTAGTGGCACCCGTGTCAAATAATATTTTGAGTTTTATTCCGTTGATTGTACCTGAAGATTCCACTACGGTGGATTGATGTGCTGCTTGGTTGTTGTTGATGACGGCATGGATTCTCTAATTGTCTTGGGTATTTGATGATGGTCCTTTTCCTGCTCTTTGTGAGTTCTCCGGACAATCACGTTGAAGATGAGGTCCTCCACACCCCCAAAAATCCATCTGGGTTGGCCCCCTTGAGTCTGATTGTGAATTCCTAGACCAGGAGATCTGTCCCCTGGTGCTATTTCCTCTCCCATTCCTTCCCCGATTACCATTCCCTCAAGATTTCCAAGGACTGATGTTTGAGGATTCGGGAGTTATAGTATTAATGGTCATGGGAGCTCTTGCTCCTACTCCTCTTGGGGTAAACCTATTACCATAAGGAGGTGGTCTCGAGCTATTTCCTTGGAAGAAATTTCGGGGATTCTTTCCTGTAAATCCCTGCTGTGATGGTTCAGCTGGCCTGAAATCCCTTTTAATCCCCAGATGTTCTTCTGTATATTGTGCACATTCAACCGCCTCTGCTACTGCTGATGGCTTTCACATTCTTACCATGGCCCTGATTCGAGGATTTAACCCATATAAGAAAATATTGGCTTGGCGTTCATCCGTGTCTAGATAAAGAACATATTTTACAAGTTCCATAAACTTTATCTCGTATTCTTCCACGGTGTTATTACTCTGGATTAGAGTATGGAATTTTCCTGCTTACTGCTCTTGAAAGAAAGGTGGTAAGTATTTTGCACGAAATCGGTCTACAAACAACTCTCAAGGAATGATGTCTGATGTGATATGTAGTTGTTTTTCTAGATTTCCCCACCAAATCAGAGCATTCCCCTTGAGTTTGAATATAATGATATTTGTTTTAGAGGTAAAAGAATATTCTTTTAATGCGAAACATCTTATCATCCCTTCTAACCATGCTTTGGCATGTTTTCTAGCTCTTCCTCTTGAGAATTCCGGGAGTTCAATCTTTTGCAGTTCTCGGGAAATATCTTCTCTATGAGGCTTATAATCATAATCTTTAGGCTTTTCTGAATGTCTTTCATCTAGATGAGGTCGTTCATATTTGCTATTGGTCAACTGCAACCTTTTTAATGTTTCCAGAATGGCTTCTAATGAGCGTATTACAGTAGTTAGATCGGTTGTTAGAGCAACTGGTGCTGATGACGATCTAGATGGTGGCGATGGTGACAGTGTTGGCAACGACGACGTTGGAGGTGTTAGAGATGGCGATGCATCTCGCTGGCATTGCCGCCTTTGGTACGTTCTTATCATCATGATTTTTCCTGGAATACATAATAAATTTATGAAAATCGGGTAAATTTTAGACTAACTAAATATGATTTTCGTCAAATTTAGCTAGCATACGAGTATAGTTTTTTTGTTATTTTCCCTGTAGGTAGGTCTTACTGGTACCGAGGTCAAGGATGGTGGCCACGTGACCTCCTTGTCCTATGCAGGATATTCTATGCTTACTAATTCTAGAGTGAAATGCAAGGTTTTTCATAGATCATAGGGTCGTTTCGTAGAATTTGTCTAGAATGTTCAGTCCTAGATGCAGTTATAGAAGGGATTATTGATTTTTTGTTATTTATGGCTATAACTAATACTTGGAATTTAATAAGTTTAAAATTCTCGTTTTTTTTAATTGCTATTATGTTGTTATCGAACGACATCTCTAAGTAACAAATGTTTAAGTGTCATAATAAAATTTGAGGCACATCTTTCGTTATTGTTCATAAATAACTCTAAGTATTTATATAATTACACTTACTCTACTTTAATTCCCTTCACAACTTTCAACACTCTCTCTCTCTCTCTCTCTCTCTATATATATATATATATATTATTATTTTATTTTATTTTTATAAATTATTAAATAAAATATTAATTTATAATTTGATACAAAATAGATCCTTCCACCAAGGTATTTTCTTCCTAACTTCCAAATTTTAAACGTAATATGAGTAGACATAAGATCTAAGATCTTAAATACCTATACTTGCACAAAGTACTTATATATATAATATTAACCATGCTGTATGAAAATAAGCAACATCATGATGATATTATTGAAGATATTTTACTGTTACGGTAATATATATAATATATTAATATAAATGAAATTGTATTGTTAATTTTTGTGCAATGCCTCTGATTTCATTAGGCTGTCTGCCGATAGAGACTTCAGTTTATTCTGGGATGTGGCGGTAGGTAGTTTTTTTGAGAAAAACTCAGGGCCAATTTCAATGTCGCCCACGTAAAATCCGACGGTTCTGGTCCTTAAATCTAATGTGGTATGGTCAAATGAGATGGAAAACACCTGGAGCTAGAAGGCCTTAATGGTACCTTGAGACAGTGGAACCAAAAAAACAGCAAAAGAAAAGAGTGGGGAAAAAAATCGATCTGCCAACCGAGCGAAAAATAAGCGAAATAGAAAGCACACTGCAAAGCGCTGCTGCCATTACTGATCAGGGGCAGAAGATAGAGCATTATAAGCTTATAACCGTCTCCATTGTGTCTTAACGTTTAATGGTCTCAAATTGTGGGGCGGAAGTGCAGGGTTCAAACCTGACCTCCCAATATATCTCTTAGCACTAATGTTCAATGGTTAAATGGTTGGTTTGTAGGGGTGGATGTTCGATGTTCAAATCCGAGAGACGTGGCTTAATTGTTAAATGGTTGGTTTGTAGGGACGGATGTCCGGTGTTCAAACCTGACCTCCCAATATATCTCTTGGCACTAATGTTTAATGGTTAAATGGTTAGTTTGTAGGGGCGGATGTCCGGTGTTCAAACCCGACCTCCCAATATATCTCTTGGCACTAATGTTCAAAATGCGAAGGCTTTCATTGATCATATGGTGTCGGACGATGTGCCGCGGGTGGCTTCGAGGCAACTGCTATAGATATTTGCGCAGGAGTTAGGGCAGTTAGAGCCCGAGGCTCACAAGGAGGTTGCCCACTATGCTTTGAATCAAATTCAACCCAGGGTTGTTTCTTTCGAAGAACATGTATCCATCATGCGGGCGAAGCTTGCTGAATTATTTCAGACTAAACAATATACCTTTCGACGATCATGGAGAAGATGTTGAGGTCCAAGTTTTCTTTCACAAGGAAATGCTTTTGAAGAGCAGCATAAGCTTCAACTCTCTCGAGAGGGTAGCCGGTTGAGTAGAAAGCAATCAATCAATCGCAAATTGGCCGCTTCATTATTGGCTCTTCAAGAATGACATTGTCTCCAAATTTTATAATCTCAAATTCACCAAATGCCCTCAACCCATCAAGGATTTGTGTCATGGGAGCAGAAAGAACCTTCTTTCCATTACGCATACTCCAACTGTGATTCTGGAGGGGAATTGTCGGCATCCATCCCCCTCTTTCAGAATTCCACAGATTCTCTTTGGAATTCTGTTGTTTCTGCAGATGGTGCAGAGGAATGTTATTGTGCGATGCTCTTTGGCCACAGCGTTGGCTTTGGTGGGCCCTTTCGCACATACGATTATGTGCGGCCTCTCGAATCCCTTTGTAACACTAACACCTTCAATACATGGAAGCATTGCTCGAGCATTCTACACCATTTGTTGTGTACCAGCGGCTGTTGAGGCAAGGAAAAATTTAAGAGAGGGAGGAGCAATTCAAGTATTGCTTCCCTTTTGTGAAGCTACATACTCTGAAATGCGAGCTTACGCTGTGAAACTGTTGTTTATCTTGTCTCGAGATGGAGATAAAAGCAAATTAGCAGAACAACTTGGAGAAAAATATATGAAATGTTTAGAAAAACTTATTTCAACATCTTCAAATGAAGAAGAGAAAGTTTCTGTTGCCAGAATCATTAGAAATCTTCCCTTAAATAGCAAGGAGATAACAGAATGGCTTCTAGAAGCTGGGACGTTGTCTATGATTGTGAATATCATTTCTTCTCGAAGCCTTCAAACCACTTGTGATTTTGTGAAAAATCAATTAGTTGAAAATACTGGAGGAGCATTATGTCGGTTTACAGTACCCATAATGAACAAGTATTATTATTATTTTTTTTACTGTAACTAGCAGCTTTGATTATTTTTAGAAATAAAAGGGAGCACTGAATTTTAGACATACATATTCCTGCATTTATAATTTTAGACATACATATTCCAGTAGTAACAACTCAGAGATTTAAAACGTGGGCCTGTAAGGTCCTAAAGGGTTTGAACAATGCTCCGATACCTTGTGTAAGACCCCGAAACCATCATTTTATACATAAAATTTATTCTATACATATATGTAAGCATAAATTCAACTAAATGGAAACCAACAGCAAATTTAAACTTACATAAGTAACTATTTTATACATAGAAAAATACCTGGAGCGAAACTGATGATTTCTTGGGTTGTGGTTCTCCTTGTGAATGCAACGGACAGGTTACCGAAACAATCGTTTCCTCTCAGCCAATCTAAGAAACAATCCTAGACCCAGAAGATGCCTCTTCTGCCCCCGTGCCTAGAATTCCAAGAACAATGAGTCTCCCCTTCAGAACAATTCATATCCCTCAATGTCTCCTCTTGAAAATAATGCAGAATTTAGCAAAGAAAAGCCTCCTTGTCTCCTTCATATTCCACTCCTTATATAACTTTCTCCACCTCCTCACATCTATGTAGATATTTTTGGTATTTATGTGGATATTTTAGGCATTTATGGAGATATTTTACTCATTTATGTAGATATTATAGGTATTTATGGGGATATTTTACTCATTTATGTAGATATTATAGGTATTTATGGGGATATTGACTTTGATTAATTATTTTAATATCAATTGTATTATTTTTGTTTTTAACTTAATTAAGTTAACTTTATAATTAATTAAATTATATTATTATTTTATTTGTCCACTCACCTATAGTTTGTACTAAATTATATTTTGTTTTTCTTGAATAATGCTCTACCACGGATACGCATATAAGGGCGGTATACATATTAACTCTCTTGTTGATATTTCGTTATATTTCGGTGAGATAAAATACATTGTGATATTCAATTCGTTACTCTAACTTAGGTAGTCTTGATATTAGCAAGTATGTATATTAGTGCGGTGTATGCGATATATGCATGTGTAGCTATCATATGCCTATGTCGTATACATGCTAATATTATTTTTCTTATAACTTGGGAATGGGTTGTTACACTATGTCCTTTCCCTTGTCTCAAAGTCTTGCTTCTCAATCCCTATTTATGGCTCTCTATCTTCCACATTCATCCCTTCTAGGAGAATCAAACAAGGAAACCCTCTCACACCTTTTTTGTTCCAAATGGATGAGGCTCTAGGGTGTGCAATGAAATATGATTTGGCTACTAAAAAAATCCAAGGCATTGAAATTCATGGAAATGACTTAATATCCTTCCATAAACATTTTGTTGATGACACCCTTTTGATGGGAACACCTTTAGTAAAAAAAAGCTACAACTTTCAAGCAAATTCTTTAATATTTCATGACTACTTGCAGAACTTCCATTAATCTAGAAAAGTCATAGTTCTTCTTCTTTACTACTCCAAAAGATGTCCATATTCACATAAGCAAATTACTAGGAGTTCATAGGAGTTATGTTTTGTCCAAATATTTAAGAGCCCATTTGGTGGAAAACATTCTTTGACATGTTGTTTAAGAGGATCTCTTATTGAAATTTGAGGCACTGAGAGAAATCGAGGAGGGTTGTTGTAGCACCTATAATAAGGATTTATTTGGATGCATATCCCCAAGGTCCTAACTTAGTAAAAATATATATTTTTATTTCTGAAGCACGCTTAATATCTTGATTTGATTAGAGTTGATTTTTAAAGGCTTAGCTTGGGGTCATGAACCAAGTGTTCATTTATTGGTGTGATTTGGGTGCATGTGTGGTGTGATCAATTGGAATTAAAACATAAGCATTACTTCACAAATAAAGATATAAGTAACAAGCATGTAGATGAAGAAAAATTGAAATGAAGAGATTTGTTTCTATTCTAAATGAGTTTTAATACTCAAGAAGGATTTCTATGTAATAGATCAAATCACAAAAGGTAGTCTATTCTAATTTATGGTTTTCAAGCAATCTATAAGGGTCCAAAAAATAGGCTAATTTGGTGAGTAAAACACTTAAAAATTGAGGTAAATATTTTCTTTTGCTTGTAAGCTTTATCTTTTATGGAATTAAAAAAATTCCTATTACAACAAATAGACATGGTCTGGGATTAAAACAAGAAGCAAAATAGGGCTAAAAAATCTAAAATAAAGGGTTTTTCCAAGCATACTTATTGGTGGATGGATATTAGACATCCATAAAGATCCTTTCTTTATCCAAGTCTCAAGTGTAAGAAGTATAACTTTTAAATTAATTAACTCCTACAAATTTCTCCTAAAGCTCATAGTAGTAAACAAACAACAAATATATGTAAAATATCTCATTAAAAAAATCCCAAAACCCCCTTGGGAGGTTTTGATCCTAATCCTTGGATCTAAAACAATAAGGGACTAAGTCTACTCCGGCTATATTGTAAGAGAGAATAATGACACTAAACAACACACCAAACAACTAAAAAAATAATATATATATGTGTGTGTGTGTGTGTGTGTGTTTTACCATGTCAATATATAGAAGTATGTGTTGACGATGTAACATACCCTATTTCTACATTAACCCAACTCACTTTTCCTCATAGGATTTGTGTTGACTGATACACTTGTCCTTAACCAAACTTATATTGGCTACAATAGATATTTGGAGTTGTTGAAACTTTATCTTAGATCTGTGTTGTAAATTTCCCATAACCTACAATATACAAATAACACAAAAAAGGGTGAAAAGCACCCAAAAGTTAAAAAATTGAAATCAGTGTATGTTGAAAGGGATAAAATGCCTACTCATAAGCCCATAGCTAAGGATATAAATGTTGGATCAGATCCCACTGGTGTTTCTACAACGAAGGTTAGTAGAAAGTACTACTCTAGTGGAAATAAAATGGATTATGAATACCTAGGCTGTTTGTCAAGAAAGGCGTCTATCGACTGGGAAATAAATGGTTGGAATCGGGTAAATTTATTTACAAAAAAATTGGTGAGTTAAAATGTGTTTTTGATGGTGGAAAGAGATTTAGTATTGTCAAAAACCCCAAGACACTCAAAATTTTGAAGTTTAACAATTGTAATCTTTATTTATGAAGATTCTTGTTAGATTTTTTTCAAAATCATATCAGAATTTCCATAGTTTTCCAGACAAATTTGAAACTTAGTTACACTAAAAAAAAAATAGTTAGTCATATTAGTGAAAAAAGTAAACTTTTGAGTATTAAGATGTAATTCACATTGTAGAGTATTAGTTTTGCATGCCAAGATTACAACTATGAAGTTTCAAGATCAAAATTTTAGGTATACAGAAATGTGTTTGATGATATTGAATCAATTGATTCAAATATTTGAATTGAATTTCTTAAAAAATATATAAAAAAAAATCGCTGAATTCCCGTCTACAGCGTCGCTAAACAAAGTCTTTCATTATAATTATCAGTCCAGTATGGAATTTAACGCGCAATTCGCCCGTAAAAAATGATTAAATATCAGTAAAAGACTTAGCAATCTTCGTTTAAATTTTGGAAATGGGTATAAAAAGGTATTTGTCCAAATCGCCGAATTCCTATTTCCGTCGCACTGGTTAACATTAAATGAAGCGTACAGCATACCGTACCATTTACAAGGAAAAACGAAAATTCGAGCATTGAAAGTGAGGGATCTGTGGCGCAATGGTAGCGCGTCTGACTCCAGATCAGAAGGTTGCGTGTTCGATTCACGTCAGGTTCATTCTTTTCGAATTTGCAATATTTTGTAGAGGAGCTGCCAAATCCAGCTATTTTCGAAATTGCAATGATTTTATTAAATATATTGCCAAATCCATCTGGAAACAGAATTGCAATGATTTAATTAACTATATTGCCAAATGCATCGGGAAACAGAATTGGTGTCCCTTTCAGCGCTATGCAATATGGTACATTGATAATCTTCATTCTTTTCGTCCAGTTTAGCATTAACTCAATTTAGAATTGCAATGATTTAATTAACTATATTGCCAAATGCATCGGGAAACAGAATTGGTGTCCTTTTCAGCGCTACGCAATATGGTACATTGATAATCTTCATTCTTTTCGTCCAGTTTAGCATTAGGTAACTCAATTTAGTTGTTGTGAAGTCAAAAAAACGTGTCCTTTTCAGCGCTATGCAATATGGTACATTGATAATCTTCATTCTTTTCGTCCAGTTTAGCATTAACTCAATTTAGTTGTTGAGAAGTCAAAAAAAACGTGTGAGAAAAAAAAAGTATTTTTTGTTTTTTTGGAAAAATAGAAATAAAAAAATATAATTTTAGAATGTGAGGCTTTTAAAGACAGTAGCGAAAATTATGCAAATATTTTAGCAGCGAGCTCTTAGGATACTCTATTTAACAAGGATTTTGTCTAGACCCTGAGAGAGTTTATTGTGAAACTTCAAAGGAAAATGACAAAATACTAGAGTCAAATAGAGAAGCAATATCTCCCATAGGCTATCTTTAACCTAGTAAAAATTAAAATAACGTCTTCAAATCCTTGGAGAAAAATACATATACTACATGTTCATGTTAACATTTAATACCAAATACTAATATTAACATTAATTTAAATAACATTTATATGTTTGTAGACCTCGGGCTAATAGGACTGGGAAAGGACTGGCTGTGGGTGGGCTAGCTTTGGACCCTGTAGCTCTTGGACCCAGGTAGACAAGAGGAAGAAAGTCCAATCTTTCCAAAGCCCAGTTGAAAGCTGTTGTTGATATAGTCGACGGAAGGCAAATGTCTCTTACTGGGGTGCTTAGAGCAGAGCGACCACCCCCTGAAGATGTACCATGATTTTCCTTTCTTTTAATTGCAAAGGCTTAGCTAGCCAGCGGAAAAAGCTAGCTTTTAAAGAACTTGTGAGATCTCAAAATCCGGATGCTATCTTGCTTCAGGAAACGTTGGGGAAAGGGGATGAAGTGATAAGCTCTATCTCCAAAACGCTGCCTGGTTGGGTCTTTCATACTCTCGATGATGTGGGAAGATCGAGGGGAGTGGTTTCAGGGTTTAATTCTAAGAAGTTAAGATACATTTCATCCTGGGGTTCTGCGAATTGTTTGGCCTTGGAGCTCTACTCTAGTGAGTTGAATCTCTCTTTTCTTTCTTTGAACATATATGGGCCATGTGTGGAAAGGGAGCGATTTTGGACCTCTTTCTTCAGATCCTCTTGGCTCTCCCACCCCAACTTAATCATTGGTGGAGATTTGAACTTCTCACTGGGGGAAGTGGAGTCTTGGGGAGCCTCGCCCAGGGCGGACCCTCTCTCTGACTTTTTTAGGAACCATATGGCTCTGTCTCGTTTGGTGGACATTCCCCTCCTTAAATTGCGCTCCACTTGGAGGAACAGAAGAGTTGGGCTGGACTGGGTGGGCAAGAAGATAGATCGTTTCTTGTTGTGTGAAGCCTGGGCGGAAAAACTTATGATTTATCGGCATTGGGTTGGGGAAGGGGGTGTCTCGGATCATTTTCCTATCTTTTTGGAAATCAAATGTGAAGGTGAAAAGCCAGGAATCCCTTTTAAATTTAATTCCTCCTGGCTCAAGGATGACTCATACAATGCACTGTGTCTTGCTACTTGGGTGAAAGATAGTTTCAGCTCTGAAACCACCAGGAGCTCCTCCTTTATGAATAACCTTAAGAAAATGAAAGCAGTGTCCAAACTATGGGCAGCTCAAAAGAAAGCTAAGGAAGAAGAGGAGCTCAAGAAGGTCAGCTCTGAGCTTGAGATGTTGGAAGATCCTGAAGGAGGTGGCTACGCCTCTGTTGAATCCAGGGCAAGAATCAAGGAGTTGGAGGCTTCCAGAAGAAGTATTTTACAACTCAGGGAAGAAAGTTGGTGCTTGAAACGCAGAGCGATTTGGCTCCAAGCGGGAGATGAGAATACCAAGTTCTTTCAAAATTATGCAAAAGGTCGGAACTTGCAAACACAATCTGGGAAATCCCCAAGGAAGATGGTGAACAGGCAAAATCCTTTGAGGATCTGGCATCCCTGGGCACTCGCCACTTCAAAGCCCTTTTCAAAGGTCCTGCAGAAATTTCCATAGCTGAAGTTATTAAAGTTGCCCAATTCTTTCCTAGCTTCATTGACGAAGAAGGGAATGAGGCTATCATGGCCCCTATCTCGAAACAAGAAGTGGAAGATGTCCTCAAAGGAATGTAGAAGGATAAAAGCCGAGGCCCGGATGGTTGGACTGTAGAATTTTTCCTGCATTTTTTTGAAGCACTAGGGGACGAGCTGGTGGCTGTTGTGGAGGAGTCTAGATGCTCGGGGTCCATCTACCTGCCTTTCAACTCTACCTTCTTAGCCTTGATCCCTAAAACCGACCATCTTGACTCCTTTGTTGACTTCTATCCCATCTCCCTGTGCACCTGTGTATATAAAATAATTGCAAAAGTCATTGCCTCCAGATTAAAGCCTTTCCTTTCCAGACACATCTCCCCAGAACAATTTGGATTCCTGGATGGCAGACAAATCCATGAAGTTGTGGGAATTGCCCAAGAAACTCTTCACAGTTTGAAGAGAAGTGGAAAGAAAGGGGCTATTATCAAAATTGATTTGTCTAAAGCCTATGATAGAATAAGTTGGTTGTATTTGCGCCTCTTGCTCACTCACCTTGGTTTCAGATTCGATTTTGTTAGATGGGTAATGAGTTGTGTGACCTCTTCTTCTATTGCTATTCTGATCAATGGTGTTGCCACTTCATTTTTCAATCCTGAACGAGGCCTAAGGTAGGGTTGCCCTCTCTCTCCCCTTCTATTCCTATTGGCAGTGGAAGCGATGAGTTTAATGATCCATAAAGCAAAAATACAGGGCCAGCTTAAAGGAATTGAAGTGGTGGATAACCTTTGGATTACCCATCTGCTCTTTGTGGATGACATTTTGTTGTTTTGTAACGGGAGCTTGGAGGATTGTCGATCCTTGAAAAATATTCTGGACCTTTTTTTGAAAGCTACAGGTCTCCAAATCAATGAACAAAAATCGACTCTCACCACCTCTGGTCTTTCTGCTGAAGAAGTTGGAAGAGTGGAAAGGTTCCTGCATTTTGAAGTCAAATCTACTCAGGACAACTTCAAGTATCTGGGTTTTCACCTCAAGCCTGACAATTATCGAATCTGTGACTGGAAGTGGCTTCTTTCTAAAATTGAGAAAAAACTCAATCACTGGAGCTTCAAATCGCTGTCAAGGGCAGGAAGGCTGGTATTAATCAAGTCAGTGTTGATGGCAATCTCGGTATATTGGGCCAGTCTCTCATGGGTTCCGAAAGGTATTTTGGTCTCTATTGACAAATTATGTAGTAAATTCCTTTGGGCGGGGTCAAAATTGGATCATGTCACCCCATGGGTTGCTTGGGATAAAATCACTAGACCCAAGGAGTGGGGAGGTTGGGGTATTAAAAATTTGCTCTCCTTTTCAAAATCCCTTGCAGCCAAACTGGCTTGGCGTCCGATCTCTACAGAATCGCTCTGGGCGTCGGTCATCAAAAGAAAATAGATAAGTCAAGGATCTGTTCTTGATTGGGTTCGCTCCCCTCTCAAGTCTTCAAAAAATGCTTCAGTGGGATGGAAAGCCGTTGTTGCTTCTGTACAAACCATTGAGCAAGGATTGGCTTGGAATGTGGGCGATGGCACTCAGGTCCGTATTGGCTGCGACCCCTGGGTTGGATGCTCTGACAGGTTCTCTCTCTCTCGGGAATTGGTAACCTTCCTAAATGGAAGAGGTTTATTCACTTTGAGTCAGGTAGCTAATTTAAGATCTTTCTCCTTCTTGAAACAAGGCTGGCTCTCAGGATTGGAGCTGCAACTTGAAGAAAGGTGGATGGAGGAATGGCGATTGTATGTTTCAGCATTACAATTTTCTTTTGTCCGGATCTCTGATTCAAGGGATGAACTGCGTTGGGTCCATGCTCAATCAGGAATCTACTCTCCAAAATTGGGTTATATATGGCTGATGTCCCAGCAAGGGTGGGAGGCCCCGAACTGGTGGTACAAACCGATCTGGAAATTGAAATGCCCAGCCAAGACCAGACTTTTTTCTTGGTGTATTCTGTAGAAAAAAGTGTCCACGTGGGATTTTCTTCAAAAAGAGGGGAAAATCGGGGCCGGGGTGGTGCTCCCTTTGCAAAAATAATGAAGAAACATCTCTTCACATTTTTCTCCTTTGCCCTTTCAATATCAGTCTCTGGGTAGAAACTTTAAGGCTCATTAAAGTTCCATTTAGATGGCATGGAGAGGACTTTCTGCAAGCTTGGTCCCATTGGTGGCAGGAGGCTCCAGATGATAAAGTAAGATCAATCCCCCTCCTCATTGCGTGGGGAACTTGGATTGCTCGAAATAGGGCTATCTTTCATGACCAGTCTTTCCCAATTGCAAGATTGGTCGCGGAAGGCTCTGCCATCTATGATAGCATACCTTCTCCTTCAGGCCCAGGCCCCCCTCGTAACATCCAACCCGAAGTAATAAAGGACTCGATCCCGTGGGCCTTTTTTGATGGGGCCTCAGATTTGAATGGGCAATGTGGTGCTAGTTTAGTAATTCACCTTTCTCCTGCTATATCCTTACGTGCTTCAGTGGGTCTTGGGCAAGGGACAAACAATTTTGTTGAACTTAAAGCCCTTCATTTTCTCCTTTGCTAGTTGATTTCAAAACATTTGAGGTAGATCTAGATTTTTGGTGACTCTAAGAATGTTGTGAATTGGTTTAATGGGACTCATCAATGCGGAAATTTACATTTTGTTACCTTTGCTTAAAGAGATTCTTCGGCTCAAATTTTTTTTCACTAAGATCATTGTTTGTCACATTTACAGGGAAAGGAACCAGGGAGCAGACCACTTATCTAAAGAAGGTTCTCAGCAAGATTTGGGGTCCTGGACAGTAACTGAGTTGGAAAATGGGGCTGTTCATGTTCTGGAACAGTCGGTCTTTGATTGACTCTTATGTTTTTATTTCATTTTGTACATAATATGTTGTTTAAACATTAAACTACTACTTATCTATTAAGGGCCCAAAGTTGTTTTCCTTGTGTAAGGAGGTTCTGGGTCGTCCTTTTGAAATACAGTCAAAAACTTTTATGGAGACCGGGATAGTTTCTATTGCTGGTCTCTCTTTTTTGGGAAATGGAAGCTTTGGGCTTCTAGTGGCACTCTCTACCTTTTGTTTTCATCTCTATTTCGGGCTAATTTCCGGGGGATGATAAATAATGGGAGGTGCCTCTATGTTTTGTGATCTCCTTGTATACAGGCTGCTTTGGCAATGCTCCTAGGTATTGCAAAGTAGTTGAGCCCACCATTCCTCTTTGAAAAAAGGGGAATGGAGCTGCACTGAAATGCTCTGCATATACTATGTGACTATCTATTTTTAATAGAAAGTTCAATTTTTTTTTTTTTCTTTTTCTGTGGAAAAAAAACATTTATATATTTGAAAATATTAAATAAACTATAATTATAATCTATGTTTTTGCCTTTTTACTTCTGGAAAAAGCCAAATAAAATAACAAATCAGTTTGAGCCTAAAAACTTTAATTTATAGGTAATAAGTAAAACTACCAAACAACTCGACTAACACTAACCTCGCTGGAGGCGATTACAATAGTCGGAGCAGTACTGGCAGCAAAGACTAATAATATTAATAATTTAATATTATAATTTTCAAAACAAGTAGCATAAATATATGTATTCATTAAATATTATTTCACTTATAAAGGAGAATGAAAAGGATATAAAAGATTATGCTCTCCATTTTGATGAATAGTTTTAGTATGAAATTATTTTGAATTTCGCTTGATTTTTAGAAGTTTGATATATAAAAATATTAAATAATTAATTTAAAAATAAATGTATTTAACAAATTTCATATATACCAATGAAGCATGGTAATTTAATATCGGTTCAGGGTAAAAAAAATTATTTAAAAAAGACATGAAATACTTGGATCTGGATACCATGGTAATTTAATATTGGTTTAAAGTAATATAAAAAATAAAAAATAAAAACCTGAAATACTTGGATCTGGATAGAGGACATTCAAGCCCTAACTTGAAAGTGCATTTCCATGATTCACAATTCATTAACACAATTTATGAATCTTCCAAAAGTAGGGGTTGGTATTGTTTGAAACATAAAAAGGACCATTTAAAACCGCTTGGATTCATCACACTTTGTATGCCGCTAATTTGTTTCAAGAAACCGATCATTTAAAACCGCTTGGATTCATGAGACTTTATATACCGCCAATTTGTTGGAAGAAATCTTCCAATGTAAAGAAATGACGGTGGATTTTAGTAAAAAGCAAAAAGCAGATACAATGGGACGTGGTACCTAATTTTAGAATTCGGAGCGAGTTTGTGACCGTTTGAAATGGAGCTTATATATACATTTTAGGACTACTAACATTGTATCAATTTCATCCCAGTTTTTTCTGTATTCGAATTGGCTTGCTAGGCCTGGCTTCTTCTTGTTCTTTGTTAAGTCCATTAATTTCACCTCAACTTTTTCTGCATTCGCATTGGCTTGACTTAGCTTCTTGTTTTTCTTTGTTCTGTCCATTGCATGGCCATGCATGTTGTTTTTTACAGTCCAATCATTTCTTGAGTTTGTATTTCTCTGTTTCACTTGTGTTTTTTAGTTTTTCATTTTTGTATGCGTATTCGTCTGCACAGTTTGCTCAGCCAATTTTATTTTTCTGCCGGATATGGAGAAGGAAGTGAAGAACAAATTTTATTTTACTGCCGGATTTAGGGCTGAAGGACAGTTGCAGATGGAATCCATGATTTCGGATTCTTATGCAGTTGTAATCACTTGAATGGAATAGTAGGTACGCTATCTTTATTCACTAACATTTATAAAATATGATATTATCTACTTTTGTCATGGGTCTGGATACCGTGTGAGACTGTTTCTGGGAGAGGTTTAACAGTTATTATCATTTCTATTTCAGGGAAATGCAGGGTGTGAGAAAGCCCTTTGGCCTAGCGTTTCTTTGACACTTTAATCAACATAGACATCGCCATCAAGGTAAAGATTTCTCTGTAGTAGTCCGTGCTGATAATTTTATTTGGGGGGTGGCTTTGCTTTTCCAAGGTTTTGGCCAGCGGATTTTTGACCTAATTATTTTCTTTTTGAAACATTGAAATGACATAGGCTACATGGTTTTGTGTTTCTCTAAAATAGTTTTCAGTGGCTCGGTTATATTCTTTGCTGTGCTCTATGCCGTTTATGCTCATTATAGGACTAAACACTCTTTTTAACTCAGGGTTCGGTTGGAATGGGTTTGAGTAATGTTTAACCCACGGCGGTTTGCAGCGGGAGAAGAACCAACGTGGAGGATCCCTCCTCTTTCATCAGATGTTTGATGTGGTAAATTGCTATCGTAATTATTGGTACTGCTTCACGATCAGCCTTCGTCTGTACGCAAGGTAGGGCTGAGACAGCTTGTCTTTTTCTCTTTAATGTTTTGCCAAAATTACAATGCACTCTCTATTAGTAGATTCCCGTCCGATGTCAGAATTTTCATTACTATTATTTTTTTTTTCAAAGGATCAGGATAACCCTAAATTTAGAATTTGAACATTGGCATACCCAACTGATGTCGGAATTTTCATTACTATTATATTTCTTTCAACGCGATCAGGATAACCCCAAATTTAGAATTTGAATATTGGCATACCCAACTATGTCGGAATTTTCATTACTATTATATTTTTTTTCAACGCTATCAGGATAACCTTAAATTTAGAATTTGAATATTGGCATACCCAACTATGTAAATAGTTCATGGCCATATTAGTTAATGGAAGAGTGAGCCGTATCATTGCCAGATCATTCATGTTATGTCAGCCATAGAGATTTTAGGTACTTTGTTTTCTGGTATCAAAGAGCTAAGTGAAAAAAAAGAAGAAGACTGGTGCTACTAACACAGTTCTCTGTTTTAATAAATTTTCATTTTCGTTTGTTTTGGGCCTTGTTAGAATAAACCTAACCCTAAATTTAGAATTGGTATATTGGCATAAGTAGTTGGGCGAGCTTTATTTCAGCCGCCATAGGCCCATTAATGCGGCCAGGCAGCTGCATTAATGGGCCTATGGCAGCTGAAATAAGGCTCGCCTAAGTAGTTGTGTTAATGGAGGAGTAAGTAATGGGTACTTAATGGATGAGTAAGCCGTATGATTGTCAGATCATTCATGTGATGTGAACCATATCTGTTTTATTTGCTTTGTTTTCTGGTATCAAATAGCTAGTTCAAATAACAAAATACTAATACGGTTTTTGTTTTTTAATTATCCGATGTCTCCATCGTTATTCAGAATAATTTGATTAATCCAAAAAAAATTATCCAAGTAAAATGATGTCTCCATCTTTATGGTATAAATCGAAATTAAATTTTAACGGAGCTATCTATATAAGGCAAAAGTTTTGGCCCGGAATCCGGCAAAGATTTTTAAAAAAATTGGCAAAGATTTTATCAGAATCATGTTTTCAGTTGTTAAACTTTAGTATTTTGAGTGCCCTAAGGGTTTTTGGTAATGCTGAATCTATTTTAGCTATCAAAAATGGATTCCAAACACTCCAACTACCTGATTTCTTGAATTTTAGTTGCCCGAATTCCGGCAAAAAACTGCTGTCCGCCTATTTCATTACTTGAGTAGACCACTCCGCTATATAAGTAACATATACCAAGACACATTGATGAGTAGTTAATGGAGGTGTGAGCCGTATCATTGTCAGAGTGTTGGCGATATGGAGTTTGGGTATCCGTATCCGTAGAACTGGAAATTGGCGTGTGTAATTTTGAAAATAAAAATGTGTGAATTTGTTTTAATGGTAAAAATAGATATAATACATTAAAAATGTATGGTTATCTAAAACTTTGTTAGCTGTAACCTGGGTTTCTAAAAGATTCTGCAAAATAAAATATGACAATTTTATTGGTTTTGGAAATTAAATAGCAGTTGTTGTTTACCTGTTTTGGTAGTCAAACAGCAAAATATTAATACGGTTATGACTAAAGGAAATAATAGCCATTTGTTGTTTACCCGTTTTGATAGTCAAACAGCAAAATCAGTTATGACTAAAGGTTCAGTTGGTAATACCAAATAATAATTATAATTGAAAACACATAAAATTAAATAATTATTTTTTAAAATATATTATACAATTTTAGTATATATATAAATTTCATATTTTACCAATATTCAATATTTCATAAAAAAATATTAGTTATTTTAAAATATAATTCGAAAATAATTTATAATTTTCTAAGTGCGTAGGTTAGGTGTGTTTTTTAGAAATTTCTATTTCATTAAATAAAATGAGTTATTTTAAAATATAATTCTAAGATAATTTATAAAAGAATATTAGTTATTTTAAAATATAATTCGAAAATAATTTATAATTTTCTAAGTACGTAGGTTAGGTGTTTTTTTGATCGAAATTTCTATTTCATTAAATAAAATGAGTTATTTTAAAATATAATTCTAAGATAATTTATAATTTTCCAAGTGTGCAGGTTAGGTGTTTTTTTTAATATAAATTTTTATCTAAAATTAAAATGTGCTACGAGTGTTACATATATATTTTAAATGTAATGATTAAATTAAATATTAAATATAATTAAAATATTAATTTAAAAATAAATTTAAAATAGGCGGTTGTTTAATAGAGAATTTTTGTCTTGATTTTGTTTGAAATTTAGAAATTGAAAAAAACATAATTTAAAGTTGCCAATTCTGCACAATCTAAGTGTTATAAGATTTTTCAAAAATTTAAAAATATAATGAAAAAAATCAAAATAACATTTTGTTAAATTTGCTTATGTGTTTTTCATTTTTGGTTTTTTCAAATAATTAAATGCTAAATGCTAAGATTAAAGAGAAAAATGTATCCAATCTCCTAAAACATACATTAGTGTTTATGAAGTAAATGTCTCTACCTCCCTAGAATAGTTCTAGAAGTATTTATTACAAGTAGGTACAATATCCAGTAGTGGACATATACTAACTACCAACAAACTATTCAACCTATGACAAAGCCTTATTAGAAAATAAGTTACATGCCATTAACACTATTATATGGCTACTAAAAAATCTTTTTATATCTTGAGTGAGCTTAGTGGTTAAAAACATGTTTCCTTCAAGAGATCACAAGTTCAAAACCAAATAAAAGTAAAATATATAAATTGTTGAGTAATAATAATTAGTTTTTAATCTTGTTCAAATGTGATAATTAGTTTATTCAATAATTAAACTAAAAAGCTAGCTACATGCTCTTGTTTATAAATATTTTCAAATAATGATTTAAAATTATAAATTTAATTTAATCTTCAAACTTTGGTGTAACCGTCGGTGCTAGAAACTTGAAAAAGCTAGGAAAAATACTTCATATAAATTTTATTATAAATTTGATCTTATTGGCTATTGGCTATTGCTGATTAAAAAATATTAGCGGCTAATATTTACAGGTGGGCTAATTTTTCATGCTTTTTCCAAAAAAAAAAAAATTCAAGTCTCATTTTTTTTTGTAAAATGTTTAGCCCAAATTCTATAATACAATATTATTTTACCTTAAAAATCGCCAAAATATTATGTCTACTAATATAAATTCATTGGAAATCTAAATATTTTTACAAAAATATTACCCAAAATTTTATAATTTACATATTAACGACTAATAAAATCCCTAAAATTTTTAACTTTAAAATAAATTTACTAGCCTAACTATTTCCCAGCAATCAGAATAAGAACGGTGTGCCTAGCCTAACTACATAGGCACGAGACCTAGACGGGCTACATAGGCAGAAGACCTAGACGGGCTTGTAATTTCTTTTTTTCAAGGAAGAAGCGGCTTGAGTTACATCGAGCACCATTTCGAAGAAGCATCACAACCAGGCTATATATATATAGAAGGAGAACGACGGTGGACCAGGTATTAATAAGGTAGTGACCAGTTACAAAGGATTTAATTGTTAAAATTAAATAATAATATTAATGAAACTAAATATATCTAATAATGACTATTCAAGTTTCAAGACGTAATGAATTCAATATTAATTATTTTTTATTAATAATTTTTTTTCTTTGAACATTTAAAAAAAAAAAATTTAGTTGTATATTATGTGTATATATTAAACGTTTTATAGGTTTGGTTATGCAGTTAATTTTTTTTTTTAATTATTATTTTTAAATGTAATTTTAAAATATAATTCAAAAGAAAATTTATATTTTTGGTTATGTAGTTGATTTTTTTTTTTTAAATTATTATTTTAAAATGTAATTTTAAATTATAATTTAAAGAAAATTTGTAATTTTTTTTTGAAAATTATAAGGTGTTTTTTTTTTTGAAAATATAAATATAAATATGGTTTTTTTGTTTTTATAAAATTTTAAAAATAAATAAAATATTTCATATTAAAATAGAATGTGTAATTTTTTCTCATATTTTTAATTTTTTTTGAAATACCTCATTTCATAGTTTTTAATTTATAATTTTTATTTTTGACATTATTTTTTTGAGTTAAGGTGGGGATATATATGTACATATATATATATATATATATATATATATATATATATATATATATATATATATATATAAATGAAACATCTAAATATTTTTTTTAAAATATAAATGTAGTTTTTTTGTTTTTATAAAACTATATAAATAAATAAGATATTTCATATTAAAATAGAATGTGTGATTGTTTTCTATAAAAAAATTAAAATTATTTTCATTTTTTTTAAATTTAAAATAAAATAATATAATTTTTAAAAATTATTTTGATTTTTTTTAAATTTAAAATAAAATAAAATAAATATTATTAATTTATAGAATAATTAATATTGAAATTTACGATGATTAATGAAATAAAATGATATATTGAAATATTTTGTAGTTTTTAGTTTATAACTTTTTATATAGGTATACTTTTTTAAGTTTAAAGTGATTTTTTTTTAAATATATATTTTTAATACAATTTTAAACCTAAATGAGATATTCAAAATTTTAAATATATTTTTTAATAATAGTTTTTTAAATTTAAATTTAATTTTTTTTAATTTTTTAATTTTAATTTTTTTAAGAATTTGAAATGAAGGAAGCACTCAACAACGGACCACCTCGTTATGCTTAGGATTATTGTGGAGGAATGCCGCAATGATAAATCCAGTCTCTTCTGTTTCTTTGTGGACTTTAGAAAGGCTTTCGATACGGTTCCTAGAAACAACCTATGGAATAGATTAGAAGAGCTAAATGTTCCTTTCGAACTAAGAGCGGC
The DNA here is from genome assembly GCA_034641835.2 of Pinus albicaulis. Lineage (NCBI taxonomy): Eukaryota > Viridiplantae > Streptophyta > Pinopsida > Pinales > Pinaceae > Pinus > Pinus albicaulis. The sequence goes on along the minus strand of CM076570.1, from coordinate 961,043,467 downwards.
CGCTATAAGGCTATATGAGAATGTAATTGCCAAGTTAAAGAGCAATGAGGGGTGGTCGAAAGATATTAAGTGTAATATTAGAGTTAAACAAGGTTGCCCCCTCTCCCCTACCTTATTTGGAATTTACATAGACAAGTTAGAAGGTTGTTTAGAGGAAGCAAGATGTGCTGGCACGACCTTAGCTGGGATTGTCATCATCCTTCTTCTCTATGCTTACGATATTGTTCTTCTCGCAAGGTGCCCATTTGATCTTGATAAGCAACTTAGACTTCTTAAGGATTTCTGCTCTACCATGGGTATGTCTGTTAACACTGACAAAACAAAAGTTATGATTATCAAATCCAAGAAGGACACTTATGCTAATTTTATGTATGACAATAGTCACTTGGAGGAAGTGTCTTCTTACAAGTACCTAGGAATTGATATTCATCACAAGCTCAACTGGAACTATAACATTCAGAAAAGGATTAATGGGGGGTGGCAAGCTTATTTTGGTCTTGAAAATAATTGTAAAACGACAAACCTCGTAATGTGGGATAGAAAGAAGTTCCTCTTTGAAACTTTAGTCACTCTTGTTATCTTATATGGATGTGAGGTTTGGGGTTGCAAAATCTCTAGAGAATCCTGGAGAAAGATTGAGCAAATCCAAAAGCGTTTTATAACTTATAACCTTAAAATTAAAAACAATACACCCTATCCTATTCTCCTTATAGAAGTGGGTATTTCCCCTATTGAGAGCCTAGCTATGACTAGGCTTCTGTTGTACACGCACAAGCTCAATAGCATAGGAGACCATAGACTTCCTAAGCTAGCTTTAACCTCTAGCCAAAACTACTTGAGGCTTAAACGAGGTTGGTATAAAGACACCAGGGCCTGGTTAAACCATTGGGAGATCGATGAGAATGTTGCATTGCAAAACATTAATAACATTAAAAAAATTGTTACTTCTAAGTTCAAAGAAAAAATGTGGTGTGAGAAAGATCTAGCAGCTAAAAGAAAATTAAGATATTATAAGGAGGTCATCAACCCCACCCTAGAAGATCAAAAGTGTCTCTCTGTTTTAACTAGCTCAGCAGAAAATTAACACATCCATGATTAGAACGGGTTCCATGAGCCCATGAGGAAGCAGCCGTTGGCGGGCCTAAACACCATGGATGGAAGATCTCACATTCTGAGAATATGAACATCGAGATGAAAATCACTTCCACTAGGAGGCCCCCACACATAAACCATTATTAGAGCTCAATTTCATAATCTTTGTTGCAACACTCAATTTCTAGCCTTTTAAGATACAAAATTATAGTGAGCTCGAGAGGCTTCTCTCCAAGCTTTTTGAGCATAGGAATAAAATCTTAAATCAAACTAAATAACTCTTTTCTTTAGGTCCGATAGACCAAAGATTGGTCTCAGTGGACGTTAACCACCACCATCATCATCAATAATAATAATAATAATAATTGGTATTAGAATTTGTAAATGATTAGGGAGATAATAGATAGATTGTCTCAATGTAAATTTCTCTAATTATTTGTAAAATATATTGCTAATTATTCTATAAATTAAGAATAATTAGCATTAGAATTTATAAATGATTAGGGAGATATTATATTGAAGTATTCCATAATATTTAAGTTATGATCCAATTGGAGTTTAGTAAATGTAAATTTATGAAATTAGATTTCTCATGAGGCAACCCATATGTTAATATCAATATGTCACTAAGGCTTTATAAGATATATTTAAAAAAAATTATGGTCGTTAATGTTAATTTAAACTTAACAAAGTCAAAAATTTAATTGATGCATTGATAAATTTTAATATTGATATCCTTATTGAATAATACAAATACATAAATGGATATTATTAGGTTTTCTTACATGTTGGATTTGCAATCTAGATGGTGTCAAAATGATGTCTGGTATATATTCAAGCGATAAATACATAACATTTGATATGTTAATTTCACTTATTTCCATCATAATTAAGGAACATCTCTCACAACTTTCTATAATTTGGTTGCTTGATATTCTCCCTCTTCCCAAGGTCTAGTGTGTCAACCAAGAAAAAATAGAACAAGAATAATTGATTAAAGTTATTTAGGTGTTTTAATAGGTTAATTAAATCATACTTTGTTCGTATTGATTATTGACTTCTAGTTTTGTCATAATTATTTAATTATCCAGATGAAATAATACGTCCTAGAATTTCAAGTGGGCAAACATTTTTGTCAAGGATGTCCTTTGGGTAAACATAAGAATGCTATCTACCTAGATGGTAGTTGGCACAAAGATGATGGTTTAGAGATTTATTTCTGAATTCAAATTTAGATATAGCGAAGAACATGGGTTTGATGAAAAAACTTAGCAATGTTGTGCTTATTGAGGTATCATAGACCAAGGGCATGAAGTGGGACCAACAACAAGGAAAGTAGATTGATGAGGTCAATTATGCATTGGAATTTTGAGTAAAGATATGGGTGAATATTATACGTAGCTAACAAAGATATTCACAATAGTGTTTTAATATGGAAACATCCACAAAAAGGAGGAAAGTAATGATCAATATTGAAGATAAAAACAACAAATAGGCTTGGGAAGGGATGACAACTAAGAAATTGACAATTTGTTATAATTCATGCCTAAGTATTTCATTCTAAAATATATTTTAATCTGTACTTAAACATTAATATTGTAGCATTAAAAATTAACCTTTTGTGCAAATCTTTCCTTGGATGGTTTTTTAGAGGTTCTTTAACCTTGTGTAGTTGTTCCTTCTTCCTTTATTGTCTCTTTTACCAACTTCTATAGTTCAATTAGTTATTTGAGATTCTCCCTATGAAATAATCCCTAGCCAAAGTTGCCTTCTCACATTATCCTAATGTGCTTGTGAGCATCACCACATCACTTGGGAACCGACAAACCAGCCAAATAAGATCATTTGAGAGATTTACCTTTGATTATTTGGTTTAATGTGGAAGCCACACCCATTTAATTAAACTAGTTTAGTGGAAGACCCCTTGCGTTGTTTTTCTCGTGATATATGTTTGTAAGCCGCTCCTTGTTGAGGTCCATGTGCCTTATTTTCTTTCGAGGGTCAAACTCCCATCCTCTTAGATTATCATCCTTGTTCATGAAAATTTTTCTCCTCCCTTTTGCTTTCTTGGATTTTAAAATTCCCTCAAACGTCCATTGCCCCTTCTCTTTTCACCACTACTTTGTTTTGTAGGAATGTGAGTGAAGTCAACTTAGTGACTACCGTGGTTTCCAGCACAAGATTTGGAACCTATAGTTAGGGATATTTGGCACATGAATCCACATTCTCCGCTATTCTCTTAGGGACATCCCCATGTTTCGTTGTCATAATATTGGGAAGAATACATTCATTTAGGTTCAGGTAGGATTATCACCTTTATCTCCTTATTCATGGTTTGAAATCTAGCATTTGTATACCATGCTAATGGTCTTTTCACTGGACCCCCTTACTTTGTGTATGGTTGCCTGTTGCTTGCACCTCCTCTTCCTTCACCCTTTTCCCATTTCCACCTCATTCTCCTTGGCTTGGAGCTTAGAGAAACATGGAAGGAAAAGGCTACACTTTCACCTAAAGTTGGGAGGACTATTGCCTTATAGATTAGAGGTTTCATAACTTTGATTTTGAGGGGAATTTGGGGATTCCCATTTTTTATTTGGTTTCCTCTTCGATTTAATATTTTATTTTGTTATTTTTTTTTGCTACTACATAGCATTTAATTTTTGTGATATGAAGTTTTTGAGATCCGCCCTTTATTTATTTTATTTTCCATTTGCTTACTATTTAGAGTATGGGAATCTAGTTGGTAGCAAGCCATCTCTCCCTTACTTTTTCACAACTTAATTATACATTTGGAAAGGGAGATCAATCTTATTAGAAACAATATAGCCATTAATCTCATGAGAGACAATGGGTTAGGGAATCAAATATGTTTTGATATTTTTTAGTGAATACATAAGAACCTCTCTCTGAAAGTAGATCAATCTTATAAGATGCCATTGATCTCATGAGAGATAGTGTGTTATGGAATTGAATTTGTTTTAAGATTTTTTAGTGAATGTGAAAGAGCCTCTTTCTTTAGGGAGATCAATCTTATAAGAAACAATATAATCATTAATGTCATGAGAGACAACAGGTTAGGGAATAGAGTTTGTTTTTATATTTTTTAGTGTTGCAAAAGAACCCCTATCTAGAAGGAGATAATATTATAAGAAATGATATAGCCATTAATTTTGTGAGAGGCAGTGGTTTAGGGAATCAGGTTTGTTTTGTGATTGTTTTAGTGAATGCAAAAGAACTTCTCTCTTGAAGGAGATTAATGTTATAAGAAATGATATAGCCATTAATCTCATGAGAGGCAATGGGTTAGGGAATCAAATTTTTTATTGAGATATTTTAGTGAATGTCAAAGAACCTCTATCTTTTCTCATCCTTTTACTCTCTTTACCTAACATATTCATCTCATTTTGTAGTAGCTAGCCATAGTTCTATTTCCATTGTTTCTATCCATGTAGTTCTGTAAAGCTTGATTCTTACATACCTTGATGCTCCAAGACATTTAGTTATGATTCTGCCTATGGGATAATCATACTCGTGTTTGCAAGCTAATAGTCTAACCACATGCACATGCAAAATGAGTTGCTTGACATAGATAATATTTTACTTTCCTTTGGCCATATATAGATGATATATTTATCTCTTTTGACATTGACAATGAGTAATGGGATAGAATAATCTTCACAGCCTCTTGTTTGGACGTCTTATTTAGGAATAAATCAAAGGTCTTGGAGAGAGGAAAATAGGAGATAGTTGCCCTAAAACATGGCTTTGAACCAGAAACAAGGGCACATATAATTGGAAATATCTGTTGTAAGATCAATTAACTTCTTCCACAAAAAATGTGCTATGAAATTATTGGATAAATGGATTGTTTCCCTTTAATTTGCAATAGAATATGCAAAACAATGTGAAGCATGAAGTGAGATTCACTTAAACAAGTATAATCCTAACAATCGAGATTATCAAATTCTTTGTTTTTGGCTTGTCTTTGTATTTTCCTAAACTTAGCCTTGGACCTTATGTGGCCCAAGGTAGCTCTCAAGGTAGTTTGGTTATTGAATTGTTTGTTGTACATTTTTTGTTACTCTGTTATGGACCTGTACAGAGTCCTAAGCTAATTCATTTTTTTGGTGGTTCTTTGTGGGTTAAATGTACTATCTATGGGAGAATCTCTTGCTCATGTTCCTCTCCCTTTTTTCCTTTCCCAGTTCCTTGACCGTTTCCTCGTAGTGTTTTCAATTCTGCAAGTGACCCCCATGATACAACTTTTTGCTCCTTCTTTTTTACTTTTTTATTTTTATGATTCTTTTGGGAAATGTAGCACTTTTTCAACCTCCTTTCTATTGTAATGTCGTGCCCTTCAATAATAAAGATTTTATGGGTGGGCCTACATACTTCTACCATTATCAAGATCTTAGAACATTATACAACTTTATTCTACCATAATGTCCTTTATTAAGTTGATTTCTTTCACCATGCTCTCTTTTTTTCTCTTTCATTTCTTTTCAAAGAGGTTTAGTATATAAATTAGATATATAATACTCTTGATGTACAAAAGTAACCGAAGTAGGTTAAAGGGACTATAGAGTATAATGAGCCACAATAGTGATATTGGAGTTTCAAGGAGACACTTAAGAAATACAATAAAACATATAAAATCAATGAGTTAAAAGGGATAAACCCATACAAATTAAAGATACGTACATTGCTTTGCAAAAAGTAAAAGGGTAAAAGAGTGGGGGATTTTCCCTGCACAAGGAGTAGATGTATAGGTGAAGGAGGAGATATATTCTTTATCATCAATCACAAAGGATGTGCTAATGCAAAGTCTAATGACATCCATTAGGATGGGAGGACCTAGTTGGGTAATATTGAGGAGAGCTTGGGTACAATCCATTGGGGCTCTCCTAATATTCAATCATAAAGAGAAAAATCTAGAGTAATATATTCTTTATTACTTTAACTATGCTAAGGGATATTTTTGCATTGAGATTGATCAAAGTGGTATGTGTCAATGGCTTCATGTAGGTAGCTTCTTGATAGAATGGGAGGATGTGCAAATTCTCATTAGGATTACGTACAACTTTTCTTTATGAAGTTTCCTCCATCCATGCATTATCCCCTATTTCATTTCCACTTCCTTGTTATAAGTTACTTAGCTTGCATACCTTGTGTAATGTGCCCCACCCTAGGTAGCCATTGACCTGCAACTAGTGTATGCCCTGCCTATGGGTTCCTTTTGCATTCCCTCGTCCCTTTCAATGATGTATTTTTCCCTTGTAAAAATCATCGCAAGCTCTTCATCAATGTTGTTTGTTACTATGGGTGGTGTAAACCATCTCAGTTGTAGATTTGTCCATATATGCATCATATTTGTGGAGATTTTATGCACTCGAGCAATTAATGTAAAGCTATATTTTCACCTTCTTCCTATAAGGTTTCCTAATTCTAAGCCCTAAAATATTTAACCTTTAGGATTCCTGTAAATTAGAAAATAAAACAACAGAGAAAAGCTCACAATAATTCATTTCAAACAACCCTAAAATTCTTGGAAGTTCAAGGAGAAAAGATACCAAACAAAGAGATAAGTTTCAATCCCTTCTAGGGAAACTTATCAGCCAGTAATCAAATCTCAAATTGAACTTTTATAGCATTAGTTACAACAATATAAAACAATAAACTAAGTCCCTTGTATTCTTCCTTAGATATTAATTTAGTGAAAAAATTTCCCTAGTACTTATTTCCAATCAAAAGTACATAATGTAGAAATTTATTAATGCTGATGTATTACTGGATCCTCCTGATCTCACAATATTTATCTTCTTGCAAAATACAGAATCCTTCCACTGTTAAACTTGCGGAAATTTAAAACTCAATTGCAAACACATGTGAATAAATTCAATCTCACATAACATAGTTGTTTAACGGGAAAGCTTAAAGCTAAAAACCCCAACTATCATATATTATGTATATCAATGGAATCATGTAATAATCTCATACAAAGCTTAGTACATCAAGCTCTCAGTACAATGTAGATTCGTTACACACTGTCATGCAAACATTTGCACTTCCATGCACCAATTTCTCACCTCTTGACAGCCTGCCTCCACTGCGCAATCCCTGCTGAGGAAGACCCCTGAATGAATTCAAATTGGCCTTGCCTTGACTGCGCAATCCTCATTGGAAACTCCAATGTGTGTCAGATGCATTGAATGCATCACTATAGTCACAACGGATAGTCCATCTCACCCTTTCACCTATCTCTCCATTGGGTCTCCATTGGAACTGACATGCACTGTAGTTAACTGCTATTTCTGTTCAGTTGTTAGTGAGTTATTAGTTGTGAATTAATTAACTAATTAATTTACTTAATTCTCACTAGTGTATCTTTAAGTTAGACTAGATACAACTAGCTCAAATGAGTTTAACTCACTAAACTGAGGTAAACTAAATAACAACTCCATAAAATACTCTTCCAACTTTGTCATAACTTTGCCACTTTAGTTCTAACTGAGTCCTTCTTGCATGAGCCACCAATAACCCTAGGAATTTCGTAATTCATTCAGCCCACTGATTTGCCAAATCTATTCACTAAAATAAAGTGCTCCAAGAGAATAAGTTGATGTTTATTATCGGATTATTATTAAGAGCTAATAATAATCACCATGCATCTATTTTTAGATCGACGATCTATAAATAGGCTTCACCCTATATTCTAAAAATATAATTTCATCTATTTTTCACATTTGACCAACCATCTACAAATAGCATCTTGCAACTTATAGAATATTCTCACCATGTCTAAAAATAGCCTGCGGGCCCCACTTAGTGAAGGTGCTTACTTTTCACTAAGCTCATCATCTTGTTGAATCTCAACACTCCCTCTCAACAAGATAGGGATTATCTTTCACCCCGATCCTGCCTCTATGGTATTCGAATTTGCTCCTGCCGAGCGCCTTCGTCAGAATGTCTGCATCCTGATCTTCCGTAGGAATGTACTGAAGCAACATGATCTTTCGCTGCAGATAATTTCTGATATGATGATAGCAGATATCAATATGTTTAGCTCTATCATGAAACACAAGATTAATCAAGAGTTTAATGCAACTCTGATTATCACAATGTATCACTGTAGGATCTAAATGTGAACCGAACAAATCGACCAGGATCTTCCTCATCCAGATAGCTTCACATGCAGCTTGACTTGCTACCATGCATTCTGCTTCCACTGAACTGAGTGCCACGGATCTTTGTTTCCTGCTATACCAAGAAAATGTTGTAGATCCAATACTGAAAACCCCTCCTGATATGCTCTTTCTGTCTGTTGGGCTGCCTGCCCAATCTGCATTCGTGAAGCCATGCAACTTCACCTCATCCGTCTGTTTGTACAATAAGCCATACTCAGATGTGCCCCTGAGATACCTCAGGACATGCTTGTCTGCCTTCCAAAAGAGCTTGGTAGGCTTAACCATCGCTTGTGAACGCTGGTTCACCGCATAGCATATGTCTGGTCTTGTATTAACTAAATACATGAGCGAACCCACCAACTGTCGATAAACAGTGGCATCCACTACCTCTGCCGATGTAGCATCCTCTTTCCTCCAATTTCCTGGAAGAGGAGTATCCATGGGCTTGCAGTCCTCCATGTGAAACTTACAAAGTATATCCCGAGCATACTTGCCTTGAGACACAAACAGTTCACCTTCTCACTGCCATAGAAGGAGGCCCAAATCCTTCATCTCGAACTCCTTTGCAAGATCTTCCTTGCATGAGTATATCAATTGCTCATCACCCGTTAGTATTAAATCATCAACATAAAGAACAATGATTAAAATCTTACCCTCCACCCCAATTTGGTACAGGTTTGCATCCGCCTCACTCTTGGTGAAGCCAAGTCCAGTGAAATAGCTGTCAATCCGTGTGTACCAAGCACGTGGTGCTTGCGTCATCCCATACAACGCTCTTTTAAGTCTGCACACATGCGACTCGCTGTTGAATATCTCAAATCCTTCAGGCTGCTCAATGTACACCTCTTCCTCAATGATCCCATTAAGGAACACAGTCTTCACATGCATCTGATGAATGTGCCAACCCATCTGCGCTGAGAGAGCAAGGATGGTCCTTATGGAAGAATATCGTGCGACAGGTGCAAAGGTTTCTTCATAATCAATCCCCTCGATCTGTGAGAGGCCTCGAGCAAGAAATCTTGCCTTATACTTCTCGACGCTCCCATCAGCAGCTTGCTTTACCTTGTAGATTCATTTTGAATCTACCACTGATTTACCCACCGGCCTTGGAACAATCTCCCATGCACTGTTTCTGACAATGGAGTCATACTCCACCATGGCATCTACCCATGTGGGCTCCTGCACTGATTCTTCAAAAGAAGATGGCTCTATCATGACACACTTGCTCATAACAACCATGTATCCAGTAAATCGGTCAGGTGACTGTCTCTGTCTGCACTGTGATGTGGGAACTCCTACATTCTCTGTCGCATCAAGCTTCAGTTTCTCAGCTTCTGTGGTATGCCTTCTGCCTGTTCTGATGTTTGGCTCTGCATGAGTGGACTCCTCCACTCCATGAATCTCCTCTTGTGGTTGATCCACATCTAGAGGCTCATCTTTGGTAACAAGTAGCTCCTCCTCTGCATGCAAGTGTAGCTCCCTCTCAAGCGATAACTTCATGGCTTTCACCTCATTGAATTTTATATCCCTTCGCACCACAGTCATTCGACTGTTTGGCAAATACACACGATAATTATGGGGTGTTTCTGTGTACCCCACAAATATCCCAACTTCTGCAGTCGGCCTCAGCTTCTTCCTGGCGTCCTTTGTCACATGAATGTAAACAGATGAGCCAAAAATCTTCAAATGAGAAATATCAGGCTTCTTACTAGTAAAAGCTTCTTTAGGTGTACTCATGCCAAGTACTCTATGAGGACAATGGTTTCGCACATAAACCGTAGTGTTGCATGCTTCCGCCCACAAGTGCATCGGTAGGCCCTGGTCATGCAGCACCCACGATCGTTCTATTCTTCCTCTCCGCGACAGGATTCTGCTGTGGGTTATGAGGCGCTATGAGTTCTCTTCGAATTCCTTATTTTCTACAGAAGTCTTTGAATTCGTTCGAGATATATTCACCACCATTATCTCTCTGTAGAGCCTTCACTTGCTTCCCCGACTCCTTCTCCACCAATGCTTTAAACTTAGAGAACTTTGAGAATGTTTCACTCTTCTTCTGCATGAAGAAGATCCAACATCTACGAGAATAGTCATCAACAAATATAATATAATACCTGTGTTTTGTTGTTGAAGCAACCGAGAAAGGTCCACACACGTCTGTGTGAATTCTCTCCAGGATCATTGAAGCATAGTTCTCCTTCTCATGAAAGGTGGTCTTTAAAAACTTACCCATAGTACATCCCTTGCACTGATCTGACTGCGCAAGAGTAACCTTGGGAAGTCCTGTAGAAATCTGCTGCAAAATCTTCAAGGCGCCATGGTGAAGATGGCCCAATCTCCTGTGCCATAATTCGCCCTCATCTCGGCTCACCACTTCTTCTGCTTTGCCCATCATTACAGCGCAACCATCTACCTCCAGCTTGTAGATATTCTTAACTCAAATCCCTATCCTCTTGGTTTGACCCATTTTTTTATGTTGCAGGAAAGCTTTTCCCTCGCTGAAAACAACGTCATAACCTCTGTCTTCCAACATTGCGACCGAGACCAAGTTCTTATTCAGACCTGGAACATGCATAACATCTTTCAACAGAAATGGTTTACCTGACTCCCTCTCAAAGGTAATGGTCCCAATGCCTGTCGCACTGTATCTACCATCGTCGCCCATCTCTATATGCATTTGGAGATCCTTCTCCTCCAAGTCACTAAACAACTCCTTGTCTCCCGCCATATGGAAAGACACACCACTATCAAGATACCACATTGATCCCAATGAGCTTGAAACCAAGCATGCAATAAATGAGTTATTTTAAAATATAATTCTAAGATAATTTATAAAAAAAATATTAGTTATTTTAAAATATAATTCTAAAATAATTTATAATTTTCTAAGTGCGTAGGTTAGGTGTTTTTTTAATAGAAATTTCTATTTCATTAAATAAAATGAGTTATTTTAAAATATAATTCTAAGATAATTTATAATTTTCCAAGTGTGCAGGTTAGGTGTTTTTTTTAATATAAATTTTTATCTAAAATTAAAATGTGCTACAAGTGTTATATATATATTTTAAATATAATGATTAAATTAAATATTAAATATAATTAAAATATTAATTTAAAAATAAATTTAAAATAGGCCGTTGTCAAAACAGCAAAATATAAGTACTGTTTTAAAAGGTGACGAAAGGTTTAGTTGTTAATACTAAATAATAATTATGACTAAAGGTTCAATTGTTAATACTCAATAATATTTATAATTGAAAATATAAAAATTATTTAATTATTTTAAATATATTATAAATTTTTTATTATATTTATATATATTTAAATAAAATTTACTTTTTAATTTTTAAAAATTATTTATATTTTATTTTTAAAATTTAAAATGAAATAAATTAAATTATTATAGAATAATTAATATTACAAATTGAAAATAATAATAATAATAAATAATATATTGAAGTGTTATATAATTTTTTTTTAGTTTTGAGTAAATTAAAATTTAATGAATTTAAACTTATAAAATTAAAGTTATCATTAAAATAATAATAATAAATAATATAATTATATTGAAGTGTTATATAATTTTTTTTAGTTTTGATTAAATTGAAATCTAATGAATTTAAATTTATAAAATTAAAGTTATCATTAAACTTACAAGTTCTTAAGTTTAAAATTTCTAAACTTTTTGAAATTAATAAAATCCCTAAAATTTCTAAACTTTAAAATAAATTTACAATAAAAACGATGTGCCTAGCCTAACTATTTCCCAACAATCAGAATAAGAACGGTGTGCCTAACCTAACTACGTAGGCACAAGACCTAGACGGGCTACATAGGCACAAGACCTGGACGGGCATTAGGCGCGGGCTGCATCCCTGTTCTCTGTAGAATTTATCGTACTTCTTTTTTTAAGGAAGAAGCGGCTTGTATATATATATATATATTTTAAGAAGAAGCGGCTTGAGCTTACATCGAGCACCATTTCGAAGAAGCATCACAACTAGGCAAAATATATATATATATATATATATATATAAAAAGAAAACGACGGTGGACCAGGTATTAATAAGGTAGTGACAAGTTACGAGGGTGGACCAGGTATTAATAAGGTAGTGACAAGTTACAAAGGATTTAATTGTTAAAATTAAATAATAATATTAATGAAACTAAATATATCTACTAATGACTATTCAAGTTTCAAGACGTAATGAATTCAATATTAATTATTTTTTATTAATAATTTTTTTCTTTGAACATTTAAAAAAAAAAATTCTTTTAGTTGTATATTAAGTATATATTTTGTATATTAAGTATATACATTAAACTTTATAGGTTTGGTTATGCAGTTAATTTTTTTTTAATTATTATTTTTAAATGTAATTTTAAAATATAATTTAAAAGAAAATTTATATTTTTGGTGTAGTTGATATTTTTTTAATTATTATTTTAAAATGTAATTTTAAATGGTAATTTAAAGACAATTTGTATTTTTTTTTTTAAATTATAAGGTGTTTTTTTTTTTCTTTTTCTTTCTTTTTTTAAAATTTAAATATAAATATGGTTTTTTTTGTTTTTATAAAATTTTAAAAATAAATAAAATATTTCATATTAAAATAGAATGTGTAATTTTTTTCTCATATTTTTAATTTTTTTTGAAATGCTTCATTTCATAATTTTTAGTTTATAATTTTTATTTATTTATATTTTTGAAATGATATTTTTTTTTTTTTTTTTTAATTGAGTTAAGGTGGATATATATATATATATATATATATATATATATATATATATATATATATATATATATATATAAAATGAAAATCCTAAATATTTTTTAAAAATATAAATATAGTTTTTTTGTTTTTATAAAATTATATAAAAAAATAAGATATTTCATATTAAAAAAGAATGTGTGATTTTTTTCTAGATAAATTTTAAAAATTATTTTTGTTTTTTTTTTAAATTTAAAATAAAATAATATAATTTTTAAAAATTATTTTGATTATTTTTTTTAAATTTAAAATAAAATAAAATAAATATTATTAATTTATAGAATAATTAATATTGAAATTTACCATGATTAATAAAATAAAATGATATATTGAAATATTTTATAGTTTTTAGTTTATAACTTTTTATATAGGTTTACTTTTTTTAAGTTTAAAGTGGATTTTTTTTAAATATATACTTTTAATACAATTTTAAATCTAAATGAGATATTCAAAATTTTAAATATATTTTATAATAATAGTTTTTAATTTTTTTTTTTTTTTAAGAATTTGAAATGAAGGCAGTACTCAACAACGGACCACCTCGTTACGCTTAGGATCATTGTGGAGGAATGCCGCAATGATAAATCCAATCTCTTTTGTTGCTTTGTGGACTTTAGAAAGGCTTTCGATACGGTTCCTAGAAACAACCTATGGAATAGATTAGAAGAGATAATTGTTCCTTTTGAACTAAGAATGGCCGCTATAAGGTTATATGAGAATGTAATTGCCAAGTTAAAGAGCAATGAGGGGTGGTCGAAAGATATTAAGTGTAATATCGGAGTTAAACAAGGTTGCCCCCTCTCCCCTACCTTATTTGGAATTTACATCGACAAGCTAGAAGGTTGTTTAGAGGAAGCAAGATGTGCTGGCATGACCTTAGCTGGGATAGTCATCATCCTTCTTCTCTATGCTGACGATATTGTTCTTCTCGCAAGGTGCCCATCTGATCTTGATAAGCAACTTAGACTTCTTAAGGATTTTTGCTCTACCATGGGTATGTCTGTTAACACTAAAAAAACAAAAGTTATGATTATCAAATCCAAGAAGGACATTTACGCTAATTTTATGTATGACAATAGTAACTTGGAGAAAGTGTCTTCTTACAAGTACCTAGGAATTGATATTCATCACAAGCTCAACTGGAACTATAACATTCAGAAAAGGATTAATGGGGGGTGGAATGCTTTTTTTGGTCTTGAAAGTAATTGTAAAACGACAAACCTCGTAATGTGGGATAGAAAGAAGTTCCTCTTTGAAACTTTAGTCACTCCTGTTATCTTATATGGATGTGAGGTTTGGCGTTGCAACATCTCTAGAGAATCTTGGAGCAATATTGAGCAAATCCAGAAGCGTTTTATAACTTATAACCTTATAATTAAAAACAATACACCCTATCCTATTCTCCTTATAGAAGTGGGTCTTTCCCCTATTGAGAGCCTAGCTATGACTAGGTTTCTGTTGTACAAGCACAAGCTCAATAGCATAGGAGACCATAGACTTCCTAAGCTAGCTTTAAATTCCAGCCAAAACCACCTGAGGCTTAAACGAGGTTGGTATAAAGACACCAGGGCCTGGTTAAACCATTGGGAGATCGATGAGAATGTTGCATTTCAAAACATTAATAACATTAAAAAAATTGTTACTTCTAAGTTCAAAGAAAAAATGTGGTGTGAGAAAGATCTAGAAGCTAAAAGAAAATTAAGATATTATAAGGAGGTCCTCAACCCCACCCTAGAAGATCAAAAGTATCTATCTGTTTTAACTAGCTCAAAGAATAAAATTAATATAGCCAAGATTAGAACGAAGTCTCATGAGCTCCATAGTGAAACAGGTCATTGGACAGTTCCTAAAACACCATGGATGGAAAGGATCTGCCATCTCTATGAGAATATGAACATCGAGGATGAAAATCACTTCCTCTTAGAGTGCCCCGCGTACAACCACATTAGAGCTCAATTTCATAATCTTTGTTGCGATACTGACCTTCCTAGCCTTTTAAGATGTCAAAATTATAGTGAGGTCGGGACGCTTCTCCCCAAGCTTTTTGAGCATAGGAATAAAATATTAAATCAAACTAAATAACTCTTTTCTTTAGGTCCGATAGACCAAAGATTGGTCTCAGTGGACGTTAACCACCATCATCATCATCAATAATAATAATAATAATTGGTATTAGAATTTGTAAATGATTAGGGAGATAATAGATAGATTTTCTCAATGTAAATTTCTCTAATTTCTCTAATTATTTGTAAAATCTATTGCTAATTATTCTATAAATTAAGAAAAATTAGCATTAGAATTTATAAATGATTAGGGAGATATTATATTGAATTATTCCATAATATTTAAGTTATGATCCAATTGGAGTTTAGTAAATGTAAATTTATGAAATTAGATTTCTCATGAGGCAACCCATATGTTAATATCAAGATGTCACTAAGGCTTCATAAGATATATTTAAAAAAAATTATGGTCATTAATGTTAATTTAAACTTAACAAAGTCAAAAATTTAATTGATGCATTGATAAAATTTAATATTGATATCCTTATTGAATAATACAAATACATAAATGGATATTATTAGGTTTTCTTACATGTTGGATTTGCAATCTAGATGGTGTCAAAATGATTTCTGGTATATAATCAAGCGATAAATACATAACATTTGATATGTTAATTTCACTTGTTTCCATCATAATTAAGGAACATCTCTCACAACTTTCTATAATTTGGTTGCTTGATATTCTCCCTCTTTCCAAGGTCTAGTGTGTCAACCAAGAAAAAATAGAACAAGAATAATTGATTAAAGTTATTTAGGTGTTTTAATAGGTTAATTAAATCATACTTTGTTCATATTGATATTTGAATTCTAGTTTTGTCATAATTATTTAATTATCTAGATGAAATAATACATGTCCTAGAATTTCAAGTGGGCAAACATTTTTGTCAAGGACGTCCTTTGGGTAAACATAAGAATGCTATCTACCTAGATGGTAGTTGGCACAAAGATGATGGTTTGGAGATTTATTGCTGAATTCAAATTTAGATATAGCGAAGAACATGGGTTTGATGAAAAACTTAGCAATGTTGTGCTTATTGAGGTATCATAGACCAAGGGCATGAAGTGGGACCAACAACAAGGAAAGTAGATCGATGAGGTCAATTATGCATTGGAACTTTGAGTAAAGATATGGGTGAATATTATACGTAGCGAACAAAGATATTCACAATAGTGTTTTAATATGGAAACATCCACAAAAGGGAGGAAAGTAATGATCAATATTGAAGATAAAAACAACAAATAGGCTTGGGAAGGGATGACAACTAAGAAATTGACAATTTTTTATAATTCATGCCTAAGTATTTCATTCTAAAATACATTTTAATCTGTACTTAAACGTTAATATTGTAGCACGGAAAATTAACCTTTTGTGCAAATCTTTCCTAGGATGGTTTTTTAGAGGTTCTTTAACCCTGTGTAGTTGTTCCTTCTTCCTTTATTGTCTCTTTTACCAACTTCTATAGTTCAGTTAGTTATTTGAGATTCTCCCTATGAAATAATCCCTAGCCAAACTTGCCTTCTCACATTATCCTAGAGTGCTTGTGAGCATCACCACATCACTTGGGAATCGACAAACTAGCCAAATAAGATCACTTGAGAGATTTACCTTTGATTATTTGCTTTAATGTGGAAGCCACACCCATTCAATTAAACTAGTCTAGTGGAAGACCCCTTGCCTTGTTTTTCTCGTGATATATGTTTGTAAGTCGCTCCTTGTTGAGGTCCATGTGCCTTATTTTCTTTCGAGGGTCAAACTCCCATCCTCTTAGATTATCATCCTTGTTCATGAAATTTTTTCTCCTCCATTTTGCTTTCTTGGATTTTAAAATTCCCTTAAACATCCATTGCCCCTTCTCTTTTCACCACTACTTTGTTTTGTAGGAATGTGAGTGAAGTCAATTTAGTGACTACCGTGGTTTCCAGAGCAAGATTTGGAACCTATAGTTAGGGATATTTGGCACATGAATCCACACTCTCCGCTATTCTCTTAGGGACATCGCCATGTTTCGTTGTCATAATATTGGGAAGAATAAATTCGTTTAGGTTTAGGTAGGATTATCACCTTTATCTCCTTATTCATGGTTTTAAATCTAGCATTCGTATACCATGCTAATGGTCTTTTCACTGGACCCCCTTACTTTGTGTATGGTTTCCTCTTGCTTGCACCTCCTCTTCCTTCACCCTTTTCCCATTTCCACCTCATTCTCCTCGGCTTGGAGCTTAGAGAAACATGGAAGGAAAAGGCTACACTTTCACCTAAAGTTGGGAGGACTATTGCCTTATAGATTAGAGGTTTCATAACTTTGATTTTGAGGGAAATTTGGGGATTCCCATTTTTTATTTGGTTTCCTCTTCGATTTAATATTTTATTTTGTTATTTTTTTTTGCTACTACATAGCATTTAATTTTTGTGATATGAAGTTTTTGAGATCCGCCCTTTATTTATTTTATTTTCTATTTGCTTACTATTTAGAGTATGGGAATCTAGTTGGTAGCAAGCCTTCTCTCCCTTACTTCTTCACAACTTAATTATACATTTGGAAAGGGAGATCAATCTTATAAGAAACAATATAGCCATTAATCTCATGAGAGACAATGGGTTAGGGAATCAAAATATGTTTTGATATTTTTTAGTGAATACGTAAGAACCTCTCTCTGAAAGGAGATCAATCTTATAAGATGCCATTGATCTCATGAGAGATAGTGTGTTATGGAATTGAATTTGTTTTAAGATTTTTTAGTGAATGTGAAAGAGCCTCTTTTTTTGGGGAGATCAATCTTATAAGAAACGATATAATCATTAATCTCATGAGAGACAATAGGTTAGGGAATAGAGTTTGTTTTTATATTTTTTAGTGATTGCAAAAGAACCCCTATCTAGAAGGAGATTATATTATAAGAAATGATACATACATCAATTTTGTGAGAGGCAGTGGTTTAGGGAATCAGGTTTGTTTTGTGATTGTTTTAGTGAATGCAAAAGAACTTCTCTCTTGAAGGAGATTAATGTTATAAGAAATGATATAGCCATTAATCTCATGAGAGGCAATGGGTCAGGGAATCAAATTTTTTATTGAGATATTTTAGTGAATGTTAAAGAACCTCTATCTTTTCTCATCCTTTTACTCTCTTTACCTAACATATTCATCTCATTTTATAGTAGCTAGCCATAGTTCTATTTCCATTAAATTTTTTTATTGAGATATTTTAGTGAATGTCAAAGAACCTCTATCTTTTCTCATCCTTTTACTCTCTTTACCTAACATATTCATCTCATTTTATAGTAGCTAGCCATAGTTATATTTCCATTGTTTCTATCCATGTAGTTCTATAAAGCTTGATTCTTACATACCTTGATGCTCCAAGACATTTAATTATGATTCTGCCTATGGGATAATCATACTCGTGTTTGCAAGCTAGTAGTCTAACCACATGCACATGCAGAATGAGTTGCTTGACATAGATAATCTTTTACTTTCCTTTGGCATATATAGATGATATATTTATCTATTTTGACACTGACAATGAGTAATGGGATATAATAATCTTCGCAGCCTCTTGTTTGGACGTCTTATTTAGGAATAATTCAAAGGGCTTGGAGAGAGGCAAATAGGAGATAAATACTCTTGATGTACAAAAGTAACCGAAGTAGGTTAAAGGGACTATAGAGTATAATGAGCCACAATAGTGATATTGGAGTATCAAGGAGACACTTAAGAAATACAATAAAACATATAAAATCAATGAGTTAAAAGGGATAAACCCATACAAATTAAAGATAAGTACATTGCTTTGCAAAAAGTAAAAGGGTAAAAGAGTGGGGGATTTGCCCTGCACAAGGAGTAGATGTATAGGTGAAGGAGAAGATATATTCTTTATCATCAATCACAAAGGATGTGCTAATGCAAAGTCTAATGACATCCATTAGGATGGGAGGACCTAGTTGGGTAATCTTGAGTAGAGCTTGGGTACAATCCATTGAAGCTCTCCTAATATTCAATCATAAAGAGAAAAATCTAGAGTAATATATTCTTTATTACTTTATCTATGCTAAGGGATATTTTTGCATTGAGATTGATCAGAGTGGTATGTGTCAATGGCTTCATGTAGGTAGCTTGTTGATATAATGAGAGGATGTGCAAATTCTCATTAGGATTATGTACAACTTTTCTTGATGAAGTTTCCTCCATCCATGCATTGTCCCCTATTTCATTTCCACTTCCTTGTTATAAGTTACTTAGCTTGCATACCTTGTGTCATGTGCCCCACCCTAGGTAGCCATTGACCTGCAACTAGTGTATGCCCTGCCTATTGGTTCCTTTTGCATTCCCTTGTCCCTTTCAATGATGTATTGTTCCCTTGTAAAAATCATCGCAACCTCTTCATCAATGTTGTTTGTTACTATGGGTGGTGTAAACCATCTCAGTTGTAGATTCGTCCATATATGCATCATATTTGTGGAGATTTTATGCACTCGAGCAATTAATGTAAAGCTATATTTTCACCTTCTTCCTATAAGGTTTCCTAATTCTAAGCCCTAAAATATTTAACCTTTAGGATTCCTGTAAATTAGAAAATAAAACAACATAGAAAAGCTCACAATAATTCATTTCAAACAACCCCAAACTTCTTGGAAGTTCAAGGAGAAAAGATACCAAACAAAGAGATAAGTTTCAATCCCTTCTAGGGAAACTTATTAGCCAGTAATCAAATCTCAAATTGAACTTTTATAGCATTAGTTACAACAATATAAAACAATAAACTAAGTTCCTTGTATTCTTCCTTAGATATTAATTTAGTGAAAATTTTTCTCTAGTACTTATGTCCAATCAAAAGTGCATAATGTAGAATTTTATTAATACTGATGTATTACCGGATCCTCCTGATCTCACAATATTTATCTTCTTGCAAAATACAGAATCCTTCTACTGTTAAACTTGCAGATTTTTAAAACTCAATTGCAAACACATGTGAATAAATTCAATCTCACATAACACAGTTGTTTAACGGGAAAGCTTAAAGCTAAAAACCCCAACTATCATATATTATGTATATCAATGGAATCATGTAATAATCTCATACAAAGCTTAGTACATCAAGCTCTCAGTACAATCAACAATCATTACACACTATCATGCAAAAATTTGCATCTCTATGCACCTATTTCTTGCCTCCTAACAGCCTACCTCCACTGCGCAATCCCTGTTGAAGAAGACCCCTGAATGAATTTGAATTGGCCTTGCCTTGACTGCACAATCCTCATTGGCAACTCCAATGTGTGTCAGATGCATTTAATGCATCACTAGAGTCATAACGGATAGTCCATCTCACCCTTTCACCTATCTCTCCCCTGGGTCTCCACTGGAACTGACATGCACTGTAGTTAACTGTTGTTTCTGTTTAATTGTTAGTGAGTTATTAGTTGTGAATTAATTAAATAATTAATTCACTTAACTCTCACTAGTGTATCTTTCAGTTAGACTAGATACAACTAGCTCAACTAAGTTTAACTCACTTAACTGAGTTAAACTAAATAACAACTCCATAAACTACTCTTCCAACTCTGTCATAACTTTGCCACTTCAGTTCTAACTGAGTCCTCCATGCATGAGCCACCAATAAACCCTAGGAATTGCGTAATTCCTTCAGCCCACTGATTTTCCAAATCTGTTCACTGAAATAAAGTGCTCCAAGAGAATAAGTTGATGTTTATTATCGGATTATTATTAAGAGCTAATAATAATCGACATGCATCTATTTTTAGATTGACGATCTATAAATAGACTTCACCCAATATTCTAAAAATATAATTTCATCTATTTTCCACATTTGACCAACCATCTACAAATAGCATCTTGCAACTTATAGAATATGCTCACCATGTCTAAAAATAGACATACACCTAAAAATAGCCTGCGGGCCCCACTTAGTGAAGGTGCTTAATTTTCACTAAGCTCATCATCTTGTTGAATCTCAACACTCCCTCTCAACAAGATAGGGATTATCCTTCACTCCAATCTCTCCTTTATGGTATTCGAATTTGCTCATAAAGAGCGCCTTTGTCGAATGTCCGCATCTGATCTTCCATAGGAATGTCTTGAAGCAACATGATCTTCTGCTGCACACAATCTGCGATATGATGATACCGGATATCAATATGTTTAGATCTATCATGAAACACAGGATTAATCAAGAGTTTAATGCAACTCTGATTATCACAATGTATCACTGTAGGATCTAAATGTGAATCGAACAAACCAACCAGGATCTTCCTCATCCAGATAGCCTCACATGTAGCTTGACTTGCTACCATGTATTCTGCTTCCGCTGCACTGAGTGCCACGGATCTTTGTTTCCTGTTGTACCAAGAAACTGCTGTAGATCCGATACTGAAAACCCCTCCTGATGTGCTCTTTCTGTCTGTTGTGCTGCCTGCCCAATCTGCATTCATGAAGCCATGCAACTTCACCTCATCCGTATGTCTGTACAATAAGCCATACTCAGATTTGCCCCTGAGATACCTTAGGACATGCTTGCCTGCCTTCCAAAAGAGCTTGGTAGGCTTAACCATCTCTTGTGAAAGCTGATTCACCGCATAGCATATGTCCGGTCTTGTATTAACTAAATACATGAGCGAACCCACCAACTGTCGATAAACAGTGGCATCCACTACCTCTGCCGATGTAGCATCCTCTTTTGTCCAATTTCCTGGAAGAGGAGTATCCATGGGCTTGCATTCCTCCATGTGAAACTTACAAAGTATATCTCGAGCATACTTGCCTTGAGACACAAACAGTTCACCTTCTTGCTGCCATATTTCCAATCCAAGGAAATAATGAAGGATGCCCAAATCCTTCATCTTGAACTCCTTTGCAAGATCTTCCTTGCATGAGTGTATCAACTGCTCATCACCCGTTAGTATTAAATCATCAACATAAAGAACAATGATTAAAATCTTACCCTCCACCACAATTTGGTACAGGTTTGCATCCGCCTCACTCATGGTGAAGCCAAGTCTAGTGAAATAGCTGTTAATCCGTGTGTATCAAGCACGTGGTGCGTGCTTCAGCCCATACAACGCTCTTTTAATTCTGCACACATGCGACTCACTGTTGAAGATCTCAAATCCTTCATGCTGCTCAATGTACTCCTCTTCCTCAATGATCCCATTAAGGAACACAGTCTTCACATCCATCTGATGAATGTGCCAACCCATCTGCGCTGAGAGAGCAAGGATGGTCCTTATGGAAGAATACTATGCGACAGGTGCAAAGGTTTCTTCATAATCAATCCCCTCGATTTGTGAGAAGCCCCGAGCAAGAAATCTTGCCTTATACTTCTCAACGCTCCCATTAGCAGCTTGCTTTACCTTGTAGATTCATTTCGAATCTACCACTGATTTACCCACCGGCCTTGGAACAATCTTCTAGGCACTGTTTCTGACAATGGAGTCATACTCCTCCACCATGGCATCGACCCATGTGGGCTCTTGCGCTGATTCTTCGAAAGAAGATGGCTCTATCACGACACACTTGCTCATAATAGCCATGTATCTAGTAAATCGGTCAGGTGACTGTCTCTGTCTGCGCTGTGATGTAGGAACTCCTACATTCTCTGCCGCATCAAGCTTCAGTCTCTCAGCTTCTGTGGTACGCCTTTTTCTTGTTTTGATGTTTGGTTCTGCATGAGTGGACTCCTCCACTCCATGAATCTCCTCCTGTGGCTGATCCACATCTAGAGGCTTATCTTTGGTAACAAGTAGCTCCTCCTTTGCATGCAAGTGTAGCTCCCTCTCAATTGATAACTTCATGGCTTTCACATCATTGAATTTTGTATCCTATCGCACCACAGTCATTCGACTATTTGGCAAATACACACGATAATTATGGGGTGTTTCTGTGTACTCCACAAATATCCCAACTTCTTCAGTCGGCTCCAGCTTCTTCTTGGCGTCCTTTGTCACATGAATGTAAACAGATGAGCCAAAAATCTTCAAATGAGAAATATCAGGCTTCTTACCAGTAAAAGCTTCTTTAGGTGTACTCATGCCAAGAACTCTATGAGGACAACGGTTTTGCACATAAACCGTAGTGTTGCATGATTCTGCCCACAAGTGCATCGGTAGGCCTTGGACATGCAGCACCCACGATTGTTCTATTTTTCCTCTTTGCGACCCCATTCTGCTATGGGTTATGAGGTGCTATGAGTTCTCTTCGAATTCCTTATTTTCTACAGAAGTCTTTGAATTCGTTCGAGATATATTCACCACCATTATCGCTCCGTGGAGCCTTCACTTGCTTCCCCGACTCCTTCTCCACCAATGCTTTAAACTCACAGAACTTTGAGAATGTTTTGCTCTTCTTCTGCATGAAGAAGATTCAGCATCTACGAGAATAGTCATCAACAAATATAACATAATACCTGTGTTTTGTTGTTGAAGCAACCGAGAAAGGTCCACACACGTCTGTGTGAATTCTCTCCAGGATCACCGAAGCACAGTTCTCCTTCTCATGAAAGGTGGTCTTTAAAAACTTACCCATAGTACATCCCTTGCACTGATTTGACTACGCAAGAGTACCCTTGGGAAGTCCTGTAGAAATCTGCTGCAAAATCTTCAAGGCGCCATGGTGAAGATGGCCCAATCTCCTGTGCCATAATTCGCCGTCATCTCGGCTCACCACTTCTTCTGCTTTGCCCATCATTGCAGCGCAACCATCTACCTCCAGCTTTTAGATATTCTTAACTCGAATCTCTATCCTCTTGGTTTGACCCGTTGTTTTATGTTGCAGGAAAGCTTTTCCCTCGCTGAAAACAACGTCATAAGCTCTGTCTTCCAACATTGCGATCGAGACCAAGTTCTTATTCAGACCTGGAACATGCATAACATCTTTCAACATAAATGGTTTACCTGACTCCCTCTCATAGGTAATGGTCCCAATGCC
This sequence comes from Pinus albicaulis, assembly GCA_034641835.2. NCBI lineage: Eukaryota > Viridiplantae > Streptophyta > Pinopsida > Pinales > Pinaceae > Pinus > Pinus albicaulis. The sequence goes on along the minus strand of CM076570.1, from coordinate 961,019,417 downwards.
TGTCGCACTATATCTACCATCATCGCCCATCTCTATATGCATTTGGAGATCCTTCTCCTCCAAGTCACTAAACAACTCCTTGTCTCCCGTCATATGGAAAGACACACCACTATCAAAATACCACATCGATCCCATTGAGCTTGAAACCAAGCACGAGATCAAAGAGAAATCAAGTTCAAATTGCGAGGCTAAGGCCTCTCCAGTTGCAGCTCCAGCAACCTTCTTGTTCTTCTTTTTCTGTGGGAAGTTATTGGCGATATGCCCATGTTTGTGACAGTGAAAACACTTCACTTTGGACAAATCCAGCTTCTTGCCTTTAGCTTCAGATTTTGGATGGGATTTCTTCTCCTTTCCTTTCCTTGCTTTGGCAGCCAAAGCGCAATTCTCTTCAAAATCATTCTTCAATGAAGAGCCACCCCTAGTACTTCGCCTTATCTCCTCCTGCACAAGATTCGACCAAAGTCGCTCCCATCCCGGCAGTTTCTCTCGTCCATTGACAGAGTCTTCGTAGCTATGCCAACTCTTCGGAAGCCCAAGGAGAGCCAAGCTCACCAAGTCATCATCATCGACAGTAATCCCCACACTTCCCAGTTCATCCCTACAGTGGAAAAACTTCATGAGATATTTTGGAATATTGTTGCCCTTCTCCATTTTTATTTTTCTGAGCTTATCTTTCAGTGCCAACTTCCTCTGGTCGCTGTTGCTTTGGAAAAGATCTGTCAAAGCCTTCCACATTGCAAATGGAGTGGATTTCCCATGAAGGCTTGACACAATATGGTCCTTCACACCTTCCAATAGAATTCTTCTTGTCTTTGCTACCTTCTTTTGCCATGCGTCAAGTCCTGCAGCATCGCTAGAAGCAGGCTTAGGAACATCGCTATTGATAAACTCCTTCAGCCCATTATCTTCAAGCACGGCCTCCATCCTATCCTTCCAGGCTATGTAATTCGAGCTACCCTCAAGGGCATACTCCAATCGCAACCCATTGAAAGACATTTCAATGAATACTCAACTGTCGCACCAAGAAATTTCTGCAGCAAATTTGAATTGTCCACCAGCACAAAACTCAGCAATTATTCACAATTGCAATCTCCAGTAATCAATACTACTCTGATACCATGTAGAAATTTATTAATACTGATGTATTACCAGATCCTCTTGATCTCACAATATTTATCTTCTTGCAAAACACGGAATCCTTCCACTGTTAAACTTGCAGAAATTTAAAACTCAATTGCAAACACATGTGAATAAATTCAATCACACATAACACAGTTGTTTAACAGGAAAGCTTAAAGCTAAAAATCCCAACTATCATATATTATGTATATCAATGGAATCATGTAATAATCTCATACAAAGCTTAGTACATCAAGCTCTTAGTACAATGTAGATTCATTACACACTGTCATGCAAAAATTTGCACTTCCATGCACCAATTTCTCGCCTCTTGACAGCCTGCCTCCACTGCGCAATCCCTGCTGAAGAAGACCCCTGAATGAATTCGAATTGGCCTTTCCTTGACTGCACAATCCTCATTGGCAACTCCAATGTGTATCAAATGCATTGAATGCATCACTATAGTCACAACGGATAGTCCATCTCACCCTTTCACCTATCTCTCCATTGGGTCTCCACTGGAACTGACATGCACTGTAGTTAACTATTGTTTCTGTTCAGTTGTTAGTGAGTTATTAGTTGTGAATTAATTAACTAATTAATTCACTTAACTCTCACTAGTGTATCTTTCAGTTAGACTAGATACAACTAGCTCAATTGAGTTTAACTCACTTAACTGAGTTAAACTAAATAACAACTCCATAAACTACTCTTCCAACTCTGTCATAACTTTGCCACTTCAGTTCTAACTGTGTCCTTCATGCATGAGCCACCAATAACCCTAGGAATTTCGTAATTCCTTCAGCCCACTGATTTGCCAAATCTGTTCACTGAAATAAAGTGCTCCAAAAGAATAAGTTGTTGTTTATTGTTGGATTATTATTAAGAGCTAATAATAATTGACATGCATCTATTTTTAGATTGAGGATCTATAAATATACTTCGCCCAATATTCTAAAAATAGAATTTCATCTATTTTTCACATTTGACCAACCATCTACAAATAGCATCCTGCAACTTATAGAATATGCTCACCATGTTTAAAAATAGACATACACCTAAAAATAGCCCGTTGGCCCCACTTAGTGAAGTGCTTACTTTTCACTAAACTCATCATCTTTTTGAATCTCAACACTCCCTCTCAACAAGATAGGGATTATCTCTCACCCCGATCCCGCCTCTATGGTATTCGAATTTTCTCCTGCCGAACGCCTTCGTCAGAATGTGTACGCATCTACGATCATCGGCAGAATGTCTTTGAGCTGAACATGATCTTCCGGCGCACACAATCTCTGATATGATGATCTTGGATATCAATATGTTTAGATCTATCATGAAACACAGGATTAATCAAGAGTTTAATGCAACTCTGATTATCACAATGTATCACTGTAGGATCTAAATGTGAACCGAACAAACCGACCAGGATCTTTCTCATCTAGATAGCCTCACATGTAGCTTGAATTGCTACCATGTATCCTGCTTCCGCTGAACTGAGTGCCACGGATCTTTGTTTCCTGTTGTACCAAGAAACTGTTGTAGATCCGATACTGAAAACCCCTCCTGATGTGCTCTTTCTGTCCGTTGGGCTGCCTGCCCAATCTGCATCCATGCAACTTTACCTCATCCGTCTGTTTGTACCATAAGCCATATTCAGATGTGCCCCTGAGATACCTTAGGACATGCTTTCCTGCCTTCCAAAAGAGCTTGGTAGGCTTAACCATCGCTTGTGAAAGCTGGTTCACCGCATAGCATATGTCCGATCTTGTATCAACTAAATACATGAGCGAACCCACCAACTGTCGATAAACAGTGGCATCCACTACCTCTGCCGATGTAGCATCCTCTTTCCTCCAATTTCCTGGAAGAGGAGTATCCATGGGCTTGCAGTCCTCCATGTGAAACTTACCAAGTATCTCCCGAGCATACTTGCCTTGAGACACAAACAGTTAACCTTCTTGCTGCCATATTTCCAATCCAAGGAAATAAAGAAGGAGGCCCAAATCCTTCATCTCGAACTCCTTTGCAAGATCTGCCTTGTACGAGTGTATCAACTGCTCATCACTCATTAGTATTAAATCCTTAACATAAAGAACAATGATTAAAAGCTTACCCTCCACCATAATTTGGTACAGGTTTGCATCCGCCTCACTCTTGGTGAAGCCAAAGTCCAGTGAAATAGCTGTCGATCCGTGTGTACCAAGCACGTGGTGCTTGCTTCAGCCCATACAACGCTCTTTTAAGTTTGCACACATGCGACTTGCTGCTGAAGATCTCAAATCTTTCAGCCTGCTCAATGTACACCTCTTCCTCAATGATCCCATTAAGGAACACAGTCTTCACATCCATCTGATGAATGTGCCAACCCATTTGCGTTGAGAAAGCAAGGATGGTCCTTATGGAAGAATACCATGCGACAGGTGCAAAGGTTTTTTCATAATCAGTCCCCTCGATCTGTGAGAAGCCCTGGGCAACAAATCTTGCCTTATAATTCTTGACGCTCCCATCAGCAGCTTGCTTTACATTGTAGATCCATTTCGAATCTACCACTGATTTACCCACTGGCCTTGGAACAATCTCCCAAGCACTGTTTCTGACAATGGAGTCATACTCCTCCACCATGGCATCTACCCATGTGGGCTCCTGCGCTGCTTCTTCAAAAGAAGACGGCTCTGTCATGACACACTTGCTCATAAGAGCCATGTATCCAGTAAATCGGTCAGGTGACTGTCTCTATCTGCTTGCTTAAATGCTGCTAAATGCCATTCTAGCACATCAGCCTTTAGTCTCTCGGCTTTTGTGGTCGCATACCTTTGTTCGTGTTTGGTTCTACGCAGGTGGACACTCTTCCACTCCATGAATCTCCTCCTGTGGCTGATCCACATCTAGAGGCTCATCTTTGGAACAAGTGGCTCCTCTCTGCATGCGAAGTGTAGCTCCTCTCAAGCAAGCAACACGCCTACCTCGTGGACACCCATCATCCATCGCACCACGGTCATTGTTATTTGGAAATTAAACACGATAATTATGGGGTGTTTTTGTGTACCCCACAAATAACCCAACTTCTGCAGTCGGCTTCAACTTCTTCCTGGCTTTCTTTGTCACATGAATGTAAACAGATGAGCCAAAAATCTTCAAATGAGAAATATCAGGCTTCTTACCAGTAAAAGCTTCTTTAGGTGTACTCATGCCAAGTACTCTATGAGGACAACGGTTTTGCACATAAACCACAGTGTTTCATGCTTCCACCCACAAGTGCATTGGTAGGCCTTGGTCATGCAGCATAGCTCGTGCAACACCCACGATCGTTCTATTCTTCCTCTTCGTGACCCCATTTTGCCGTGGGTTATGAGGCGCTATGAGTTCTCTTCGAATTCCTTCTTTGCTACAGAAGTCTTTGAATTCATTCAAGATATATTCACCACCATTATCGCTCTGTAGAGCCTTCACTTGCTTCCCCGACTCCTCCTCCACCAATGCTTTAAACTCACAGAACTTTGAGAATGTTTCGCTCTTCTTCTGCATGAAGAAGATCCAGCATCTACGAGAATAGTCATCAAAAAATATAACATAATACCTGTGTTTTGTTGTTGAAGCAATCGAGAAAGGTCCACACACGTCTGTGTGAATTCTCTCCAGGATCATTGAAGCACAGTGCTCCTTCTCATGAAAGGTGGTCTTTACAAACTTACCCATAGTACATCCCTTGCACTAATCTGACTGCGCAAGAGTACCCTTGGGAAGTCCAGTAGAAATCTGCTGCAAAATCTTCAAGGCGCCATGGTGAAGATGGCCCAATCTCCTATGCCATAATTCGCCTTCATCCCGGCTCACCACTTCTTCTGCTTTGTCCATCATTTCAGCGCAGCCATCTACCTTTAGCGTGTAGATATTCTTAACTCGAATCCCTATCCTCTTAGTTTGACCCGTTGTTTTATGTCACAAGAAAGCTTTTCCCTCGCTGAAAACAACGTCATAACCTCTGTCTTCCAACTTTGCGACCGAGACCAAGTTCTTATTCAGACTTGGAACATGCATAACATCTTTCAACATAAATGGTTTACCTGACTCCCTCTCATAGGTAATGGTCCCAATGCCTGTCGCACTATATCTACCATCATCGCCCATCTCTATATGCATTTGGAGATCCTTCTCCTCCAAGTCACTAAACAACTCCTTGTCGCCCATCATATGGAAAGACACACCACTATCAAGATACCACATCGATCTCATTGAGCTTGAAACCAAGCACGAGATCAAAGAGAAATCAAGTTCAAATTGCGAGGCTAAGGCCTCTCCAGCTGCAGCTCCAGCAGCCTTCTTGTTCTTTTTTTTTCTGTGGGCAGTTAGTGGCGAGATGCCCATGTTTGTGACAGTGAAAACACTTCACTTTGGACAAATCCAGCTTCTTGCCTTTAGCTTCGGATTTTGGATGGGATTTCTTCCCCTTTCCTTTCCTTGCTTTGGCAGCCAAAACACAATTCTCTTCATCGTCAGTCTTCGATGAAGAGCCATCCCTGGTACTTCACCTTATCTCCTCCTACATAAGATCCGACCAAAGTCACTCCCATCCCGGCAGTTTCTCTCGTCCATTGACAGAGTCTTCGTAGGTATGCCAAGTTTTCGAAAGCCCAAGGAGAGCCAAGCTCACCAAGTCATCATCATCGACAGTAATCCCCACACTTCCCAGTTCATCCCTACAGTGGAAAAACTTCGTGAGATATTTTGGAATATTGTTGCCCTTCTCCATTTTTATTTTTCTGAGCTTATCTTTCAGCGCCAACTTCCTCTGGTCGCTGCTACTTTGGAAAAGATCTGTCAAAGCCTTCCACATTGCAAATGGAGTGGATTTCCCATGAAGGCTTGACACAATATGGTCCTTCACACCTTCCAAAAGAATTCTTCTTGTCTTTGCTACCTTCTTTTGCCATGCGTCAAGTCCTGTAGCATCGCTAGAAGTAGGCTTAGGAACATCACTATTAATGAACTCCTTCAGCCCATTATTTTCAAGCACCGCCTCCATCCTATCCTTCCAGGCTATGTAATTCTAGCTACCCTCAAGGGCATACTCCAATCGTAACCCATTGAAAGACATTTCAATGAATACTCAATTGTCGCACCAAGAAATTTCTGCAGCAAATTCGAATTGTCCACCAGCACAAAACTCAGCAATTATTCAAAATTGTAATCTCCAGTAATCAATACTGCTCTGATACCATGTAGAAATTTATTAATACTGATGTATTACCGGATCCTCCTGATCTCACAATATTTATTTTCTTGCAAAATATAGAATCCTTCCACTGTTAAACTTGCGGAAATTTAAAACTCAATTGCAAACACGTGAATAAATTCAATCACACAACACAGTTGTTTAATGGGAAAGCTTAAAGCTAAAAACCTCAACTATCATATATTATGTATATCAATGGAATCGTGTAATAATCTCATACAAAGCTTAGTACATCAAGCTCTTAGTACAATGTAGATTCATTACACACTGTCATGCAAACATTTTCACTTCTATGCACTATTTTCTTGCCTCCTAACAGCCCGCCTCCATTGTGCAATCCCAGCTGAAGAAGACCCCTGAATGAATTCGAATTGGCCTTTCCTTGACTGCGCAATCCTCATTGGCAACTCCAATGTGTTTCATATGCATTGAATGCAACACTATAGTCACAACGGATAGTCCATCTCACCCTTTCACCTATCTCTCCACTAGGTCTCCACTGGAACTGACATGCACTGTAGTTAACTGCTATTTCTGTTCAGTTGTTAGTGAGTTATTAGTTGTGAATTAATTAACTAATTAATTCACTTAACTCTCACTAGTGTATCTTTTAGTTAGACTAGATACAACTAGCTCAATTGAGTTTAACTCACTTAACTGAGTTAAACTAAATAACAACTCCATAAACTACTCTTCCAACTCTGTCATAACTTTGCCACTTCATTTCTAACTGAGTCCTTCATGCATGAGCCACCAATAACCCTAGGAATTTCATAATTCCTTTAGCCCACTGATTTGCCAAATCTGTTCACTGAAATAAAGTGCTCCAAGAGAATAAGTTGATGTTTATTGTCGGATTATTATTAAGCGCTAATAATAATCGACATGCATCTATTTTTAGATCGACGATCTATAAATATACTTCACCCAATATTCTAAAAATAGAATTTCATCTATTTTTCACATTTGACCAACCATCTACAAATAGCATCCTGAAACTTATAGAATATGCTCACCATGTCTAAAAATAGCCTGCGGGCCCCAGTTAGTGAAGGTGCTTACTTTTCACTAAGCTCATCATCTTGTTGAATCTCAACACATAAATGATTGTAAGTAGAAAACAAAGTGTAAAGAACATATATAATTGAAAATCAAATCTAAAAATGACATGAGATGTGTATAGTTGGAAACTTCATATATAAGCTAAAGATGAATTACACCACAACTTTCTTTTAAAGCTAGTTCAAAAAGTCCAACTATCCAAAAATCCCTAGGTAAGGTAAAATCCTAGCTCGGTTATGAAGGTCCAAGTGCAATAATCTCTCCAGGACAACCTCCAAGGAAATATGTCCTTCTCTTATATTCTTCTTCACAAATCCATCCTAAGATTTTCTCTCAAAACCCTAATCTGCAATTTCCAAGGGATAAACCCTAACCCTCAAAATTTAAGATTCTCCAAGCAACTCCTAGAATACCAAGATTACTTAACCCTAGAATTCCAAAATTCTCTAGTTTCCAAGGGATAATCCCTAACGATATAACTCCAATATGCTCCAAGAAACTCTAAGAAGAATAAGAAACCATTGCATCCCGAGAGAGAGAATATAAGTGAAGGCTTAAGAGAGAGCGAGATAAGGTAAGATAAAATAAGATAAATGTATTAATGTCCAACAAACATCCACTGAAGTAGGTCAATTGGTCTATTAGGTACAATAATGTATGTACAAAGTAGGAGCATTAAATTAATTCCTATATAAAAGAAAAAAGCAATAAGTAAAATAGAATAAAAGTCTACCAAAAAACCTAGAGAAGTTCTTCTGGTTGTATCCCCTTAGAAGTTGCACCAAAATCATGTTTACTACTTCCGTCCACCCATCTATCTATATATAGAGTGCTATATATCTCTTCAACTTTGTGTCCATCTTCTCCCATAATGTAGTTCAAATGGTGTTAGTGGTAAGAGGCTACTTTGGTCCACTAGAACCATCTCTCCTAACATCTGAGGCCGAATAAAGAAAACAGTGTTTGGAAGAAGAATTTGGAGAGGATTTGGAATGTGTGTTGTTCTCCTATTTGGAAGAAAGACCTTGTTGCAGTGGTTTAGAAGATAATGATTGGTGAGTAGTCAATGTATAAATGTGAGGCCTAGTTTGGTGATTCAGCTAGGTATTTTTGAGGTAGGAGTAGTGTTGTGTGTCCTCAATGACCTCAAATCATCTCTATCCATTTGCCACTTGGTGCCCTTAATCAAAAGAATTGTAAAAAAGTAAGTGATCCATTGCTCCAAAATGTGGTGTGGATGTTGTTGGGGGATAGAGGGGTGGAGATGGAGAGGGCCTCCTATATGTATAAGTCTAGGCATATTTGGTCAGGGTACATGAAGAAGCTTCTAAGCTTTTGTAGCTCTCTAAAGAGACAATGCAATTGTCATTCGATCTCATGGTAAATCGAGCAATGAAAGCTGAACTGTTTCTCGATCTCAATCTCTCGAAGATGGCATAGTTGAAAGATCCTATATGATTAATCAATATACTAGTCAATCTCAATCCATCATCTGTGAGAGCCATATCTAAACTTGCCCAAGGGGATCTAAAGAGAATGCATCCAATGTCAAAGTGTGTAATGGGGTCAAAAAATGAGTCCATTGCTCATAACCGTCAAGTGCTTAGCACAAAAAGCCATCTTTCAATGTAACCTACCTTGAGGGTTCATCCAATTGAGATTTATAAATTACTTTTAAATGTCCTCTTAGATGATTATAGTAATATCTTATCTAGTAGGTAAGAAGTGTTTGGGTGCACTTGGTGAATATCTAAATGGAAAGAGTTGGTCCATCGTAATACTAATAGACACTAGGAGATTCAAGGCCTTGGTGTACCAACAGTGACATTGAGATGAAGAGCTAGTTGATGTAATGGAATATGATGAGTAGTAAGCAAGTATAGATACCGATCTCATTCCTTTGATGTATCATTGAAGCTTCCAATGTGGTGTAGGACTGAAATAAGACCAAACGGTCTCATGGTGGAATGGGGTGATGTACTATATTCTTACAATTGATGATGTGATGAAGATGGATGAAATGTACCTCTTTTTTGAAGACAAATTCGACTCTAGCAAATATTCCCCCAAAACCTTGAAATGATATAGAATCAACAAGAATGTCCAATGTCCATGAGTAAAATCTTGGATGATATGACTTAAAAATGGTTGGGGAAACAATGCCTCTCAAGAAGGGCCAAGGACGGATATCCCTCACTAAATTAGGGATAAAGTGCATGCTATAGACTAAAGTGAGGCTCTATGAATAATATTCCAAAATAAGCATGGATGCTAGTGATCTCAATCTCCTCTCCTTCAAAAAATAAATGGTGATGAAGGAGAATCTTCTTTGACCCATTGAAGATCATGATCTTGGTTTTACCCAGGTTGACAATGAACTAAAAAATGGCACAAAAGAGTGCCAATGCATATAGTTATCTTTGTATTCCTTCAGGGGTTGAAGCTAGAAGGGTCACATCATCTTCAAATAGCAAGATAGAAATCAAGATTTGGAGAATGCATCTATCTCTATCCTGATTGTGCTCATGCAAGATGAACTCTAGCTCGTCAATGTTGATCATAAACAATGTGTGGGATAGGGGGCAACCTTGTTTAACCCCAATGGTACTCTTGATATAATATGATATCCCATGTTTTGTGCATAGATGACCGAGGATTGGCTCATATAAGCACATAATGTTTTATAACAAGGTATTTGGAATGTTAGTGTCTCCGAGTCTATGGAACAAGGCTTCTTTAGTGACAAAATCAAATATTTTCAAAATTCTACTAAATAGCAATGTAATTTCGAAGAGCGATGTTTTGCCTCCTCAATGATGGTCCTGTTATAGAAAAATCTTGCACTTCTTAAGATGAAGTCTAAAATATTAAGTGAAAAATCCATTGTACCTTAAAGGGGGCCACTGCCACCTCACCAAGTCTCTTTTGGCTCCTAGTTAGCTCTCCTCCAACTCAAGTGGGGTTCTCCCTAGGATAGGATTGCTAGGGATTGGTAGTTACAATATTTGGACTCAAAGGTTCCTATGGGTCAATCTAAAGGCTAATATCAACCAAGAGAGTCTCAAATAGGTCCTTGAACATAGAGTCAATGAATCATCGGATGGTCATGGAGAGGAAATCCTAGGAAAACAATTTTAAAGATTATAAAGAAAAATGGGTGATGGAGGATAAAAGATCAATGCCTTAGTTTGTTAATATATATTTCTTTTGGGGGCATATGGAATTAAGGAGTAAAACAATTATGAGGTTTCCTTGGGGTGATAACTAGATCCAAACAAGCTAGGGAAAATAAACTTACCCTAGGGTTTGAGATCTAGTATCTCAAATGTTTTGGATGATTAAGGGAAAGAAAAAGCTATTTCTATTCCTCAAATACTTAGAAGAATGGTTTAGCTCAACAAGTTACAATGAAGTAGATACCAAATACAATAACTAAGCACATGAACATTTATCCCATGGAACATAATACCAAGATTTATCAACAATTAAACAATCCAAAACAATACAATTTAGAGGCATTTATGTCATATGTACAATAATGAGGGGGCATGCATGCTGACAAAGCAACCCATCTCCATAATGAAGGGGTAAAAGGGGTTGTTGTTGCAGTGTCTAGCCTCCAAAGACACTTCAAATGGCCAACTTAAAGTCTTTTAGCTTATACTTCAATTTATCTCAACATCCTAGTATCCAATCAATTTCATGTCTTATTGAGGTCAACCCTCCATCATTTTTATTTACAAATCAACTTGGAGACAAATGTTGGTGGGCCCCAAAAATCTTTTAACATCATGGCTATATATGCCACTTGACCCTATAATAAATTTGATTTACAATTAGAGCACTCCTCTCTGAGGTCTATAATTATAGCTTGCCATGTGCTTAGGAAAACCCTTTTGTGTTACCACTTCATAATGTCTTTAGTGTGACCCAAAATATCTAGTGCATGCAGAGAATTTGAGTTCCCCACTTGTGGTGGATATTCTAAGGCAGTGTAATATCAATTGTAGACTAGTCTTGAGTGTATAGGTGATGCATGTAGTCAGATGATCAACCTTGGGAATTGCGCAATCCATTTTGGAGAAATTCCTAAATAATGGGGGCCTAATTTCTCAAGGAATTGCGTAATCCATTTTGGAGAAATTCCTAAATAATGGGGGCCTAATTTATCAAGGAATTGCGCAAGGAAATAGGGGTTGAAGAAAAGGCAAAAATTGACTAAGTTTGGATCATATCTTCTCAGTGAGCAGAGAGATAGGTTATTCACTTGCAGGTTGTGCTCAATTGAGAAAAGCAATTGTAATACATCTCTATTCATCATATTAATGAAAGCAGGCAAGGAGTTTTTAGTAGATTTCTTTCCCCTGGAAAAGATACTGTGTGCATGTGTGTTATATCTCATTGCATGTTTGTGATTGTTGTTCTAAATTGTGAATTGAATTCCGCAGAGCAGTAGAGTAGGTTTGTGTCTCGTGTTTTTGATTAAAATTTCATGAAAATTTGCAAATCTACACCATAATTTCTACATGGTATTAGAGCAAGATTCACATTAGATTAGGAATTTCAATTTTTTTTCTAGGAGGATCGAATTTGCAATTTAGTGTAGTAGGATCTCTCCAGAGCTGAGAAGATGAACTTCAATGGGTTGAGGCTATAGTATGCCTTGGAAGGCAACTCTAATTTCATCACATGGAGGTCGTATTGGATGACAATGGATTTCCAGAATACATCAAGACAAATGTTGCAAAACCAGCGGAATCTGATGCCCAAAATCTTGCTTAGTGGAAGAAATATGTAGAAAAGGCGAGGAGAATAATCATGGAGGGAGTACGGGATCACATTGTCCCATGTCTCCATGGGAAAGAAACTCCATTCGTAATGTGGAAAGCACTGACATCATTGTTTGAGAATACTAGTGACCACAGGAAGTTGGCGCTCAAGGATAAACTTCGAAATATCAAAATGCAGAAGAATGATACTATACTGCAGTATCTGAGCAGGTTCACACAATGTCGTGATGAACTTGATGGGATTGGTGTAAATGTTGCAGAAGATGATTTGGTAAGCCTAGCCTTTCTAGGCCTTCCCAAAATCTAGCATAGCTACCAAGATTCAGTGAACGAGAGGGAGAAACTACCGAATTGGGAACGCTTATTGTTCGATTTGGTACACGAGGAAATAAGGCGGAATACTAGAGATGGGAATTCATCCAAGGGCAAGGATGAAGAAAACTTTGCATTGGTTGGAAAGGGAAAGAAGGGAAAAGGAAAAAACTCTCAATCCAAACCAGAGTCCATCCAAGGGGGCAAGAAGAAAGATTTGTCCAAAATTAAATGCTTCCATTGTCATGAATTCAGGAACTATGCCATGAAGTGTTCACACAAAAAGGTAAGCAAGAAGACCTCAGGACGAGTAGTAGGTGAAGCCTTAGTTTCACAGTTCGAGCTTGACTTTACCCTTATCGCATGCATGGCCAACACAGTGATAGGGAGCGTGTGGTACTTGGATTTAGGTTCACAGTTCCACGTGACAGGGTGTAGAGAGTTTCTCAGTGACATGGAGGAGAAAGATTTGCATATGCACATTGAGCTGGGAGACGAAGGAAGGTACAATGCGATCGAGGTTGGTACAGTCACCTTTCAAAGGGAGTCAAGCTCCCCTCTCAGGCTCAAGGATGGCATGTTCGTTTCGGGCCTAAAGAAAAATCTCATCTCTATTGCAGTTTTGGAAGATCGTGGTTATTATGTGATCTTCAACAAAGGAAAGGAATTCCTGAGACACAACCACATGATAGGTGAAGCAGATCAGAGTTCGGGTGAAGAACCTGTATAAGCTAGATGTGTAATACTGTGTTGCATTAAGCAGTAAGGCGGAGAAGGTGTAATGCCGCGATGTCGGTGAAATTTTGCACAGAAGATTTGGCCATTTTCATCACGACGCCCTGAAGATTATGCAACAAATAAATACAAGCCTCCCTAAAGGAGCACTTGAGCACCGGGATGTATGCAAAATATGTACCTTGGGGAAGTACGCAAAATCCACATTCCATGATCAGGACAACAAAGCACAGGAAGTCCTAGAAAGGATCCACTCTGATGTCTGTGGACCTTTCTCGACAACCTCCATTGCCAGGCACAAATATTTTGTCATTTTTATTGATGACTTATCACAAAAGTGTTGGATCTTCTTCATGCAAAAGAAAGATGAGACATTCTCCAAGTTCGTAGAATTCAAGGCATTAGTTGAGAAAGAATTTGACAAGAAGGTTAAGGCTCTCAGGAGTGATAATGGAGGTGAGTATGTGTTGAATGAATTCAAAAATTTCTATGCAAAAGAAGGCATTTGACGAGAGATGACGCCTTAACGAGTCTCTTCAGAAGTCATACGAGTCACTGTACGTTATCACTTGTGCAATAGAAATATCAAACACCCCACAACCCACAGAAAAATGGGGTAGCCAAGAGAAATAACTATAGCATTGTGGGAGAAATGAGGGCAATGTTGCATGACCAAGGCCTACCGCTGCACTTGTGGGCAGAGACATGCAACACAGTAGTCTACTTGCAGAATCATAGTCCTGATCAAATTCTAGGTATGATTACACCGGAGGCTTTCTCAGGGAGAAAGTTGGATGTATCACACTTTAGGATTTTTGGAGCCTCTGGTTACTGCCATGTCTCCAAAGAATCAAGGAAGAAGCTTGAGTCAACAACAAAATTGGGGGTATTTGTGGGTTACACATAAACTCTCGATAACTACTGCGTGTACTTGTCATCCCTCAAGATGATAGTTGTGCGAAGGGATGTAAAGTTTGATGAGGAGAAAGAAATGCAGTGCTCTCTTCGGGGAGCTTCAGATCCCACCAGAAGAGGAGCTTTTAGTTCCAAAGGAGGAGCCTGAAGAAGTTGTGGAGCAGCCACAAATTGAGGAGCAGAGAGTGGAGACATCCACTTAAGCAGAAACATCCATAGAAGGCAAAAAAAGGACCAAGGAAGTTGATAGACTTGTGCAAGATGCAGGGGAGAATGTGGGAGCTCCTTCAAATTTGTGCAGAGAGAGAAGGTCACTTGAATGATACATTGGCTACATGGCTCTAATGACTGAGCTTGTAGGGATTAATCCATCCTCTTTCGAGGAAGCAGTAGAGAAACCTATATGGGTTGATGCAATGGTGGAGGAATATGAATCCATTGTAAGGAAAAGTGTTTGGGAAGTGGTCCTAAGAGCAATAGACAAATCATTTGCGGGTTCGATATTGATCTTCAAGGTTAAGCAGGTAGCAGATGGAAGCATAGAGAAGTATAAGGTCATATTTGTGGCCAAGGTGTACTCTCAAGTTGAGGGAATTGATGATGAGGAGACCTTTTCTCTTGTAGCAAGGTATTCATCCATTATGTGAGGGAGAATGTGGGAGCTCCTTCAAATTTGCACAGGGAGAGGTCACTTGAACAATACATTGGCTACATGGATCTAATGACTGAGCTTGTAGAGTCTGATCCATCCTCTTTCGAGGAAGCAGTAGATAAACCTATATGGGTTGATGCAATGGTGGAGGAATATGAATCCATTGTAAAGAAAAGTGTTTGGGAAGTGGTCCCAAGACCAACAGATAAATTAGTTGTGGGTTTGATATGGATCTTCAAGGTTAAGCAGGCAACATATGGAAGCATAGAGAAGTATAAGGCTATATTTGTGGCGAAGGTGTACTCTCAAGTGCAAATGGGGTGGAAGATCCACCAGATGGATGTAAAAACAACATTTCACAATGGGGTTATTGAGGAGGAGGTGTACATCGAGCAACCCGAAGGTTTTAAGACATTTGATCGGGAGTCTCATGTGTGCAGATTGAAGCGAGTGTTGTACGATCTTTAATAAGCACCTCGTGCTTGGTACACAAGAATCGATAACTCACCGGTTTGGGCTTCACCAAAAGTGAAGCAGATGCAAACCTCTATCATATCTTGGTAGAAGGTAAATTGCTTATTATTTTCTTATATGTTGAGCTCCTGCTCAAGCATGCTCTGTCAAAGACAATTCGAATTAGATGATGAATGAATGAGCTAAATAAGCTGCCTCTTCCTTTTTGTCTACAAAGGCCCAACGTTCCCTTGGGGCCCTACCAAAATCTGTGTTGCCCCTCCTCTGGCCACTCCTGCGCTGTCTTTTCCTGCCCAACCATAGCATTGCCTTTCTGGAATGCGCAGTGCCTCCTCATTGGCTCATCCTGCCCCCACCAAGGCCGCAATATTTGCCTCTCAACTATAGGAAAATGCCTTAGTTCACTTTAATCTAATTTGTGGGTCCCCGACCCACATTATTTCTGGCTAACATTAGATAATACAAAATTTATCAAAACTCAATATTTCTAATTAGCAGAATTGCTAATTAGGAATATTACAATCCTCCCTGCCAAGATGTTGCTTGTCCTCAAGCAACTGCAATGATGGGTGCTGGAGGATCTGTTCTCCTTCCCAAGTGGCATCCTCATCTGGAAGATTTCTCCACCTGATCAGAAACTCCTTGATCACTCTCCTCCTCATCTGCCTCTCCCCGGTATCCAAAATGGCCTCCAATTGAAGTACCAAGTGCCCCTCATCATCCATGGGAGGCAACTCAGCTGTTGCTATCACCTTCCGGCCCAAAGCCTTTTTCAGGCAAGATACATGAAATATGTTATGCACCCGACTCCTCGGGGGTAGCTCCATCTCATATGCTACCTCCCCCACTCTCTGAGTGACCCTGTAAGGCCTATAGAAATAAGGCTTGATCTTCTCGGCCCCTTTCTGCTTCAGCGTGGATTGCTTGTATCGCTGGAGGCAAAGGTACACTAGTCCCCAACCTCAAAGTGTCTCTCCATGTGGCTTTGTCAGCGTAGATCTTTTGTTGGTTCTGCATTGCCCTCATGTTGTCCTTGAGAGACCTTAAAATGTCTTGGCTCTCTTGGATCAAATCCTTGGCCCGGGGGGCCGTGCTATCTCCAAACAATGACATCAACAAACGTCAAAGCATCATAACCATACAAAGCATGAAATGGAGACATACCTATAGACATGTGGAAGGTGGTGTTGTAGTAGTATTCGCCCATGTGTAGCCTCCTCAACCATGCCTTTTGCTGCCTGGTGATTTAGTTACGGAAGTAGCCCTCCAGTCACTTGTTAACTATCTCCGTCTGGCCATCCATTTGGGGATGGTAGCTCGTACTAGGAGTGAGCTTCGTACCCACCAATCAGAATAACTCCTGCCAAAATCTGCCCATAAAACGATTGTCTGGGTCACTGACAGTGGTTTTAGGGAGATCATGCAATCGAAATATCTCTCTGAAGAACAACTCGGCCACTTGTGAGGCCGTGTACTTGGCCGAGATCGTGACGAAGTGTGCATACTTCGTCAAGCGATCAACAACCACGTAGATGCAATCCTTGCCCTGCACTGTGGGCAACCTAGTGATGAAATCCATATAAATGCTCTCCCATTTCCCCTCAGGGATGGGAAGTGGCTGAAGCAACCCTACTGGATGTGTCATATTTCCCTTGTTCTGCTGGCACACCTCACACTCCCGAATGTGCTGTAGAACATCATCCTTGAGGCCCTTTCATGAGAACCTGTCCTTGATGGCCCTGTAAGCTTTCTTGAATCCTTGGTGCCCTGCCAATGGTGAGTCATGGGCTGCGTGTAGGATCTTCTTCCGCGACTGGGAGTTGGCCACTAGATAAATCCGGTCTCGATAGTATATCATTCCATCCATCACCCGGTAGTGGTCATTTGTCACATGTCCCTCAAGACTTCACATGCAAAGCGATCCTTGGAATACTCTACCAACAAATGAGCCTTCCAATCGGGCTCAATGCTCATTAATGAAAAAGAAGCCTACCTCCTCGAAAATGCATCAGCTACTACATTGTGCTTCCCCTTGACATACTCAATGTTGAAATCATAGGCCTCAATCTTACTCACCCACTTTTGTTGCCTTTCCTACAACTATTTATGCTTGAGAACGAATTTGAGGCTACTGTGATCTGTCCTCACCCGAAACCTGTTCCCGACTAGATACTGCCTAAACTTGGCTAGTGCATGCATGATGGATAGCGCCTCTTTGTCATAGATAGGGTACAACCTCTCATTAGGCAAAAGCTTCCGGCTCTCGAAAGTTATGGGGTGTCCCCCCTGCATCAACACTGCACCCATTCTATCCCCGGATGCATTCCACTCTAGGATGAATGGCTGTGTAAAATCGCGAAGGGCAAGCATTGGGCAGCTGCTCATCACCTGCATGAGGCGCTTGAAAGCCTCCTGTGTTGTCGTGGTCCAAAGGAAAGCCCCCTTCTTGGTCAGATCTGTGAGGGGTGTTGCTAACTGGGAAAAACCCTTTACAAACTTCTTGTAGTAGGTAAATATGCCCACAAATCCCCGAAGTTTTGTCACATTCTGGGACTCTGGCCAATCCCGGATGGCCCTGATCTTCTCCTCATGGACTTTCACTCCATCAACCCCCATGATATGCCTCAAATAGAGCATCTCAGTCAACCCAAACTCACACTTGGACAACTTTGCATAAAACTGTTGCTCCTCCAGGATACGCAGTACTGCCTCTACGTGCTGCAAGTGTTCCTCCCAGGTCCGGTTGTATATCAGAATGTCATCGAAAAATACCAGCACAAATTTCCTCAACTGGCCACGAAAAATGTGGTTCATGCAGGACTGGAATGTGGTCGGAGCATTGGTTAGCCTAAAGGGCATCAAAAAAAACTTGAAGTGTCCATAGGCATCACCAAAAACTCAAAGTGTCCATAGTGACACTTGAACGCAGTCTTAGGGATCTCCTTGTCCCTCACCCGGATCTAATGGTACCCAGACCTCAAATCGATCTTGTAGAAGAACTTAGCTCCCCTCGGCGCATCCATCAACTCATCGATCTTGGGAATGGGGTAGCTGTTCTTCATGGCTTTTTTGTTTAAGGCCCTATAATCAATGCACATCCTCAGTGACCCATCTTTCTTCTTCACCAAAACAACCGAAGAAGAAAAAGGACTAGAGCTGGGTCTGATGTGTCCCAATTCTAAGAGCTCATGAATATCTCTCTCAATCTCATCCCTGTAGGCCTTAGGATACATATATGGGGTTGTGATCACTGCGTGCACCCCATGCTCCAACTCAATGGTATGCTCAAATCCCCGGTTCGGTCGCTGGCTCGGTGGTATGTCCCCAAATACCATCGGGTATCTGTCCAGGATAGCCTGAATCTCAGGATGAGGTGGCTTATTCACACCTCGAGCCTCCGAGATCCTCAACTCCACAACCCACTCTATATCTCCACGCCTAAAATCAGCCTCCATCTTGTGTGCAGAAACTGTCTGTGGTGGGTATGAGTTCATGCCCCTCGGCATCACTGGTTTGCCATCTAAGTCCAGAAACTCCATTTTCAGTCTCTTCCAATCAATGTTGACTCTTCCAAGGGCGTAGAGCCACTGGACTCCCAACACTATGTTGGTGTTCGGAATGTAAACCACAAAGAAGTGGTCGGTCACAGATTAGTTCCCCATGGCCACAGTTAGCAGTGGGACATAGTTGATGCACAACATAATCATGTCTCCCGACACCAGCACTGAGAACCCCTCGAACTCCTCTGTCGTAATGACCCTCCTACGCACCATCTGTGCATCAATGAAGTTGTGCGTGGCCCCACTATCCACAAGCACTGAAACACGTTGCCCATGTACTGTAAGCCAGATCCTCAAGGTAAAATACTTGGGTACCCCACACAGTGATGTGAGGATCCCTCCTGAAGGTGCAAATGCGAACCCTCCTGATGCAGGTGGGGGTGGGGGGGAGGTGGAGGTCCTCCCTCCTAGGGTGCTGCGCTGTCCTCTCCTCCCATCTCAAAGAATGCCTCGTCATCTCCATCACTATCTAAGAAGACCTCTATGTAGTGTGCCTTCCCTCCTGCACACATGTGACCTGCTGCCCATGGCTCCTGGTAAGTGAAACAGAGTTTCTTCCTCTGAAGATCCCTCCTGATGTCATCATTAAGTTTCCTCCAGCCCTGGTTGCCTCTTGGGGGTGGAGCTCTCACGTCTCTCCCTTTCTGCGGGAAAATTAGTCTAGTAGGCAGTGGGGCTCTAGCCCTTAGTAGGGCGTCATGCAAGTCTCTTGCTCTTCCCATTGCATTCTGTAGCGTAGTGGGTTGGCTTGACCTCACTAAGCCCCATAGTGGCTCTGCCAGCCCCTCCACAAACATGAAAATCCTCCTAGATTCCGACAGGTCTAGAACCATCACTGATAGTCTCAAGAATTTTGAAATGTACACCTCTGGAGTTCCTGGCTACTTGAGCTTAGTCAACTCCCCAAAGTATAATTTTGGGTCCTTCCTGTCAAACCTCTCCAACACCCTCTGTGTGAACTCATCATGGATTGTCACCCCTATGTGACTCAGCGTAGTCAGCCCATGGAACCACCAATCGTGGGCTTCTCCCTCCAGGTGCAACGTGGCAACCTTGATTGCCTCTATCTCGATCATCTAGTTTAGCTGGAAATAGATATCTAGCTTTTCCACCAATGCCTTTGTTGAACTCTTAGAAGAGCCATCAAAATTTGGGAGGAACAACCAACCCATGGTATGCTATAAGTCACTCCCTTGCGTGTATCCTCCTTCGGTCTGGGATCTGGGTTTGTTGTCTGTCTTCAATTAGCAAAAATGTTTGAATGTGATGGCCTTCCTGAAATCTGGCCCATAATATTGATATTCTATGAAAAATTCTCCATAGTGAGCCTCTTCCGGCTCCTGTTGCCCTCCTGTCCCTGAAGCTAAGAACGTGGGAATAATGGACCGTGGTGGAGTATATGGTACAACCAGCAATGTAATGTGGGGTGCTGCATGGTGCTGCGAATTGCCAGACTCTTCTCCAAGCTGAAACTCCCCTTGGACTCCTTTCCCCTTGCTGCCATTGCTAAGCCTTTGACCCATCTCTTTAATCCTGTTGGAGAGATCTGGTACTAACTTCAGTAGAAGGTGAGAAAATTCCATCTCCTTATTCCTTCCATCTTCTTCTTGCTCCATCTCTCTTTCTACGAACTCCGGAACGCTATCAACTGGATATGGAGTGATTTCGAGCTTCCTTTCCTTGCTCTTGTATATTTGCCTCTGGTAAGTCATGTTCTATCTAATCTTCGGTGTCATAGACTGCGTGCTCCACAGGCTGAGCCAAGTCTATGAGCTCTGATACCGCTGTTATATTCCTAATTGGAAATTAGTAGTAAAATCTATGCATCAATAGACATTAACAACAACAAATAAAATCATGTCATGAAAACATAAACTGGAGCTTAAAATTCAGGTCTGAGCCATTTATTGATTCTAAGATAAGTGTACAATGTGGGTGTTGGAATAATGGCACCTGGGCTTGCTCAAGGCAAGCTGAAGTAGCCTTTGACTCAAGCTCAAATCAACCCCAAATGTACGCTGCGCTGCTCTAGCTTTGCGAACTCCTGGCCCAGAAATGTTGTTGCTTCTCCACTGAATCTGTTGCTAGGGCCTCAGATAACGCTCAGAAAATTCCAGGCTTTTAACCCCAGACTCTACTCACAAAACCCACAATAACCTGTGAAGGAATTGTGGAATGGCTGACCCCAGAAATTGACCCTCTTATGCTTGGCTCTCTGTTCTGTTGGCTGAAACTGTGCTCCTAGAAATAACACTGCAGAATGCCCCCAAAAGATATGCAATAACCCTATTAGGAAGCCTTCAACTTCCCCACCAATTTCCTCCTCAAAATCTCCTGCACTCCTCAGCTCTCGGATGATGCCTTCCTCACTACTGCACAGTGAATGTGCTGTTAAGACTGCGCTACGCTGTTCTCTGTTGCTGAATACGCTGTGATGTATCCACAACCTTTCCCTGAATCGAATTGGTGTGATTCTCCTCCCTAAGGCAGACACTCGAAGTCCCCTAAAGCAAAGGTTGAGATTCCCGCTCGGGAACACTCGGTTGCTAAACAACAATGCGGACTTGACTTTTGTTCAAGCGTGCTCTGTCAAAGACAATTCGAATTAGATAATGAATGAATGAGCAAAATGAGATTCCTCTTCCATTTTGTCTCCAAAGACCTAACATTCCCTTGGGGCCCCACCAAAAATTGCGCTGCCCCTCCTCTGGCCACTCCTGCGTTGTCTTTTCCTGCCCAACCACAGCGTTGTCTTTCTGGAATGCGCAGTGCCTCCTCATTGGCTCATCCTGCCCCCACAAAGGTCGCAATATTTGCTTCTCAACTATAGGAAAATGCCTTAGTTCACTTTAATCAAATTTGTGGGTCCCTGGCCCACATTATTTCGGGCTAACATTAGGTAATACAAAATTTATCAAAACTCAAAATTTCTAATTAGCAGAATTGCTAATTAGGAATATTACAATCTCCCTGTCATAAATAGAGTAAAGTAACTCATGGGGTAGAAGCTTCTTTCTCGCTAATGCTATGGGGTGGCCTCTCTGTGTCAACACAACCCCAACTCCCTCACATGAATCATCGCACTCCAATACAAAAGGTCGGGTGAAATCAGGAAACAACAAGACTGGGCAACTGCTCATAACCTCCTTGAGGCGCTCAAATGCCTCATGTGCCTCCTGGGTCCACTCTAAAGCCCCCTTCTTGGCCAAGTCTGTGAGGGGTGTTGAAAGTCGTGAGAAGCCTCTCAAAAATCTCCTGTAGTAAGTGAAAATTCCTAGGAATCCTCTCAACTCCATCACATTCCTGGGTGTTGGCCAGTCAGAGATGGCCGTGATCTTCTCTTGATGTACCTTCACTCCATCCTCCCCTATCATGTGTCAAAGGTACAACCAGTGTTATAAAAATTGTCCGAATCGAAATGGAAACGACCGAGCTGACCAAGTCGGACCCCTGCCCAGGCTGGCTCGGTACAAAATCCAGACCAAAGTCTGGTTCGTTACCAAACCAGCCGAGCCAATCATCGACTCAATTAGTTCAGTAACGGATCGACTGGCTCGGCCAAGCCAGTCATCGACTCAATCGGTTCAGTAACGGACTGCCTGGCTCAGTTGAGCCCGTCATAACCTGGTCGAGACAGTTTGCGGCGGTAAACGGAGGGAAAAGCGGAATCCAAAATTGATTCTCCTCCCTAAGGCAGACACTCGAAGTCCCTTCAAGCAGAGGTTGAGATTCCCACTTGGGAACACTCGGTTGCTAAACAACAATGCGGACTTGACTTTTGCTCAAGCGTGCTTTGTCAAAGACAATTCGAATTAAATGATGAATGAATGAGCAAAATGACCTGCCTCTTCCTTTTTGTCTCCAAAGGCCCAACATTCCCTTGGGGCCCCACCAAAAACTGCGTTGCCCCTCCTCTGGCCACTCCTGTGTTGTCTTTTCCTGCCCAACCATAGCGTTGCCTTTCTAGAATGCGCAATGCCTCCTCATTGGCTCATCCTGCCCCCACAAAGGCCGCAATATTTGCTTCTCAACTATAGGAAAATGCCTTAGTTCACTTTAATCAAATTTGTGGGTCCCCGGCCCACATTATTTCGGGCTAACATTAGGTAATACAAAATTTATCAAAACTCAAAATTTCTCATTAGCAGAATTGCTAATTAGGAATATTACAATCTCCCTATCATAAATGGAGTAAAGTCACTCATGGGGTAGAAGCTTCTTAGTCGCGAATGCTATGGGGTGGCCTCTCTGCGTCAACACAACCCCAAATCCCTCACATGAATCATCTCACTCCAATACAAAAGGTTGGGTGAAATCAGGCAAAGACAAGATTAGGCAACTGCTCATAACCTCCTTAAGGTTCTCAAATGCCTCATGTGCCTCCTGGGTCCACTCTAAAGCCCCATTCTTGGTCAACTCTGTGAGGGGTGTTGCAAGTCGTGAGAAGCCTCTCACAAATCTCCCGTAGTAAGTGAAAATTCCTAGGAATCTTCTCAACTCCATCACATTCTTGGGTGTTGGCCAGTCAGAGATGGCCTTGATCTTCTCCTGATATACCTTCACTCCATCCTCCCCTATCATGTGTCAAAGGTACAACCAGTGTTATAAAAGTTGTTCGAATCGAAATGGAAACGACCGAGCTGACCAAGCCAGACCGCAGCCCAGGCTGGCTCGATACAAAATCTAGACCAAAGGCTAGTTCGTTACCAAACCGGCTGAGCCAGTCATCGACTCAATTGGTTCTATAACGGATCGGCAGGCTCGGCCGAGCCAGTCATCGACTCGATTTGTTCAGTAACGGACCGTCTGGCTCAACCGAGTCCGTCATAACTAGGCCAAGACGGTTTGCAATGGTAAACGGAGGGAAAAGCGGAATCCAAAACTTTTTTTTATTTTTATTTTTTATTTTCTTCAGTTTTAGGTTTTTTGCACTCCATGTAACCTCTCCCAAGCCTATAAAATTTACCCAACCCCCTCACATTTCCTCACAATTATCTCATTACATTTGTGTGAGCATTTGTGAAGAGTTGGAGTTGATTTTTGGAGCAATGCAATTGGAGATCTTGATGAGGAGGAGGAGCCATGGTTTTCCTCGTCTCACTCTAATTCAGAGTCTGAGCCATATGATGTTGGCCTCCTTGGTTATGTTTTTTCTTCTAATCTCTATATATTACATGTATTGGACAATGTAATGGGTGCCATTTTGATATAATATATATATATATATATATATATATATTCATGAGAATACTTTGATCATATGTTATATTCTCTCTATATGCTAATGCTTTGAGTTTGGAAACATGGATGGAAATCTTTAAAATTATGTTTTTTCGTAAAAAAAAAGTATTTAATGTATTTTTTATGAAGACCTAGTCATTGAAATCAACTAGGCCGAGTCGATACCGAGTCGGAGTCAGATTTGATCCTCGACTTGTTCAGAGTCAGAGTCAAAGTTTTAAAACTATGGGTACAACATCTATGTCAGTCAAAATTTAGGTTTGTACATCTTCGCATACAACTATTTCTCCTCTATTCTGTGGAGAACTTCCTCCAGATGCTGAAGGTGCTCCTCCCAAGTCTTGCTAGATAAGAATATCGTAAAAAAATACCAGAACAAAATGCCTCAATTGCCCACGAAACACGTGGTTCATGCAGGACTGGAATGTCGCCCTAGCATTGGTTAGCCCAAAGGGCATCACCAAGAACTCGAAGTGCCCATAATGGCAACGAAAGGCAATATTAGGGACGTCCTGCTCCCTCAACCAGATTTGATGGTACCCTGAGCGCAAATCTATCTTAGAGAAGTACTTCGCTCCCCTAAGTTCCATCAGTTCGTCAATACGTAGAATGGAGTACCTGTTCTTCAACGTCCTCTTTTTGAGGGCCTTGTAGTCAATGCACATGCATAGGGTCCCATCCTTCTTCTTCACCAACACCACAAAAGAAGTGAAGGGATTCGAACTGGGCCGGAAGTTCCCCAACCTCAGCAACTCTTGAATGGCTCTCTCAATCTCATCTTGATAGCCTTTGGGATGCCTATACAGCGTCGTGATAACTGCAGGCACCCGCTCCTCCAGATCTATAGTGTGCTTGAATCCCCGTTCTAGTGGCATGCCTGGAGGGATCTCCCCAAAAACCCCCTTGTGCCCCTCCAATAAGGCCAATATGTCTGGGTGCACTAGCTGTGACTGAGCCCCTGCATCCGAAATCCTCAGGTCAACAGGCCACTCTATGTCCCCATGTCGTAGATCTACCTCCATCTGGTGTGTTGAAACTGTCTGGGGTGGTAAGAGTGCATTTCGCTCAACAAAAATAACTTCCCATCTGGCCCCATAAACTCCATCTCTAACTTCTTCCAATTAGTGGTGACCCTCTCCAATGAGTACAACCTCTCGACACCCAACACCACATTGGTTTCTGAGACATCAACTACAAAAAAGTGGCCAGTGACCGAGTAGTTCCACATCATCATGGTCAACCCGGGAATGTACTTCATGCATTGCATGGTTCGGTCTCCTGGCACCAATACAGAGAACCCCTCAAATGTCTCTATGTGTATGCCCCTACACTCCACCATTTAGGCATCAATAAAGTGGTGGGTTACCCCACTATCTACGAGGACTGAAACTCATTGCCCTTGTACTATCCCCCCTGATCTTGAGTGTCAAATACTTTTGAACTCCCCAAAATGAAGTAAGAACTCTCCCTGATGGGGCAAATGGTCCCCCTCTAAGTGGTGGTGGTGGTGGTTGCGGTGCTTCCCTGATGATGGTCCTCCCTCATCTCCAGGATCTACTCCAATCTCAAACTCCTCATTCGGCTCACTATTTGAATACACCTCAATGTAGTGGGCCTTACCCTTGGTGCACTTGTACTCGGGTGCCTAAGGCTCTTGGCACGTAAAGCAAAGCCTCCTCCTCCTAAGGTCCCTCTGGGTCTTCTCGTCCTTTTGACCACGTCCTCCATCCCTCTGGGGTCGTCTAGTGTCTCGGTTCCCCTGTGGGGTAGTGGGTCCAGATGGGACAAAGTCCCAAGTCTTGGGCACAGTGTCAATCATATCCTGGGTCCAAGAGATAGCATCCGTCAAAGATGTTGGCTTGTAGGCATTCTCCCAACCACACAATGGCTCTGCTAGCCCCTCCACAAATAACATGATCAACCGGGCATCCGAAATGTTAGTCACCATCACTGCTAGTCTCTGAAACTCCGTAATGTCGTCCTCTGCGTTGTTGATTTTCCTCAGATGGGCTAACTCCCTGAAATGTAATTATGGGTCTTTCCTCTCAAACATCCTTCGAGTGAACTCTGTGTAAGAAGTGATGTGGATATGTCCCAATGTGATTAGCCCATGGTACCACCACTCCTGGGCATCCCCCTCCAAGTGAAGAGTGGCAAATCGGATGGCATCGGTTTCTCGCAAGGGGTTCAGGTGGAAATATGTGTCTAGCTTTTGGACCGAAGCTTTGGCCGAACTCTTGGCTGACCCATCGATGTTAGGGAGTGTGACCTTCCCTGCTATCTTCTGCAGCTCCTGGTTAGAGGATCCCCCTTTTTAATGTGCTCTGACCTCGGTAGTATGTCTCTCCTTGAGATGTATGTACTCCCCAAAATACATCACCCGCTTGATCTGGGCATCCAACCCATCATACCCATCAGTACCTAATGCAACAAAATTGAACATGTCTGCAACCGGGTGTGGCTCCCGCTTTGGTTCTGGCTCATCCACAAAGTGAGGCATAGTGGGACGACCATCCTACCCACGCTGGGGAGTCTGTGGGAGCTGATAGGTACGACTCCCCCTCCTACTCTAGAACCCCCATCCAGTGTTGCGAACATCGCGATTAAATCACAATTTTTTGAAAAAATCGCGATTTTTTCCCCATGACGATTAAATCGCCGATTAAATCGGCGATTTTTTCATTTTTGCCAAAAATTGTAAAAATCGCCAAAAAATCGTGAAATAATTGCCAAGCTTTTTTCCAAAATGAAAAAATTGCGGTAAACTTCGCCAAAAAATCGTCAAAAATTGTGGATGCTTTAGATACTTAGAAATTTGAATTTTTTTTTAATGTTTCCGATCTTTTGCCTATTTTTACCGATTTTTTCTCGATTTTTATGATTTTTTTCATTTTTTGGACCCTTGCCGATTTTTTCCCGATTGCGATTTTCACAACATTGCCCCCATCATTATGGAGCTCCCCTTCAGGCCTTCCTTTCATCTATACCCCCATCATTTGCTGCATCATATCCATCATAAGCTGCCTTTGCCTCAACATTTGCTGGTTGGTTCTCAATATCTCTTCCAGAACCTAGTTTTGGCCCGCCTTCCTGGGCTGCTCGTTGTCACCTTGATTATCCATATGGCCCCTAAGATGGTCCACCTCAGTGTCTGAAAAGGGGTCAATTTCCTCCTCTCTACCTTGGCCCCTGCCTCTGCCTCTATGACGATACACTGCTCCTGTGAATGGCCCTGTTATCAGCTGCTCTCAAGCCCACAATTGGCCAAGGACATGCTCTGATCTTGTATATCTTACATATAATGCTCTTATCCCCTCGAGCCTTGAGCAATTACAAGAGAAAATCAATAAATGACAAAAGGCATATGAGAAGGGTGCAAAAACAAAGGTCGTGGTAACTCATGTACCAAGATTTCTCCCTCCTGCATTCATATACCCAAGTGTGGCTTCCCTTATTATAACTACCCTTGTACTATGGCATGTTGCTTAGATCCTTCCCCTGATGCCCCACTCCATTCCATCATTATATCACATGCCACTTGAAATTTGATGGATGTACCATGGACATGTCACCCCCTTAAAGTCTGAAACCACCTAATAGGTTCCCTGGTTAACCTTTTTCTTGAACTTGGAGACCCCTGTATGTTCTAAAGCTGACTATGGAAGGGCATGCCACTATGACGTATCCACTCGGATCCAAGATTTGTAAACTCAATTAGTCAATTACACTAATGTTTGGTTGTACTGGAAGGTGAGGGGACACATTAGATCTTATACAGGATTGCAGGTGGGTCATCATCTAGGGTTTGGTCCCCCTATACGGGGTTCAAGCCCTTCAGAGGGTCATATTGGCACTTGTAGCGTGAATGTTGAGAGCCATGGGCCTCCACCATAACAAAGAGCAGATTTCCACTTCATGGGATCCTTCGACGCTTTCCATTACTTCCTCATGTTCCATTTATTTGATGATGATGATGCACCTAGACAACCTTGCACAGCCAGCTACACTCTTGCACCACACACTTAGCAAGGCCTAGATGAGGACGTGTCTCACCACGGGAGACAATGGGAGGGATTACATCATTCTTCTAGACCCTACAGTTGGGATATAGGCTTGATCGATTCATTTGGAGACCCATGAGGATGTTGTAATGCCCCCACAACCACTTAGGGGCACCACAGGTCATTTTCTTGGATGTGAAGGGCCACGCCCTTGACCATTATGTTTGGAGTATATTCTTTCATTTTGGCACACATTATACTCCGTTAGGTCTCTTCAATGGCCCTTTGACCTATTTTGTCTATCATTTTTCCCTCTTAAGAGGCTTATTTTTGTATTATGTAGCTAACTTGGTGGGCTTTTCACCAATTTATGTTATTTTTGCACATTATTTTATTAGTTGGGGCATTATTAGGCCTAATTAGGCAAATTGAATCCCCTAGGGAGGATATATATTCATATGATGATCATTTTAGTTGATCATCGCCTGGATTTGGACTTGTATCTCTTCTTGAGAATTTCACTAGCCTTATTGATGGACGAATTGGATTATTGATGCATTTTGATGTTTGGAAGAGCTTATCTTTTATATTGGAGCTTCGTTTTTCTTGTCTATTAATGATTGGAGGATTTTCGCTATACTTGTGTCATTTCATGGTTTATTTCTCATGTCTTGTCACTTGTGCAATGTATGAAATTTTTTTCTCATGAAGCTAGTGTAGCTGCCTTAATGAAATGCGAATTTGTTGAAATTCTCTTTGTGAGGGTTTTTCATATGTTTCATGCAAAAGTATGGTGAATAAATGTCCTAGGGGTGTCTGATTACCTTGATAATTCATCAATTGAAACATCAAAGTATAAACTTTCCTAGTGACATAGTTATTGCCTCTAGGGCCATGCGAAGTTGCTAGGAGACTCCTTCAATGGGTATAAGACCTCTCTAAACATTGGATTGCATTGATTCCATTCTCTCAATATGCTAGGCACTGGTCTAGTCCTAGGTGATCACCAAACAAAGACTTATTTCACCTTCTTCTCCTCTTTTCTAAGCCCTAACCTAGAAGGGAATCTAGGGCATCACACAAATTCTATTGTAGCCATAAAAAATTGATGAAAATTAGTATAGAGATGCGTTGGTGAGTCCTCTAGAGGTCCTCCAAATTTGAGGCTATTTCAATGGTGGAATCTCAAGTTATAACAAACCCTAGCTCAAAAACCATTTCTCCCTGGGCTTCCTTTAGTTAGTGGATTCATTAAGGATCATTGCATGGAAAATCAACGTCAAATGCTATCTCTTTGATCCTTTTCTCCTCCCTCTTAGTCAAGTCCATCTGTTTGAAGTTTCACCCCAAACCCTTGACCTCGTTTGGGTCCACTAGGTCTTTTTTGTGGTCCTTCAACTTGTCACTCTGATTTCACAAGGATTTATTATAAACCCTTTTTTTCTAGGATTCTCTATTCTAGGTCACTTCATATCAAGAAATACTCCTCAACCCTAGGTCTAGGTCTCCTTCTAGCCCTTCTTGGAGAGCCATTCCTCTTGCTTCTAAAGAAAGCAATCCCTATCATTAGAGTCCCTCCTTTGAATAGGCTCTTGGAATCACTACCTACACACCATTGATATATCTTTCCTGGTGATTTCCATAATACTGGGACTTTTCCCATCAATGAAAGTATGTAAAGAGCAGGGAGCTTTAGTTGAGGTGATGGTGGGCTATTGCTCCATTTTTGCCACTTGACCTAGTAGTTGCTCTATAGGAACCCCTCCTAGGACCCCTGCTAGTTTCAGAGGTAACAGGGCCGAACTTCCTCCTTAAAGGCCAAGAGATAATTCCCACATGATACCCTTGTTACCCTCCAAAAGTGGGTGACCCATAGGAGCATATTTTCTCCCATCATCTCTTCTAGTCGGCCAACCAACAACCCTTGAGAGTCACCTATAGTTGATGATGATGCGCCATTCATATCTATGCCACCTACATCAATCATATGTTCCTTAGCCATATATCGAGAGCGCGTGTTGGAAGTTGGGCTTCTAATCAAAAGGTAATTTATTCGTTCTGCAATCGGGTGGTTATTGTTTGTATTTGGGCATTTGGCATGGATTATGGGGTGACGTAGAAGAAGAAAGGGTTTTGACCATGATGACCATGATATTGTTCCCTTACCTTAAATGGGGGGTTAATTTTCAATCCTAGTCTAGTGGGACTGCCCCTAATGGCCCAATGCTTATAAGAGGGGCAGTACATGGAAAACCCTGATTGAGGTAGCATAGTCCCATCTTGCCCTATTTCATACTTACCACTTTCCATCTCACATCGTAAGCCTGTATTCCACCTCCATTCTTTGGTCTCAACTGACCATGGGTCCTTTGGGATTTGGAACACCCCCTCCCCCATCCACATACTTGATTCGGGCCTGGAAATTTGACCTAGGAGGTTGATGCACCTAAAAGAACAAGAACAATCATATGATTGTCACAAAAAGTAAAGAAAAAAAAAATTAAAATGCAAAAGATGGTTGGGACATAAGAATTAGAGATGGGAAAAATACAAGCATGAGTTCTACCTTACTGATATGGCCATCACCCGGGTCCCATACCAATGTTTCCCTATCTCATAAAAGACAAGGAACCATTATACATCATACAAATCAAGTTGTAACCCTTTGAGCCATGTGCAATAATTCAAAGAAAAAATTAAGAAAAAGTAAAAGGCATAAGAAGGGTGTAAAATAAAGTTTGAGCTAGTAACTCATGCATCCACGATTGCTCCCTCCTCACATTTATAGACTCAGGATGTGGAATTCCCCATCATGTTGGTCCCACTGACCGTGACACTTGGCGATGAAGTCTTATCCCCTCCATTCCATCATTATTATTCACTAACACCTATTTATTAAAGGGTGGACCAAGGACATGTCACATCCCCTTAAGGGTTGGAAGCACCTAATAAGGTATTCTATTAACCACTCCTACCCAGGGAGGTAACATCTTTCCCAGTTCAAAGCCCCAAATTTGGAAGGGAAACCTTGAATTAAATGTCAAATTTCCTATTACTTGCAAACTTGGTTCACTTAGATGTAAAAATGAATAAATGTACCTAATGGTGAAAGTTGTAGAATTGGATATTCTGTGTGATTGAGGGGTAGTTCCATCTATGTGTTGGGAAACTTTACTGGGGCTCAAGTCCTCTAGAGGGACATATTGACACCCACATATGAGGCGTTGAGAGCCATGGTACTCTGAACAATTGTAGAGCATCAGTTACATCCTTGGGCATCACCAACACCCACAATATTCCAACACTTTTCCCTGCATTGTTGAGTTTTATAGGATGATGCACCTAGACTAGCATGTGCTCAACTAGCTTAACACTGATACCATGGGAGGCAGTTGATTCAGGGCCCATAGGAGGATTAAGGAACTGGTCCATTTGGTTGGTGATCAAACTCTCATCTTATCCATAATCTATCCATCTCTAAATTTGACCCCTTTAAGGCCAAGCTTGCTAAAAACTAGGCCTTGGTATGAATCCCTAGGAAAGGTGAATTTGTGGGGTTGAAGATCCTAAACATCAAGGGGATTGCATTTTCTACAAAATATATACTTTTGGTGGGATTCCACTTCAACTTTGTCCATAAATTCCTTTTCCCTAGCTTTTTCCCTAAGGGAAAACCCTAGCTTAGCCTTGCTTCAACTTGGGGGCTTGTTTGAGGGTTTCATGACCCTTCGCTTATCTGATATACATTGTGTGAAACCCTTTCCTTTAGGCCTTGATCTTTGGTTGTTCTAACACTCATTAAACCAATCAAACCCTAGGTCTTGTGCCTTGTCTCTTAGGTCTCTCTCCATAGAAATTAAATTACCTCCTAGCGGAACTTTGAACCAAAATTTTGTTTTTCTTATTGAGATCCTATTGAAATCACCTCGTACCTTCAACATTGGAACTGCAATGTTCCTAATTAGAAAATTAATAGTAATTACCAAAACATGCACTAGCTACAACAATTAAAATTTCACCATGCAAACACAAATTAGTACACCAAGAAATGAGGCAAAGTGTTGAGCCATTTTATTAAATTTCAAGCTGGAATTGAATAAAATCGAGTGAAATGAACCCTCAAAACTGCTCCAAAAATTATGAAAAATTAGAGGAAGGCTCCTCAAACCCCAAATAACAAAACCCAGAAAAATGTCATAGGCCCAAGTGGTAGAATAACTTCCCCAAATAACTGCACCCTGCTTTGGAAATATTGTTATTGCTGGTTTGCTTTAACCCTTTGTTTTGGCCCTCAAAAGTGCTTAGAACATTCTACCAAATTAACTGGGGCCTCTCCTCATAAAACCCACAAACACCCAAAAATATTTTGGGCTAATTCTAGCTGACCCGAAACTACCCAAATCTGAACAAAATTCCCACCAAATGGGTTCTGCATCCCGTCAAGAATATCTGTTGCAAATTAGCTGGAATTTGCTTTACAAAATTTCTCTGGAAAAGAACAAGAAATCTCAGCTCAACTCCTACACAAAATCTCCACTTCAATCTATGCGCTATAGATGGCCCAGAAAAACCCCTGTGCAAGCCCTAATGACAAAAATTCGACTCTCCTGATAGCAGTGTTCTTCGACTATGAAAATTTCAAAGGAAACTCCTCCTGCACTGAGGAAACTTTCTGCAAATTTTCAACCTCGTGATCCCCAAAACGTTAGCTCTCCAACATGCGACAAATTCCACAAATGCATCCTCTTGGAACCCGCACAAACTAAAATATCTTTGCAATTCGGCCCTCCAAATACCAAATTCTGCTCACAAATTCTCTTCTAGAGTTACACTCTAAGTTCACTGAAGAAGAGATGGAATTCCCACTTGGAAATTCCTTGTGCTAACAACACTGGTTTACTTGGCTACGCAGCTCAAGCAAACCCTCCAAAATTCGAAATGAAATGCTAAAATAAAATGATCAAAATGAGGCTCTAGCCTTCCTTTTATTGTTGCTTTCCCTTCCTCATACCATGGTTCCATTTCTCTCATACCATGGTTTGATTTTTCCCTTGGTTCGACTTCCCTTTGGTAACCTCCACAACTTATCTTCACTTTAATTTTCTTCCTTTCCTATGTTCCAACCTTTGCCTTTTTCTCCAAAAATTTATTTTATGCCTCCACAACTTATTCCATCCTAAGTAGCCCAAAGGGATAGCTCAGTTGGTCGAGTGCTTGTTGCTAAGTTCCTCACCTATTGGGAGGTCACAGGGTCAAATATCCTCAACGCCCTTGGGGTCAAGCCCTACTAGTTTGGCCAGCAGGTAGATCCCTTCGGGTTGATCTACTTGGATTTTCCCGTGGATATATGTGATATTCTCACTTAGCAATATTGCTAAGGGGAACTATTAATTTTTCCAATTTTGTCATATTTAGCACTCTCACTTAGGAAAAGTGGGTTGTGGGACCCCACTTTAGTTTTGGTGCTAAGGCAAGGGCCCAACTTAGATGAAAAGGGAAAAATCAAATGTTTAGCGGATGGTGGGGACCACAACAAGGAGGGAATACACTCCCCTCTTGGAAATACACATTCTTGGAGGGAAAGGACGAAGGGGATCAATGGTTGGGTCCCACATGAGCAATTGGAGGCACAATGAAAAAATAGGAGGCACTCATTTTGTGGTATCTTGATCATTTGAACATTCACCTTGACTAGCACGCTTGCTTTGGAAGCCAAGTCTGCATGTGCTGTTGAGCACAAGGGGTTTTTCAAGCGAGAATCTCACCCTTGCTTTGGTGGACCTCGAGTGCTAGCCCTTGAAGGGAGTCTTTATCACCTTCAGTTCGATCTAGGAGAATTTTTCTGTGTGTTCGTGGAGCTGGTTCAGCAGAGACTGCGTGGGCCTGTGCAGTACCATTTCATGCCACACGTGGGGCATAGGGAGGAAGACGAATTTGGGGCTGAGTTTTGTGGAGGGATTCCAGAAGGGGATTTGATGAATATCTCAGCGATTTTAGGGGCCTTCAACAGTGTCAATTACAGGTGGTTCGAAATACCCAACAACTGAAGGAGTTAGGAGAAATTGGGCCGAAATTCCGAGGTCAAGATTTGGCCAAACCCTTTTTGGGTTTTTTTGGGTTATTGGAGGAGAGGTCGAGGTTAATTTCCCGGAATTTTCTGAGCATCGGAGGAGGTCCTAGCAGCCATTTCTTGCAGCCAACAGTGTAGTTTTCTAAGGGTTAGCGCAGAGCTTTTTTGGGGACAGCTACACGTGTTCGAGCAACTAGTTTCATCACCTGGACCTTGTTGGCTTGCCTTGGGCAAGACCAGGTGCATGCATTCTGATCTTATCTTGTACCCCGTCATTTATCTTAATAAAATGGCTCAACTCAACGCAGATTTTGGCATTTTCTGGGTGTTTAATGTGGTGTGAAATTTGTGTGTGTTTCTGCTATGTTTGCTTTGTTTATCATTATAAATTTCCCTTAGGAATATTATAGTGGTACCAGAGCTCATAGTCTTGGGTCAGTGTGTGGAAGGAGTTTTTAGTCTATGACACCAGAAACTCAGCAGAACGTGACTTACCAGAGGCAAAGGTACAAGAGCAGGGAAAGGGAGTGGAAAATTACCCCTGATCCAGTGACAGTTGAACGGGAGGTTGAGAGGCCAAACATGGGGGATAATGAGGGAGACAAAAGAAGTAAAGAGGAGTATTTTTCCCAACACCTTCTGAAGGCCATTCATGATTTGTCTAGGGGTATTGATGAACTAAGGCAACAAACTTGAAACAATGACAAGGGCAAAGGAATTCAGGGGGAATTTTAATTGGGTGAAGGTTCTGGCACTTCGCAGCACCACACAGCTAACGCCCCCAATGTCCATTGGTTCCTAGTACACCACCCAGATCCACTATCCCCCCGTTTTTAGCATCCGGTGCTGGAGGACCACAAGGGCAGCAAGAGATGACCATGGGGGACTATTTCATGGAGTATCAGTCCTATGGGCCCGACTTTAGAGAGGCTATTACTTCCAAGGATTCCTGCTAGTTGAAGGGTAACAATAGGAGCAAGGGACAGGGTGGAGGAGGTTACACACATGGTACCAATTTGCAGCGTGCCACGGGTTGATTGTTCCTCCCGAATTTTGATGGCTCATCCAAGAGCTCAACTAGGGCATGGGTTGAGAAGTTAGATGTCTACTTCCAACTCAATTAGATGACAGAGGTGGAGGCAATTAAAATTGCCACATTACATTTAGAAGGGGAAGCCCATGACTGGTGGTTCCATGGGCAAACCACAATGGGGCATGTAGGAGTTTTGAGAGGAGAGACTCGGAGGAGCAGTTTGGGAAGTTGACACAGCTCAAGCAGACGGGGAGTGTTGAGGCCTACATCTCTGAGTTTTTGAGATTGTCAGTGATGGTGCCCGATCTATCAAAGGCCAAGAAGGTTTTAATGTTCGTAGAGGGGCTAGTAGAGCCACTGAGGGGATTAGTGAGGTCCAATCGGCACACCATCTTGCAGGTAACAGTTGGGAGAGCTCGGGACTTGCAAGATGCTCTACCTTAGGTGAGAGCGTAGATACCACCCACACAGGGGTTCCAACAGAGGGGGAGAGACACTGGAGCTCCAACATTGAGAGCCAATCAAGGGCGTGGACAGTTGGACGAGGAGACCCGAAGAGACCTCTAGAGGAGGAAGTTATGCTTCACCTGTCATGAACCTTGGGGAGCAAGGCACAGATGCATAGCGGGCAAGGCCCATTACATTGAGGTCTTCTCTAACAGTGACCAGGACGATGTAGAGTTGGAGGCAGGCGGAGGTGACAACGTGGCATGTGTGGAGAGGGGACTACCACCACCACCACCACCACCAGGGGAAGCCCCTTTCGTTCCAACAGGAGGGGCCCTTGCGTCCTTATGTGGGGTACCCAAGTTTTTGAAATTGACGATTAGGGGCACCGTGCAGGGACAACGTTTCTTAGTTTTGGTGGACAGCGGGTCCACCCATAATTTCATCGATGCATAGATGGTTTAGAGGAGAGGGATCATGACCGAGGAGTTTGAGGGCTTCTCAGTCCTTGTGCCCAGGGAGAGGACCATGCAGTGCATGCGATATCTTCCCACTTTGATAGTAACCATGGGGAACTATTTAGTGACATCATTTCTTCGTGGTGGATGTACCTGACACCAATGTGGTGAAGGGTGTCCAGTGGCTCTATTCTCTTGGCTGAGTCACTACTGATTGGAGGAAGTTGGAGATGGAGCTTACAGGGCCAAATGGCAACTTAGTTGTCCTTCAGGGCATGCATTCTTATCCTTCGCAGACAGTCTCAACACACAAGATGGAGGGTGACTTGAGGCATGGTGACATTGAGTGGGCAGTGGAGTTGAGGATTTCTGAGGTTGGGGGTCAGCCCAAGCCACCACATCCTGACATACAGGCTAATTCTGGACAGGCACCCGGTAGTGTTTAGGGACATACCACCAGGGCAACCACTTGACCGGGGTTTTGAAGACATGATTGAGCTAGAGCCGGGGGTACATGCTGTCATTACAACTCCATATAGACATCCCAAGGCCTACAAAGATGAGATTGAGCGAGTCATTCATGAGTTGTTGGCACTTGGGCATATTAGGCCTATCTATAGTCCTTTCGCTTCATCAGTTTTCCTGGTGAAGAAGAAAGATGGGATGCTGCGTATATGCATAGATTACCGGGCACTCAAAAGGAATACCCTGAAGAGCCACACCACATTCCACACATAGATGAGATGATGGATGAGCTGTGAGGAGCCAATTATTTCTCCAAGATAGACTTGTGTTCGGGGTACCACCAGATCAGAGTGAGGGAGCAAGACGTCCCCAAGACGGCTTTCACGTGTCACTATGGGCACTTCGAGTTTCTAGTCATGTCCTTCAGGCTAACCAATGCACTAGCCACCTTCCAATCCTGCATGAACCACGTATTCTGTGGGCAGTTGCGGAGATTTGTATTGGTGTTTTTTTATGATATTTTGATCTATAGCAGGACGTCAGAGGAGCATTTGCAACACTTGGAGGTGGTGTTGCACATTTTAGAGGTGCAACAGTTCTACGCCAAGTTGTCCCAAGTGTGAGTTCGGATTGGCAGAAATGCTCTATTTTGGGCATATTATTGGGGAGGATGGCGTGAGAGTGCATGAGGAGAAGATCAGGGCCATCCGGGATTGACCAGTACCCCGAAATGTAACAGATTTGAGAGTTTTCGTGGGTATATGTACCTACTACAAGAAGTTTGTCAAGGGTTTCTCACAGTTGGTAGCTCCCCTCATGGATTTGACCAAGAAGGGGGCCTTTGAGTGGACCGATGGAGCGCAGGAGACTTTTGAACGCCTCAAGCAGGTTATAAGCAGTTCCCGGTGTTGGCACTTCCAGACTTCATGCAGCACTTTGTGCTTGAGTGCGATGCATCAGGGGAGGGCGTAGGAGCAACTGATAATGTCACAACTGATAGTCAATTTGTCCCTTTCACCTACATCTTAACTGGGTCTCCACTAGATCTGACATGCATGTAGTTAATAGTAGTAAATCTTCAGTTGCATGTGAGACAACTGATTGTGAATTAATTAATAATTAATTCACTTGATCTCTCACTAGTGTGTTTTCAGTTACAACTAGCACAACTGAGTTTAACTCACTTAACTGAGTTAAAATACTTTACAACTTTCATAACTACACTTCCAACTCTGTTACAACTTTGAATCACTCAGTTACAACAAATTCCACTTGCATGTCCCACCAACCGACCACTCAACTCGAAATTCCTATAGCTAACTGATTTGCCACTTTAGTTAACTATTTCCAAGTGCTCATTGAGAATAGATTATTGTTTATTGTCCAACTAATATTAAGGGATAATAATAGTCGACATGCATATATAAATAGACATGCAATCTATAAATAGAACTTGCACGTACATCTATAAATAGACCTCATCTATAAATAGAATTTGCTCATGCATCTATAAATAGACATCCTCCTAAAAATAGCTTGAGGCTCCATCCTTTTCAATAGGATCTTCTTGTTGAATCTCAACATTGCCTCTCAACAAGAAAGGAATCATTGTCTCTCTATGGTATACGAATTTTCTCCTGGTGAGTGCATTCGTCAGAATATCTGCATCCTAATCTTCCGTAGGAATGTATTGAAGCAACATGATCTTCCTCTGCACACAATCTATGATATGATGATGTCAGATATCTATATGCTTAGATCTATCATGAAACACGACATTAATCGAGAGTTTAATGCAACTCTGATTATCACAATGAATCATTGTCGGATCTAAATGAGAACCAAACAAACCAACCAAGATCTTTCTCATTCAGACAGCCTCACATGCAGCTTGACTCGCTGCTATGTATTCCGCTTCCATTGAACTGAGTGCCACGGATCTCTGCTTCCTGCTGTACCAAGAAACAACTGTAGATCCAATGCTAAAGATCCCCCCTG
This sequence comes from Pinus albicaulis, assembly GCA_034641835.2. NCBI lineage: Eukaryota > Viridiplantae > Streptophyta > Pinopsida > Pinales > Pinaceae > Pinus > Pinus albicaulis. The sequence goes on along the minus strand of CM076570.1, from coordinate 960,980,852 downwards.
ATGTGCTCTTTCTTCCGATGGGTTGCCTGCCCAATTTGCATCCGTGAAGCCATGAAAATTCACCTCATCCGTCTGTCTGTACCATAAACCATACTCAGATGTGCCCCTTAGGTATCTCAGGACATGCTTGCCCGCCTTCCAAAAGAGCTTGGTAGGCTTAACCATCGCTGGACTTAGCTGGTTAACCGCATAGAAAATGTCCGGTCTCGTGTTCACTAGATACATTAGCGAACGCACTAACTGTCGATAAACAGTAGCATCCACTAACTCTCCATAAGTAGCATCCTCTTTCCTCCAGTTTCCGGGAAGAGGAGTATCCATGGGTTTGCAGCCCTCCATGTGAAACTTACCCAGTATCTCCATTGCATACTTGCCTTGAGACACAAAAAGTTCACTATCTCGTTGCCATATTTCCAATCCAAGAAAATAATGAAGGAGGCCCATATCTTTCATCTCGAACTCTTTTGCAAGGTCCTCCTTGCATGAGTGTATCAACTGCTCATCACCAATCAATATTAAATCATCAACGTAAAGAACAGTGATTAAAATCTTACCCTCCACCACAATTTGGTATAGGTTTGCATCCACTTCACTTTTGGTGAAGCCCAGTTTGGTGAAATAGCTGTTTATTCGAGTGTACCAAGCACGAGGTGATTGCTTCAGCCCATACAACACTCTTTTGAGTCGGAAAACATGTGACTCGCTGCTGAAGATCTCAAATCCTTCAGGCTGCTCTATGTACACCTCTTCCTTAATGATCCCATTGAGAAACGCAGTTTTCACGTCCATCTGATGAATGCGCCAGCCCATCTGCGCTGAGAGAGCAAGGATGGTCCTTATGAAAGAATACCTTGCGACAGGTGCAAAGGTTTCTTCATAATCTATTCCCTCGATCTGTGAGATCCCCGGGTCACAAATCTGGCCTTGTATTTCTCAACACTCCCATCAGCAGCTTGCTTTACCTTGTAGATCCATCTCGAACCTACCACTGATTTATCAACCGGCCTTGGAACAATTTCCCAAGCATTGTTTTTGACAATGGAGCCATACTCCTCCACCATTGCATCCTAGCCATGTGGGCTCTTGCACTGCTTCTGAAAGGAAGATGGCTAAGTCACAATATATTTGCTCATGAGAGCCATGTATCCAGTAAATCGGTCAAGAAACTGTCTTTGTCTGCATTGTGAAGTAGGGGCTCCTACATTCTGTGCAACATCAAGTCTCAGCCTATCAACTTCTGTGGTACGCCTTCTGCCAGTTTTGATGGTTGGCTCTGCGTGAATGGACTCTTCCACTCCATGAACCTCTTTCTGTGGTTGATCCACATCTAGAGACTCATCTCTGGGAACCAATAGTTCCTCCTTCGCATGCAAGTCCAGCTCCCTCTCAAGCGACAACCACATGGCTTTCCCCTCATTGAATTTTATATCCCATCGCACCACAGTCATTCGATTGTTTGGAAAATACACAAGATAATTATGGCGTGTTTTTGTGTACCCCACAAATATCCCAACTTCAGCAGCCGGCTCCAGCTTCTTCTTGGCGTCCTTGGTCACATGCACATAAACAGATGAGCCAAAAATCTTAAAGTGTGAAACATCCAGTTTCTTACCAGTGAAAATTTTTTCAGGTGTACTCATGCCAAGTACTCTATGAGGACAACGATTTTGCACATAAACCGCAGTGTTGCATGCTTCCGCCCAGAAATGCATTGTTAGGCCCTGATCATGCAACATCGCTCATGCTACACCCACAATCGTTCTGTTCTTCCTCTCTGCGACCCCATTTTGTTGTGGGTTATGAGACGCTATGAGTTCTCTTCGAATTCCTTCTTTGCTGTAGAAGTTCTTGAATTCGTTAGAGATGTATTCTCCACCAATATCGCTCCTCAGAGCCTTCACTTGCTTCCACAACTCTTTCTCCACCAATGCCTTAAACTCACAGAACTTTGAGAATGTTTGATCCTTCTTCTGCATGAAGAAGATCCAACATTTACGAGAAAAGTCATCAACAAAAATAACATAGTACTTATGTTTTGTTGTTGAAGCAACCGAGAATGGTCCACACACGTTTGTGTGAACTATTTCAAGGATCCCTGAAGCATGATTCTCCTTTTCATGAAAGGTGGACTTTACATACTTTCCTTGCACTGATCTAACTGAGCATGTGTTCCCATTGGAAGTCCAGTGGATATTTGCTGCATGACTTTCAAGGCTTCATGATGAAGATGGCCCAATCGTCTGTGACATAATTCGCCTTCATCCCGGCTCACCACTTTTTTCGCCTTGCGCATCATGGCAGCTCAACCATCTACCTCCAGCTTGTAGAGAATCTTAACTCGAATCCCTATTCTCTTGGCTTGACCCGTTGTTTTATGTCGCAGGAAAGCTTTTCCATCGCTGAAAATAACGTCATAGCCTCTGTCCTCCAACATTGCGACTAAGACCAAGTTTTTCTTCAGACTTGCAACACATATTTCAATTGAAATGGTTTACTTGACTCCCTCTGAAAGGTAATGGTACCAATGTCAGTCGCATTGTATCATCCATCGTCGCCCATCTCTATATGCATTTGGAGATATTTCTCCTCCTAGTCACTGAAAAGCTCCTTATCTCCCGTCATGTGGAAGGAAGCGCCACTATTTAAATACCACACTGATCCCAATGCACTTGACACCATGCATGCGATCAAGGAGAACTCAAGTTCAAATTGCGAGGCAAGGGCCTCACCAGCTGTAGCTACACCAACCTTCTTGTTCTTCTTCTTTTGCAGACTGTTAGTAGCAAGATGCCCGTGTTCGTGACAATGAAAACACTTCACCTTGGACATATCCAGCTTCTTGCCTTTAGACTCATATTTATAATGGAATTTCTTCCCCTTCCCCTTCTTCGCCTTGGCAGCCAAAGCACATTCCTCTTCATCATCATGCTCCGATGAAGAGCCATCTTTGGTGTTACCGCCTGAACTCCTCCTGCACCAGATCCGACCACAGTCGTTCCCAATCCGTCAATTTTTCCTGTTCGTTGACAGAGTCTTCATAACTGTGCCAAATCTTAGGAAGTCCCAAGAGATCTAATCTCACCAAATCATCACCAGCAACAGTTATTCCCACACTCCCCAGTTCGTCCTGACATTAGAAAAACTTTGTGAGATACTTTGGAATGTTGTTGCCCTTTTTCATCTTGATCTTCCTAAGTTTATCTTTGAGCACCAATTTCCTATGGTCGCTGCTGCTTTGGAAAAGATTCGTCAAAGCCTTCTGTTGTTGCACAGATTGTCTAGGCACTGCGACAATGACTCAGATTGGGGGCTGTCATCCTGATCCCCAATCTCTCTATCTAAGTTGTCTCCTTGCAAACTAAGGGAGGTAAACCCTATTATAAATGAAGAGGAAGAGTCTAGGAGACACAGCTAAAACACCAAATACTTAATAAAATTAACGAGATTTCCAAGATCAATTACATTAAAACCAGTGCCTTATGGAGTTAAAAAGATCCCATTATGCAATTAAAGCTAAGTATTAGATGTATAATTGTTGTTATATGACCACAATGATATTCAATAGAAAGCACCACAACCATTCATTAAGATACTAAAGCCCAAAACATTAAATCATGAGATGACCATTAAATATAATTGCCAGATTCTTGAAATATTTTCGAAATTATGATATTCCAATATAACCCGATTCGAAAATTAAAATTTTCCACAGTCAAACTTCAGATAGTAAAATTTGAAACTTATTTGACTATAGGACTTGGAAATTTTTTAGAATTTTTTGAAGTTTTTATAATTTTTTATTTATTTTTAATGAAAATTTAAAATTTGAAGTCCTAAGTTTAGAACTACCAGCTAAAACAAAACAAATCTAAACTAAACTTAAACTGAATTAAAATTAAAACAATTAAATAACAAATGTTAAAACTAAACTAAAACTCAAAATCTAAAAAATACTAAACTAAATCGAAAATAAAATAAACAACCGACCAAACTAAAACTTAACAATATTAAACTACAATCTAAACATTAAAACAATCTTGAATCTAACACTATGATACAAAATCTAAATCGAAAATCAAATCCGCACAACAAAATTCTTTAACGCATATGTGAAACTTGAATTTTTTATGTATGCGTTTGTACTTTCGTTTTGTTTGCTTGTCGACGGACAGAGGAACGACGGCGTGAGGGCAGGCTTGGATGCGGGTTTCAATTTTCTTTTGTGAATGTTTTATGTTGCAGGTGAACGACGGGAGCAGAGATGCCGACGAAGCAAAGGATGGCAAGGGAATAGGGAAATCTGGACAGCGTGGAGGCTTGGCTGCGGAAGAGCGATGAGGGACATGAAGATTCGACGAATTAGAAATCAACGCAGAGGATATGAGGGAAGGCGGACAGGATACACGATGGATGAAGGTTCGATAGCAGTGAAAAGGAAAGAGACGTCCGTACGACGTACGGACGGCAGTGAGGAAGTGAATACAGGGTTGCAAAGTGAGACGTCGACAACAACGGATGGAGATGAAGCACATAAGGGAAGAAGTGGGCTGTATAATGAAGAACGACTATGGAAGCGGAAAAGCTGGTTAAGGCAGTGGCTAGAAATGAGAAGCAGAACACTAAGATAAACCCAGTAATCTCAAAATTCGTCCAGCAGACTTGAAAAATTCTGTATAACCCAAATTTCAGAATGCTGATTGAATGCACTAGAGATCTTCTCCTTTGAAATATGCCCAGATTTGGAAGCAAACCCAATCTTGAGTCCAGATCTGAAGAAATCTTTAAGAAAACCCCCTGTAAACCTACGAAAAGTCAAACAAAACCAAAACTATGTACAAATTTATAGAGCTAATGTACAATTCAAGATACTCTCATAGCCAGATTTGAATCCATTTTAGTACAGCTTTTAGGAATTTAAAATTTAAAGAGAGGCACAAGTCTTAAAAACCCTGCAAAACCACCAATTTCGTAAGATAGATTTGGAGTTTAACAAATAATGAGTTTTTTAGATTTATGTCATTTGAGGGTCAGCTGGTCCAACCAAAGACTTCCCCAGACACTCAAACCCTTAAAAAAAATATTTCCCTACACACTTAGATCTGGACCTTAGATCAATAGAGATTCAAGAAAATAACATGAGACCCTTCAGAAAAATAGGAAACTAGTCTTTTCGTTAAATCAAAGATGTTACCTTATGAATCCAGAAAACTGCACAAGATACCTGTATGCAGATTAATCCATGAAGGCCATTAACCATAAAATGCCAAATTAAGTAGCAGAGTTCAGAGACAAATCACCACATAGGTCCGAGAAGGAACGTCAAAATTTGTAACCCCAAAGTCTTTATGCTTTATTCATCAAAGAAAATTTACAAGAGCTTTTAAGAACAAGTGCACGATCCTAAGATCGGATGATTCAAGACTGACAAAGACCTCTAAATTTATAGGACAAAATCTCCAATGGCTAGTTCAGTTGATCCACGTCAAAATAATCTTGACCGTCGATCAGAGTTGATCATCTTTTAATTTGGACGGTTGAAAATTTTTGAGGAAAAAACGAATTTATGATTTAAATCCATTTTAATTAACTCAATATTTTTGAGTTAATTATCCCAAAATTTTGACTTTGACTTAACCACCTAGGCCCAAGGGTCCAAAATTTCTTAAAATTCTCAAAATTCCCTCGACCTGGGGCCTTTAAAAAATCATTTTTTAAGGACCAACGAATTTTGCCTTTAAAGAATTTTATCCTAACTTAGGACCCTAAATTAATTAATTTTCTGGATTTTGATTTTTTAATTTATTGACCAGAAAATTTAATTAATTAATTGAGAGGGGATTTTAATTATTTTTTCCAACCCTCTTTACATAAGATAATACATTTAGACACATGAAGGGGGAATACCCATTCATATAGACCCTCAAATAAATACCCAATTCTGCGACTCAAAACATGATCTAGTAGACCAAGTAGCTCAAACTACTTTTATAAGGACTCGATAGAAAACATTAGGACTCACTTAGTATGTTGATGACAAAATCCACCCTAGCTTTGGGGTGAGGCTGGAGGGAAAAACTTTGCCGATCACTTACGTGAATTAGTGAGACAAAAAACCTCCTAGGATAGAAATCATCAACAACATACTAGGCTTACCTAGGTTGTTACATACATTGAAGGTCTTACTTAGATCATTTACATCATAACATGCAGAATGGGTTTACATCATTTATAACAAAATGTCGTCTGTTGACTGATGATGGAATCTCAATGGTGTGACCACGTCGAACATGACGAATCCCATTTGAAAAAATGGGGGTGTACTGCTATGGGGTAGTTGACAAAGTGTGGTCAACACCTTCCACATAGCATATGGTGTGACTTTCCCATGAAGGCTTGAGATAATGTGGTCTCGTACTCCTTCCAGCAGAATCCTCCTTGCCTTTGCCACTTTCTTTTGCCATGCATCAAGTAATGCAGCATTTGTCGAAGTAGGCTTAGGAACATCATTGTCAATTAATTCCTTCAAGCCATTATCTTCGAGCACTACCTCCATCCTGTCCTTCCAAGAAATGTAGTTCGAGCTGCGCTCGAGTGCATACTCTAACCTCAATCCATTGAAAGCCATTTCGATGATAACTCAGTTGTAGCACCAAGAAAGTCTTTCTGTAGATTCAAATTCTTTCCACCAACAAACTCAGCTCCTGCTTCAAAATTGCAATCTCCTATGCTTTGATACCATGTAGAAATTTAATACAAAATATATATTGCCTGGATTCTCCTTATCTAACAATTATATGCCACTGTTAAATATAGAAACGCTTCTACAAAATCTTTGCGGAATTTAAAACACAATCGCCAATAGCAATATCATGAAGAAATATCAATCACACATAACACAGATAATTTACTGGGAAAGCATAAAGCTAAAAACCCCACTATCTTCTATTATGTATTATATCATGGATCATGAAACAATTACATGCAAAGCTCCAATCCAAGAGCTCTGAGTAGAATAGCTAACTGTATCAAAATGACTACCTCGCACTTGGAAGATGAGGGCACATAGGATTTTAGGGAGCTCATAGATACACCTAGTGTGACGCAGGACTCACCCGTGTTGGAGACCTCTTGACTGTGTCAGTTGACATCTTAGTGGAGAGAGTAGAGCCTACCCCAGTAGAGCCATCCATTGAGGTAATGATCGGGGTCATGTATGAGTTTTTGGGTGACAACTTCACACAGCAGATGGGTCAGGTACCAGGAGATGTATCCACCTTTGATGAGGCACTAAGAGATACATAGGTAGAGTAGGAGGACATTCCTTCTGTATGTCAATATGAGGACTCTTCTTTGGATGAGTCCATGGGGTCGTATGAGGATGCTTCTGGGGAGCATGAGCAGTCATGCAGAGTTGATGACAGTAGGCCAGTTTCGTATTCCAGTGTGCATGTGGTATCAAGGGACTATATGGGAGATATTCAAAATGATTGAGTCACTTGTGATGATTCAGCCATAGCAACTTATGGTAGAGCTAGAGGGCACAATGGGTCGTATGAGGATGCTTCTGGGGAGCATGAGCAGTCATGCAGAGTTGATGACAGTAGGCCAGTTTCGTATTCCAGTGTGCATGTGGTATCAGGGGACTCTATGGGAGATATTCAAAATGATTGAGTCACTTGTGATGATTCAGCCATAGAAACTTATGGTAGAGCTAGAGGGCACATTGGAGCGTCAGAGCAGCCCCCTTCAGGCATACATAGATGGGGCTAGTAGCATGGTTGGGTCACCTTTGACCATTGGGGAGAGAGAGACGGAGCTCCCTAGTCAGATCTCATGTGTTGACTTGGATAGCTAGATGAGAGGACTTGAGTTGCACAGGGTGCAACATCTGCATCTCAGGGTTGCTTTAGGTGTAAGAGTTCACGCATTCGATCCCTCTCTTGGGGTTGGACGGCGAGAGATTCTGAGTTGCTACCCAGGGGAGTGGGTTATGGAGATAGTGATGCACTGAGGTATAGCTCAGCACGAGATTCTAGGCACTGGGGTTTCCGGAAGCCCGGACTGGCATTGGGATCCAAGCGGAACTACCTATCACATACCAGGTATGCCGGTTGACTACAACCTGGAGGGTATGGTTGACCTAGCAGTTGAGCATGCACATTCACTAGGGGAGTTTTAGCCAGCACCAGTGTCCAACCAGTTGAGGTACAAACTTCTTGAGTTGTCTTGGTACGAGGATTGTACACAGGATCACAGGATGATCAATATACTTTTGCAAGAGTTTGATAGAGGAGGGGGCATTGGTAGGCCACCAGACAGTGCCTTGTATGTAGTTGGGGATTCTTCGCATTTGTGTGGGGTACGGAGGACACAGAGGAGCAGAGCAGGACTGGCATCATTATTGGTACCTAGGGAGATTCACTTCTTGGGTCCCTCAGGGAGGATTTGGAAGGGAGATCCATGCATTGTAGAGTATGGTGATGCGACAGTGGAGGTGATGGTACCGATTGAGTATGGGCCGATGCATATGGATACAGCCTTAGGCCATCACACCCTGTGATGTGTAGGAGTATCCATCATTGGGCAGTGGTCTGTAGATGGGCATGGAGATGCATGGGGGTGTGTTGTAGTATGTCGGGCTGCATTGTGGAGTAGGAGTGCTTCCCATCGCATTGAGTACATGCGGGGACGATGCAGGATGGAAACATGATGGTACAGGAAGGTATAGCTATTGCCGAGGGTCTCCATTGGTGTATAGGGGTAGGTTGTGGCATACAGTGGCAGGTCGAGGAGTGCGGTGATACTTGGTGGTATGCAGTGACACATGATGCGGATCAGTGAGCTCTTGGAGAATTGCCTCCAAAGAGACATATGGACAGGGTCAGTAGGTATACCATGGGATGTAGCTCACCTAGGATTGATGAGGATCTTGTTGAGCATCTGTAGACGCCACATTTAGCGAAGACATGGCTACGAGGGTGTTATCAGCAGATCCAAGGCAGAGAGAGTGTCATCTAGGGGATTACTCTTGAGCACTCAAGTAGACTCTTGGTCACACCCTTTGGTACATACCTATCCATCATCCTATGGTGTTGCTTATGGTCGCGGAGTGTTTGGTTGGTGCCTGTTAACACTCTCCATTCAGGCAGTAGGGCATGGGAGGCTCACCCTAAACAGTTGGATGAGATACCACGTGTCATGAGCCAGGAGGAGACTCTCTAGTTGAGACACTTGGTAGGTGCACTAGTTGACAGGCCTAGGTTTAGGGATGGCATGGTTGATTGCCAAGGTAGCATATGTTCCACCCCTAGGCTCACATTTGAGGGACGGTGGATGATAGACTTTCTCTACAGGAGGTTACCTAGACTCTGAGCAGTATCCAGGTGTATCAGCAGGAGTTGGGATAGTGGATATCACGATGTGGTCTGGCAGGAGCAAGGCAGGTACGCATGTGTGGGACAGACTCTTGATACTTGGGGTCCACCCATGGGATATATACAGGGGTCAGAGATGAGGGCCAGATGGGTTCTAGCAAGTAGCAGTGCTATGCAGCGGCATCCCGCGGAGAGTGGGAGTTGTGAGCTCCTAGTATGGTTGGGGGATCCAGGGGTCTGTTGGGCATGTGGATCACTCCACTTTGTGATGAGAAGAGACATAGTAGACAGTGATCCAGTGCACCTTGCGTTTGACACGTGGGGGAGCACTGAGACCTCCATTGCATGGCGAGGCAGACTTATCATGTTGTTTCTCAGGGTCATGATCGACAGTGGAGGGGTAGATATCAGCATCATGGAGATGCCCAGGCAGGATGACCTTTGCCTTCACATATTTTTCGCCACAAGGCCCCAGGAGAGAGGGATACAGTCGGTGCACGATGGGGGGTATCTCATAGTCAGAGTAGCGTAACAACAACATGGTGGTACCTCTACAAGATTAGCAGGGGATCCAAGCATTACAACTCTACACAACTCGATAACCTCTAGGGGTGAGCTGTATACTACATGGGGAGATCATGTAGATCTTCCATTGGGCTTTAGCGAGTCACTGATGGAGTGGAGGATTTCATTAGTATGGTAGATTGGTCAACGGGATGATAGCAGGAGGGGCTCATGTGAGTGAGACGCTATCTCTCCAGGGATTAGGCGGTATCTTTGAGGGTTTACTCTTGGAGTGCATGGGATGGAATACTTGGTAGGAAAACTTCATGAGGAGTTGGGCATAGTGCCACATTATCATGATTTCTTACTCACTGATGATGTTTAGAGGGCTTCTGCTACTTGTTCCTTGCAGGATGGTGGGTGGAGCAGGGGGAGCTTCATGTTCGACATGATGGCTTGGGATCCGAGTATTGAGGGATCCCAAGCCAAGGATGATCCAGGGGATTTAGAGGCCAAGGATGATTCAGTGGCGCATATGGGACCCTAGCACAACTTCGCAGTGATAGTGGGGAGCGTCAACTAGAGAGGATGCTTGTTCAGCCATTGCTTGAGGACAAACAATTTTTGGCAGGGAGGACTGTAATATCTCCAAATTAGTAGTCAGCTAATTGGGATATTAATTTTGATTAATTTTGACAAATCATAATTTTGGGTGGAAATAAAATGTGTAGGGGACCCACAATTAATAATTAGGCCAAATAAAGTCTTTTCTTAAAGTCCCTAAGGGAAAATTTAGGCTCTAGTGGTGGGGTCGAGTTGGCCTTAGGTGGCAGCGTAGAAGAGGCACGAAAAGGACAGCGTGAAATTGGCTAGAGGAAGGCAGCATGTGATTGGCCAAGGAGAGGCAGCACAGGTCAAGGTGGGACCCAGGGCATACGTTGGGCCTCAATGGATAAAAGGAAGAAGGGAAGGATCATTCAACATTCATTCATTCATCTTATTTCTCTTGGTCATTTTCACTGAAGCATGCTTGAGTCGGAGAGGCAAGTCTGCAGTGTTGTTTAGCACACAAGATCTTCAAGCAGAGATCTCAAACTCTACCTCGGGGGACTTCGAGTGCCTGCTCAGGAGAGGAGTTCTGAATTTTGGTGAGGGAATTACACAACATCAACATCAGCAACAGGAAAAGCGTATCCCCTTCAGGACTACTCAGATATAGAGAAGACTGTGCAGTGATTGCGTTGTTCAGTTCGGTGTGGGTGTCGGGAGTGTGGAGAGCAGCAAAGTTTTAGCAGGAGATTTGGAGGGTAGGTTTGCCACCTCCCACCAGGGATTTTGGTAGCTCTCCAGAGGCATTTTACAGTAGATTCATCCAGAGGTTTGATTTACTCAGCAGCATAGTGAGCCAAGCCCAAGAGGGCCAAATTCCAAAGTCAAGCTTTGGGTGAACCCTTTTTGGGTTTTTCTGGGTTTATTGAGGAGAAACCAAGATTATTTTGGCAGAATTTTCTAGGCAGGTTTGAGTCTTCAAACGAAGATCCTAACGCAACTAGTAGCTAGAGGAGCTAGAGGAAATTGGGCCGAAATTCTGGGGTCAACATCTGGCCAATTCCTTTGTGGGTTTTTGTGGGTTTGGTGAGTAGAGTCCAGGGTTAAAAGCCCAGAATTTTCTATGCAGATGATGTAGCGCAACCAGCAGCCTGAAGTTAATCAACAACAACATTTATGGGCTAGGCAGCGCAGAGACTGAGTCACGCAAGGGCACTTTCAGCCATATTTTTTGCTTGGGTTTGAGTTGTTCTTCAAGCCTGCCTTGAGCAGGCCCAAGTGCAAACTTTCCAGCACCTCAATTGTACTCTTTCCCAATATATTAATGAAACGACTCAACAGTGATTTTGGCTCCAATTTATGTGTTTTAATGGTGTTTGCATTTTTGCTGTAGTTACTTGTCTATTTGTACTTTTATTACTGTTAATTCCCATTTCGAATATTACAAAGTTTACAATGATAAGCAAATACATGTAAATATAACAACACAGAAATTTTCAGCAATCACACATATAAAACTGGAAATTATTCCAAAACACCAAACTGGCCCAATTTTATTAATAACAATGCTGGAGTACAAAGTGAGTTGGAGAAAATGCACCTAGGCTTGCGCAAGGAAAGCTACAAGCCTCAGGTGATAGAAATAGGAATGCCCAACTGCTACATTAATTCTGCTGCCCAGAAAACTGCTTTGTCCCTCTGATTTTGCACTACTGGCCAACTTCGACTGTTGGTTTTCCCTCTCTAAACTACTTAGAAATTTCTAGGAAATTGGGAATAAGCTCCTCGCCCAAAAATCAGAAAGGATTTCCCTTCGTTTTAACCTCCCAAAATTGGTCCCTCATAGCTTGGCCCTCCTCCAAACCAGTAAACTATCACTGTGGCTGAACCAGTCAATCTTTGCTCCCAAAACTCCAACAATATCCTTCCAATAACCCTCCAACCAACTACTCAACACCCCAACTCCCAACTTTTCCGGATTATGCTACCACAAAATATCTCACTCCAGTGACTGTGTAGTCATGGAGAGAGTGACGCAGTCTGAGGCTTTTGCAATGAGTTCTGCGTATAGAAATATATCCCTTGTTGTAGCTGCACTCCTCCCAGGTAGAAATAATCATAATAATTCCTTGTACCTCCTCCCAGACAACAACCAACTCTGGTGTTCCTGCAGTAATAATGTGGCTCCTCCTACGCAAAAATTGCTCCAATATTGCATGGAATATCTCCAAGAATGCGTAGAGCCTGTGAGAGTGTCTCCTCTTGTCTCAGTCATAGGAAAAGAAGCCTTCCTAGGGTGGCACTCTAGGTCCATCGAAGAAAGGTTGAGCTTCACTCCTTGGGAAGCTCTTGTGCTAAGCAACATAACTTGGCTCAGCTGAATAGCCTAGGCAAATACGATTTTCAATTTGAAAAAAGACCCCAATGTTGCCTCACTTATCTTATTTTTAATTTCTAGCCATGAGCTTCATGTGGGCGCCATCTAAATTTGATTTCTCCTTAGGGAATTTGATTACCCTTCCCTGAGTGCGTATTTTATGTGGGTGAGTGCCCCCCACATTCCACTAACATGGAAATAAAAGAATTTCTCCTATGTTCCCTTCACCAAAACTTCCATGGGCTATTATTTACCAAAATTGCAAAAATAATTCCTCAAACATTAGGAAGGGATATTACAATCCTCCCCTCCCGGATGTTGCTTGACCCCAAGTAACTGTAGAGTTGGATGTTGCAAATTTTGCTCATTCTCCCATGTAGCATCCTCCTCTGGCAAATCGTTCCACTTGACCAAATGCTCTCGGACCTCCCTGTTTCTCAATCTCCTCTATCAGGTCTCCAATATGAGCTTTGGTGTTAGAATCAAATGCCCCTCATCATCCAATGGAGGCAACTCGGTTGTTGTTACGACCTGCTGCACCAATGCCTTTTTTAGGCATGACACATGAAATACATTGTGGATCCGACTCTCTTAAGGCAGCTCCAACTCATAAGTCACCTCACCTACCCTCCTGACCACCTTGTAAGGCCCATAGAATCGCGGTGCTAATTTTGTTACGCACCCTTACGCGAATGAAGTACGTACATACGATTGCGAAGCATAGGTAGACCATGTCCCCTATCTTAAGCTTGTCTCTCCACCTTGTGCTCATGATGAGAACATCAAGAGACGATATCCAAATCCCCTGTGTCAGTGTGCAATGTTGGAGAGCCTGTGATGAGCTTGCTCTCCAAATATGAGTGTGTCAAACCCATTGATGTGCCTGATGCCCTTGTCAGGAAATCTCTCTGGCGTCAACACTCCAATAACCTGTTGTGCATCATCGTGTTCTGTTGCTACACACAAATATGTATCCCTATAATCCTCTGCATAGCATTGAACTCCATGCACCACTGGGTACCAGCGCTCAATGTCGTGCCACCATGTATCATAGGGCATCCCATATGTACCCATGCCTCCACCATTATGCTAGTACACCCACCACGATGTGATCTACACGTCATCTGCCTAAGTGCACCTTAGCAGCCCAACTCCTCACATGCAATCAAGAATAACATTATCATGTCGAACCTCAGTGGCTCCGATGCCCAATACATTGATGAGAGAGCATTGTATCCATATGATGCCCTGTATGGTGTCTTGTCGATACTACCTCCTCCTACCCACTCTCTCCAGAGTAGGCTAATCACCTTATGATCCCAGGCTTGATCAATATGACGATATAAATCATGAAATATGCCTGCTCTCGTGTCAAACCATCCTGTCACTAGTGCTAACATAGACCTGAAAATGTGTGTGCCCAATCATCAAGCCCATCATGCAGCTACCACTATCACCTACAAGCTCTATGATGTGATGTGAAACCCCACTCGGATCCCAACAATGATGCGGCTCATGACCACTACGGTAATCCATGACCTCTGTTGAAATGCGGTCATGGATGTAATAACTACCTAACTTGCTATGGTGGCCTGCCGATGCCACCATCTCTAACAACCACCTGCCAAGAGACACTATTCATCTGATGCCCCCACACACAGCGAACATGCCAAGACAACTCATGAAGTCTGTTTGCTCCTCTGTCAGCTCGACCTGCCACTGGTGATGTCTAGAACTCTTATGGGAATATGAAAATAGGGGTGATTCCAATCATAGGATCCACCATCCTGCTAATACCATGATTGCCCCAATCCATGGAGTGGTGGGGAGTCCCACTTGGATCCCAATGCTAACTTGGGCCTCCAGTATCCCCGATGCATGAACGTGCTTGTTGAATCTCACGTCGACCTATGAAAAACTCCATACGCCTAGCCCCCTCCATCGAGCACTAACTCAGAATTTCTCGCCATCCAACCCCAAGGGAAGGATTGAGAGCATGAACTCCCATACACGGAACTAACCCTCCATCCTGCAAAGGCTACACCCTGCGTAGCTCATGTCACCTGATCTCACCATCCTGGTCAATACATAAGTCTTCCTCTCCCTTTCCAATGTGTAGTGGTAACCTACTAGTGCTATCAACCTCATTTATGTATGTCGGAGTAGGGCTGCACCGTCGCTTCAATGTGCACTCCAGCTGAATCATTAGGGAACCCAACTGTTCCCTGACGTGAGTCATTTTGGCCGCTGACTCGGCACAAACCACTCTCACAGCCTCCAAGTCCTCGTCCTGTTGCAGAATTACCTCTTGATTGTCGTTGCCTTCTTTCTCAATGCTAGAAGGCTGGTCCGGAACTGATGAAATTGTGGAGGGCAGTTATCATCTGTAAACTTGGTCACTGCTCTGGACCCCTACATCTCTTCGGGTACCTCGTCAATGATAGGTATGCCTCCAAGCACCTCGTCAACCTCCTGTGCGCAGCCATCGTCTAGAAACTTGGTCATAGCACTGGGTACCTCATCAATCGATGGCCCTCTGAGTATATGCTCTACTCTCTCCTCTAGGGTGTGAACTAGAGCTACCAAAGTGATCTCCAACAAGGGTGACTCCTACATCACACTGGGTATATCGATGTGCCCCTCACCATCCTGTATGTCCTCCTACTCAAGCTCCTAATATCTAAAGCCCAGTCTCCACCAGCAGAAATGCCCCCTTATCTCACCATCTAATTGTACTAGTCTTGTCCACTCCCTTTGAGGGGGTCTGGTATCGTCTCGGTCGAATCTCTCCACGAGCCTTCGTGTGAACTCTGTGTAGGATATGATACATGCATGAACCAAAGGGGTCAACCCTCGGTACCACCACTCCATGGCATCTCCATCCAAGTGCAAAGTGGCATGTCTAATAGCATCTACCTCCCTCATAGAGTTTAGCCGGAAATATGTGTCCAGTTCTCCTACCCATTTTCTAACATAACTCCTAGTTGAACCATCAAAGTGGGTGAGGGTCATTTTTCCCTCAATGCTACTAACTCTCCTTTGAGCCATGGACGTTTGTGGTTCACCCATCATGCATACATGCCCAAATCTTCCATTTTCTTGCTGGCTACCCCACAATTGGCCAAGATCATGCTCCAATACCACTATAATGTTCCAAATGGAAATTTTACATTGATAATAGAAACATGCAATAATACAGACACAAAAAATTTCAGAGCATAAGCACAATAACCAGAAATTCCTGCAAATTCTCAAATTGGCAATGATTTTATTAATAATAGAGTTGTGGTACAAATGAGTTGGAGAAAATACACCTGGGATTGCAAAAGGAAAGCTACAAGACTAGGTGATGAATACAGAAAATCCCAACAGCTGCAATAGCTAGATCCTCCAGAAAACTGTGCTGCTGCTCCAAGTATCAAAACTGTGCTGCTGCCAGTCTTCGCCCTCTGATTTACCCCCTCAAAACTGCCCAGAAAATTCTAGGAATTTGGGAATATGATCCATGCCCAAAACCTAGAAAAACCCAGAAAGGGTTTCGCTTAATGCCAACCTTCAAAATTTGACCCTTCACTGCTTGGCCCTCTTTTAATTTTGAATTCTGTCACTGTGCATGCTGTTGTCACTCACTGCTCCCCAAACTCCAGGAAAATCTCTCTAAGGCCCCTCCAAGTTTTTCCCCTACACCTTAGCCCGAAATTCCTCCAGTAGATGCTACCCCGAATTGTTGCATTTTGGACTGCGCAGTCATAGAGGGGATGACGCAATCCCTGGTGTATGACTGATGGAAACTGCATGAAGGTGGCTTCTCCCTATCTCTAACTACTCTCACACTCCTGAAAATGGCCAAGGATCCCTCTTGTAGTTTCTCCATACAATTCCTCCACAACCTAGCTCCATAACCATAAGCTATCTCCTCCTATTGCGCAGTGCTGGCTGTAGACTACGTCCCAGGCTCTCCTGAAATGCGTGGGACTTGTAGATGTTATCTACTATGGTCACAAAGTAAGGAACGCCTTCCTTGGGTGGCCACTCAAAGTCCACCAAAGAAAGGTTGTGCTTCTCTCCCTGGGAAGCTCTTGTGCTGAACAACACAATATTGGCTCAGCTAAGCAGCTAAGGAAAATCGATTTCTCAAGTGAAAAAAAGACCCCAAATGCTCCTTCATTCTTTCTATTTATTGTTGTCGGCCATGAGTTCCTTGAATTTCCTTAGGGAATTCAAATTCCCTCCTCCACAAGTGTGTATTGCATGTGGGTGAGTGGCCCCCACATCCCACTAGCATGCAAATATTTCCTTTCTCCTATGTTTCCTTCACAAAAGTGCGTTGGTTATTATTAATCAAAATTACAAAAAATAATTCCTCAAACATTAGGAAAATAATTAGGAGGGGACATTACAAATGATCTCGATGGAATAACGAAGAAATGGGTGAATTTGGTCAATCTATTGACCACTACATCGATGCAATCTCGCCCCTGCGCAATCTAAAAATTTCTGAATCCAAATTACAGAACCTACTGTAGTATTCTTACTTGTTTGATTTAATTAAAAAGTTATTTTTTTGAAATATTCAGTAAAACATCAAAGTAAATACCACTGCAGCCTACACATACATATAGTTCAAGCACTGAAGAATAAATCCCACATGACAAAGGACACAATATTTTTTGGACAAATGTGTTTGGAAAAACCTAATGCGGGAAAACTAGTGCAAAAAGTCTTAGAGGTTTTTATTATTATGCAGAATTCTGAATACATTCAAGGGCACCAGACATGGTTTACCCAAACAGAAAAAATCGCAGCAGATGTACCTCTATCTCTCGGAGACAGAAACTATGGTTGATGCAGCTGAGGATAAAGAACCCCACAGGTGCCTACGCAGTCCCTACATCACCCTTCAGTGTGGATGCTTCACACCTTTTGGATCTGCTGAAACCGAGCCTTTTCTGGCCCACTGGAACCCCAACACTGCCTCTCCCAGCATTGCATCAGCCCTACGGTCCTATGTGCGCAACTCTGGCTGGGCCTGTGTCACCCTGGCTGAGCTTACGCTACCTTTGCACTGATGTGGCTGGACTTCCGTCACCCTTGCTGGGTATCTGCACTACTCTTGTATGGATCTGCCTCTCTACCAATGTATCCTCGGCCTTGGATATGAAATCCCACTGTCGATCCACCCCTCACTACACTGCAAGCTCACTCGAAAATTCTTAGAAAATCGCGCCCCAGAATTTTGACTTAACTCAAGTGTTGCCACTATGTGTGTCTCCTACAACTGACACGAAGCCTTCCTTTAATACTTTTATCGTTGAACAATCAATGACCGTGATCTAATCTCTAATCTGTTGGTGTCCCGTGTTTTGATAGTTTGGCAAATCAAAAGACATGGCAACATCAGAACCAATCTTTAGAGTTACAGGATCTAGTCCTCTTGCTCTCAGAGAGGGATCTCTCAAATTATTTGTTTTGCAAAGGTTTATCTTGTGTGCTTTGAATATAGGTTTTAGAATAGTTATTAAGTGCGGGTGTTTGTTTGTTTGTTTGGTTGAATTGATACAACAGAATATGAAAGGTCTAGGAAAGGTAGGTAGAAAGAGGAAGTATTAGCTTCATTGGGCAATGGAGGCAAAAAGAGGTCATGACAAACATTATCAATAGATATGGGATATCAAAGGGAAAATCTAACTTGGCCGCATGATCCTTTGGTTTTGGAATGAGATGGACATCAATGATTTGGAAAGAGAAGTTTAATTCTCAACAAAGGGAATTTGAAAACACAATTTGAACAATAAAGAGCTATTTGATAGACAGGGCTAACCATGAATTCTACAAATCACACCTTTAAGCAAATAATGACTTCAAAACAACTTTTAAAATGAAATCTAAGATTCGTGGAACATCCTATTTCCTCAAAGATTTTATTTCAAATGACTTTAGAAAACATAAAAGATTCACTGATAATTACGGTCATAGAAGAGGGAACACCTAAATACATCTATGATCACAACTATAAAGACCTTTAAGCCAACTATTCAAGCAAGGACAAGGGGCAAGATCAGAACAGACCTCCTTGGCTCACTGTAAACAAGGAAACTTCAAAGGGAGACTTCAATAACAGCCTTTAAGTGGCAGCAGACAAGCAGGGAAAACCATAAATCATGCTGAAACCAACTACTCCAGCTATTAAGGAAATAAACAAGCTTGAAGACTAAAGAGAGAGATTAAAGACTCTAAAATACTTCAGCAGAAGAAAACTTAAAACAGTGAAGGACAAACAGGTCTAAGGTGCTTCCAGGAGTCATTTCTTAGCCTAAAACTTTCATCTTACTGACAGTTCAGAATACTTCACCAACAGCCAAGGTCATGGATCCAATGATAGAGCCTTCTCAAAAACAAGCATGCAACAACATCATCAGGGCTTCCAAGACTTCAATTTCTTCTTCAACTTCAACAGACTATGTATTATTTCAGAGAGTTTCAGTATTACAACTAGTGATCAACCAACCAACCAACAATTTCTCATCTTTCACAGAAGTATTTATAGAAGAATGAGGAGGTGGGATCTGATAAAAGATCTCTCAGGTCAATAAACACAGACTAATGGCTTCTCGGCCTTTGAGGGGCTCAATGGAGAAGCGTACAGATATTCTCACTGTATTAATTGATTTACATTTAAGATTAAGCTCGGTGGGAGCTTTTGTTGACTTTTAAGGCTCTGTGTCATGTTGTAGTAACTCTGCTGATATTTTTTGCATTAAATTTCTTTAGCATAATTAACTATTCGGCTGCGCTGAGGCTAATATCTTCTTTCTGATCAATAACTTCGGCCTCTGTTGAATTCTTGTGGCTACATGTGGCACCGTGGTTGTTGAGAGGAATCAATTTTCTTTTGATGTGGCAGTGGAGGCCTTTTGTCTGATAAACACCTTTTGATTTACCTTTAACTATGTTTTAATTTGGAGGATTAGGCTTTTGATAATCATTCTTAGCCGTAATCCCCACAAATTCGTCTTCAATCTTCTATTCTGGTGTATTTTGTCTCCGACACTGATACTCTTTGATTTGTGATTTCACTCCCTGAGTCTTTGTTGATGTGCAGCGCTACGCAGGGCTCACAAGGCATCAATTCCCATGAAGCATCAACGAGACGTGGAGTTTGAATCCTGTGAATGGTTTTCTTCGATGAATCAAAGGCACAGGAATCGTCATTCCTGGCCTTCGTCTTTTTCTTTTAGTAAAATGAAAAAACCATTAATCACCTGCAAAACACAGACTAATTAAGAAATCCTGCATTTGCTTGGGTAAACTGCTTAGAAGGCTGCGGAGAGGAGCGTGGCCATTGGATGGCATCATCCAACGGTCGAGATTAATTAAGAGAAGGTTAAAAGGAGATCAGAGGAAGAAAAAAGTCGGAACCGTTGATTGCGCAGAGATCAACAGTGGGGATCACGCGTTTAAAAAACCTTTGGCGAAGGTGGAGGGCGATGGTGTGTGGCCAGATTAGATCTAGGCCGTTGGATTGGAAAGATGAACGACCAGGATTGAATCTGGGGGTTCAATGGAAATGATACAACGGCGGAAGATGGGTCAATGAGGGCGTCAAAGCGATTGAGCACTAGCTGTTGATCTGAGGATCATATCAACGGTGGGGAGTGAATCGGAGAAATGTTCGATCGGAGGGGAAACAATAATGAGCCCAATAAGAATTGCGATGCGATGTAGTGCGGATCGTTGATCGGTTTCAGAGCAACGGTAGATATTGCTCTAAACCATGGTCCGGCGGAAACCCCTTATAATACATAAAAATCAATTTTTAATGGAAAAAACAAAGGTTTCATGGTACGGGCGGAATATATGTATGAAATGGGTGGCACCCGATTGCGGGGCCGCTAGGTGTATGGAATATTATGGGCTCGAGGTTTATGCATATTAGGGCTAATCAGAATCGGAGGTCGGGCTCGGGCTTTTCAATCTAACCATTCGGAATCCTCCGATGCGATTAAGTGCCTTGGGACTTTAACCTTTGGTTTCAGGCATGAGTTATATGAATGAAGTGGAGGGCTTGGAGTTTAATATAACGGGCTAATCGCATCAGAAGTTTTGATGCGGTCTTTCCATCTACCCATTTTCATTATAATAATCATACTCGGCGCTTTTTAAACCAAAACTTTGGGTAAGTGGGTTTTTGGATTTACAAAGGAAAAAATGAATCGGAGACGGATTATTTCAACGTTTTGAGTGTCGGGTGCAGGCAAAAGGGTTTATGAGATAATAATATGACCGGAGGGTAAAAGTGCAGGGCTTAATCGCATCGGATCTTTTCGGCATGGCACAAAGACTTGTGCGCTTTGAACTTTTTCAATGCGATAAGCACCACATGGGCTTAGCGTCTGGTTCTAGCCCCCAGGCATATAATGGGGAAGTGGTTTAGGACTTAGCCCAAGGGGGCTTAAGTCTGCAATAGTAAAAGTATTTTCCATGAAAATTTTCAAGTTTTTCAATGGATTTGGGGGGTTTCGGCAGAGTTTTAAAAAGGAGTTTTAAACTCTGTAAAGGGGATTTTATGAAGGGGAAATGGGAAAAAAGAAAAACAGAGGAATTTTATGAGGAAAAGAGGAGGCAAATGGAGGTTAGTTTTGTGGTGGAGGGAAAGGAAAAATGGCCTTTGCAGCAGTCTTTTCTTTATGAAATCAACGGAATTTCTGAGTTAAAAATTGAAACAATAGTGAAGATTGAAGACAAGGGCATGAGGCCTTCAAGAGTCTTCAAGAGATAACATTTTAAGCAATAAGAATTGTTTCTTGAAGGCTCCTAAAATGATTTACCAACGTTTGACATGACAAATTTTATAGCTGACTAACAGTGGCTCCACATGGGGATGATGCCTTCTTGAAGGTATCAAGAATTTTAGACTTGCATTCTCTGGGGGCTGATCAGTGCCTTATTCATTGGGCTGCTTTCTTCATTTTTAAATGGTCTTCTTTTGCTCTGAAAGTATTAGTAGCCATAAAAAATAAGTGGACTTTCATCAATACCAGCTTCTACCTACCCAATCCTACTGATCTAACATTTTTTTTTTCTTTAGAGTGCACTTGGATTGGCAAACTCTCTTACAACATTTTATTCTTTTGAAAGCAAGAAACTAATCTATTTCTATCCTTATTTCTCCATGAACTCAGATTAAACAATTGGGTTCATATACTTCTCTACCTAATCTGCTAATCTGTTAGGATTGAACAGTCTAACAGATTTTTATTCTCTAATTTCTAAAACAGAAATTTAAAAAACAGTCAAGTCAAGATTAAGCTTTTTGACTTGCTGTGGTCTATGGCGTAAAAACAAGCTGCACATAGACATTTATTTTGGAGAAAATTTAAAACAAAATGGAAGGCTTAAGATCTGAAAGTTCAAAGCACTTCTTTTATCTTTTTTCAACTTTGTTTTTACTTTTGTTTGAGTTGTTCTTTGTTTGTCCTCTGGTTCCGATTTTGCGCCGATTAGAACCAATTTTACCTTTGTTTGACTTAGAAATTAACAGATTTGAGTCATCTCTCTTTGGAAACTTAGGTTCAGTTTTTAAGCATGCTTGAACCTTTAATTTCTAGCCTAATCTACCTACTGATAAGCCAAGATTAAACAGTTTGGAAAATCGAATTCACTATTCCTATCAGCAGTAAATTTAGAACTTAATTAGTCAAGATTAGGCTGTTTGACTAATTAGAAGTGTGTTTTTCAGGAGTGGCATTTAATCTTGCACACTTTCAGATTTTTGTTTCTCTTTTTGGTATGGGGCTATACCTTTATTGTTTTTACAATCTGCCCTCTTTTCTCCTTTCTATTGTTTTTTGTATTTTTATTTTATAAGTTTGAATGCAACATTCAGACTATGATATTTACAAAAATAGCTTTGAAACTCAGGATTCTTGGCAGAAGTAATGCTTTAGCATCCTGCCATTGACAGGACCTCCATACAGATCTTCTCCATTCAATTCTTTTAAGAAAAATGCATTGTGACCCCTCTCAACATGAACAATATAGGGACCTTTCCATAAGTTCTCAAACTTGCCATGTTTTCCTTTCTCTTCTCTCCTTGAATCCCATTTAAGAACAACATTTCCAACCTAGAAATTGTTTGCCTTAGTCCTCTTGTTAAATAGTTTCTTTACATTTTCTTGGACTAACTGTGTTCTTTCATAGACTTCTCTCCTGGTCTGCTGTAAATGGATGGTTTGGTTGATTCTCCTTTGCATATCATTTTCTTCGACCTGCACTTCTTGAAGGATTTTCTTGACTAGAGCTCCTAATGAGGTGGGAAAAACGGCATCCATGCCATAGACCAGTTGATAGGGGGACATATTTATTGACTTCTTTGTAGTTAACCTATCAGCCCATAAGGCATGAACCAGCTAACTGTGCCATGATTTCTGATTCTGTTCCCACAGTTTTTTGATGATATTGATGAGGCTCTTGTTGGAGGATTCAACTAATCCATTTCCTTGGGGATAGTAAGCAGTGGAATGTCCCAAGGTTATGTGGTATTTGTAACAGAAATCAACCATATTCTTGGATTTAAAAGTAGCAGCATTATCTGTTATGATTTTTCTGGGACAACCAAATCTGGATAGGATATTTGTTTCAAGGAACTTGATAATGACAGAGTCATTAGCATTCATGGAGGGTATAGCCTCTATCCACTTGGTAAAGAAGTCAGTGGCCGTGAGGATCCACTTATGTTGAGCTGAGGAGGATGGGTGAATTTCCCCAATGAAGTCTAAACCTCATTGTTGAAAAGGTGCCTCAACTCTGATAGGATGTAAGGGCAAGGGAAGAAGTTTTCTTTTGCCATTAAAAATTTGACACTTATGGCAAGACATGACCAACTTCTGAAAAAAAGGTAAGCCAATAGCAACCAGATCTAAGAATTTTGTTCGCTGTGGCCTTCCAGTAGAGATGTCCTCCACATTCTCCATCATGCAACTCATGCATGATTTTTCTTGCATCATCTTCAAGTAAACATTTAAGCAAAATTCCAACAACATTTTTCCAATATAATACCCCATCCAAGATGCAATAACTCAAAGCTTTTTGTTTCAAAAATCTAGCTTTAGTTTTAGACAAAAAAGGAGGGGCATTTAAATATAAAAGCACATAACTAATGTCAGCATACCAAGGAGAATTCAGAAATGTCTCCTTAATGAAAGGAGCAGTAGATACTTCTATTTCTTCCAACACATCTACCATATTCATGTCTAGTGCTTGGAAGTTAGATTCAGCCATAAGTTTTGCGAATCCTTGCCCCTTAACTAGTTTGGTGGGTCTGATTTCTAAGTCATACTCAAGAATAGTTGCAATCCATTTTCCCCTTTTAGCATTAGGGTCTTGACTTAGAATGTCCTTGACAACAATATGTGGAACAAAAGCAATTATGTGAGAGTGTAAAATATAGACCCTAAATTCCTTTAAAGCTTTCACTAATGCTAAGGCTTTGCTTCTCCATGATGTTATATTTGAGAGGAGCATCTCTTAAGGCCCTAATAAAGAAGGATATTGGTTGTTCTTGCCCCAAATCATTCTTTTGAAGTAAAACTGCAGCTATTGTATGTTCAGATGCAAAAGAAAAGATATAAAAGTCTTTGGTAAAGTCTGCACTAATCAGGACCGGTGTTTGAGTAAGAGCTTGTTTGACCAGTTCAAATGATTGTTTAGCTGGTAAAGTCCATTTTACACCTACATCTTTCTTAAGCATGTTTGTAATGTTTTTTAATAGCTCAGCAAGTTTGGGGATGAACCTCATCAGAAAATTAATCTTTCCAATGAAAGATTGTAATTCTTTGAGGCTTCTTGGATGGCTAATTTGTAATATGCCATCTATCCTTGTGGGGTCTATCTTGATTCCCTCTTCTAAAATTATATGGCCAAGAAGTTTACTTTCTTGGAGACCAAAGAGTGTTTTCTTGAGATTCAATGACTAGCCAAATTTCTTACACTTCTCAAAAACTTTCCTCAAGTGAATCAAATGTTCTTCATCAGTTTTTGAGAATACGGTTATGTCATCAAGTTAAATGATTATAAAATAGCCAATATCTTCAGAGAAGGCTATGTCCATGGCCCTTTGGAAGGTGGCCCCTGCATTCATTAACCCGAAAGGCATTTTGACATACATAAAGGTGCCCCAAGGTGTGGTAAAAGTAGTTTTGATTTGATCACTTGAGAGAACTAACACCTGGTTGTAACCTGAGAATCCATCGAAGAGGGATATCCTTTTTGACTCAACTACCCTTTGAAGTATATGGTCCATCTTGGGTAAGGGGTAGTTGTCTTTTAAAGAGGCTCTATTTAAATTTCTGAAGTCAATACAGAGCCTGATTTCCCCTGTTTTCTTTCTCACAGAAACTAAGTTTGATACCCATTCTGAATATCTAATTGGCACAATGATGCCAGCATCATGCATCTTTTCAATTTCTGCCTTAACTAAAGGTAATAAAACAGGGTTTATTCTCCTTAGTTTTTGTTTAAAAGACTTTTGATTTTCCTTCAAAGGGATTTTATGCTGGATGATGCTGGTATCATATGATTTTAGGTCTTATTATCCCCAAGCAAAAACATATTTAAACTCTTTGAACAGCTCTATGTATTGCAATTTTATGTGAGCCGGGAGAGTGTTGGACAGTTTAATCATCTTGGGTTCTGCTAGACTGCCTATGTTATGCTTTTCCACATTCGTTTCTACAGGCTCCATTCTCGGTTCTTTGGCTACATCGTTAAAATCAAAAAGGTGTTCTAAAGGTGTGAGACCTCTTGGAATTTTATCATTTTTGCATTGTAAAACTTCCAAGTCTTCTTGGTCTGCATTGTCAATTATCTCTGCTTCAAACGGATTCTCATAATGATTTATATCAGCAGTATATGTCATTTCAACTTCTGGGATTTGTTCAATGTACAAACAGTTTTCTTTATGGCTGGTTTTTGATATTGGTATGTCGAAATTGTTTTCTGATTTTAAGAAATCATCTATGTGTTTGTCAGAGTCAAACACTTGCCAGTGATCTTCGTTATCAGGCACAACAGGCCTGTGTTTTACCTTTACGCTGAGTTGTTCATTTATCTCAGGTATTTGGCAATTGCTGGCATTGAAAGCGAGTTCATTTGCTAGATGATTTAGTGCTCTTGGAATGAAAATAAGTTCATACTTTTCAAAGGTTTTCAATAGATCAAGGGCAGCGTTCCGATATTCCCTAAGCCTTGGATTTCTAGCTGAGTATTCTCCTTTGATTTGTCTTATGATAAGTTCAGAATCTCCTAAGATTGATATCCTCTGGGCTTCTAATTGTTTAAGCAATTGTAAGCCTAGGAGAAGTGCTTCATACTCAGCAATATTGTTAGTGCATGGGAAATCTAATTTATATGAAAAACTCTGATTCGTATTTTGAATCCAAACACTTGCCCCTGCACTTGTTTTATTACAGGATCCATCAAAGTTTATTGTCCAAAGTATATTTTCCTCATTTTCATTTTCTTGTTGCTGTTGATTGTCGATGTTTTGAATTTGATTCGAGGGAGGATTTGATTGTTTTGGTGAACTGATTGGGTCTATGTTTTCCTTATCTTGTTGAGTAATTTCATCTTCGTTACATAAGATAAAGGAATCTAAACTTGATTGAATAGAATAGATTGGAGAGTTGTTTGGTTTGTCTATGTTGCTCACCATGTACTTCATGTGAGATTCCCTGTATAGTCTTCTGTTTTGGTTAAAAACGGGAATGGTGGCATAAGACATGTCCATTTGAAGGCTTCCCTGAAACTTGGCTCCCCATGATCTTGATAAGAGCATGCCATACTTAGGGGGAATGTCAGCTACAACTATGTCCATCACTAGACTCTTAGCAGGAATTTGAGCTAAATTAACACATAAATCTTTGATTAAACCCAAACATTTGACTCTGCTTGAGTCAAAGGAATACAAATCTTTGTATGGTTTAGTAATTTCTAAGCCTAAGCTTTCCATCACTACCTTGGGCATTAGATTGTGTGAAGCTCCAGAATCTAACATGGCATTATGTAAGATTTTCTCATGTATGTTCAAAGTTCAAACTAACATAGAAGGGAGGGACATCCCTTTCTTGGTATTTTCCTTCGACCTCTGGACCAAACAACAGCTCAGGTTTGTCATATGTCAAGTTTAAGGTGTCAATATCATTTCCTAAATTCAAAGCTTTTAAAACTTGATTTTTGTACACTTCTTGGGTTACTATTTCAGCTAGGGGAATGGTAATTTTTATCTTGGCAATCTCTCCCTCAAGGCTGAAAGGAACAATTGACTTGTTCATATTTACATCTGTCTTTTCAATTGAATTATTTTCAACAATTTTGATTTGCTGAACCTTGTTTGGACTGGTAATTGGGACAATTTTATTAGGACTACTAGCTGAAGTGCTAGGGGTACTCTGTTCAACATTTGGCTGGACACTTTTGTCCTTGTTTATGTCTGGTTTCTTGGCCCCAAAATGTTGGTTTCCTCTGCTGTCTTTTTGGGCTGAGTTTCTGTGTTTTTCTTGATAGCAGTATTGGTGTTCTTATCTTTTGAATTATCTATGTTCCCCTTGCTCCTAAGATCGTATTGTTTGTGCACCTCCATGATTGCATTTTCAAACCCCAATCTATAGTCATCAGAATCTTCATAGGTGTTTGTATTTTGATCATAAGAGAAAAAACCTTGTTCTTCTTCAGTGAGGAAAACATCATCCCCACTGTCTGATCCAATCAAGTTTACATGAGATTCTCCCAACTTTTCCAACTCCCTATCTTCCTCATATTGATCTACAAAGTTCTGTTGGAAGGGAGGTCTAATCTGTTGGTCACTTTCCTTTTGTTTATCTTGATTGTTTTCTCTTCTATAATTATGATTTCTATTTCTGTTTTGGTTATTTTGAGGTTCTCTTGGTGGCACTCTCATTTAGATTGATCTTTTCAAGCATCCTCTCCATCACCTTCACTAGGTTGTCAATTTTTGTGTCGGAAGTTGAGGTTGAGGGTAGTAGGTCATCTTTATAAGTTACCCTCTTCTCTAATCTCAACCTATTTCTTTTCTCAATTATGTTTGCTTTTGCGCTCACAGCTCCTTTCTGCATGTCTTCTAAGGTTAAGTAATCCCTCTCCCTTAACTGATAAGTCATTTCAGCATCAAGGCCTTCGGGATACCTTACTAAGGCCATGCCTTGAGGAGGTTTCATGTGAGGTGGAAGAGCATTGTAAATGCTATTGAACCTAGTGGAGTAATCATGAACACTCTCTCCTTGATTTCTTTTGAGGCTGCTATACTCTGCTAGTATTTGGAGAGGGTTCTTTTTGAGTTCCCATTTGTTTATGAATGTTTGATGCAAGGAAGAGAATCATTTATGCTATTAGGAGGTAGGTTTTTAAACCATTTTTTAACATCTCCTCCTAAACTTTGGGCGAAGATCCTCATCTTCACAGTGTCTTCTTCTATCTCCATGTAATCGAAAGCATCTTCCATCCTATCTACATGATGTTGAGCTGTTGTAGACTCTTTTCCAGTGAAATGAGGGCTTTTGGATTGGTAATCATTTGGTAAGGGAAGCATAGGTTGTGGTAACACTAATGGGGCATACCATGTTGCCATGGCTAGAAAGAAAGGTAGATTTACAAGAGGTGGGTTTGCGAACGGGAAAGTGGGTTGCAATGAAGTGGATTGGATAGTGGATGTTGGATGGACATATGTGGATGTACCGGGGATAGATTGTTGAGCTGATCTTGGATGAGAGATACCTAAATTGAGAAGGAAATGTAAATCAGGTGGTGTGGTTTCTCTACTACCAGGATGTTCACTTTGTTCTGGGGATGAATGTGAAGACTCAGAGTCTATCTGAATTATATCATCAAGCGACCTAGTTCTAAAAGGAATTCTTAAGTCGACTTGTGATTGGTGTAGAGCTGCAAGATTTTCAGGAACTGAGTTAGCTCTCAAGGGTGATCTGAAAACAGTTGAAAATTTAATCTTTAGGGGACTCCCTAAGTATACTTTCAGGGTTGTCAACTATTTCTGGTGGGTTTGGGTCAGGGAAAGCTCTAGTATGAATCTTTCTAGGAGCCACTATGCTGTGTTTTTTGAACCCAGCTAAAAGAAAAGTTCTAACCAAATATGACAATCTTTAAGAGGCTAACTGATCTTTTAAAAGAAGAGAACTTTAATCCTAAAGCCTTCTAACTGAGCTTGTATGATGTTACAAAGATTAAGGATCTTCCCAGTGGAGTCTTTAAGGTCTATTTAGGATAGTGGAGTCACCAGGTGGAAATTTTAGCTCCTTTGGAGGTAAAAGGTTTTATGGTCCACCACCAAGTTCATTATGAAGCCAAACTGAAATGTTTTTGGGTTTTTTTGAGTTTCTCGGTTTTATAAGTTATGAGAGTGTCCTAAATCTGACTTAACACATAGCTAAGGTGTCAAAACATACATAGTTCACTCTTATGGCTTGGTAACTGATTCCTTCAAGGTTTGATAAGGTTCTATGAGAATCCTAAGGGTTACTTAGTTTGTCACTGATTCAAATAAGTCCTATCATGATTACCGTTATGCTTGGTAGTGCTTGAAGAAGGTTACTTATGTTGTACTAGACAAGGACTATTTAATTTTAAAGATTTTACTCAGTGTCCCACCGTGATCGCCATTATGTTGGTGTCCTGTGTTTTGATAGTTTGGCAAATCAAAAGACAAGGC
Organism: Pinus albicaulis; assembly: GCA_034641835.2. Taxonomy (NCBI): domain Eukaryota; kingdom Viridiplantae; phylum Streptophyta; class Pinopsida; order Pinales; family Pinaceae; genus Pinus; species Pinus albicaulis. The sequence goes on along the minus strand of CM076570.1, from coordinate 960,951,310 downwards.
AACATCAGAACCAATCTTTAGAGTTACAGGATCTAGTCCTCCTGCTCTCAAAGAGGGATCTCTCAAATTATTTGTTTTGCAAAGGTTTATCTTGTGTGCTTTGAATATAGGTTTTAGAATAGTTATTAAGTGCAGGTGTTTCTTTGTTTGTTTGGTTGAATTGATACAGCAGAATATGAAAGGTCTAGGAAAGGTAGGTAGAAAGAGGAAGTATTAGCTTCATTGGGCAATGGAGTCAAAAAGACGTCATGACAAACATTATCAATGGATATGGGATATCAAAGGGCAAATCTAACTTGGTTGCAGGATCCTTTGGTTTTGGAATGAGATGGACATCAATGATTTGGAAAGAGAAGTTTAATTCTCAACAAAGGGAATTTGAAAACACAATTTGAACAATAAAGAGCTATTTGATAGACAAGGCTAACCATGAATTCTACAAATCACACCTTTAAGAAAATAATGACTTCAAAACAACTTTTAAAATGAAATCTAAGATTCGGGGTACACCCTATTTCCTCAAAGATTTTATTTCAAATGACTTTAGAAAACATAAAAGATTCACTGATAATTATGGTCATAGAAGAGGGAACACCTAAATACATCTATGATCACAACTATAAAGACCTTTAAGCCAACTATTCAAGCGAGGACAAGGGGCAAGATCAGAACAGACCTCCTTGGCTCACTGTAAACAAGGAAACTTCAAAGGGAGACTTCAATAACAGCCTTTAAGTGGCAGCAGACAAGCAGGGAAAACCATAAATCATGCTGAAACCAACTACTCGAGCTGTTAAGGAAATAAACAAGCTTGAAGACTAAAGAGAGAGATTAAAGACTCTAAAATACTTCAGTAGAAGAAAACATAAAACAGTGAAGGACGAATAGGTCTAAGGTGCTTCCAGGAGTCATTTCTTAGCCTAAAACTTTCATCCTACTGTAGTAAGAAATTATGGAACAAAATGAAAACAGGAGAAAACATTAAACAGTTCAGAATACTTCACCAACAGCCAAGCTCATGGATCCAATGATATAGCCTTCTCAAAAACAAGCATGCAACAACATCATCAGGGCTTCCAAGACTTCAATTTCTTCTTCAACTTCAACAGACTACGTATTATTTCAGAGAGTTTCAGTATTACAACTAGTGATCAACCAACCAACCAACAATTTCTCATCTTTCACAGAAGTATTTATAGAAGAATGAGGACGTGGGATCTGATAAAAGATCTCCCAAGTCAATAAACACAGACTAATGACTTCTCGGCCTTTGAGGGGCTCAATGGAGAAGCGTACATATATTCTCATTGTATTAATTGATTTACATTTAAGATTAAGCTCGGTGGGAGCTTTTGTTGACTTTTAAGGCTCTATGTCATGTTGTAGTAACTCTGCTGATATTTTTTGCATTAAATTTCTTTAGCAGAATTAACTATTCGGCTGCGCTGAGGCTAATATCTTCTTTTTGATCAATAACTTCGGCCTCTGTTGAATGCTTGTGGCTACATGTGGCACTGTGGTAGCTGAGAGGAATCAATTTGCCTCTAATGTGGCGGTGGAGGCCTTCTGTCTGATAAACACCTTTTGATTTACCTTTAACTGTGTTTCAATTTGGAGGATTAGGATTTTGATAATCATTCTTAGTCGTAATCCCCACAAATTCGTCTTCAATCTTCTATTCTGGTGTATTTTGTCTCCGACAGTGATACTCTTTAATTTGTGATTTCACTCCCTAAGTCTTTGTTGATGTGCAGCGCTGCGCAGGGCTCACAAGGCATCAATGCCCATGAAGCATCAACGAGACGTGGAGTTTGAACCCTGCGAATGGTTTCCTTCGATGAATCAAAGGCACGGGAATCGTCATTCCCAACCTTCAGCTTTTTCTTTTAGTAAAATGAAAAAACCATTAATCACCTGCAAAAAATAGACTAATTAAGAAATCTTGCATTTGCTTGGGTAAACTGCTTAGAAGGCTGCGGGGAGGAGCGTGGCCGTTGGATGGCATCATCCAACGGTCGAGCTTAATTAAGAGAAGGTTAAAAGGAGATCAGAGGAAGAAAAAAGTCGGAACCGTTGATTGCACAGAGATCAACGGTGGGGATCACGCGTTTAAAAAACCTTTGGCGAAGGTGGAGGGCGATGGTGTGTGGCCAGATTAGAACTAGGCCGTTGGATTGGAAAGATGAACGGCTAGGATTGAATCTGGGGGTTCAATGGAAATGATACAACGGCGGAAGATGGGTCAATGAGGGCGTCAAAGCGATTGAGCGCTGGCCGTTGATCTGAGGATCAGATCAACGGTGGGGAGTGAATCAGAGAAATGTTCGATCGGAGGGGAAACAATAATGATACCGATAAGAATTGCGATGCGATGTAGCGCGATGTAGTGTGGATCGTTGATCGGTTTCAAATCAACGGTAGATATTGCTCTAAACCATGGTCCAACGGAAACCCCTTATAATACATAAAAATCAATTTTTAAGGAAAAAAACAAAGGTTTCGTGGTACGGGCGGAATATATGTATGAAATGGGTGGTGCTCGATTGCGGGGCCGCTGGGTGTATGGAATATGATGGGCCCGAGGTTTATGCATATGAGGGCTAATTGGAATCGGAGGTCGGGCTCGGGCTTTTCAATCTAACCATTCGGAATTCTTCGATGCGATTAAGCGCCTTGGGATTTTAACCTTTGGTCTCGGGCATGAGTTATATGAATGAAGTGGAGGGTGTGGAGTTTAATATAACGGGCTAATCGCATCGGAAGTTTTGATGCGGTCTTTCCATCTACCCATTTTCATTATAATAATCATACTCAGCGCTTTTTAGACCAAAACTTTGGGTAAGTGGGTTTTTGGATTTACAAACGAAAAAATGAATTGGAGATGGATTATTTCAACGTTTTGAGCGCCGAGTGCGGGCAAAAGGGTTTATGAGATAATAATATGACTGGAGGGTAAAAGCGCAGGGCTTAATCGCATCGGATCTTTTCGGCATGGCACAAAGACTTGTGCGCTTTGAATTTTTTCGATGCGATAAGCGCCACATGGGCTTAGCGTTTGGTTCTAGCCCCCGGGCATTTAATGGGGAAGTGGTTTAGGACTTAGCCCAAGGGGGCTTAAGTCTGCAATAGTAAAAATATTTTCCATGAAAATTTTCAAGTTTTTCAATGGATTTGGGGGGTTTCGGCAGAGTTTTAAACTTTGTAAATGGGATTTTATGAAGGGGAAATGGGAAAAAAGAAAAACAGAGGAAGTTTATGAGGAAAAGAGGAGGCAAAATGGAGGTTAGTTTTGTGGTGGAGGGAAAGGAAAAATGGCCTTTGCAGCAGTCTTTTCTTTATGAAATCAGCAGAATTTCTGAGTTAAAAATTGAAACAGTAGTGAAGGTTGAAGACAAGGGCATGAGGCCTTCAAGAGTCTTCAAGAGATAACATTTTAAGCAATAAGACTTGTTTCTTGAAGGCTCCTAAAATGATTTAGCCAGCATTTGACATGACAAATTTTATAGTTGACTAACATAATCGACGACTAAGATTAGAAAAGACTTGATCCATGTCACTGAGAACATTCTCACCCACATGTTTTGATTAATTCACTTTAATTATTTAATTTCCCTAAGTTAGACATAGAGTCTCCATTAAAATAATTAATTATTTGAATAACTTTCACACCGGGTGGAATTTCTCCAAACGATTTCTGGGTCTTGGAGATCCCATGTGTCCTAGCCTCTCCACAAAGTTTTGGAGCTAAAGCACATCCGATGCTAACCAAAAAAATCAAGTCTCCCTCTTAGTGAGGAATGTGCTCTAGCAACACTTCACTCCGGAAACGTTACTCTGATACATGGCATCGGTCCCCTGTGCTGCTGATGCTCGACCTGCTGCCCCTCATCCACTGCGTTGCTGCCTTCTATGTTGTTGCACATGTCACTGCCACTGACACTGCCTCATCTGTACTGCAAATCCCTCTCAATTTTTGCATCATGCTTCCTATAGCACTGCAACTCAGTTGCTTAAAGTAAGCAACAGAAGGACATCACCCAAAATCCTGACAGATAAGTTAGTTTGGATGCGTCTCAATACTAAAGCACCCTTTGCTGCTCGACTGCGCTGACCCTCTGAAGCTCTGCACTGTCGCTGCTCTGCACTGCGTAAGCACTGCCCCTCTGCATTGCTGAAGTCCCATCAGCCTTTGTGCTGCTGCCTCTGCACTGTGCTACTCCAGTCTCCAACGTCGTCACTGCCACCGTGCCTCTATAATCCTCTGCACCAACTGATTCCAGTCATCCGGCTACTATCATTAAGGGCTCCCGTAGCTCGTATGTTGTTTGGGTACCTCAAGGATCCGCCCCCTCATCTGCCGTTCAAGAGAACTACAGATCAGTGTCGCCCTACCTCTTCTCTCGAGGCACATGAGCACTCATGGCCACATCATCATCACTACCATCATCCCCCTTGGCTGCCACAACCTTGGAATCTAAATCTTCCTTTCCCTTCTTCTTTTGAGGACAAGTATTGGCGAAGTGTCCCAATTCGCCACATCTAAAGCACCAGACCTTTGAGAGGTCCTTCTTCTTCTCATGCTGTTGCCTTTGTCCCTTAGATGCGAGAGCTGCATCTTCCTCCTCCTTCTTGATCTTGGCACCTCCGTTGTTGTTTCCCATCTTGGACATCCTTCTGATCTCCTCTTGACGAACAATTTCCCACATGTCCTCCCAATTTGGAATTTGTGCTCTGCCCAAAATACTTTGGACAAGGGTCCCCCAACCATCGGTGACTGCATTCAGGGCAACTCTCACCATGAGACCATCGTCAGGAGTTGCCCCCATAGCAACCAGCTCATCTCGAATTGCCTTCAATCAAATGAGGAAGCGATCTATTTCCTTTCCCTTGTGCATCTAAAATAGTCGCAGTTGATTTTCCAGAAGCATCTTCCTCTGGAGAGAGGTACCTTGATACAATGTGGTCAAGGTCGTCCACATCTCATTTGTTGTATTCTTCTTAGCAATGTGTGGGACCACATGATCCTTTACGTCGTCCATTATCAAGCGCTTGGCCCTTTCATGCGCTTCCTCATACTTCTTCAATGGATTAACATCGACTGGGACGGCCACAACCTTCTCGGCATAATATTTGATGCGATACTCATCCATGATAGATAGGATCCTGGCCTTCCAGATGACGAAGTTAGATGCTCCATCTAACCTACTTTGATCCCTCAATCCATGAGAGGCCATCTCTGCTCAACGAATGTTGAAACAAATGCTTTTCTCCCTTCTTTTGCTGCTTCTTTTAGCAAGAGACTGGATCTGGGTTTCTTGGCGATAGAAAACCCTCTAGAGAATACTCTCCCTCTGACCAGTGATTTCCTTTTCGGAAATCCTCCACCAATATGTTGAATCAAACCTCTCCAATCACTCCGCTGATCAGATCTCAAACTTCTTGGCTAGAAAGTCTGCTCAAGAACTGTTTCCCCTTACTTTGTTAATGCTACTAGACACTGTTCTGCACTGGAAAAAACAATGCCCCACCAACAACTTTGAAGATAAAAAACTGCACCTCTAGCCACGACAAATAGCACAACGTCACCCCCTCTTAGACTATGTCACCCTCTTGGGCCTGCGTTAGCTCTGCGTGAGCTAGACAGGCTCTATGTCACCCCTGTTGGGTCTGTGCTGTCCCTCAGGTACTACGCTACCTCTTCTGGATCTGGGTTGTCTCAGCTGCTTTCTTGCAGCAAAAATCTTCGTCACTTCGTTGATGGCTTCAGTTCCCCCTGATCTGAAATAGCTCTGATACCATGTGAATATTTCTGAATCAAAATTACAGAAAGCCTACTGCAGTATTCTTATTTACTTCTCCTACTTGTTTGATTTAATTAACAAGTTATTTTTTTGAAATGTTCAGTAAAAAATCAAAGTAAATACTACTGCAACCTACACATATATACATATCAAGCACTGAAGAATAAAGCCCACATGACAAAGGACACAATATTTTTTGGACAAATGTCCCCGGAAAAACCCAATGCGGGAAAACCGGTGCAACAACTCTTATAGGGTTTTATTATTATGTAGAATTTTGAATACATTCAAGGGCACTAGACATGGTTTGCCTATACAGAGAAAATCCAAGCAGATGTACCTCTACCTCTCGGAGATAGAAAATATGGCTGATTCAGCCGAGGATGAAAAACCCCACAAGTGCGTACGTAGTCACTGCATCACCCTTCAGTATGGCTACTTCACACCTTCTAGATCTGCTGAAAACATGTCCTTTCTAGCCCACAAGAACCCCAGCGTTGGCTCTCCCAGCACTGCATTAGCCTTACGGCCCTTCATGATCCTTTATGTAGCTCTGGCTGGGCTTACGTCACCCTGGATGAGCTTACATTGCCTTTGCGCTGCTCTGGCTGGACCTGCATCACCCTTGCTGAGTCTCTTTGCTGCTCTAGTATGGATCTGCCTCTCTTGAAATGTATCCTTAGCCTCGGATCTGAAATCCCACTGTTTATCTGGCCCTCACTACATTGCAAGCTCACTCGAAAATTCTCAGTAAACCGCGCCCCAGAATTTCGACTTAGCTCAAGTGCTGCTACTATATGTGTCTTCTCCAACTGACCCCAAGCCTTCCTTTAGTACTTTTCTCGTTGAAAAAACAACGGTCATGATCTAATCTCTAATCGACGGCTAAGATTAGAAAATACTTGATCCACGTCACTTAGAACATTCTCACCCACATGTTTTAATTAATTAACTTTAATTATTTAATTTCCCTAAGTTAGACTTAGTGTCTCCATTAAAATAATTATTTATTTGAATAAATTTCACATTGGGTGGAATTTCTCCAAACGATTTCTGGGTTTTGGAGATCTCATGTGTCCTGGCCTCTCCACAAATTTTCAGAGCTAGAGCACAATCTGATGCTACCCAAAAAAATCAACACGCAACTGGGAGTCCGGTGATGAAATTAATGGATACGCTCTCCCACTTCCTCTTTGGAATGGGAAGCAGCTATAGCAAATCGATTGGGTGTGACAAATCTACCTTGTTCCTATGGAAATCCACGCACTCCCTCACGTGCCTCAACACATCTCCCTTGAGCCCTAGCCAAGAGAATCTCTCCCTAATAGCATGGTATGTCTTGAGGAAGCCTGGGTGCCCTGCTAGGGGAGAATCATGGGTTGCCTGCATAATCCTCTCCTTCAGCTGAGATATTGGTACCAAATAGATCCGGTCTTTGTAGTAGATCACATCATCCATCACCTGGAATTTGTCATCCCCGTGTGTGCCATCCAAAATTTCGCAAGCCTGCCTGTCCTTGGAGTACTCAACCAATAGTTGTGCCTACCAATCCTGTGTAAAATCCATCGAGGACAACGCTTCTAGTCTCCTAGAGAGGGCATCTTCTACCACATTATGTTTGCCCTTCACATACTCAATCTCAAAGTCATAAGCCTAGAGCTTACTCACCCATTTTTGTTGTCTCTCCTCTAGTGACTGTTGCTCCAAGAAGAACCGAATACTATTGTGATCAGTTTTCACTTTGAACCGGCTGCCCACCAAATACTATTTGAATTTGGCCAGTGCATGCATCACTGCCCACATCTCTTTGTCATACACTGAGTACAACTGCTCATGAGGTAGCAACTTCCTGCTCTCAAATGTAATGGGATGTCCCCTGCAAAATGGCCCCAACCCCTTCACCGAAAACATCAGACTCCAGCACAAAGGGCTGAATGAAATTCGACAAGGCTAGAACCAGGCAACTGCTGATGACCCTCTTGAGGCGCTCAAAAGCCTCCTTTGCTACTTGCGTCCAGTCAAGAGCTCCCCTCTTCGTCAAATCTGTAAGAGGTGCTGCCAGCTGTGAGAACCCTCTCACAAATCTCCTGTAGTATGTACAAATGCCTAGGAATCCCCTCAACTTCGTCATGTTCCTAGGTGTGGGCCAATCCAGTATAGCCCAAATATTCTCTCAATGCACCTTCACTCCGTCCTCCCCAATCACATGCCCTAGGTACAACATCTCCTCAAGTATGCGAAGTACTACCTCCAAATGTTGAAGGTGCTCCTCCTATGTACTGTTGTAAATGAGTATATCATTAAAGAAAACTAGGACAAAGCGTCTCAATTGCCCATGGAAAACGTGGTTCAAACATGAATGGAATGTAGCAGGAGCATTGGTTAGCCCAAAGGGCATCACCAAGAGCTCAAAATGTCCGTAGTGGCAGCAGAAAGCAGTTTTTGGGATATCTTGCTCCCTCACGCGGTTCTTGTGATATCCTGAACGCAGATCTATCTTAGAGAAATATTTAGCTCCCTTAAGCTCATTGATCAACTTGCCAATGCATGGAATGGGATATCTATTCTTCGATGTCTTCTTATTCAGGGCACGATAATCTGTACACATGCACAGCGTCTCATCTTTCTTCATCACCTACACAACAAAAGAAGCAAAGGGACTCGAGCTAGGCCTAATGTGTCAAAATTTCAACAAATCTTAAATTACCCTCTCTATCTCGTCATTATTGGCCTTTGGGTGCCTATACAAGGTTGTGATGACTACGTTCACCCCATCCTCTAGCTCAATGGTGTGCTCAAATACACAATCTAGTGGTCTACCTGGTGGGACATCCCCAAAAACCCCCTGGTGCTTTTCCAACAAGGCTAGTGTATCTGGATGCATAGTTTGTGCCTGTGCCCCTGCCTCAGAAATCCTCAACTCAACTGCCCACTCCACATCTCCATGTCGTAGATCTGCCTCCACACGGTGCACTGAAGCTGTCTGAGGTGGATAAGAGTGCATTCCCCTCAGTAATACAGCCTTCCCATCAGGCCCCTTGAATTCCATCTCCAACTTCTTCCAATCATTGGTAACCTTCCCCAATACATACAACCATTGGACACCCAACACCACATTAGTGTATGGGTCATCAACCACAAAAAAGTGATCAATGAGTGAGTAGTTCCCCATCTTCAAGGTCAACTTGGGAACATACTTGGTACATTGCATGGTCTGGTCTCCTAGTACCAAAACAAAGAAACCTCAAATGTCTCTATCTGGATGCCCCTACGCTACACCATCTGGGCATCGATGAAGTTGTGGGTGGCCCCACTGTCTACCAGGACTGACACACGTTGCCCTTGCATGGTCCCCCTAATCTTGAGTGTCAAATACTTCGACACACCCTAAAGTGAAGCAAGGACTCCCCCCGGTTGGGGCAAATGGTCCTCCTCTAGGTGGTGGTGGTGGTCCTCCTAACGATGGTCCTCCCTCATGTCGCAACACATCTGTTATCTCGACCTCCTCTTCATCTGGCTCACTGCCACTCATCTACTATCTTGGCCTTGCCTTTGGTGCACTTGTGCCGAGGTGCCCAAGACTCCTCGAATGTAAAACACAACCTCCTCCTCATGAGGTCTCTCTGTGTATTATCATCCAACTGGCCACGTCCTCCATCCCTCTAAGGTGGCTTAGTATCTTTTTTCCCCTGTGGGGCCGTGGGTCTCATGGGGACAAAGGCCCGGTTCTTGGGCACTGCATCAATCATATCCCAAGTCCTAGAAATGGCATCCTGAAGTGACATGGGTTTATAAGCCCTCACCCACCCACACAAAGGTTCAGCAAGCCCCTCCACAAATAGCATAATAAGGCAGGCCTCTGAAAGATCTGTCACCATCATGACTAGCCTCTGGAATTTTGTGATGAATGCCTCTATGTTGCTAGTCTGTCTCAGGTGGGCTAACTCCTTGAAATGCAACTCTGGGTCTTTGCTCTCAAACCTCTCCGACAACCTCCTGGTGAACTCTGTGTAAGTGGTAATGTTGATGTGCCCTAATGTGATCAGCCCATGGTACCAGGACTCTTGAGCATCCCCTTCCAAATGAAGGGTGGAAAACCGTATGGAATCGGTTTCTCGCATGGGGTTCAAATGGAAATTGTTGAGATTTTGTATAGTTGGTGTAGCATCGGGTGTGCTCTAGCCCTGAAATTTTGTGGAGGGGATAAGACACACTTGAACTCCAAAACCCATAAAGTGTTTAATGAAATTTCAGCTAGTGTTAAAGTTATTCAAATAATTAATTATTTTAATGTATTTCCTAAGTCTAAACTTAGGAAAATTAAATAATTAAAGTGAATTAATTAACACATGTGTTGAAATGATCTAAAAGACACGGATCAAGCGGTCTTTTAATCTTAGCCATTGATGAGTGTTTTAATCTCGACCGTTGATGAGATCATCGAAAAAGTATAAGAGAAAGGCTTGAGGGTCAGTTGGAGACATGCGCAATTGCAGAACTGAGAGTCTGATCTGGAATTCTAGGGTAGGGTTTTCTAAGAATTTTCGGAGTTGTCTGCAGTGAGGGGTAGTATTGACTGAGGGGATGATCTGATCCTGGAGCCAAGAGTCAGCAAGAGGTAGAGGAGCAGCAAACAAGGACATCACAAAGCAGAGAGTAGCAGCAGAAACTTGCATCTGCTACGCAGGCCTAGGAAAGGGCAGCGCTGCAGCCCCAGAGGGTTTTAGAATTATGTAGAGGGTCTCCAGGGCCAGCGTAAGGCCTGCGTCACCCTCTCTGGGGTTATGCAGTCCCTCTCTGGGCAGCGCAGTGGCACACAGGCCTAGCAGGGCTGGCGCTGAGGGGCAGCACTGGGGTGTCTAGGGCCAGATCCGGGATGAGTCCATTAAATCTTGTTTGAGGGTGTGGATCAGTTTGATATTTGGTCTTGGAACAACATGTTAGTTGCAGATTTCTTTTATTCTTTGTCGGGTTTTCCAGATCTGGAACCCAGATTTGCGGTACTCAAATTCTACTTAATAAAATAAACCCTCATATTTGTTTCACCGGTTTTCCCGCTTTGGGTTTTTCCAAGGAATTATGTCCAAAAATCCACGTGTCACTTTGTTTGAATGAGCATAATATTCAGTAAATGATTTGCATGTGTAGATTGTTAGTTGTGTTTACTTTGGTATTTTCTGAATCTAGTTTTTGAAGATAACTTGTATAATTTAAATCAAGTAGGAGAAGTAAACCATGATATTGCAGTAGAATTTCACAAAAATATGTGTCCAGCTTTTGTATTCATGCCTAAATGAACTCTTTGCAAACCCATTAAAATTTGGAAATGTAACCTTCCCAGTTGTCCTCTGCACATCTTGGTTGGATTATCCCCCTCTATAATGGTCCCAGCCCCTGTAGTACGCCTCTCCTTGAGGTGAATATACTCCCCAAAGGACATCACCCGCTTAATCTGGGCATCTAACCCCTCATACTCATCAATGTCGGATGAAACTAAGTGGACCAAATATGCTACCGAGTCTGGCTCCCTCTCCGGTTCCGGTTCATGCATGAAATAAGGCATCAAAGGATGACCTGTCTGCCCACATTGGGGAGTGTGAGGGGGTTGATAAGTACGATTGCCTCCTCCTGCTCTGGAATCGCCATCACCTTGAGGTTCTGTTGTCCCTTCTGGCCTTCCACCCATTTGCAGTGCCATCACTTGCTGCATCATGTCCATCATGACTTGTCCTTGTCTCAGAATCTGCTAATTAGTTCTCAGTAGCTCCTCCAAAACTTGGTTTTGGCCCCTTGGTCTGGGTTGTTCATTAGCCTCCACTTGGTCCATTCCACCCCTCCAGTTCTCTATTTCAGTGTCTAAAAATGGATCTGGGTTGTCTTCCCTACCACGGCCTCTGCCTCTGCCTCTACCACGACCTCTCTGAAAAATCACTCCTTGGTATCTAGGTGGCATCACTTGATCCTGTTCCCCACCCTGGCCAAGAACATGCTCTAATACCACTGTAATATTCCTACTGGAAATTTACAATGATAAGCAAAGACATGTAAATATAACAACACATAAATTTTCAGTAATCCGACATATAAAACCAGAAATTCTTCCAAAACAGTAAACTGGCCCAATTTTATTAATAACAGCGTTGGAGTACAAAATGAGTTGGATAAAATGCACCTGGGCTTGTACAAGGAAAGCTACAAGCCTCAGGTGATAGAAACAGGAATGCCCAACTGCAACAATAATTATGTTGCCTTGAAAACTGCACTGTCCCTCTGATTCTACATTGCTAGCCAACTTCGTTGTTATTTTTCCCTCTCTAAACTCCCTAGAAAAGTATAGGAAATTGGGAATAAGATCCTTGCCCAAAACCCAGAAAGGCTTTCCCTTTGTTTTGACCTCCCAAAATTGGTGCCTCACAGTTTGGCCCTCCTCTAAACCAGTAAACTGTCACTGTGGCTAAACCAGTCAATCTCTGCTCCCAATACTCCAACAATCTCCTTCCAATAACCCTCCAACCAACTCCTCAACACCCCATCTCCCAACTCCTCTGGATTATGCTGCCACAAAATACCTCACTCCAGTGACTGCGCAGTCATGGAGAGAGTGACGCAGTCTGAGGCTCTTGTAGTGAGTTCTGCATATAGGAATCTCTCCCCTAACGTAGCTGCAGTCCTTCCAGCTAGAAATGATCACAAGAATGCCTTGTACCTCCTCCCGGAAAACACCCAACTTCCGTGTTCCTCTAGTAACAGTGTGGCTCCTCCCTCTGTGCAACAATTGCTCCAATACTGTGTGGAATACCTCTTGGAATGCGTAGAGCCTATGAGAGTCTCTCCTTTGGTCTCACTGATAGGAAAAGAAGCCTTCCTAGGGTGGCACTCTAGGTCCACCTAAGAAAAGTTGAGCTTCACTCCTTGGGAAGCTCTTTTGCTAAACAACACAACTTGGCTCAACTGAACAGCTAAGGCGAATACAATTTTCAATTTGAAAAAACACCCCCAATGCTACCTCACTTCTCTTATTTATAATTTTTGGCCATGACCTTCATGTGGGCCCCATCTAAATTCGATTTCTCCATATGGAATTTGAATTCCCTTCCTTGAGTGTGTATTCTATGTGGGTGAGTGGCCCCCACATTCTGCTAACATGCAAATAAAAACATTTTTCCTATGTTCCCTTCACCAAAACTGCCTTGGGCTATTATTAACCAAAATTGCAAAAATAATTCCTTAAACATTAGGAAAATAATTAGGAAGGGACATTACAATAAGGGATATGATGTCCAATTTGTAGGGAAGAAATGTTGATTTTTGGGTAGCATCGGATAGACTCTATCTCCAAAACTTTGTGGAGGGGCTAGAACACATGAGATATCCAAGTCCCAGAAATTGTTTGGAGAAATTCCACCTGGAGCTTAAGTTATTCAAATGATTAATTATTTTAATGTAGACCCTAAGTCTAACTGAGGGAAATTAAATAATTAAAATGAATTAATTTAACATGTGGGTGAGAATGTTCTAAGTGACGAGGATCAAGTCTTTTCTAATTTTAGCCGTCGATTAGAGATTAGATCACGATCGTTGATTCGTCATCTGAAAAAGTATTAAAGGAAGGCTTGGGGTCAGTTGGAGGACATATACAGAGTGGCAACACTTGAACTAAATCGAAATTCTGGGGCGTGGTTTGCTGAGATTTTTCGAGTGAGCTTGCAGTGTAGCGAGGGGAAGTTCGACAGTGGGATTTCTGATTCCAAGGTCGAGAATACAATAGCAGAGAGGCATATCTGTACCATAGAGCAGCACAGGCCCAAGAGGGGTGATGCAAAGGCAACATAAGAACAACAGGGGTGACACAGAGCCAAAAGGGCTCACGCAGAGGGACGCAGAGCTAGAAGAGGTTGACGCAATCACTCATAGAGCTGCGCTCGGGTTTCAGTGGGCCAGATGGGGCTCATATTCAACAGATCAGAGAGAGTGACGCAGCCACAATGAAGGGTGATGTAGTGACTGTGTAGGCACTTGTGGGGTTCCTCATTCTTAGCTGAATCAACCATAATATCTGTCTCCGAAAATAGAGGTACATCTACCAAGATTTTCTCTGTTGGGTAAACCACTATTGGTACTCTTGATTGTATTCAGAAATCTGCATAATAATAAAAACCATCAAGATTTGTTGCACTGGTTTCCCGCATTGGGTTTTTCTTGGTACATTTGTCCGAAAAATCTTGTGTCCTTTGTCGAATGTGCTTAATTCTCTAGTACTTTATTGTTATATTTGTGTAGGTTGCAGTGTATTTACTTTGATGTTTTACTGAATAATTTAGAAAAATAACTTGTTAAGTAAATCAAACAAGTAGGAGAAGTAAATCAGATTACTGAAGTAGGATTTTTATTTAGTAAATTCAGAAATTTTCACATAGTATCAGAGCTATTGCAGATAGGGAGAGCTAAACCCATCAACGAAGAGGCAAAGTTTTTGCTACAGGACGACTGCTGTGACAGCACAGATCCAGGAAGAGGCAGCGCAACACTAGAGGGACAGCGGAGGCCCAAGAGGGGTGACGCAAAGCCAGTCTGGCTCAGCAGCGCTGATGCTGAGGCTCACGCAAGCCCAGAAGAGTGACATAGTCCAAGAGGAGGTAGCACTGTGCTTGTTGCCGTGGCTGGAAGTGCAGTTTGGTTCTTCGGAATTTGCTGGTGGGGCATTGTTCAGTTGGTGAAAAACAGTGTCTAGCAGGGTTGACAAAGTAAAGGGAAGCAGTTCCTCAGCAGACTTGTCGCCAAGAAGTCCGAGATCTAATCAGCGGAGTGATTGGAGAGCGTTGATTCGACAGTAGTTGGTGAAGGATTTCCGGGAGGGAAATCACTTGTCAGAGGGAGCATATTCTCTAGAGGGTTTCTAGCGCCAAGAAACCCAGATCCGGTCTTTTGTTGAGGGTAGCAACAGAAAAAGGAAGAGTATTCGCTTCAACAAATTTTGAGCAGAGATGGCCACACATGGATTGAGGGATTTGGACAGGTTGGATGGAGTATCCAACTGCGTCGTTTGGAAGGCCAGAATCCTGTTAGTTCTAGATGAATATTGCATCAAAGATCACATCGAGAAAGTTTGTGTTTCTCTTGTTGATGCTGATTCATTGAAGAAGTATGAGGAAGCACAAGCAAGGGCCAAGCTCTTGATTATGGACACGGTCAAGGATCATGTGGTCCCACACATTGTTGAAAAGAACACAAAAAATTAGATGTGGACGATGTTGACCTCAATGTATCAAGGGACTTCTTTCCAAAGCAAATTGTTTCTAGAGAATCAACTTCAACTATTTCAGATGCTTAAGGGAGAGGAAATCGACCCTTTCCTCGTTAGATTGAAGGCGATTCGTGATTAGTTGGCTGTTATGGGGGCCACTCCTAATGAGGGTCTATTGGTCAGGATTTCCTTTAATGCAGTGTTTGAAAAGTGGGAGACCTTTGTCCAAGGCATCTTGGGTAGAGCGACACTTCCAAATTGGGAAGACATGTGGGCAGCTCTTCATCAAGAAGAGATCAGGAGATTGACCAAAGCTGGCAACACCAATGATGGAATCAAGATAAAAAAGGAGGAATATGTGGCTTTCGCATCTAAGGGACAACAGTGGCAGCAAGGGAAGAAGAAGAGAGGCCTTTCAAAGGTTAGGTGCTTTAGATGTGGTGAACTAGGACATTTCGCCACTACTTGTCCTCAGAAGAACAAGGGCAAGGAAGACTCAGATTCTAAGGCTGCAGCAGTGAAGGGTAATGATGGGAGTGATGAAGATGCGGCTATGAGTGCTCATTTTCCTTGAGAGAAGAGGCAGGATGACATAGATCTATAGATTAATCTACGAATAGAGGTGGAGGGTAGGATCCTTGAGGTGCCCAAACTCTTGGATCACATACGAGCTATGTGAGCCCTTAATGACAGCAGCAGTATGACTGGAGTCAGTTGGTTCAGAGGATTATGAAGGCACATTGGCGGAGCTAGGATGCTGAATACTGGAGTAGCACAGAGACAGCAACAATGTAGAAGCAACAATGCAGAGGTTGATGGGATTTCAGCAGCACAGAGGCAGTGCAGAGCAACGTTGCACAAAGCAGGGATATTTTTTGGAAGCGAGGATGCGGAAGTGTCATTTCCCAAAAATATAGGAAGCGAAGTGTCTCAGAAGCATCTACTATATATATTATATTTTTTTGCATTTATATTAAAAAAACATCCAAAACACCAAATTAGTTGTAGAAGATATGGAAACATGCATATTTTTACATAAATCAAGATAGATATGGAATCCATTGTACATTAATGTTTAGTTATTCGAGCATCAACCATCTAGAATCTTCTCCTATTGTCTGGCCTTTGCCTCTACCTCGATTGTCTAGGATATTAGTAAATATTGCCCAATTTTGATCAAACTACCTAATGATTAATCCAAACCTTAAAATATGGTAGAAAAAGCTTAACATGCTTGATTGATGATTTTGACTTGATTGAAAGGGATTTTTTTGCTAATGACATGACAAAGGAGTTCAACAATTAACACCACCAACAATAGGGTACATATAGGGCTTGGTGCTCTTGATTAAATGCCAATCACATACCCTAATACATGATATAATCTAATGAAATGCCACAAGACTATTGATCTTGAATTTCTGCAAACTGTTAAGTCTATTGAATTTTGAATAGGGTATGAAATTCTATTTTCTCCATATGAAGTCTGATGAGGTTGGAACCACTCTCAAGCATTCTGAGTCATTTACCATGAGGGAGCATCTAGGAAGCATCTAAGCCCCAACCCAGCTTGAGTCAAAGAAAATATATATATATATATATATATATAGAACCCTGTGGAACAACCATCTTGCTTTAGATCCGTACGGATCTGACCTGGAAACGCCACGTTTCAGTACACCGATCCGTCGTACAGAAACGCGGATCGGGGCTAAACATTTTCGAAATGGCATGAATCGTACGGTCAAGCTTGATCTGCGTTTCGTACAGTGGATCCCGTATGATTTTTCCGTACAAGATGGGGATTGGGCGTTGGAGCCGGGGGGGGGGGGGACGTTTCCTGCAAAACTGGCGCATAGGCACCAGAGGGACAACACAGGTTAGCAGCAGAGGGTGTTTCAGATCGAGATGTAGCCAGACTGACTTGTCTCTCAGAATTTTGGGTGATCTCCTTCAGTTGCTTATTTCTCTGCAACTGAGTTGCAATGTAGTAGTTAGCAGTGGCAGTTCTATGGACAACATGATGCAGCATTTGAGAGGGAGCTACAGTACAGATGAGGCAGTGACTGTGGCAGAGTCATGGGCAGCAGTACAGAAGGAAGCAACGCAGTGGATGAAGGGCAGCAGGCCAAGCATCAACAGCGTAGGGGATCGATGTCGTGGATCAAGGTGATGCTTTAGGATGAAGTATTGCTAGAGCACATTCCTCGCTAAGAGGGAGTGTTTCTTTTTGGGTAGCATTGAATGTGCTCTAGCTACGAAACTTTGTGGAGGGGCTAGAACACATGAGATCTCCAAGACCTAGAAATCTTTTGGAGAAATTCCACCCGGAGCTTAAGTTATTCAAATAATTAATTATTATAATGGAGACCCTAAGTCTAACTTAGGGAAATTAAATAAATAAAGTGAATTAATTTAACATGTGGGTGAGAATGTTCTAAGTGACGAGGATCAAGTCTTTTCTAATCTTAGTTGTCGATTAGAGATTAGATCATGGTTGTTGATTCGTCAACTAGAAAAGTATTAAAGGAAGGCTTGGGGCGAATTGGAGGACACAAACAAAGTGGCAGCACTTGAACTAAGTCGAAATTCTGGGGCGCGGTTTGCTGAGAATTTTCGAGTGAGCTTGCAGTGCAGCAAGGGGCAGTTCAGCAGTAGATTTCTGAGTCGAAGGCCGAGAATATAATAGCAAAGAGGCAGATCTGTACCATAGAGCAACACCGACCCAGGAGGGGTGACACAGAGGCAACGTAAGACCAACAGGGGTGACACAGAACCAGAAGAGGGTGACATTGTCACTCAGAGAGCTGCGTTGGGGTTTCAGTGGGCCAGATCGGGCTCATATTCAGCAGATCAGAAAGAGTGACGCAACCACACTGAAGGGTGACATAGTGACTGTGTAGGCACCTATGGGGTTCCTCATTCTCAGCTAGATCAACCATAATATCTGTCTCTGGAAATAGAGGTACATCTGTCGGGATTTTCTCTGTTGGGTAAACCACGACTGGTACTCCAGATTGTATTAAAAAATCTGCATAATAATAAAAACCCCCAAGAGTTGTTGCACCGGTTTTCCTGCATTGGGTTTTTCCAGGGACATTTGTCTTAAAAAACTTGTGTGTCCTTTATCGAATGTGCTTATTTCTTTAGTATTTGATCCGTATATTTGTGTAGGCTGTAATATATTTACTTTGAATTTTTACTGAATAATTTAGAAAAATAACTTGTTAAGTAAATTAAACAAGTAGGAGACGTAAATCAGATTACTGTAGTAGGGTTTCTGTTTAGTAAATTTGGAAATTTTCACAAGAAAGTGTTAATCAAACACCAAAATTCGAATAAAGTGAAACAGATTGGGGTGCGAAGCAACAAATTGTACAAATTGCAGTTTGACTCTTCAATGGCACTAGTGAGCAGTAGCAGTAAAACAGTGGGAAACACCTGAATGATTTATGGCATAGTAGGATGGGACATTTACATCATGGAGCACTTAGAATGCTCAGGGAGACAGTAACAGGTGTTCCAGAACATGGCACAAAACATGATGATGTGTGCAACGGGTGCGTACTTGGGAAATATGCGAAGGCAACGTTTCTTAGAAGTGACAACAAATTAGATGGTGTGTTACAACTGATACACTCATAAATTTGTGGTCCTATATCCACTAGATCTCTCGGAGGGTATGTGTACTTCATTACCTTTATGATTAATCATGATCATTCTAGGAAAGCTTGGATCTATTTCTTGAAGACCAGTGATGAAGCCTTCGATCACTTCAAGGAGTTTAAGGCTCTAGTGGAGAATGCGACATGGAAAAATATCAAGTTTTTTCACTAAGATAACGGAGGTGAGTACACAAATAGTGACTTAATGGGTTTTTGTGTGAATGAGGGAATCAGGAGGGAGTGGACAACTCCATACAATCCACAACAGGATGGGGTAGCAGAGCAAAAGAACAGTTCTGTAGTTGGGGCTGCAAACGTAGTGTTATATGACCAAGATTTGCCTAGGTTCCTATGGGAAGAGGCATGTAACATGACAATCTATATTCAAAACAAGGTTCCTCATAGGGAATTGGGGAAGATAATCACCAAAAGAAGTGTTTCAAGGGAAGAAGCCATGATAGTCACTTCAGGAACTTTGGTAGCATAGCTTATTACCATGTACTAGATGAGAAACGTACCAAATTGAATCAGACTACAGAGAGAAGATATTTCGTTGGGTATAGCAAAACCTCTAAGGCATACATGATCTACGTTTCTAGTAGCAGGTAGATTTTTGTGAGATAGGACGTGAAGTTCATGGAGGACAAAGTCTTCAATAAGTCTCGTGAGATGCTAGCAGGTGATCGGAGCGAGCCGACATAAGATCTTTTGGTCCAGCAATGAGGGAAGCCATAAGGGAAATTGATAGGACCACCACAGGGTCAGTCACAGGGATCCAATACATTTACCATAACCAATACATCCTTAGGTGCAAAAGATCCAGTGAGTTCACAGCAAACGGAGCAGCAGAGGCAGGATGAGGCGCTGGTTGATCCTCCCACCACTAGTGATCGAGCCAGAAGGGAAGTTCATTAGACATTGAAATATGCATAGGAGTTCAATGGAGCTCCAGGGAAGAAGAAGAGAGAATGCAGATAGCGAGATAGGTACCAAGCTTTGGTGGCACAGGTTGAAGAACCTTACAAATATCAGGAGGATACACAACATCAAGTGTGGCTAGATGCCATGGTAGAGGAGTATAGCTCTATCTATGAAAATTCCAAACCGAAATCCTATTGCAGCAATTGGAAATTATTCTCCTAATTGTTATTTAATTTAACAATTTATTTTTTGTTTGCTACAACAAGTACTGAATAAATCACACCGCAATCTACGCAAATAAAACTGCGGAAGAATAAATGTTGAAAGAAATGGTAGCACACATACATAAAATAACACAATTATTTTTGGACAAAAGTCCCCGAAAAAACCCAACTCAGGAAAAGTGCAACATGTTAGTGTCTCGTGATTTGGCTGATTGGCAAGCCAAATGACAGTGTAACATCAAACCAGTCTTTGGAGCCCAATGACCTAGCCTTCCTGGACTCAGAGAGGACTCTCTCTATTTGTGTAAGGGATATCTGTGTGTTTGCTTATTTTGTTCTTGATTTTAGGCTAGTTATGAAGTAGGTTTTTGGTTTTGGTTTTTAGGTTGGTGAGGGATGAACTGATCAAAGACTAAGATAGGTAAAAAGATGTTAGATCAACTGGGCTATGAGGTCGAAAAGGTCAAGAAAGCTTTCAAATGGTGATACAAGGTTGCTGAAGGGCCGATTTGAGCGAGGTAAAAAGGATCTTTGGGTAAAATGAAGTGGGATGGACATTAAACTTGTGAAGAACAAAGGATTTCAAACATAAATAGCTTAATCGCTGACATAAGCATGGTAGGGCAAACCATTAATCATGAGAAATGTAACTATAAACTGATCAATGCATAGAAATAAACATTCAAGCCATGCATAGAGATATATGACTCTCTAACTTTAGGAAATGGCTATCAGACTTTGGAGAAATACATTTAAGACAAAGAAACAACTTAAATCACTATGAAGGAATGCCTAAGCATAGTATTTCAAGCTATTGGGCACTTTGGAGTAAGATTGCATAGTTTTAAGCAAAGGGAAAAATTAGTACAAGACCTCTTTGGTTTAACAAATGACAATCTAATCAATCAAAGAAAGGTTTCAGAGGTGGAGCTATGACTAGCCATGAGTAAGCAGGGCATACCTTGAATCATACTTAGCATGCATAAAACCATAAATGAAACAAGCAAACAATATTCTTCAGTTATCAAAGAGCAATCAATGATTCTTTGATATGACTAAGAAGGGAGAAAACATAGAAGCTATAAAGAAACAGAAAACTTGAGGTGCTTCCAAGGGCATGTCTCAAATCTATTCTCTACTATCTTATAGCAAGCAAGAATATGGAAATATGAATGAAAACTGAGAAACAAAACAGAGAGCGACACTATACCATTTTACCAAGTCATGGAATCCAACAACAAACCTCCTTCATCATCCAAAAACATTCAAGAAACTATCCAATGCATAAGACAAGTGTTTCTTCCAAGCTTGTATAACCATATATTGCTTCTATTTATCGAGTTCAGCCTTGTTTACAATGAATTCTCATGGAATATATAGGTCAAGAGTGAGGAAAACCTCCTAGTTCAACTTGCAATCTTATTGGCCTATCCAAAATCTCTGATTTTGTCCCTTGAGGCTTTGCAAAGCCCAAGGCACAGAATATCTAATAAAATATCTCAAAAATGCTAAAAAAGGAAAATAAATTGATTTTTCCTAACTAACCATGCACAAAAATAGCTAAACGCACATGAGGAAAAGTCACTTTTGAAAGGTACATTTTTCACAAAAATACTTAAGAAATACATCAGCAGAAAGTCCTCTGACTTGCCGACAACTTTTGGAGGCCTTTCCGATGTCGAAACGAGGCCCGTGACAGCTCGTTGGAAAGCTCTAAATGTCTATTTTTTGAAAATTCTTAGTTTGCTCCAAACTGACCACTGGAAGTCCATCAAAAACTGACCTGTGTAAAAGCCTAAAAAATAGACCTTGCTGATAAACGGGGCAGTGTAGAAAAAGTGAGTGTTTTTTGCCATTTTGGGAGAGCAAATCATCTTCAATTGATCTTAAAATCGCTGAGCATATGCCCATGAAATTATGGCATCCAATAATTCCATTTTCATCCTTTTAGGATGCCCCAAACAGAAATGGCAATGCCCATGAGTTTTAACCAAAAACCTAAAAATGACAAAAAACCAAAACTTGTTGAATTTCGCCCATTTTTGGCGAGCATGACCCTCAAGGGTTTTCAGAAACATGCTGTGAAGATAAGGCCAAAATTTGGAGCTTTGAGGTGTCTTTCTTCAATTTTGGTGCCGGGCACCTCCTTTGAGCCTCCTTGAGTTTTTCCTGTGTGGCCTTCAATTTTCGTCGGGCAAACTGATTGAGCTTCTTATAGTCCCCGGTCATCCTCCGTTGAAGGTCCAAATCTCTATTTTCCTTTTCCAACTTCTTTTCCAAGTGATCATTTACCCTCTCAAGCCATGCTTCTTGATTGTTCTCTATCTCTTGGGCGAACAAAGTAGTGAGAGGAGTAGATTGGAGAAGGGCAGCTTCTTCCTCCTTTTGTTTCTCAAGGGCTCTTTTGAGTCCCATGGTTTTTAGCCTCTTTCTCCTGGGCTGATCTTCATCTTCGCTCTCATCGAACTCACCCATGAGTTCTTCCAATCTAACTTGTGCCTTGGAGGCCTCCTTTTTGTATTTGATGGCTTGTGTTTCATATACCACCGTATGGACATTCATCTGTTTGTTTTGAATTTGCAAAAAGTGATTGAAGTTTCTAGCCCTCTCTAGATCAGTCCTCAAAGCATCAATTTGGCTTTCTCTATTGATCAAGAGAGTTTCTAGGATTCGGGCCTCATTGTCGTTATCATCACTTTGGATTTGAATTATGTTGAAGTCCCTCTCCTTTTCATGGCTGCTTTCTTCTTTCTCCTTCCCCTTGCTTTGGGTGGCTCTTTTGGTCTTCCTCCTCTTGGGCAATTCGACAATGGGCTTCTTGGGCAATTTCCCCTTGCTTCGGAGGGCCCTAGTAACATTTGGAGTTATAGTTTTAGGCACCCTTTTCCTTGATGTCCGTGGCTTGGCCACTTTTGGAGAAGAGAGCATGGCCCCTTGCCTAGGAGAGGCAGCTAGCACATGCTCTATTGGCTCTTTTCCCTTGTTACTTTCCTCATCATTCTTGCCACTGTCTTGAGTTTCTTCATGGATGCCTTGACTGTCCTCTTGCATTTCTTTTTGAGGGCTGCCCTCCTCACAGTGCTGCACCTCTTCATCATGCTGTTGTTCTTCTTCATGAGGCTGCCTTTCCTCACCGTGCTGCACCTCTTTATCATGCTGCCCTTCCTTATCTTGCTGTTGTTCATCATCATGTGGCTGCCTTTCCTCACTGTGCTGCTGTTTATCATCATGCTGCTCATCATCATCCTCCTCTTCATCATACCCTTCTTCATCATGCCCTTCTTCCCCTTGCTGCTCTGCCTCACTGTGCTGCATCTCTTCATCATGCTGCCCTGTTTCATCATGATGCTACTCATCATCATCTTCCTCCTCTTGCTCATGCTCTTCTTCTTGTTCAATGGGAAATTTTAGTTTCTTGGGAATGATCTTGCTTGAAGAAGGCGAAGGATGGTGAGTGGAAGGTGAAGGAGATGTATGAAATGAAGGAACAGTGGCGAAATCTGGATGTGCAATGAAAGTATCCCAAGAGATTTCCTTCTTCTCAAGCTGTTGAAGAATGATAACCTTGATGAGGGAGTGATGGAAGAGGCAGGCTATCTGCTGAGAAAGAGGTTTTTTCTGAACAGTGGAGGCCATTTTCTCAATACTTCTATGGAGGAAGAAAGAGAGATTTAACAATTTGGCTCTTGTGAAATGCATGAGCAATCGGACATGGTAAGCATAGACTCGGGAGAATCTTTCCTCGCAAGTGAAGTATTTCATGATTATCTTCATGAGGGGGGCAAACTAGTCAACAGATATGAGAAGGGAAAAATGGATGGACATGTGTCTTTATGCTCAGGCTTCAGAAAATGTTTGTACTGTTCTGAGTCTAGGTGGCTTTGTTTAAACCACTTCTCTCCGACATAAGGGATTTTGGTGGCCTTGGAAATGGACCTAGGAGAGAACTTAAAATCCAAGCTTGCCAGCTGAAAGTGCTTCTCTTGAAATCTCAAAGCACAAAGATGTGTCAAAAGGGAATAGCTTTTCACCTCCTGCATCCTTTGACAAAACTCTAGACACCCAACCTCATGAAAGTTAAATAGGACTGATGGATGAGCATTTACCTCTTCAGTTGAAACAGGCTCAAACCTCCTGTGAAGGCCACTCCTACTGTCT
Organism: Pinus albicaulis; assembly: GCA_034641835.2. Taxonomy (NCBI): domain Eukaryota; kingdom Viridiplantae; phylum Streptophyta; class Pinopsida; order Pinales; family Pinaceae; genus Pinus; species Pinus albicaulis. Next base: position 960,927,297 of record CM076570.1, on the reverse strand, counting down.
TGCCTGGGAGGCATTTTGTTTTGAATGTTCTTTGCAAAACCAAGCTGTCTCAAATGGCCCTTGAAATGTTTTTCTCAACCACACCTTTGTCCTCCTTATAAGTCACTGTTTGTCCTCTTTGATGCCAATCAACAAGTATTTGTCAAAATAAAATAAAATCAACTTATCATTGTGCTTGGGCCAATAACCCTGAAAAGATATGCTTGTGGTTTATTGGTGAAGAAAGAAAATCTTGTTTTGATAAGAACACCCTTCTCTTCAATCAGTACCCTTTTGTTGTTCACTGTTTCCTTACAAAGGTAGACAAAAACACCCTCAAATTGATTTAAAAGATCTTCATAGCATACTTTGTTTTATGGAACAATGGAGGCTACACTAGGTTTCACTGTTTCACCATACAAAGAGGACACTTTTGAAGTGACAAAGCATTCAGACTATGACCACTGTTTTCACCTTACAAACATCTCTTTCTTCTGAGTTTTAGCAGACAAGGTTTTCTTTCTTCTATTAACCTTGTTAGGACACTTTCCAGCAATTTGAAACCTCTACAACTCTGTGTTTTTGTCTTGCAATTAGTGTATGGTTTATCACTGTTCTTAAAGCTCTTAAGGTCCTCTAAGATTGATAAAAATACTTCACCTATCACTATACTAATCTTTGGCAATCATAGCAACAAAAACCTTTGATTTTGCTCAAACACCCTACCCTCTTTATCACTGTTTCTTCCTTGGAGAAAATAACCCTGTCACCCCTTTCAGATTTTCAAAAACTAGCAAGGAGCAATGGAGAATACCTTGAAAAAATGCTTATGGCCTTGGTCGATTGATTGAGCAGCTCTAAAGGCATTTTTGAAGGTGTTTTGGGCGTTTAGAGAGGAGCGGCACGTTTACTGAGAAGAACGCCGCGCAATGAGAGGTGTCGGGTCGGCCTTCAGGTAGTGGTGACCGGCGCTACAGGCGCGCCGCGCAACTATATAAACTCTGTGTATTTTCTCTTTTAAATGCGCGCCGCGCTCTTCCAGGCGCGTTGCGCAGGCTTTAAGCCTTAAAAAACTCTGAAATTTGCTTGAAGTCTCATTTCTGTCCAGTGAGCAGCTAGGGGAGAACGTTGTATGCGTTTGAATTTGCAAAATGAGACTTTGCCAATGGTCTTTTCACCTTTAAAGTCAAAAAAGCCAACCACCTTTTGAAACTAATTTATGAGGGTTTTGGATGCTACGAAGGTCCTTTTTGTCTTAGAACAATCATAAATAACTGTCTTTATGCTTGTGAAGATCTTTTTGCTCCTTTAAAACGAAAATTTCCTTTGAAACTTCATAAAAGACCTTTCACCTGAGAATACTCATTAACATAAGGCTGTTGCTTAACCTTTGAAACTATTTGTAAAAACTCTGTTCACATGAAATGGAAGGAGTGTTAAAACTTCAAACTTGGACTATTGTTTATAAAGGAGTCTATTAACAAAACAACCTTGCAGCTCCTTCAAAACAACCCTTCAGACATATTACGAGATCTTTATCTTTATCAGCTGATGAAGGCCCTTTGATATGAATATAAAACTTGTTTGAGCATCTCTTTAACCATTTTTATGAAGTGATTTGTATGGTAAAAACCTCAGGAGAACTGACCCTCTGCCTTTTGTGAGGGAGGCCATTTTCAAGTTGACAAACCAACTGTTATGCTCATTGTATAGGCTCAACAGCAAGGGTTTATAAAATTTCTCTTCAAGCATCAAAAACAAAAACATCCACAGAGGCATATGTGTGCCAACTACACAAATTTCAATCTTAAGAACCTGCCCATCCTAAACTTCACAAGTGCAGCAATAAAACTATTCTTGGTCCATATCAATAACTTGCAAGGCTGGTATTTAGAATGGGTAATTAATCTCTTTTATTTGAAACCCCATTTGAAACTCCAAGTGAAAAGCTCTGCTATAAATAGTCTCCAACATCAAGGCAAATGACTAACCTTGGATTGCCAAAATAATCTAGTCTTCAACTTTTACGAAGATATAGCAGGGGATGATGAGCTGAAGTTGAATTGTAAACATTGGAAAGCTGTCCCTTTGTTCCTCTGTGAAGGAGGTCTGTAAGAATAGTGAATTTTCATTCATTTTACCATTTTTGACAGCTATCCCTTTTGAAATCTCTGCCACACTGAAATAAATGCTCTTCATCCTTAAACAATGGTGAGCCTTCTACTTGTTTATGAAGGAGACCTATATTTGACAACTGCCTAGGCTCTTTTCAACCCCTGTTTTAACCAAATGAAGAATGTCCATGAACAAACTGTTAGTGGTTCTCTTTGTATTTATTAGCAGAAGTCAGTTTAAAACCAAGATTGTTTTACTTCCTTGGCCATTTAGATGAGGCTGTCTTTAGTCAAAACTCCACCTCCGGATTATTCTTTGAAGGAGACTCTTATAAACATAAGAACAGAGGTTTTTAGCACCATTGTATTGACCATCTTTTTGATTAAACACCATTTGAAATCTGCTGATGTATCTTTTGCTCATCCTTTGGAAAGAAGGTGACTCATCATTTCTGAAGTCATCTAAAAACACCTTAACTTTATTCTTTTAAATGAGGTTACATCTTTGTTCTTGGCCCTCTGCTTGTTAAATGAAGGAGGCTTTTATCACATTGCCGAACCCTCTGCTTGTAAAATGAAGGAGGTTTTCAACCAATGACCTGACCATCTGCTCATGCTTGGAGGAGGTTTTACACAGTCATTCAACCCTCTGCTCATGCTTGGAGGAGGTTTTACACAGTGATGCCATCTTATCTGCTTTCAGACAGTGTCAACTTTCCTTTCACTGCCTATTCATGCTTGGAGGAGGTTTAACCCAGTGATGCCATTTCATCTGCTTTCAAGCAGTTTCATCTTTCCTTGTAGTGTCTATTCACAGTTAAGTAAATAAAAGTGACAAATTGACAATATGCCATGAGGGGCACTCTCTGAGATATGTAATCTTATTGTTAAAATACCCTTATGCATCTTTAGACATCAGAAGCGACCTGACCAGTATCTGCAGAGTATTACTTGTTATTCATAAGTTACTAACCTTTTGACTATGTTTGCAGGAGCTTATTGAAATAACTCTCTATTCAATACTTGCATCCCAGGCTCAAAACCACATGAGAAGCAGCTGTCTTCTCATGTTAAGTTTAATAATGTCTTTTGGAACACTGGTACACTTCTGCTCTTGAAAAAGACATTGAAACACTATAAATCCACCTAATATCAGTTTGACCTGTGGCATATGCACTGTTGAGACATCAAGGTTTGTTAGTGGCGCGACTTAAGAGTGTATCAAGATAGAAAGGTTATCTATGACTAGTTGATATTGGACAAAGGTTCTTTTGGCTTAGGATAGTTTGCCAAGGGAGGAATTCCTAAAGCGCCACTACCTAACTTAGGGGAGAATTTTAGACAGATTTGGAGTACTCTCTTTGGCGCTGATGGAAAAGTTTGTATGACTGAGGTTAGATAGGGCTCGAAAATTAGGTTTTATCTCATCATGCGCTGATTGAAAAGGTAGGAGGGAAAAATGTTTATGGGTGTTTTCTAGCTAACAAATTTGACATATTGGAGATCAGCTGCTAGAAAACTTGGCTTTAACAACTAGTCATCATCAACAGGTGAAAAATACTGATGACTAACACAACAGCTGAGGGTTTTATTATTAAGCAGCAGTGAGAAATTTTGAGTACAACTAGATGCCGAAATACTAAGAATCCTACAAAGAAAGATACTGGCAAAAATCTAGTGAGGAATTCTCCTCACCCCACAAGTAATCTCCCGGAAATACTTGCCTTCAGAAATACAACCCTCTGACCCTCTACGTCATCCTCTGCGCTGCTCTGCATAGCTTGTTGGACGTCTAGCTTCAAACTGATTTCTTATGAAGTCGTTCTACCTTCGGCTGATTGAAAAGATGCTTCTTCGAGACTTTGGGACTCCTTCCCGGCCTCTCGAACTGAAGACGTCTCTCCCTGTCAGCAAATCGATCTTGCCTCTAGAGGTTATTGCGTTTCCCCACCATCAGTCTCTTTGTGGCTCTTTGGCCTCTCTGCAAATGCACTCGTTGGCTTTGGAATGCTTCCTCCAGCCTCACTATCTCTTCCCCTCTCATTGCTTCGATTTCTCGCTGTCTCTCCGGCAACTGACCACTGCTACTCTAAAAATCAATTTGTGAATGAAATCAAATTGCTGAAGTGATTTCTCCATCACCACATCGACCTTCTCTTATAATCCATTCATGGAGCACCAATGGCCAAGATTAAAACTTAATCAATGGTTAGGATCATCTGTGGATCGATCCGTGTGAGTTTCTAGACTATACTTGCCTTGACTTAATTAATATTGATTAATTAACCAGTTTTCCTAAGTTTAGAATTAGGAAACATTAAAAAATTGAGGTGTGAACGTTTCCACAGTCAGATACTTAATGTAGTTTAGAACTTCTGGAATCCTGTGTAAAAAAATTGGTTAATCACTTCTCTGCGGAATTTCTAGAAATGATTTCTAGGTTTGGGGATCTCGTGTATGCTAGTCTATCCACAATGTTTCGTGGTTAGAACACATCCGTTGCTACAAAAACCAACACTCCCTCTTAGCGAGGAGTGTGCTCTAGTATTGTTGCACATCTGGTAGCAACACCCTATTTCTGCACCATCTCCTGTCAAGCTAATGTTGTCTGGTTGTTGCTTCCTAGAAACTACTGCGCAACTCTGATATACGTTGCATCTGTGTTGCTGCTGACCCTGATGAATTGCTGCCAACACTGCATCTGCACTACAAATCTGTTGCTACTGCTACTGCATCATCTGCAACTGAAAAACATCTAGATACTGAACCAAATTGTGGTTAGTATGATGCATTTGTCAGCTGAGACTCTGAATGCTACTAGGCTCTGCATTGTCTCTAAAGAATATGCAATGTTTCTACCTCTGCACTATGCCAGCTGCACTGCACTCCCCAACATCTGACTGCTACTAGTCTGCAACTGTCACTCTGGAATTTGACTGCATCAACTGCCATTGATCCATCCTGCTACTGAATATTGTGGGTCCTTGTAGCAAGGTATTGATCCAAGAGGTGGACTCCTCAAGTATCCTGCCCATTTGGCACACTGGAGTCTCATACTCCTCCTCCACCTGGATCTGGTGCCCCACTATCTCCTTTCGAGCTTAGTCCCTGGTTGGGACCCTTCCTTCCTTTGCAACTTTCACTAGACAACTCGCACTTCCTACAACACTTATTTTTGGCAATTGGAAGTCGAATTGCTACCCAGTTCTACATTCTGGCTAACTTGCACAACCTCCTCTGGAAATGTCGTATGGTCATCTCTGGAAAGTTGCAAAATATATGAAACTCAAAACTAGAGAAAATAAACCCAAAAATCTCCCTCTTTCCTGCTACTCGGCTGGTGGATCTACTATTCGTACTCCCTTACGTAGCGAGAAGATTCATTCACAACTACTGCCAATATTCAATTGGAAAAATCGAACTTCTTGAGACTAGAATTTCCCTGAGAGAAATTTTCCCTTTGTGTGTGCTCTTCTTTCTTCCACCCCCAATGTTGGTTTTGCACTAGAAAACTGCTGCAAAACTCTTTGCGTCCAGCTAGAGATATGCTCAATGAAAACTTTGAGTTGCTTCCTGTGCCTTTGGAATCACTCGATCTGGAGAGATAGAATTTTTCTGTCTCACTTAGAAAAATCAAATCTTCACAAGTAACTCGGCCTCTTGGCAGAATGAATGTGTTTCCCTTGGGAATCTCGACCTGCTGCCCACACTGAACAACGAAATTCCTTCTTTTCGCCTTTGTTCTCTTCAGCTAATCAATTATGGTCTGATACCATGTGAAAATTTCACTACTGAAATCCTATTGCAACAACTGGAAATAATTCTCCTAATTGTTAATTTAATTTAACAATTTATTCGATTTTTGGTACAACAAATACTGAATAAATCACATTGCAATCTACACAAATAAAACTGTGGAAGAATAAACGCTAGAAGAAATGCTAGCACACACACATAAAATAACACAATTATTTTTGGACAAAAGTCCTCGGGAAAACCGGTCCAATAGCTAAGGGTTTTATTATTAAGCAACAGTGAGAAATTCTGAGTACAACTAGATGCTGAAATACTGACAATCCTACAGAGAAAAATACTGGCAAAAATCTAGTGAGGAGTTTTCCTCACCCCACAGGCAATCTCTCGGCAAGACTTGCCTTCATAAATATGACCTTTTGACCCTTTGTGTCAACCTTTGCGCTGTTCTACGTAGCCTGCTGGATGTATAGCCTCAGACTAATCTATGGTGAAGTTGTTCTGCCTTTTGCTGATTGGAAATATGCTTCTTCGTCACTCTGGGACTCCTTCCCGACCTCTGGAACTAAGGACATCTCTCTTTCTCAGCAAATCGATCTTGCCTCTAGAGGTTAATGCGCTACCCTAGCGTCAATCCCTTTGTAGCTCTTCTGCCTCTCTGTAAATGCACTCGTTGGATATGGAATGCCTCCTCTAGCCTCACTGTGTCTGCCCCTCTCTTATTGCTTCGATCTCTGGCTCTTTCTCCGGAAACTAACTACTGCTACTCTAAAAATCGATTTGTCAATGAAATCGAACTATGAAGTGATTTCTCCATCACCACATCGACCTTCTCTTATAATCCATTGTTGTAGCACCAACGACCAAGATTAATACTTAATCAATGGATAGGATAATCTCTGGATTGATCCGTGTGAGTTTATAGACTATTCTCACCTTGACTTAATTAATACTGATTAATTATCCAATTTTCCTGAGTTTAGACTTAGGAAACATTAAAAAATTGGTTAATAATCTAATTAAGTCACTTCTAGGAGGAATTTCCAGAAAAAATTTCTGGGTTTTGGGGATCTCATGTATTTTAGCATGTCCACAAAGTTTCATGTTTAGAACACATCTGATGTTACAAAAGCAAACACTATCATGATGAATGATGTTTGGGAGGTAGCGTTTAGCACTGAGGGTAGGTCAGTTGTGGGCTCTCGATGGATCTACAAGATCAAGTACATTGCAAATGGCAGCGTAGAGAAGTATAAGGCTAGCTTTTTGGCAAAGGGGTATGCTCAGCAAGAAGGGATATATTATTAGGAGACCTTCACCCCAGTTTCCAGATATACTTTTATCTGGTCAGTAATTTCCCTAGCAACGCAGATGGGATGGTATATTCACCATATGGATGTCAAGACATCTTTCTTGAATGGGATGATAGAGGAGGTATACAACAAACATCCAGAGGGCTTTGAGACACATAAGCGGGGCACACATGTGTGCATATTGAAGAAGCTCTATACAGGCTCAAGCAGGCTCCCAGGGCATTGTATGGTCAGATTGGCAGCTACTTGCAACAGCTGGGATTCGTCAAGAGTGACGCAAATCCCAACCTTTACTATTTAATAGTAAAGGATGAGCCATTCACCCTAGTGTTGTATGTGGATGACTTATTTTTTACAGGTCATCAGGGCTCATAAAAGACTGCAAGAGGAACCTGGCAGTAGAGTTTGACATGAAGGACTTGGGATGATGTATTACTTCCCTAGCTTGGAAGTGTGGCAGAAAGATGAGGAGATCTTCCTTGGTCAATGGAGATATTTTGTAGAGATTCTGAAGAGATTCAGGATGCAAGATTGTAGACCCATGTCTACGCCATGATAACAAACTAGAGGAAGATAGATGCATCAGAGGACAAGGACATTGACCCTAACTTGTATAGACAACTTATTAATTGCCTCCTATATTTGGTAAACACCAGGCCAAATATCTTCTTCGTTGTCAACACTCTTAGTCAATTTATGGTGGGACTGAAGAGAGTGCATTGGACAACATTGAGGCACATTCTAAGGTATTTGTGCAGCACAGTCGAGTATGGGTTGAGATATACTTGAGGTGATGGTGTCAGACTATGTGGATTCACATATGCAGATTGGGAAGGTACTTCAATGGACAAAAAGAGTACATCAAGGTGTTTCTTCAGTGTTAGATCAGGGGTTGTCTCTTGGTGCAGCAGGAAGCATAAGTCAGTAGCACTGAGCTCTACAAATTAGAGTATATGGAAACCGACATAGCAATGTGTGAAGCTATATGACTTTGGAAGCTACTAGTGAGATTGTTTAGTTAGAGGATGGAGGTGACCAATATCTACTGTGCTAATCAAAGTTCCATCAGGATCTTTGAGAATCCAATGTTTCATGATAAGTCGAAACACATATATTTGATATCACTTCATCAGAGATCGTGTGCAGTGTAGTTCAATTCAGCAACATCATGTTCCCATAGAAGAGAAGGTTGCTGATATACTCACGAAAGCTCTAGGGAGAGCTAAGTTCGTATATTTCAGAGAACTTATGGGTATAGTGGAGAACCCATTTTAGTTGCAGGGAGAGGAGTTGTAGTAGTTGCAGCAACAACAACATGAGATCAATTGCATCATAGAGCATAGTTGGCAGCAGTACAAGGTGTATAGTGCAATGCCAATAGCAACGTAGATGAAAATTGGTTTAACTACAGTTGTGGCAGACGAATTAGAGTTTGTGTAGTGGTTTGGTGGATAGTGATAGGTAGTCACAATTTTCAGATATCAACAACGTGCATGGGAGGATGTTATGAGATAATAGAACACCTTCCTCTCTAAGAGGGAGTGTTAGTTTTGTAGCATCAGATAGGTGTTCTAGTCTTGAAATTGGTTAGAGAGGCTAAGAAACAAAAGAACTCCAAAAACCAAAAAACAAATTCAGGAGAAAACACCTAGAGATGGCTTAAATAAGTTAATTAATCAATAATTAAATATTTCTCAAGTCTAGCTTAGGAAAAGTGATTAATTAACAATATTTAATTGAGAAAGGTGAGAATTCTCTAAAAACTCACATGGATCAATTCAAGAATGATCTTAGCCATTGATGAGGATTTAATCATGGTCATGGGTGAGCCAACGAGAGATTATAAGAGGAGGTCAATGGGGTTGGAGCAAGACACACTTGAGGTCGAGTGGCTCGCTGAAATCGAGTCATCCAGCAACAACATCTAAGAATGGAAGAAGAGTCCGAGCCAAAGGTGACACAAAGACAAATATGGAGCAAAGACAGGGATTCTGGAGGAGATTCTAGTTCCGGAGAGTCAGTTATAGGAGGGCCAAGATTTCCTCAATGTTGCTATGCATGGATTGCGTAGGCAGCTTCAAAGGAGTAGTTTGATACAGCTGGAGTGAGGGTCAATTTAGTTGTTGGTGGTTGGAAGAAGGGCTAGCAAGTAATTCTCAGAGGCTGATTTGTGATGGACGTCTTGATCAAAGCAACTTTCAAGCAGTGCGAGTATGGCCTGCGCAGAGGCTGTGCAGAGGCTAATGCAGGGGTAGTTCAAATGGCTTGTTTGTGCTAGATTTGGAGCTAGATCAGTGTCAAGTGATACAAATTTGTCTCACTAATTTTTGTGGCTAGATTATATTGTGGGGGATTGTCAGTTTTCGAAAACCATATTGTACTCAGATTATTCACTGCTACATAATAATAAACCCTCATCTACTGCACCAATTTTCCCACATTGGGTTTTTCCCTAGACATTTGTCCAAAAACAATGGTGTCATATTTTTGGGTGTGCTCTATTTTCTCAGTTCCAATTTTATTTTCTGTAGCAGTTTTATTGTGAAAAAATTGCAGTGTGATTTATTCGTTGTTTGTCGTAGGAAATAAACTTCTTAATAATTAATCAATTAGAAGAATAATTTCCAGTTGTTGCGTTTTAGGAGAATTTTCACAATATCTTCCCCAACACTCTGTGACGGACCCTGTTTTGTATGTACATTGTTGTGCTACATGCCTTTGCCCATAGAAAATTGGGCATATCCTAGTCATATAACATCACCTTTGCTTCCCCACAATCGTTTTGATTTTCTATTTTGCAACCCCATTTTGTTGAGGGTTGTATGGTGTTTCTCTCCTTATGCCCTCCTTCACATAGAACCCTGTGAAGGAATTACCAATGTACTCACCTCCGTTATCCGTAAAAAGCACCTTGATCTTTGTGGTTGTCATATTCTCCACAAGAGCCTTGAACTCTTGGAAGTGACTGAAGACCTTGTCCTTTGTCATCCTAAAATAGATCTAGGTTTTCTTATAGTCATCAATGAAGGTCACAAAATTCTTGTAGCCCATGAGAGATCTGGTGGACATTGGACCACAAATATCTGAGTGTACTAACTACAAAAAAACACTAGAACTACTGCCACTCCTTGGGAACACTACCTTTGCGAACTTTCCAAGTACACACCCTATACACATCATCATGTTACGTGCTCAATTTTGGAACTCCATTCCCGGTCTCCCTGAGCAACCTGAGTGCTCCATGGTGTAAGTTGACCATCTTCTTATGCGACAACTCTCCCAAGTCTCTGCCACTATTGCTGATTAATTCCTTTGGAGAAATGTACTACAACTTGTACAATTTGTTGCTTTGAACCCCAATTTATTTGACCTTCTTCCAACTTTGGTGTTTGATGTACACCTTCTGCCCACAAAGTAGACACTATACCCCTTATCCTATAGTGCAAAAATTGAAATCAGGTTCATGCCCAAACCCAACACTTGCAACACATCTGTAAGATTGGTGTGCTTGCCTTACTCCTTCTGAACATTGATGGTACCTCTCCAGATTAGAGTACACTTTGTCTTGTTTCCCATATGAATTTGAAATTCCATCTCCTCTTTCTTATAATTGGAGAAATAGTCTCTAACCGACGTCATATGTGTTGACGCCCCACTATCTATATTTCAGACACCTATGGACGTGGATCTAGAGAGACAAGCTATGCGAGCGAATTCATCTTCCAATCTAGAAGACAAATCCTCAATGTTTGTTGAAGTTATTGTCTACTTCCCCTTCTTATCCTTCTTCTGATTAGGACATTGGCTGAGATAGCGACCATGTTGACCGCAACCAAAACATTTGGCCTTTGATAGGTCCTTCTTCTTCTTCTCTCCTTTCAATCTTTGTCCGTTATTGTCACCTTTCTTTGCCTTCCCCTTTCCTGCTAGGGCACATTTTCTTGCTCCATTGACCAAGATGAGCTTCAGATCCTGAGTGAAGTCACTCCATAGCTGATCCCAGTTTGGAAGTTTGTCTCGCCCTGAAATCACCTAGATGAACATGCTCCATTCCTTGGTAAAAACATTGAGTGCTATGCGCACTAACTCGTCATCATTTGGCTTGTCCCCTACTGCAACCAATTTCTTGTTGGAAAGTCAAACTCTGGTGAGATAGGATGTAATGTCTTCACCCCTATGCTACTTGATGGTCCTCAGCTTCTCTTGTTCTCATAAGGATGCTGGTACCGCTTCACTATGGTGTCCCACATCTCCTTCTCTATGCCTTTTCCTACAATATGTGGAACAATATGATTCTTATCAAGAATCATCCTCTTTGCTTTGGCATTCTCCTTGTAGGCAACCAGTTGTTGTGGATCTTTCAGTATGGCAATAATGTTCTCCGCAAACTCGTTCAAACCATACTCATCCAATAAGAATGTCATCCTGGCTCTTCACACACTAAAGTTGGAGGCTCCATCCAACCTGTCCTGATTTCTCAAACCCGCTGCAACCATCTCTAGAAATCTGCAAAACTCAAATAAACTAAAAAAAATCGAACTAGGTTAAAAACCCTTAGCTTCCTCTTCCAGTGCCCTATGTTGATTACTCCTACAAATACTTTGCGCCTAAACTTGGCTTTGAAACTATGTGAAATTTCCTTGATTGCAGCAACTGTAGTTTAATATTCTAACTTATGGAGTTTATTTGTCTTCAAAGAATTAATTCAACAAAGAATGATTAATTCACTACTATAATCTTCACAGATAAATATAATAACGGTGAAATAATGCACACACACAATATAGATAACACCAAGATTATTGGGCAATAGTCCCTGGAAAAATCCTAATGTGGGGAAAAATAGCTTGCAGATGAGGGTTTCTATTATTATTAATTCATCAGCGAAATTGAGAAATACAACAACTGCTTACCTTTCACTTGCAAAGCTCTGTCATGCAATTTTTTCCATTGGAAAATAAATATGGAAACTCAAGTTCCCTCTGCAAAATCAATTTGGCCTCTTCCCAACCTACTCCCACCTCCTCTTGCTACTCACACTAGTGACTAGACATGTGCATCACTAGCTCTTGAAAATTTGATTAGCCTTCGGAAATACGTTTTAGCAACCACATTGCCTCCTGCTACTCACTAAAGCCACTTGTGTTGGAAAATGTAACGAGGCTCGGTCTTCATTAATGTATTTGAGTCATTATATAATGTACTTATAAAAAGAATAAAGAAAAGAATTATTATTAGTATTATTATTATTATGACTTATTAATGCATGGCTTTCATTCTTGGGTCATCATGTCTTAGGTCAAAGTCCCCATTGAGGACTTCTAGGATTTATTCTGAGTTAATAGAGTCATAATACATTTAAAGAGACCCTTCTTGGGCTTTTGAATAAAAAGGTTTAGTATTGAGTCAAAAATAAATTATGTTACCTCCACAACAAGTCGACCTCAAGGAGGGCTATTCGACCTCACCTAAAGGCTATAAAAGAAGCAGTTCGAATACATTTGGAGCACATAATCATAAGCTAGTTTGATATCTCTCTAGAAGCCGGAAAAAGTGAGAAGTGGAGGAAGAGGGAAAAGGAAGTGCGAGTTTGGTCAAGGTGAAAGAATAGAGGAAAATCAATTTTTTGGTGTCTTTGTCTCTCTCTCTTGAGCCCTAGTTTGGGAGATCGAAGTTCCTTTGTGTTGCTATTGCTAGTTGCTCCATGTTGTTGTAGCCAAGACAAGTATAGGTCGAAGTTGCTATTGTTGGGTGTTGCTTCTCCAAGAAGTTGTAGTGGGCCAAGATTGAAGTCTTTCAGCCAATATTGAAGTCTCCAAAGCAACGTCGAAGTTACTGGGTCCAAGAAAGCGCTGCATAGTGCTGCTGCTGCCGCCAGGTCAAATAGGTTCATCTGCAAAGGAATAATAAGGCTGACTTGGTGTGGCTGAAAGTTTCTGTCAAGGCCTAAAGTCTTGGATTATCTAAGGAAAACTATTGAAGGAAGAATTACTGACTGGGTTTTCCCCTAGAGAGGGGTTTTACCCTGGATGCGTCCCTATATTTGGTGTCCATTGATTTATTTGCTATTGCTTTGATAATTGCTTGATGAACTAAAAGGAAAGAAGATATAAAGGAAATACAATAAGAAATCAAGAACATCACAAGTAATTATCAAGAATAAGAAAATTTTTCTGCCTTTTTGATTTTCTAACAACTCGCACCTCCTCCAGTAGCTAATCCCAACATTGGAACTTGAACTGTAGCCTCTGCAACTTGCACTAGGTAAATTGGAAGTGAGCACTAGCTAATTCACACCTCCTTGTACGACCTCTCTACAGATAAATTCGGCCTCACTTCTAGTCATTGGAATGTTGGAATCACGATGGCGAATTTCTCCAGAAATTCTCTCCCCAATATCTTTGCTAAAACCCCATAGCAGGTGTCTCCCTCTATGCCATTGTTTTCATAGCAAATCACACCACTGAGTCTTTATTGTGTCTTCTCTAAGAACTTGTCGACTTGCTCTTATTATTTCTCGTTGAATAACCAACCCCATCAAGTGTCTTTTCTAGAAGTCTCTAGAGAAAAATCAATTTTCCTCAATTAATTTTATTTAATTAACCAATTTTCCTAAGTTAGAGTTAGGAAAATGTTTAATAATTGGCTAATTAATCTAATTAAGGTGTTTCTTGCGAAAAATTTTCAGAGTATTGGAGAAAATGTGTTCCTTAGCCTCATAGAAACCATAAAGACTAGAGCACCTGTCCTTTGCTACCGAAAACTAACACAAGTTTCATTGGCTCCTATGCCCAGAAAATTTTTCAGATTTAAATTTATTTGAAAAATAGTTGGAAATCTAGATTCTAAGTACAAGGTTTTGAATGATTCACTTGTTAGGAGCTCAAAACCTTGATATTTGTTGCATATTTCTTGAGCAGCCACTAAAATGCCTAGATCTGCACTAAAATCACTATATACACAAGGGTAAAGATATCCAATAATAATCCCAATTCAATGTGTCTAACCTTGGATTAGATTTACATTAAATGTATCAACAAGTAAAATTTCCTAATCTAAAATAGAAATAAAAGGTTTTGGGTTCTCTAAAATAGAATGGGTGCTGCAATTTATATGAAGTATCCATATAAATATACCTTAGTTGATGGGTTGTGCTACACACGCCTCCTTAAATTGGTATTGCGATTTTCAAGGAAGTGGGCTTGGTCTACAAGAGAAGTTTCTGCCACTTGTGACTTAATAATCCTTTTGATTTTCAGCCCTGTTACTGCTCAAACTAGCAGGGGTCCTAGGCAGGGGATCCTATAGAGCAACTACTAGGTCAAGTGGCAATAATGGAGCAATATCCCATTGTCGCCTCAGCTAAAGCGCCCTGCTCTTTACGAACTTACACCAATGGGAGGAGTTCCGGTATGAGAGGAATCACTGTGATAGATGGATCAACGATAGGATATGAGGTGATTCCTAAAGCCTATTCACCATAGAGGCTCTTATAATGGGCTTGCTTGCTATATAGGCAAGATGAATGGCTCTCTTAGAAGGGGCTAGGAATTACCAAGACATAGGGATTGAGGAATGCTACTTGAAAAGAGGTACCCAAGATCAATGAATCCTAAAAGAAAAGGGCTTCTAGTGTCCTTTGTGAAATTGGAGTTTCAAGTTTGCAGGACCACAAAGAAGCCCAAGTAGACCCGAACAAGGCCAAGCGTTTGGTTTGTAGCAATAAATTGATGGTCTTGACTAGGTTGGGAGGAGAATAGGATCAAAGGAATTGAATTTATCTTGAAACTTGAGTTCAATGATCCTAATGAAGGCACTGACCCAAGGAAACATAGGGAGAAAAATGGTCTTCGAGCTAGGGCTTGCAATATCTTGGAATTCCAATGCCGGATCAAGCTCAAAATTGGAGGACCTCTCAAGAAGACCACAATGCATCTCCTGACAAATTTTCAATTATTTTTGATGGATACAAATGATTTCGCATGATGCCCTAGGAAGCCTTCTAGGGTTAGGCCTTAGAAAGAAGGGGAGGTGAAAAAGAGAGTTCTTTTGTGATCACCTTAGGACTAGACCAGTGCCTAGCCAATTGGGCCAATGGAGTCTAATGAATTCAATGTTTAGAGATACTTAATTCCAATCAAGGAGATCTCCAACAAATTTGTATGGCATTTAGCGCCAACTAGGTTACAAGGGAAATTGATATTTCTAAATATTTGCAAATGATGACTTATCAAGGTTATTAGGAGCCAAGCATATACCTATTACCCCTATGACAATAATCCACCATACTTCACACGAATCGTATGAAAAATCCCTCACAAAGACAAGATTACAACTTCACACTAAACTTAGGGCAACTTCACTAGCTTCATGAGCGAAAATATTTCATAGATAAACATGAGACATAATTTCGAAATAAAACATGAAAAGATACTCAAAATTATAGCGAAATTTTTCCAATCATCAATGTGCAGGAAAATAAAAATTCCAAGACAAGATTTAAGCTCTTCCAAACATCGAAATGCATTTAGAAATCCAATTCATTCATCAAAGAGGCTAGCTGGAAATTCTCAAGAAGAGATAGTCTGATCCAAAAATGTGATGAGAGAAATGAATGAGCCTGTCATCTATTTACACAATCCATAAGGGGGTTCAAATAGCCTATTATCCTAGAAATGCCCCTTAATAATAAAATAATGTACAATAATGACATGACTTGGTGACTGTTGATTTATGGTAGCATCGGATGTGCTCTAGCCTTGTAACTTTGTATATAGGCTAGGACACATGTATTCCATAAAACCCTGAAATGGTTTTGGAAAATCCCACTTAGAGATGATTTAATTAAAATAATTAATCGTTTTTTAATGTTTTCCTAAGTCTAAACTTAGGGAAACTGATTCATTAAAGGGTATTAATTAAACTAATTGTGAATCTTCTAGATAAAGTCATGGATCACCTCCAAGTTAATCTTAGCCCTTGATTATGTTTTAATCTTGGTCGTTGAATGTTCAACAGAAGAATATAAGGAGGGTGAGGGGCTTATGGAAAATTTATTGTGACACTTGAGCCATTGAGCATTTTCAAATTTGTGTGAGAAGACACAGCTTTTGATCAAGGATCAAATCACTAGGGCAGGGTTTCATAAGTGATTGTGATTCAGTGATCAAATCCAGAGAGGGGCAGAAGCAGAGACTGGTTAGGAGGACCAGTAGTGCATTTCAGTGAGAGGCAGAGGTGACACAGAGAGAGAAAACGCAGTTTTTTGAAGAGGTGACGCAGACCCTGGAGGAAATCATGTAGAAACAATGTAGTGTCTCTTGGAGTCAGTCCGGAGATAACTAGAGGCTGGGGTTTATGAGCCAAGAGGGCCAAAATCCAGTCTCAAACTAGCCAGATCAACGGCAGTAAGGGGTGACGCAATTCTTCAAGCTTGCCCACGCAGGCTTACGCAGATCCAGCATAGGCAATCACGCAGAGGCAGTGAGGGCTTCACTAGCGCTGTTTTTTTTAATCAGCCAGAGACTTGTAGAGTGAGGTATATCTCACAATTATATTTGTTGTCTAGATTTCTCTAAAGGGTTTGCCGGATGTTGGCACCCTAGTTGTATTCAAGATTTTGCTGCTTAATAATACAAACCCTGAGATCTGCTGCATCGGTTTTCCCAAGTTGGGTTTTTCCGGGGACTTAGTCCAAAAATAACTGTGTCAAATGTAAATGTTTTTCATTGTATTTTGTTCAGATTGTTTCATCACTTAGATTTATTCCGCAACATTATTTGTGTAGACTGCTTCAGAAACTACTTTGATATTTCACAGTCATGAAATAATTATGAAACATAATAGAAGAAGTAATTCAGATTTGTTGCAGTAGGAATCCAGATCTAGGATTTTTCACAGTGACAAGCCCCACCAAGATAGCTCCATAATACAAAGGTAAGCCTCTCAAGAGGGAAAAAGGGTAAATAAAATGAGTCGACAGGCCATTGAGGAGGCCTAATGGATTTGAAAGTGTGCCAAGGTGAGAGAATAGGCTCCAAACATAGTGATCAAGGGGGTGGCACCTTGATATCCAAGCAAATCGAGTATATGTCCCCAAGTGGGTGTGGGAACATAATGACATCCTCATGGGTCTCCAAGTGGATCGATAATGCCTGTATACCATCTACAAGGGCTAGAATGATGACATGGGCCCTCCCTCTCTCTCCGATGGTGGGATACATCCTCATTTGGGCCCTGGAACATCTACCAAGTGTGTGGTTCAAGTGTGAAGCCGACTGGGCATGGTAGTGGTCAAGGTGCATTATCCTTATCCAAAAAGGTGGGACATGAGTAATCAATGAATGGTGCTGAGGGATCCATGAAGTAGCACTCTTCAGTTTGCTATGGTGGAGGCCCATGGCTCTCAACGCTCACCTTACAAGTGCCGATGTGAACCTTTGGAGGGCTTAGACCCCATTTAGGGAGATCAAACCCCAAATGGAGACCCACCTGCAATCATGTATAAAATCTAATGCGTCCCATAAACTTCCAGTACAAGAAATCATTAGAGTAATCGAGTAAAAGAGCTTACAATCATGGAAAACAAGTGGACACTTCATAGTGCATGCCCTTCCATAGTGGACTTTGGCATGTATAGGTGTCTCCAAGCTCAATAAAAGGGTTAACCAATGTCTCTATTAGGTGATTTTAACCTTTAAATGGGGTGACATGTCCATGGTACATCCATCAAGTGGAAGGTGGCATGTGATATTGTAAATTTTTGTAGATGTTCTATTCTTGATGCAACTTTACTTTTTATCCCAATATTAGTTAGAAATCACATATACAATAAAGTAAAATGCTGATAGAACATACCGGTAGATCGACTGAAGACAAGAAAAAAATATATAAGTGTGTTGGTGCGTTACAACAGTCAGCAGGATGCTTCAACCAACAAAGTCTCAGTACGGTCAGCCAACCAGAAGTGTCACACAACCCTCTAGGACAGAGTTTCATTTGGTCAATGCTAGTCAAAACTGCTGCAGAAACCCTATGCCCAAAACAGAAAAGTGCTGCTGCTGAAATTTCCCACGTGTGGAGAGAAGAGCCTCCAAGGTCATCGAACCAATCAACTGAGGAGAGAGAAATGTGTGAAGATGAGATGAGTGAAAATGTCCTCCAATGTTGACCAATTTATATCCATCAATGAGGGTGTGTGACACAACCGTTGGGGCATAAAACCTTAAGGCCGAACTGCACATATTTTGAATAAATTCAAAATAAATGTTCTTCTCATCGGATCAAGATGATCTTTAGATCGATCTTGCACCTCTCCGAAAGAGGAGTCCAATAAAAATATTGGCATCTTCATCTGAGCATCACAACATGGAGTTTGGACCTAGCTGTCCAAAATTAACACTCCCTCTCAACTAGGAAGAACTCCATCCACCTGTGCAATCCAAACATCGTGTGTCATCCCGCCGTAACTTGCTTTGCTAGCTTCTTTATTTCAGAACAGCAGTGGGTCTGTCACAAAGACATCATTCTTGGCTGACAAATTCAGCCCAGAGGTTCGAAACCTCTATAGGACTCACAAAGAGTCTCATACCAACCCGAAGTTGGTTTACCTGACCCGAAGTCAGTTGGAGGTTTGAAACCTCACTATACCTGATCCCAGATCAAGCGGTTGTACCGTGCCATCCTAAATAGAGAGTACGACAATCTGTGATGCATCCATCAGTCTTTGCTACTAGTCTCTAGATTTTCCCACCTCACTGGCCAAATGAGAGGTACTTCCCATGAGTCTTGAACTCAATGGGTAGGATGCATACGGGGCACAGATCATGAGAGGTGAACCAACTCAATCATCATAACGGTGGGGCAGAAGCATACCAACAAGGTTCGACAAGCCTAGCCATGTGGTTGCTTATAGCTCCAAAAAGCTATCCCCAAATCCCCCCTAGAGCTCCAAGAGCTCATCGTTCAATAGGACCCTTTGCATAGGGTCGTTCCACGATACCAAGATTCTCACGAAAGGTTAGGAACTTGACCTTCCCCAGGGGCTTTGTGATTATATTTGGGACCTGCTAATCAGTTTCTATATGATCGAGCCTTACGACACATCACAGTACCATATCCCGGATAAAGTGGTACCTGATATCAATATGCTTGGATCGATTGTGGAACATGGGATTCTCGGACAACTGAATCCCACTCTGGTTATCATAGAGTATCACGGTGGTATCTAGCACATGCCTGAACAACTCACTGAAGAGATTTTGCAACCAAACTCCTTCACAACAGGCCATTCTTGCTGCAATGTATTCAGCCTCCGCGGTGCTCAAAGCCACCGAATTCTGCTTCCTGCTTATCCATGATATCGAAGCAGAACCAAGTGTGAAGCAACATCCAGATGTGCTCTTGCGATCCACCACACTGCCAGCCCAATCGACATCAGTATATTCATGGAGTGTCACACTCCCGACAGTGTATCATAGCCCATGGTTTATCGTGCCCCTACGAGTTGACATTAATCAGTAGGATTTTCTAGCACGGGCCCAGAAGCGCTGCCACTCAACTTCTTAAAGTTGAGCTCCATCGGTGTCGACACGAACTTACAGTCCACCATACCAAATCTTTCCAGAAGCTTCACAATGTATTTTCCTTGAGAAAGGAAAATCTCGCCAGGTCTCTGCCAGACCTCCAGGCCTAGGAAGTAATGCATCAGTCCTAGGTCCTTCATCTCGAACTCAGCAGCGAGTTCCATCGTGCACTGATGAATGAGAGGGTTAGCACCTGTCAAGAAGAGGTTGTCCACATACAGCACCAGAATGAGAGGCTTTTATCTATCAACCTTGAAGTAAAGGTTTGGATCAACATTACTACGAGTGAAGCTCAGCTTCATCAGGTAGCTATCTATCCTCTCGTACTAAGCTCTAGGTGCTTGCTTCAACCCATAGAGGGATTTATTCAACCTGGACACATGGGTGTCCCGATCCTGGACTTTGAACCTCAGAGGTTTGTCCACATATACCTCTTCCTTTATCGCACCATACAGAATTGCAGTCTTCACATTCATCTGATAAAGACTCCATCCTTGCGTAGCAGCAAGGGCTATGATAGATCGGATGGTGGTATATCAGGTCACAAGTACAAATATATCATCATAGTTTACGCCTTCCTTTTGAGAGAAGCCATAGGCAACGAATATTGCCTTGAACTTTTTAGCGCTTCCATCAGATCCATGCTTGATCTTGTAGAGCCATTTCAAGGTGACAACTGCTTTGTCCTCCGGTCTTGTTAGGTCCCTATATCACTAGTATAGTCCCTTATTATTGTTAGTGTAAACCCCTTATTGTTATTATTGTACCCTTGTAAGCCCCATTTTTTTATTATTGTGCCCTTGAATTATTATTGTTAGGTCGGCTAGGATTACATTGTGGCCCACTAGGATTACATTATGGCCCCATGGACTCCTATATATAGAAAGGAGGTTTTGTAAATTGTATCATCCAAGAATTGTTCATTCATGTAATGTATTGGAGGTTGCCCCCTCGAAGTGGCTTATTTCTAAAGCGTTGATATCTCTTTTCTTCACTTTTTGGAGCTGGTTTCACAACATTTGGTATCAGAGCTTTGGATTCTAGGGTTTCGCTGCTCCAAACAGGTCATCGTGGAATTTTCGCTATAAATTTTTTTCTACGAAGTTTCAGAAGCTGAAATTTTTTTTGTACGAAGCCGAAATCCTGATGAAGATTTTCTAAAAATTTTAGAGCTTGGTTCGCAATATTTTCGGAGATATGATTTGTGGAAGTTAGGTCTTTTTTCAGGCTCCTAAACAGGTCATCGTGACATTTGCGCTATAACTTTTTTTCTACTGAGGTTCAGAATCTGAAATTTTTATGGTGCGAAGCTGAAATCCTGAAGAAATGCATCAAAAAATTTCAAAGCTTGGTTCGCAATATGTTTGGAGATATGATCTGTGGAAGGTAGTGCTTTTTCAGGGTCCAGAATTTCATCTCAAAGAGGTGATCGTGGGAAAATTTCAATAACTCTCTCTCTGAGCATCGAATTGGAGTGCCGTAAAAGGTGGTCGCAAGTACACGGACTGTAGTTTCGTGGCTATCAATTTCAGAGGCGAAGGACGAAACAGTGACACGTGGCAAGTCGTACAAGTTTGTTATCCTGAACCAGTCCATAATTAGGTCATTGTGGGATATTGGACATAACTTTGTCTTGGAGAATACAAATCAAGTTAGACCTGTGGCATTCAAAAGAGAATTTAGAGGGATACTTCAGTGATGAATTTCAGATATTGAAGAGCCGCAATCATAGAGATAATCCAATTTCAATATCGAGCTCCTCAAAAGCAAGTAAAAGGTGTGTATTTTTTTTTCCGAATTGCATAAGTCTTGTTTGAAGAATCAAGTTGAATTGATTGCAAGGGCATATTGTAGAATATATATCAGTATTGGATTATAAAATGGCCCCTAAAAAGAATTCAACACCTATTAAGCCTTTGGAAAGCTCTACTATGACTCATGAAGACGAAGAATGGCAACATGACATATCAAAATTACAAGAGCAAGTGCAACAAATTTCGCTCTCGCAAAGAGCAACAAAAATGACATGGAAGTTTTGAAGAAAGGCATGGAAACTAAGATGGATGGTTTGAAGAAAGGCATGGAATCTAAGATAGATGGCATGGAATCTAAGATAGATGGCATGGAGGCTGGCATGGAATCTAAGATGGATGACATGGAAGCTAAGATCGATGAGAAAATGGAAAACATGAAGAATGTTCTAAAAGCAGACATGGAAGGTTTGACAAAGTTGATACAAGAAATGTTTCCTAATTGTGAAAAGATAGTAGAAGAACCTCATGATGAGAACAAAATAAATGTTAATCATGATTTCATAAACTCTAATGTTGGTGGGAAGAACCACCATATTCCAAAAATGGATATGAGGAAGTTTGATGGAAAGGATCCTGTAACATGGATACTACAGATGGAGCAATATTTTGATCTCCATAACGTGCAAAACACACAAAAGGTCCGCATTGCAACTTTACATTTAGAACAAAATACATTTGTATGGTATCGATGGCTTTGCTCCCATAAAAAAATTGTCACTTGGTCAATTTTTACGGAGGAAATGATAGCACATTATGAGGATACAAAGAGAAACACCTTCTTTAGCCAATTGATAAATCTCAAACAAAAGGGTTTAGTGGGGCAGCACATTGAGGACTTCCAAAAATTGAATATAAGGGTAACTGATATTCGAGAGGAACACAGGATTGATCTCTTCCTAGGCACTTTAAAGGATAACATCCAACATGAAGTTCGTATTTTGGAACCTGATTCATTGGAGAAGGCATTCAGGTTGGCAAGAAAAGTTGAATGTAAAATTATGGCGACAAGGAAGCCTACCACTCAATTCTATAAAGAAGGAAGTGTTGCTACGCCTAGATTTCCACAACCTACAAGGTTGACACCACAACAATTGGAAGAAAAAAGAGCAAAAAGGGCTTTGCTACAGTTGTGATAGCAAATACACTAAAGGTCATAAGTGTGCTGAGAAGAAATTATTTTACATAGATTGTGAAGAGGAAGAAGAAAATGAACAAGAAGAGGATATACACCAGGAACCAACCCTAGAAGAGGAAGAAATGAATCTGACCATATCGTGTAATGTAGTGGCAGGAATTACCACTCCTCAAACTCTCAAGATATAAGGACAAATCAAGAAGAAAAAGGTAATAGTGTTGATTGATTCAGGTAGCACCCATAATTTTATTCATTGTAAGGTAGCCAAGGAATTAAATTGTTTCCTATACCCAGCACCAGAATGTCAAGTGATGGTTGCAAATGGAGGAACTATAAATTTCTCTGGGAAATACCATAATATCAAGCTAACCATGGGGGAATATGTATTGACTAGTCCAATGCTTTCCATTCCTATGGGAGGTGCTGATGTTGTACTAGGAGTACAATGGTTACAATCTTTGGGGAGGGTAGCTTTTAATTTTCAAGAACTTTTCTTGAAATTTTTTTCAGAAGGAAAGGAAGTCGAATTACGGGGTATTGAAGGGAAGCCGGGAAGGATAATAAGCTCTAATGTCATGACAAAGCTTCTAAAGAAAGAACAACGAAGCGTAATTGCACAATTATGCTCACTAGACGTTCCGACATCAAAATCATCTATTTCGGCAGATCTCCAACAAGTCTTGGACAATCATTCCAAGGTGTTTGAAACTCCCAAAGGACTCCCACCTATTCGTGATCATGATCATGCTATTCATTTGATTCCAGGAAGTGTTCCTCCAAACATCAAGCCTTATAGATATCCTTACTTCCAAAAGAGAAAAATTGAACGTATGATTGCAGAAATGTTAGAGGCGGGTATAATTCAACCTAGTCAAAGTTTTTTCTCTGCTCTTGTAGTATTGGTACACAAGAAGGATGGATCATGGCGAATGTGTCCGGATTATAGGGAGCTCAATAAGCTCACCATTAAAGACAAATTTCCCATTCCTGTGATCGATGAATTATTGGATGAATTACATGGAGCAATTTATTTTACCAAGTTGGATCTTCGTTCAGGATATCATCAAATTAGAATGAAGACTGAAGATATTCTGAAAACAGCATTTCGAACTCATGAGGGTCATTATGAATTTTTGGTCATGCCTTTTGGCCTTACCAATGCACCTTCTACATTTCAAGGTTGATGAATTCCATTTTCAAACCCTTCCTTAGAAAATTTGTGCTAGTATTTTTTGATGATATACTAATCTACAACAGGTCTTGGAAGGATCATGTTGAACATGTTGACAGGGTGCTCAAACTATTGTAGGAGAAACAATTATATGCAAAAACATCCAAATGTTTCTTTGGAGTACAAGAGGTGGAATATCCGGGTCATATTGTATCTCACGAGGGTGTTAAAGTAGACCCTAACAAAATTAAAGCCATTAAGGAATGGAAAGTCCCCACAACCATAAAGAAGTTGCGAGGATTTCTCAAGTTAACAGGGTATTATCGCAAATTTGTTAAGAATTATGGGAGAATAGCAGGACCTCTAACAAAATTATTGAAGAAAGACGAATTTTCATGGACTCCTCAAGCAACTAAGGCCTTTGAACATCTTAAAGAGGCAATGTGCCTAGCACCGGTCTTAGCTACGCCAGACTTCACAAAAACCTTTATTGTGGAATGTGATGCCTCAAAAAATGGAATTGGTGCAGTTTTAATGCAGGAAGGAAGACCCATTGCTTTTGAAAGTCGTCCAATCAAAGGAAAGTATTTACAGAAACCTATTTATGAGAAGGAAATGTTAGCAACACTGCATGCACTAAAGAAATGGCGAACTTACCTAATGGAGAGACACTTCAAGGTAAAAACTGATCATGATAGTCTTAAACACTTTTTGGAACAAAGACTATCTTCAGAAGAGCAGCAAAAATGGGTCACAAAGATGTTGGGTTATGAATTTGAAATAATCTACAAAAAGGAAAGCTTAATGTTGTTGCAGATGCACTCTCAAGAAAGAATGAAGAGGTGGAAGCATTGCTTTGTGCCATTTCTATTATCCAACCAGATTGGATAACTGAAGCAAGAGATGAATGGAAGAAGGACAAAGATGTATGGACACTCATTCAAAAGTTGCAGCAAGATCCTAGTACATCCGATACATTTAGTTGGAAAAATGATTCCTTATGGTACAAAGATCGCTTATATCTTTGTAAGAATTCCCAACTAAAACAAAAGATTCTTCTCGAATTGCACACTTCTCCTTTAGGAGGACACTCAGGATTTTTAAAAACTTACCACAGGGTGAAGAAAGAATTTTTTTGGGATGGCCTTAAATCTGATATTCAAAAGTTTGTGGCGGAATGTTTGGTTTGCCAGCAGAATAAAGTGGAAACAATTAAGACCCCGGGACTTCTACAACCTTTATCCATTCCAAGTCAACGCTGGGAGGAGATTTCAATGGATTTTATCACAGGTTTACCTAAGTCCGAAGGAAAGAGTGTCATCATGGTGGTAGTTGATAGACTTACCAAGCATGCACACTTTTGTGCATTATCTCATCCATTTAAAGCAAGTACAGTTGCTACTACATTTATGGACACAATTCAAAAGCTACATGGAAACCCAAGGGTTATTGTGAGCGACAGAGATCCCATTTTTACTGGAAATTTTTGGACGAAGTTATTTTCTTGTTTGGGTACTCAATTAGCTCATACCTCATCTTATCATCCTCAATCTGATGGTCAAACTGAGATAGTAAATAAATGTTTGGAAGGATATCTTCGTTGTTTTGTATCTGATAAACAAACACAATGGGTCAAGTGGTTACCTCTTGCTGAATGGTGGTATAACACTTCCTTCCATACTGCAGCAAAAATGACCCCATTTATGGCACTTTATGGATATGATCCACCATCCATCACATCATCTTTAAGGGAAAATTTGAAGGTTCAAGCAGTGGAAGATCACATCGAGCATCAGCAAGAAGTTCTCCAACTCTTAAAGGATAACCTGAATTTGGCACAAAATCGAATGAAACAACAGGCAGATCAACATCGTAGCGAGAGAAGTTTTGATGTAGGAGATTGGGTATTTTTATGGCTACAACCATACAAACAAATGTACCTCAAGCAAGCTAAGAAGGATAATAAATTATCGCCAAAGTACTATGGTCCTTACAAGGTGTTGCAAAAGATTGGTACTATGGCATACAAATTGGAGCTTCTTGCTTCTTCGCGAGTACATCCAGTTTTCCATGTTTCATGCTTAAAGAAGGTTATAGGAGAAAATCTTCCAGTTCAAACAATATTGCCAGAACTTGATGAGGAAGGAAAAATCATATTGGAACCAGAAGCTGTCATGGAAACAAGAACTCGACAACTACGGAATCGATCAATTTCAGAGTATCTCATCAAGTGGAAGAACTTACCCACTGAAGATTCTACATGGGAGGATGAGAATTTTATACGGAAGCACCCGAAGCTACTCAAGTGTTGAGGACAACACTTTTTTGAAGGAGAGGGGCATGTTAGGTCCCTATATCACTAGTATAGCCCCTTATTATTGTTAGTGTAAACCCCTTATTGTTATTATTGTACCCTTGTAAGCCCCATTTTGTTATTATTGTGCCCTTAAATTATTATTGTTAGGTCGGCTAGGATTACATTGTGGCCCACTAGGATTACATTGTGGCCCACTAGGATTACATTATGGCCCTATGGACTCCTATATATAGAAAGGAGGTTTTGTAAATTGTATCATCCAATAATTGTTCATTCATGTAATGTATTGGAGGTTGCCCCCTCGAAGTGGCTTATTTCTAAGGCGTTGATATCTCTTTTCTTCTCTTTTTGGAGTTGGTTTCACAACAGGTCTTGGAACCACATCCCAGACATCATTCTTCATTATGGACTCATACTCTTTGTGCATAGCATCCTTCCATACTTGATGCTTTACGGCTTCCTCAAAATATCTAGGCTCAGTTTGCATAATAGTACTCATGGCTGCTAGATACACTTGGTATCTATTCAACTTCTTGCTTTCACGGAATGTCCCCCTTGAGGCCATATGTTCTTCAGCATCCTCGAGAGTGTCCCTGAGCCATGATGGTCTCTTCCTCATCGAAGGAGGTGGATCAATTAGGTCCATCGGTCCTTCAACATCGGGCATCGTCTCATCCTTCGGTTCTTCTTGATTTCCAGACCTTGCTTCATGATCTTCCTCAGATCTCGGAACATTGACTACTTTCCTCAGGGAAGCATCTTCGTCAAAGGTAACATCGTGGCATATCTCCACTACCCTTTGACCAGGCACATAGACTCTATAGGCCTTTGAAGTTTCGCTGTAGCCCACAAACATTCCCTTCTTCCCAGAAGCATCCAACTTGCTCCTCTTCTCCTTCGGCACATGAAAATAAACAGGACATCCAAAAACTCTAAAATGTGAGACGTCAGGTTTCTTACCAAAGAAAACCTCTTCAGGAGTTTTGGAGTCCAGAGCGGAATTGGGGCATCGATTTTGTATGTACACTGCAGTGTTCGCATCTTCTCCCCACAAAAACTTTGGTAGACCTTGGTCACATAGCATGGCACGGGAAACTTCCACAATGGTCCTATTCTTTTGTTCAGCAACGCCATTCTGCTCAGGAGTATAGACAGTTGTGGTCTCCCTCTTGATGTCAGCTTCTCTGCAAAAGTTATTGAACTCGTTCGTCTTATATTCAGTGCCATTATCGGTCTGTCGGATAGTATCACATGTCATTGCTCCTATTGGACTTCCTCCAACTTGGTAGAGTGTATCAACTCTAAACCCAATCGTGATAACTTCCTTGAAACTATTCTTCCAGATGCGCACCTTCCCATCAATGAATGTCACATTGAAACCTTTGTCTTCCATGGGTGAAATAGACACAAGGTTCTTCTTTAAATCGGGTACATAGAGTACATCCTGCAAGTGGAGGACTTGACCTTGAGACAAGTGGAGGGTCACAGTCCCTGTCCCTTTCACGGGATATGTGGCATTGTCTCCAAGGATAATTTCCAGATTAGTATCCTTCTCAACCATATCGTAAAGTGCTTCGAGTGCTCGAACCCAAGGAGGTGCCTTGAGGCACCACTATTCATCAACCAGACATCCATAGTGTCGGGTGGAGATGCAGCAGAGAGGGCAGATACAAGAATGAATTCATTTCTTTTATCAACAACATTTGATTCCTCATATCTAGAATTTCTCGACCTTTTGAAAGGTTGACCAGTTCCGCCGGAGGGAGCCTTCCTCTTCCCCTTGAACCTGTTGTTGCTTTGATTGCCATTCCTCCGGTTGTTGTTGTCATCATCATCATCAGGCGAATCCTTCTTGAAAGGGAATTCTCTAACATAGTGACCTGGCTTGTGACAAGTGTAACACTTGCCCTTATTTCCTTGGGCCCCTGCTCTTCCTTTGTTTCTTGGACCACCAAAGTTCTTCTTTCTAGAATGAGTAGCGAAGGCAGCATTTTCTTCCTTTTCATATTCCTTCATCCTTGTCTCTCCTTGTACGCATCTTGATAGTACTTCGTCAAAGTCAGGTATCATATTGTTATTGAGAATGGTAGTGTTGAACACATGCCATTCGGATGAGAGTCCTCCAAGTGCGGTGAGAACCATCTCTCGATCAGATATTGTCTCCCCAATAGCCAGCAGATTATTCCTGATCTCGATCAGCTTCAGAAAATATGATTGAACAGACTCATCCCTGCCTTTCTTCAGATTCTTCAATTTATTATTGAAGAATAGGACTTGATTCGCATTTTGTCCTTGAACATGTTGACCAACTTATCATACATCTCCTTGGATGTACCTAGCTCAGAGATGTAGGCAACCAAACTCTTATGAATGGAGTCCCTGATCATCAGCTTCATTTTGATTTCTCCCTTCCTATACTTTGTTTTGGCAGCAGTAGTTGCAGTGGATGGAGGCTCTTGAATTTTACCCTGCACGTAATCCATGACATCTTGGTCTTCCAACATAAGATCCAATGTCATCTTCCAGGCATGGAAGTCATCATTCCCAGTCAATTTGTCATCAACCTTAAAGCCATTGTAGTTAGAGGAACCCATGCTCTTCTTCGGTGATTGCTACAAGCTAGGGCTTTGTCTTCACCTTAGCTTTGATCCCATGCAAATTTTTGTAGATGTTCTATGCTTGATGGAACTTTACTTTTTATCCCAATATCAGTTATCAATCACATAAACAATAAACTAAAATGTTGATAGAACATACCAGTAGATCAACAGAAGACAAGCCAGAAATATATAAGTGTGTTGGTGCGTTACGGCGGTCAGCAGGATGCCTCAACCAACAAAGTCTCAATATGGTCATCCAACCAAAAGTTTCACACAACCCTCTAGGACAGCGTTTCAGGTCCGTTTGACCTTGCGTTGACCAAAGTCAATGCTGGTCAAAGCTGCTGCAGAAACCCTAGACTGAAAACAGAAAAGAGCTGTTGCTGAAATTTCCCACATGTGGAGAGAAGAGCCTCCAAGGTCATCGAACCAGTCAAATGATGAGAGAGAAATGTGTGAGGATGAGATGAGTGAAAATGTCCTCCAATGTTGACCAATTTATATCCATCAATGAGGGTGTGTGACACAATTGCTGGGGCACAAAACCTTAAGGCTGACCTGCACATATTTTGAATAAATTCAAAATAAATGTTCTTCTCATCGGATCAAGATGATCTTTAGATCGATATTGCACCTCTCTGAAAGAGGAGTCCAATAAAAATATTGGCATCTTCATCTGAGCATCACAACATGGAGTTTAGACCTAGTTGTCCAAAATTAACAGATATAATGATGGAGTGGAATGGGGATCAAGGGAGGCATCCAAGCGACATACCATTGTACAAGGGTAGATCCAATAGGGGAAGCCCACACTTGGGTATATGAGTGCAGGAGGGAGCAATCATGGTACATTAGTTACCCCGACATTTGTTTTTCCACCCTTCTTCATATGCCTTATGCCTTTGATTGTTTTTTCTTCATAACTGCTCGGGGCTCTAGGAGATGACAACATGATCTGTAGGGTTATAGCAGTTGATACCCCATTAAGGTGGGGAAGTTCATCGCCCACTAGGGGTTGGGATAATCATGGGTTCCTTAATGATGTAAATGGGATAATATCAAGAGCCCTAGGATTTGGGTGTTGGAAATACTAGGAGGGGGGTGAATCAATATTTCTTTTCAATTGTTATTATAACTAGTTAGATTCTACACAAAAATCAGAGAAATGATAATTTTATTATAGAAAGAAGGATAATTATCCTTTTACAAATGAAAGAGTACAATGATTGCTAAGCACCAACTTGGACTTCATGAGTCTCCAACCTCTAGGGCATCGACCCTATCTTCTCCAAGGCACCAACCTTGTGTTTAGGAGCTCCTACTCCAAGGACACCAATCTTTCTTCGCTTCTTCGCTAGACTATTAGTTCAAAGATGTTTTATTGCACAATTCTACATCACCAATTCTGCACCATACTGCACCGTTATTCAACACCACACTTCTCCTTTTCAACAAATAATATTGTTGCTCCAATGCACTAACTAATGATGCTTCATCAACAAGCCTGCAAGATGCACAAGATAGTATCCAAGATGCTCCAAAGAAACCTTCAATGTCTGTATGCTTTAAGACTGCACCTTACAAGATTGAAATCCTACATAGGTCAAGTTTGTTGCAGCTCAATCACAAGCTTGGAATTCTATGTTTGATGCAGAATTGTCACAGTCTTAGAGGCTGTCACAGAAAACCGAAAAACACATATATAAGCCTCAGGTCTGAATTTTCACAGGTGCCACAGGTTCAAGGTCTTGATCTTCAACAAGTTCGAGAATACAAGATATTGTCCACTAGTCTGAGCAATTGTTTCTCCACAGATGTGACCGATCTATCGCAAGTGTTACTGCCCACAGGTCTGAGATAGATAGGTATCCTTCTATAATTATGGGCTATCTCCGAGCTAGAAAAGATGACTGTTATAACTATGTGAGCTTCCTGTAGGTTACTAATCACAGTTCCAAAACCCTCCAAAACAGGCCACTAATCCGAGCTATGTCATGTAACTGCTCAACCACAGTATCTTTAGATGAGACAGGAATTCTAAGTTATTGTCCAAGCTATGTTATGAAGCTGCTGAAACGTGCCAAGGAGTCCAAACCACTATATCTCCAGATCACTGTAAATTTAAACAAATTCGAGCATCTGTAGTGCGGATTTAATAAGATCCTTTTTTTAAGCCCAAAGCAGAATATTCAGACTCCTTTTCTTCTTTGTTCACGAGCTGTAAACAATACCATAAGATTTTGTGATGATAACTACAGTGATGATGGAGAAATGAGGAAACCGAACGTATATATATATATATATTTTTTTATTTTTATTTTTTTAGAAAGGTGAAGAGACTTAAGGATTAGGCCGACATGAATTTAAGGTAAGGTCGGCTCACTGATAGAATTTTACCTTAAACTTGAAAAATCAATAACTTTCAAACCGCTAGGAGTTTTGGGCTGAATAATAGCTCGTTGGAGAGGAAAAATTATGGTTTGCAAGATGGTGTAGGTTTCATTAAGGAATTTTGGCTCTAAGGTAGAATTTTTTTTTTTTTAGTGTAACTAATTATTTATGAGTGCAGAAATGGAGGCAGGGCAGAATGCCTTTGAGTGTATGGCTTCTTCATGGTTTGATTTCTTGGTTGATTGTCTTCATGATCATGTCAAGCCTTCTTCAACATAGGGTCACAAGGTCAGTTGTACTTAAGATAATGCAAAGATATTTCATCAGTCAAATGCAGCATCATCATGTAGCCTTCATCATAAGAACATCAAGCTTCACATCATTGGAGATAGGACATGTCATCATATGTAAGTCTTATACTCCTTCATCAAGTGCAGTGATATAGTAGTCTTCCATTATGATCATCAAGATACATGACTGACACTTCTTTATCGTCATCTAGCATTATATTTCCATCAATGACAACCTAGATTAACAATCTTCCCCTTTGTCATTGATGGAAATATTCCACCTTTTTCTCCTCCTTTGACATCAATGGCAAATGGGGTGCCAATGTACTCCCCCTATCATGGTTCTCCCCCTGTTACGCTGCTCCTTTGCCTTGTTTTTTTCCTTAATGTGATGCAAGAGAAATAACCCCATCTTCTGACGAAGATATTCAAATGCTTTTCGTGGAAGGGGTTTTGTAAAGATATCTACAATTTGCTCCTTTGTATTGACGTATTCCAATTTGATATTTTGTTCAGCAACTTGTTCACAGAGAAAGTGGTTTTTGATTGGAATATGTTTAGCTTTGAGTGCATCACCAGATTCTTTGAAAGACTCATGGCGCTAGTGTTGTCACAAAAATTAGTGATTGGTTGCTTAGTTTCTATGTTGACATCCTTCAAAGCTTCCTTCATCGATAGTATTGTGTAGAAAAATCAACAGCAACTACATATTCGGCTTCAGTTGTAGAAAGAGATATAGATTATTGCTTTTTGCTGAGCCTTGATACAAGACAATCTCCCATAAAAAATGCATTTCCACTCCTACTTTTACGTTCATCCATGCTTCCAGGCCAATCAACATCGAAGTAAGTTGTTACAGTAAGAGTTGAGATATTAGGATACCAAAGACCGAAATCAGTAGATCCTTTCAAATATCTAAGTATTCTCTTCACAACTGCTAGATGAGACTGTTTAGTACTTGATTGAAATCTTGCCAGCATTCCAACTTCTTGCATAATGTCTGGCCTTGTGGCAGTTAAGTATAGGAGAGCTCCAATAATTGACCTATAAATAGTTGCATTGATGGGAGGGGAATCGTCATCTTTTCTTAATTTACAATATGTGGTCATTGGTGTGCTTATAGGGGCACATTCTTGCATCCCATATCTCTTGAGCATGTCTTTAAGATATTTTGCTTGAGATATAAACATGCTTGCAATGGTTTGAGATATTTGTAGCCCAAGAAAGTAAGATAAGTCACCAATCATTGACATTTCGAACCTTTTGGACATATTTAGAGAAAATTCATGGCTCATCCCATCATCATTGTTAGCAAAGATTAGATCATCAACGTATACAAGAGTGATCAAAAGTTTTTCCTTTTCCATCTTCATGTAGAGATTGATACCTACTACTCCCTTTTTGAAACCTTCTTGTTGCAGATAGTGATCCAAATTTGCATACCAATCTCTAGGGTCTTATTTCAACCCATCCAAGGCCTTTTTCAACTTGCATACAAAGTCTTTCCCTTCAGCTAGATCAAATCCTTCCAGTTGCTCCATGGAGACTTCTTCCTTGAGGTCTCCATTTAGAAATGTTGATTTTACATCCATTTGATAAATCTTGAATCCTTTTGAGCAGTTAAATGCACAAAAACATTCTTATAGCTTCTAATCGTGCTATTAGAGAAAAGGTTTCTTCAAAGACAATTCCTTCAATTTGTGAGTATCCTTTGCAAACAAGCCTAGCTTTATTTCTGATAATTTGTCCATCCTCATTCATCTTGTTTTTGAATACCCATTTTGTTCCAATTTTATTTTTATCTTCTGGATGAGGTATTAGCTCCCAAGTCTCATTCTTTTCGATTTGAGTCATTTCTTCTTCCATGGCTCTTATCCAGTGAGGATCTTTACTTGCTTGGGAAAAAATTTCAGGTTCCATTAAAGATAAGAGAGCAACATCATCTTTTCTTGGAGTGATTGTCATTGTTCTTCGAGTTTGAATTCCTTCATCTATATTCCGGATAATTTGTTCTTTCGGATGATATTTTTTAAGGAATTTGATCTTAGAGGGAGTTTGTGAAGGTTGACTTTGACGTTTTTCATCCTTTTCTTCTTTTTTAGGTTCTTCTTTGCTTTCTTCAAGGAAGGGCTCAACTTCCTGATCTTCAATTTTCTTTTCTGGAAGGGCTTCATCGATCTTCACATCAATGCTTTCCACTATTTTTCGTAGACGTTTGTTGTAACATTTGTAAGCTTTGCTCCTAGTGGAATATCCAAGAAATATTCTTTCGTCAACACGAGAATCAAATTTTCCTAGTGAGTCATCATTAATTTTTATGAAGCATTTGCTTCCAAAAGTCCTAAAATATTTTACTGAAGCAGGTCTTCCAGAGGTTTTGATGTTGAGAAATCCTTAGTTTTGTGGTTGGTTCTAGTTTTCTTTCCATGTTGGCATGGGCCACATACAACTTGATTTGGCTTGAACATTTTATGAATGTCCCTTACTGCATTAATTTTGCTGATATTAATCAAGTTATCAAAACTTGTATGCCCCAATCGCTTGTGCCATAACCAACTTTCATTTGTTTGACTCAAGCAACTTTTTTCTTGGATTTTTCTTAGAATGTAAACATTATCTGGTGTTCTTACTCCTTTTGCCACAAGTTCTCCTGAGGATGAGTCTCTTATTTCACAATTGTTTGTACTAAATACAACATTATGACCTTGGTCACATTTTTGGCTAACACTTAGGAGATTGTGTTTGAGCCCTTCTACCAACAAAGTATTTTGAGCCTTTCATTGTCCATTGACGAGGGTAGCAGTTCTTTTTCCAGTGATTTTAGTAGATCCACTTCCAAAGGATACATTTCCATTCTTTTTGTTCAAAGAGACAAACCTCTTTTGGTCACCTGTCATATGTCTTGAACATCCACTATCCATGAATCAATGATTTTCATCACTATGAGCACATAGTGCTAGGTCACATTTATCCGTATTGAGATTCACCTTTTTAGCTTCCTCTCTTTTGAGTTGGAAATTTTGTTCATTATGATCATAATTGTTACATAATCAGCAAGTCGGATCAAACTTAGCCAAAAAATCAATAGAATTGTAATTTTTTATTTGTCCTTTCTCTTTGCGACCGCATAGTTTGTTTGTTTGATCTTTCAATCTCGGTGCTTCATTATTATGAGCCTTGCAATGCTTAGCTTGATGACCAAAGTTTTTACAATAGTAACAATACGCAAGAAATATAGTTTGGTACTTGTTTTGATAGCCATAACTTGAATCAACATTCTTCCTTGGAGTTGCTCTTCCTTCATATCGTGGATTTATATGGGCCTTTGATCTTGGCGAGATAACTTTTCTTCTTTTGGATGGCATAACTCCTTGCATTATCCTTAGTAATTGATGATTCTCCTTTGAAACCAATCCCAGATTTGTCATATTGAGGTTTTGGAATATTAAGGATGTTATCAAGTGCTTGAGAGCTTTTCCAACTCATTTTGACTTGCTCCAACTCCTTTGTTAGAGATACTATTTCAGATTCATGTTTTTCACAGATATCTTCTTTTTCTTTTAGCTTATTGTTCAATAAGTCTTCCCTTATTTTTGCTTCCTCCTTTTCGACTTTGATAGAAATGATCTTCTTTCGTAAATTCTCATTCTCTTCAATGACACTCATTAGTGATTCATCCACATTTCCTTCACCTTCTAGTTTTGAATCATCATCATTTGTGAATGCCATGAATAACATTTCTTTGCTTCCAACATAGTCATTTTCTTCATCAGATTCATCTTCACCTCTATTGTGATGAGGGAAATTTCTAGTTGATTTTGTCTTGATGACTACAAATTCATCGTCATCAGACTCATATTGTTTGGAGAAGTAGTTCTTCTTATTAAACCATTTCTTTTTGTATATCATCCTCGTAGAATCCTCTTCATCATCACTATCATGTTTATGAGGACATTTTGTAGCTTAATGATCTATTCTTTCACATTTGAAACAAATAAGAGGGTACTTATCTTTTAGCTTGGATCCCTACTTTAGTCTTCGAACAAATTGAGCTAATTCAGATTCAGCATCGGAGTCATCACTGTTGTTATTCAATCCTTTTCCTCTTTTTGTTGACTTTGAGGCTTCGAATGTTGCTTGTTTGGAATTTGAAATTCCTTTCCTCATCTTATAAGCAATGAAAATTCCATGAAGTTCATCCATCTTAAGAGTATCTAGGTCCTTCAATTCTTCTATGGCACTTACTTTGGAATCAAATCTGTTAGGAAGAAATCTTAGGATTTTTTGAACAACAATGCTTTCTTCAACATTTTGTCCTAACCCTTTAAGAGAGTTGACCACTTCAGCTACTCGGAGAAAGTACGATGCAATACCTTCTTCGTCTTCCATTTTCAGACTTTTGAATTGATTCCTATGTGTTTGAAGCTTTGCCTTCTTAACTTTGGAGTCCCCATCATATAGGGCAACCAACTTATCCCATATTTCTTTGGTCGAGTCACAATTCATGACTTTTGTGACTTCAGAATCAGAGATTCCACTAGTAATGGAATTTAGAGCTTTGGCATTAGCAATGTAGGCTTTTCTTTCCTCTGGATTAGTTGGAAGAGTGGAGGGAGCTTTGTACCCATTCAAAACAGAATGCCATACTTCAGGTCCAAGGACATTAAATTGTAGGAAATCCTCTTCTTCCAAGAACCAAAGTTTGTTCCATCGAACATAGGCAACTTCCCTGTCACTTCTATATTCTTCATTGTGTCTAAGAATCCTTCTTCCAGCTATTGGGCTGATAATGAAGAACCTGGCTCTAAAACCAATTGTTGGAAATATTGAGAGGGGGGTGAATCGATATTCTTTTTCAATTGTTATTATAACTAGTTAGATTCTACACAAAAATAACATAAATGATAATTTTATTATAGAAAGAAGGATAATTATCCCTTTACAAATGAAAGAGTACAATGATTGCCAAGCAGCAACTTAGACTTTATGAGGCTCCGACCTCTAGGGCATCGACCCTATCTTCTCCAAGGCACCAACCTTGTGTTTAGGAGCTCCTACTCCAAGGACACCAATCCTTTATTCGCTTCTTCACTAGACTATCAGTTCAAAGATGTTTTATTGCACAATTCTACATCACCAATTTTGCACCATACTACACCGTTTATTCAACACCACACTTCTCCTTTTCAACAAATAATATTGTTGCTCCATTGCACTAGCTAATGATGCTTCATCAACAAGCCTACAAGATGCTCAAGATAGTATCCAAGATGCTCCAAAGAAACCTTCAAAGTCTGTATGATCTAAGACTGCACCTTACAAGATTGAAATCCTCCATAGGTCAAGTTTGTTGCAACTCAATCACAAGCCTAGAAATCTATGTTTGATGCAGAATTTTCATAGGCTCAGAGGCTGTCACAGAAAGCCGAAAAACACAGAGTATAAGCCTTTAGGTCCGAATTTTTATAGGTGCCATAGGTTCAAGGTCTTGATCTTCAATAAGTTCGAGCATACAAGATATTGTCCACTAGCCTGAGCAACTGTTTCTCCACAGATGTGACTGATCTATCACAAGAGTTACTGCCCAGAGGTCCGAGATAGATAGGTATCCTTCTATAATTTTGGGCTATCTCCAAGCTAGAAAAGATGACTATTATACCTGTCTGAGCTTCTTGTAGGTTACTAATCACAGTTCCAAAACCCTCTACAACAGGCCACTAATCTGAGCTATGTCATGTAACTGTTGAACCACAGTATCTTCAGATGAGCCAAGAATTCCGAGTTACTGTCCAAGCTACGTTATGAAGCTACTGAAACGTGCCAAGGAGTTCGAATCATTGTATCTCCAGATCATTGTAACTTTAAACAAATTTGAGCATTTTTAGTGTGGATTTAATAAGATCCTTTTTTTAAGCCCAAAGCAGAATATTCAGACTCCTTTTCTTCTTTGTTCATGAGCTGTGAACAATACCTTAATATTATGTGATGATAACCGCAGTGATGATGAAGAAATGAGGAAACATAATCTATATATATAGGAATGTGTTGCTAGAAAGGTGAGAGACATTTCTTTTGGATTAGGCCGACATGCATTTAAGGTAAGGTCTGTCGACTGATAGAATTTTACCTTAAACTTGAAAAGTCAATAACTCTCAAACCGCTTGGAGTTTCGGGCTGAATAATAGCTCATTGGAAAGGAAAAATTATGCTCTTCAAGATGGTGTATGTTTCATTAAGGAATTTTGCCTCTAAGGTGGCAAAACAATATTTTTTAATGTGACTGATTATTTATGAGTGCAGAAATGGAGGCATGGCAGAATGCGTTTGAGTGTATGGCTTCTTCATAGTTTGATTTCTTGGTTGATTGTATTCATATTCATGTGAAGCCTTCTTCAAAATAGGGTCACAAGGTCAGTTGTCCTTACGATAGTGGAGATATATTTCATCAATCAAATGCAACATCATTATGTACTCTTCATGATAAGGACATCAAGCTTCACATCATTGGAGATAGGACATGTCATCATGTGTATGCTTCTAGTCCTTCATCAAGTGCAGTGATATGGTAGTCTTCCATTATGATCATCAAGATACATGATTGACACTTCTTTATCATCACCTAGCATCCTATTTCCATCAATGACAACCTAGATTAACAATCTCCCCCTTTGTCATTGATGGAAATATTCCACCTTTTTCTCCCCCTTTGACATCAATGGCAAATGGGGTGCCAACGTACTCCCCTATCATGTTTCTCCCCCTGTTATGTTGCTCCTTTGTTTTGTTTTTTTCCTTAATGTGATGCAAGAGCAATAGCTCCCATATTCTGGTGAAGATATTCAAATTTCAAATGCTTGTCGTGGAATGGGTTTTGTAATGATATTTGCAATTTTCTCCTTTGTATTGACGTATTACAACTTGATATTTTGTTCAGAAACTTGTTCATGGAGAAAGTGGTATTTGATAGGAATATTTTTGGTCTTTGAGTGCATCACCAGATTCTTTGAAAGACTGATGGCACTAGTGTTGTCACCAAAAGTAGTGATTGGTTGCTTAGTTTCTATGTTGACATCCTTTAAAGCTTCCTTCATCCATAGTATTTGTGTACAATAATCAGCAACATCTATATATTCGGCTTCAGTTGTAGAAAGAGATATAGATGATTGCTTTTTTCTGAGCCAAGATACAAGACAATCTCCCATAAAAAATGCATTTCCACTACTACTTTTTTGATCATCCACGCTTCCAGCCCAATTAGCATCGGAGTAATCTGTTACAGTAAGAGTTGAGCTCTTAGGATACCAAAGACGGAAATCGGTAGTTACTTTCTAATATCTAAGTATTCTCTACACAACTGCTAGATGAGAGTGTATAGGACTTGATTGAAATCCTTCCGCCATTCGAACTGCTTGCATAATGTCTGGCCTTGTGGCAGTTAAGTATAGGAGAGCTCCAATAATTGACCTATAAAGAGTTTCATCGATGAGAGGGGAATCATCATATTTTCTTAATTTACAATCCGTGGTCATTGGTGTGCTTATAGGGCACAATTTTCCATCCCCTATCTCTTGAGCATTTCTTTTAGATATTTTTCTTGAGATATAAACATGCCTGCAGTGGCTTGAGATATTTGTAGCCCAAGAAGGTAAGATAAGTCACCAATCATTGACATTTCGAACCTTTTGGACATATTTAGAGCAAATTCATGGCTCATCCCATCATCATTGCAGGGAAATATTAGAGCATCAACGTATACAAGAGTGATCAAAAGTTTTTCCTTTTCCATCTTCATGTAGAGATTGCTACCTGCTACTCCCTTTTTGAAACCTTCTTGTTGCAGATAGTGATCCAACTTTGCATACCAATCTCTAGGGGCTTGTTTCAATCCATACAAGGCCTTTTTCAACTTGCATACAAAGTATTTCCCTTCAGCTAGATCAAATCCTTCCAGTTACTCCATGTAGACGTCTTCCTTGAGGTCTCCATTCAAAAACTATGATTTTACATCCATTTGATAAATCTTGAATCCTTTTGAGTAGGTAAATGAAAAAACATTCTTATAGCTTCCAATTGTGTTACTAGAGAAAAGGTTTCTTCAAATTCAATTCCTTCAATTTGTGAGTATCCTTTGCAAACAAGCTTAGCTTTATTTCTGATAATTTTTCCATCCTCATTCATCTTGTTTTTTAATACCCATTTTGTTCCAATTATATTTTTATCTTCTGGACGAGGTACTAGCTCCCATGTCTCATTCTTTTTGATTTTGAGACACTTCTTCTTCCATGGCTCTTATCCAATGAGGATCTTTACTTGCTTGGGAAAAATTTTCATATTCTATTAAAGATAAGAGAGCAACATCATCTTTTTGTGGAGTGTTTGTCATCCTTCTTCGAGTTTGAATTCCTTCATCTATATTCCTGATAATCTATTCTTCTGAATGATGTTTTTGAAGGAATTTGATCTTAGAGGGAGTTTGTGAAGGTGCACTTTGAGGTTTTTCATCCTTTTCTTCTTTTTTAGGTTTTTCTTCACTTTCTTCAAGGAGGGGCTCAACTTCATGATCTTCAATTTTCTTTTCTTGAAGGGCTTTATCGATCTTCACATCAGTGCTTTCCACTATTTTCCGTAGACGATTGTTGTAACATTTGTAAGCTTTGCTCTTAGTGGAATATCCAAGAAATATTCCTTTGTCAACCCGAGAATCAAATTTTCCTAGTGAGACATCATTGATATTTATGAAGCATTTGCTTCCAAAAACCCTGAAATATTTTATTGAAGCAGGTCTTCCTTTCCATAATTCATCAGGAGTCTTTTCATTATTTGGTCTTAGTTGAGTTCGATTTAAGGTATAAACTGTAGTCTGAACTGCTTCTCTCCAAAATTTTGGCTGCAACTCAGCTTCTTGTAGCATTGTCCTTTCCATTTCTTGAATAGTTCGGTTCCTTCTTCAACTACTCCATTTTGCTTGGGTGTCCTAGCAACGGAGAGTTTTCTTTCGAGTCCATGCACTTTATAGAATTCATCAAATTATTTTGAAGTGAATTCTCTTCCTCTATCTGTTCCAAGACATTTAATCTTAGAATCTTTCTCATTTTCAGCAAGAGCTTTAAAATTATTAAAACATTGAAATGCTTCGGATGTATATTTTATGAAATATACCCACATCATTCTAGTATAGTCATCAACAAATAAAGCAAAGTACCTTTCAGCTTGAAGAGCTGGAGTTCTAGTTGGCCCACATAAATCTGCATGAATGATCTCCAGAGGTTTTGATGTTGAGAGATCCTTAGTTTTGAGGCTGGTTCTAGTTTGCTTTCCATGTTGGAATGGGCCACATCCACATAAATCTGCATGAATGATCTCCAGAGGTTTTGATGTTGAGAGATCCTTAGTTTTGAGGCTGGTTCTAGTTTGCTTTCCATGTTGGAATCGGCCACATACAACTTGATTTAGCTTGAAAATTTTTGGAATATCCCTTACTGCATTAATTTTGCTGATATTAATCAAGTTATCAAAACTTGTATGCCCCAATCGCTTGTGCCATAACCAACTTTCATTTGTTTGACTCAAGTAAAATTTTTCTTCTTGGATTTTGCTTAGAATGTAAATGGTATCTAGTGTTCTTACTCCTTTTGCCACAAGTTCTCCTGAGGATGAGTCTCTTATTTCACAATTTTTTGTACTAAAGACAACATTATGTGCTTGGTCACAAATTTTTCTAACACTTAAGAGATTGTGTTTGAGCCATTCTACCAGCAAAGTATTTTGAGCCTTTCCTTGTCCTTTGACGAGGGTAGAAATTCTTTTTCTAGTGATTTTAGCAGATCCACTTCCAAACGATACATTTCCATTATTTTTGTTCAAAAAGACAAACTTATTTTGGTCACCTGTTATATGTCTTGAACATCCACTATCCACGAATCAATGATTTTCATCACTATGAGCACATAAAGCTAGGCCACATTTATCCGTACTGAGATTGACCCTTTTAGCTTCCTCTCTTTTGAGTGGAAAATTTTGTTCATTATGATCATAATTATTACATAATGAGCAAGTCAGATCAAACTTAGCCAAGGGTTCAAAAGAATTGTAAGTTTTGATTTGTCCTTCCTCTTTGGGACAACATAGTTTGTTTGTTTGATCTTCAATCTTGGTGCTTCATTCCTATGAGCCTTGCAATGCTTAGCTTGATGACCAAAGTTTTTGCAATAGTAACAATACCCAAGAAAGATAGTTTGGTATCAATTCTGATAGCCATAACTTGAATCAACATTCTTCCTTGGAGTTGCTCTTCCTTCATATCTTGGATTTGAGATGGGCCTTTGTTCTTGGCGAGATAACTTTTCTTCTTTTGGATGGCATAACTCCTTGCATTATCCTTAGTACTTGATGATTCTCCTTTGAAACCAATCCTAGATTTGTCATATTGAGGTTTTTGAGTATTAAGGATGTTATCAAGTGCTTGAGAGCTTTGCCAACTCTTTTTGACTTGCTCCAACTCCTTTCTTCGAGATACTATTTCAGCTTCACGATTTTCACAGATATCTTCTTTTTCTTTTAGCTTATTGTTCAATAAGTCTTCCCTTATTTTTGTTTCCTCCTTTTCTACTTTGAGAGAAATGATCTTCTTTCGTAAATTCTCATCATTAACCTTTCATGATCCACATTTCCTTAACCTTCTAGTTCTGAATCATCCTCCTTTGTGAATTCCATGAATAACACTTCTTTGCTTCCAACATAGTCATTTTCTTCATCTGATTCATCATCACCTCCATTGTGATGAGAGAAATTTCTAGTTGGTTTCTTCTTGATGACTACAAATTCATCTTCATCAAACTCATCTTGTTTGGAGATGAAGTTCTTATTATTAAACAATTTCGTTTTGTATACCATCCTTTTAGAATCCTCTTCATCATCACTATCATGTTTATGAGGACATTTTGCAGCATTATGACCTATTCTTCCACATTTGAAACAAATAAGAGGGTACTTATCTTTTAGCTTGGATCCCTTATTTTGTCTTCGAACAAATTGAGCTAATTCGGTTTCAGCATCGGAGTCATCACTGTTGTTATTCCATCCTTTTCCTCTTTTTGTTGACTTTGAGGCTTTGAATGTTGCTTGTTTGGAATTTGGAATTCCTTTCCTCATCTTATAAGCAATGAGAATTCCATGAAGTTCATCCATCTTAAGAGTATCTAGGTCCTTCATTTCTTCTATGGCACTTGCTTTGGAGTCAAATATGTTAGGAAGAGATCTTAGGATTTTTTGCACAACAATGCTTTCTTCAACATTTTCTCGTAACCCTTTAAGAAAGTTGACCACTTCAGCTACTCGGAGAAAGTATGATGCAATATCTCTTTGTCATCCATTTTCAGAATTTCGAATTGACTTCTATGTGTTTGAAGCTTTTCCTTCTTAACTTTTGAGTCCCCATCATATAGGGCAACCAACTTATCCCATACTTCTTTGGTTGAGTCACAATTCATGACTTTTGTGAATTCAGAATTAGAGATTCCACTAATAATGGAATTTAGAGCTTTGGCATTAGCAACGTAAGCTTTTATTTCCTCTGGATTAGTGGGAAGAGTGGAGGGAGCTTTGTACCCATTCAAAACAGAATGCCACACTTCAGGTCCAAGGGACATTAAATGGTAGGAGATCCTCTTCTTCCAAAAACCAAAGTTCGTTCCATTGAACATAGACAGCTCCCTTATCACTTCTATATTCTTCATTGTGTCTAAGAATCCTTCTTCCAACTGTTAAGCTGATAATGAAGAACCTGGCTCTGAAACCAATTGTTGGAAATACTGAGAGGGGGGTGAATCAGTGTTTCTTTTCAATAGTTATTATATCCAATTAGATTCTACACAAAAATCAGAGAAATTATAATTTTGTTATAGATAGAAGGATAATTATCCTTTTACAGATGAAACAGTACAATGATTGCCAAGCAACAACTTAAACTTTATGAGGCTCCAACCTCTAGGACATCGACCCTATCTTCTCCAAGGCACCAACCTTGTGTTTAGGAGCTCCTACTCCAAGGACACCAACCCTTTCTTCGCTTCTTCACTAGACTATCAATTCAAAGATATTTTATTGCACCAGTCTTCATCACCAATTCTGCACCATATTGCACCATGTATTTAGCACCACACTTCTCCTTTTCAACAAATAATACTGTTGCTCCAATGCACTAGCTATTGATGCTTCATCAACAAGCCTGCAAGATGCTCAAGATAGTATCTAAGATGATCTAAAGAGACCTTCAAAATTTGTATTCTCTAGGAATGCACCTAACAAGATTGAAATCCTCCATAGGTCAAGTTTGTTGCAACTCAATTGCAAGCCGTTAATTCTATGTTTGATGAAAAATTGTCATAGGCTCAGAGGTTGTCACAAAAATCCAAAAAACATAGAGTATAAACCTCAGGTCCAAATTTTTATAGGTGCCATAGGTTCGAGGTCTTGATCTTCAACAAGTTCGAGCATACAAGATATTGTCCACTAGTCTGAGCAACTGTTTCTCCACAGATGTGTTCGATCTATCACAAGTGTTACCGCCCATAGGTCTGAGATAGATAGGTATCCCTATATAATTCTGGGCTATCTCCGAGCTAGAAAATATGACTGTTATACCTGTCTGAGCTTCCTGTAGGTTACTAATCACAGTTCCAAAACCCTCCACAACAGGCCACTAATTCGAGCTATGTCATGTAATTGTTGAACCACAGTGTATTCAGATGAGATAAGAATTCCGAGT
This sequence comes from Pinus albicaulis, assembly GCA_034641835.2. Lineage (NCBI taxonomy): Eukaryota > Viridiplantae > Streptophyta > Pinopsida > Pinales > Pinaceae > Pinus > Pinus albicaulis. The sequence goes on along the minus strand of CM076570.1, from coordinate 960,883,070 downwards.
TACTGTCCAAGCTATGTTATGAAGCTACTGAAATGTGCCAAGGAGTCCGAACCACTGTATCTCCCGATCACTGTAACTTTAAACAAATTCGAGCATTTGTAGTATGGAGCCCAAAGCAGAATATTCAGACTCCTTTTCTTCTTTGTTCACGAGCTGTGAACAATACCTTAATCTTCTGTGATGATAACCGTAGTGATGATGGATAAATGAGGAAACAGAATCTATATATATAAGAATTTGTTGCTAGAAAGGTGAGAGATATGTCTTAAGGATTAGGCCGACATGAATTTAAGATAAGGTCGGCTCATTGATAGAATATTACCTTAAACTTGAAAAATCGATAACTTTCAAACCACTTGGAGTTTCGGGCTAAATAATAGCTCGTTGGAAAGGAAAAATTATGCTCTTCAAGATGGTGTAGGTTTCATTAAGGAATTTTGCATCTAAGGTAGCAAAACAATAATTTTTAGTGTGACCGATTATTTATGAGTGCAGAAATGGAGGCAGGGCGGAATGCCTTTGACTGTATGGCTTCTTCATGGTTTGATTTCTTGGTTGATTGTCTTCATAATCATGTCAAGCCTTCTTCAACATAGGGTCACAATGTCAGTTGTCCTTAAGATAGTGGAGAGATATTTCATCAATCAAATGCAACATCATTATGTAGTCTTCATCATAAGGACATAAAGCTTCACATCATTGGAGATAGGACATGTCATCATGTGTATGTCTTCTAGTCCTTTGTGAAGTGCAGTGATATGGTAGTCTTCCATTATGATCATTAAGATACATGACTGACACTTCTTTATCATCATCTAGCATCCTATTTCCATCAATGACAACCTAGATTAACAATCTCCCCCTTTGTCATTGATGGAAATATTCCACCTTTTTCTCCCCCTTTGACATCAATGGCAATTGTGGTGCCAACGTACTCCCCCTATCATGTTGCTCCCCCTGTTACGCTGCTCCTTTGTTTTGTCTTTTTCCTTAATGTGATGCAAGAGCAATAACCCCCATCTTCTGGCGAAGATATTCAAATGCTTCTCGTGGAAGGGGTTTTGTAAAGATATCTGCAATTTTCTCCTTTGTATTGACGTATTCCAACTTGATATTTTGTTCAGCAACTTGTTCATGGAGAAAGTGATATTTGATTTGAATATGTTTGGTCTTTGAGTGTATCACCGGATTCTTTGAAACACTGATGGCGCTAGTATTGTCACAAAAAATAGTGATTGGTTGCTTAGTTTCTATTTTGAGATCCTTCAAAGCTTCCTTCATCCATAGTATTTGTGTACAACAATCAGCAGCAGCGATATATTCAGCTTCAGTTATAGAAAGAGATATAGAGGATTGCATTTTGTTGAGACAAGATACAAGACAATCTCCCATAAAAATTGCATTTCGACTGCTACCTTTTCGATCATCCACGCTTCCAGCCCAATTAGCATCAGAGTAAGTTGTTGTAGTAAGAGTTGAGCTCTTAGGATAGCAAAGGCCGAAATTAGTAGTTCCTTTCAAATAGCTAAGTATTCTCTTTGCAGCTGCTATATGAGACTGTTTAGGACTTGATTGAAATGTTGCCACCATTCCAACTGCTTACATAATGTCTGGCCTTGTGGCAATTAAGTATAGGAGAGCTCCAATAATTGACCTGTAAATAGTTGCATCAATGAGAGGGTAATCATCATCTTTGCTTAATTTACAATCCGTGGTCATTGGTGTGCTTATAGGGGCACAATATTCAATCCCATATCTCTTGAGCATGTCTTTAAGATATTTTTCTTAAATTATAAACATGCCTGCAGTGGTTTGAGATATTTGTAGCCCAAGAGAGTAAGATAAGTCACCAATCATTGACATTTCGAACCTTTTGGACATATTTAGAGCACATTCATGGCTCATCCCATCATCATTGCTGGCAAAGATTAGATCATGAACGCATACAAGAGCGATAAATTTTTTTTCCTTGTCCATATTCATGTAGTGATTTCTACCTTCTACTCCCTTTTGGAAACCTTCTTGTTGCAGATAGTGATACAATTTTGCATACCAATCTCTAGGGGCTTGTTTCAACCCAAATAAGGCCTTTTTCAACTTGCATACAAAGTCTTTCCCTTTAGCTAGATCAAATCCTTCCGGTTGCTCCATGTAGACTTCTTCCTTGAGGTCTCCATTCAGAAATGCTAATTTTATATCCATTTAATAAATCTTGAATCCTTTTGAGTAGGGAAATGCCAATTCTTATAGCTTCCAATTGTGCTACTGCAGCAAAGGTTTCCTCAAAGTCAATTCCTTCAATTTGCGAGTATCCTTTGCAAACAAGCCTAGCTTTTTTCTGATAATTTGTCCATCCTCATTCATCTTGTTTTTGAATACCCATTTTGTTCCAATTATATTTTTATCTTGTGGATGAGGTACTAGCTTCCAAGTCTCATTCTTTTCGATTTGATACATTTCTTTTTCCATGGCTCTTATCCAGTGAGGATCTTTACTTGCTTGGGAAAAATTTGCAGGTTCTATTAAAGATAAGAGAGCAACATTATCTTTTCTTGGAGTGTTTGTCATCCTTCTTCGAGTTTTAATTCCTTCATCTATATTCCTGATAATCTGTTCTTCCGAATGATGTTTTTGAAGGAAATTGATCTTAGAAGGAGTTTGTGAAGGTTCACTTTGAGGTTTTTCATTCTTTTCTTCTTTTTCAGGTTCTTGTTCTCTTTCTTCAAGGAAGGGCTCAACTTCATGATCTTCAATTTTCTTTTCTTGAAGGGCTTCATCGATCTTCACATCAATGCTTTCCACTATTTTTCGTAGACGATTGTTGTAACATTGGTAAGCTTTTCTCCTAGTGGTATATAAAAGAAATATTCCTTCGTCAACCCGAGAATCAAATTTTCCTGGTGAGTCATGATTGATCTTTATGAACCATTTGCTTCCAAAAATCCTGAAATATTTTACTGAAGTAGGTCTTCATTTCCATAATTCATAAGGAGTCTTTCATTATTTGGTCTTAGTTCAGTTCGATTTAAAGTATAAACTATCGTCCCCAATGCTTCTCTCCAAAATTTTGGTTGCAAATCAGCTGCTAGTAGCATTGTCCTTGCCATTTTTGAATGGTTTGGTTCCTTCTTTCAACTACTCCATTTTTATTGGGTATCCTAGCAGCGGAGAGTTCTCTTTCGATTCCATGCACTTTATAAAAATCGTCAAATCCTTTTGAAGTGAATTCTCCTCCTCTATTCGTTCTAAGACATTTAATCTTAGATTATTTCTCATTTTAAACAAGATCTTCAAGATTCTGAAAACATTCAAATGCTTCGGATTTATATTTTATGAAATATACCCACATCATTCTAGTATAGTCATCAACAAATAAAGCAAAGTACCTTTCACGTTGAAGAGTTGGAGTTCTAGTTGGCCCACATAAATCTGCATGAATGATCTTTAGAAGTTTTGATGTTGAGAACTCATTAGTTTTGTGGTTGGTTCTAGTTTTCTTTCCATATTGGCATGGGCCACATACAACTTGATTTGGCTTGAACATTTTTGGAATGTCCCTTACTGCATTAATTTTGTTGATATTAATCAAGTTATCAAAACTTGTATGCCCCAATCCCTTGTGCCATAACCAACTTTCATCTATTTGACTCAAGTAACATTTATCTTCTTGGATTTGTCTTATAATGTAAACGTTATCCGGTGTTCTTACTCCTTTTGCCACAAGTTTTCCTGAGGGGGAGTCTTTTATTTCACAAATTTTTATACTAAAGAAAACATTTTGTCCTTGGTCACAAATTTGGCTAACACTTATTAAAGAGATTGTGTTTGATCCCTTCTACCAGCAAATTATTTTGAGCCTTTCCTTGTCAATTGACGAGGGTAGCAGTTCCTTTTCCATTGATTTTAGCAAATCCATTTCCAAAAGGACACATTTCCATTCTTTTTTTTCAAGGAGACATACTTCTTTTGGTCACCTGTCATATGTCTTGAACATCCACTATCCATGAACCAATGATTTTCATCACTATGAGCACATAGAGCTAGGCCACATTTATCTGTATTGAGATTCACACTCTTAGCTTCCTCTCTTTTGAGTGGGAAATTTTTTTCATTATGATCATAATTATTACATAATGAGCAAGTCGGATCAAACTTAGCCAAAGGATCAAAAGAATTGTGTTTTGATTTGTCCTTTCTCTTTGGGTCGATGTAGTTTGTTTGTTTGATCTTTCAATCTCGGTGTTTCATTATTATGAGCCTTGCAATGCTTAGCTTGATTACCAAAGGGTAGTTGTAATAAGAGAAGCCCACAACTAGGTATAGGAGTGTAGGAGGGAGAAAATCGTGGTACATGAGTTACCCCAACATTGTTTTTTCCACCCTTGATATTCCTTTTTCCTTTTATTGATTTTTCTCCATAACTACTTGGGGTTTTAGGGGATGAGAGCATGATGTGTAATTTGTAATAGTGAATACTCTCTTAAGGTGGGGCGGTTCATTTCCCACCAAGGGTTGGGACAATCATGGGTTCCTTAATGATAAAGGTGGCTCATCTAGGGCCCATAGGAACCAGAGTGATGGCCATGGATAAGGGGTACAACTCATGTTTGGATTTTTCCCACGTGCTAAATTTGTATGTCTCAACCATATTTTTAATTTTGTGGTACATTTCCTATTGAGTGGCCAAATTATACTTTTTCCTTTCTTTTTAGCTGCATCAATCTTTAGGCCATCATTCCAAGCCCGACCCAAGGTGTAGACAAGGGGAGGGGGAGGGTAACTCTATGTGGACCCAATGGATACATGTGGACCCGAATGGGAAAATAGATGAATGGGGCTAAATTGAGTGGAAGGGAGTGATGTAGGTGGTATTGGGAAGCGGGACCACGTAACCAAAATTAGGATTTTTCTGCCAACGCAAAAGCCAAATGATCAATAAAGGAGATGCCATAGGATTAGGATACAAGGCTAACCATGAAATCGGGCAGTGGAGACAATAATACAAGCCTAACCCACTCTTTCCACCGAATCCCCCCACCAATCGATTCCCAAAATTGCCCATAAAAAGTAAGGAAAATTACTTAACTATACTAATGAAAGCCATACCTTTGGCGTCGAGAGGCCCACCTTCAAACATACATTCATGAAAAGTGGTTGAGGGACCACATGGTTGGCTCAGGTGGCAGAGAAAATGACACATTGAGCTATCTGGAGACTCCAAGGGGTTGTTGGTTGGTGGCTGAGGATCAGCTAAGAGAAAATATTCTCCTATATACGCTACCCAACTAGGACATGACTTCTTCGGTAAAGTGCACGAAGCTACTTGTGTTGAGATTTTGTGTATTTGGGGTAGCATCAGTTGTGCTCTAGGTCCCAAATTTTGTGGAGGGACTAGAGTACACTGGATCTACAAGACCTAGAAATGGATTTGGGAAATTTCATCTGGTTTAGGGGATACTAAATTAATTAATTATTTTAATGTATTTCCTAAGTTAAAACTTAAGAAAATAAAATAATTAAAGTGAATTTAATTAAACATGTGATGAAATTGTCTTAAGTCACACAGATCAAGCTTTCTTTTAATCTTAGCCATTGATTAAAGATTTAATCTTGGTTGTTGATTTGTCAATGAGAAAAGTATAAAGGAAAGCTTGGGGTCATTTGTAAGATACACAGAGGGACATCGTAGAAGCAGTAGCAGTGTAGAGGTTGATGTGACTTCAGCAGCGTAGTGCAGTACTGCTTACGCAATGCAGAGTTGCAGCAACGAAAAGAGCTTCAGAGAAACAGCGCAGTGCAGCAGCAGCGTGATAAATTTCAACACAAGGAGCTGATGTGACTTCAGTAGTGCAGAGGGAGTATGATTACGCAGGCAGAGCTGTAGCTGTGCATCGTTCTTTAGATGCCAGCGCAGATCTGTAGCCTATGGAGCTTCAGTGATGAGGATGCAGCCCATCTGACTTGTCTGTCAAAGATTGGGCAGGAGATTCAGTTGTTTTTCTCAACAACTGAAGTTGCAGTGCAGCAGATCAGTAGTGGCAGTGTTATGAGCAGCACAGATGCAGCATATTGAGAGGGAGCTGCAGTACAGTGGTTGCAGTGGTAGTGGCAGAGTCATGGGCAGCAGTACAGAATGGCAGCAACAGTGCAGAGTTGAGTGGCAGGAGGCCGAGTTTCAGCAGCACAGAACCAGTGCCCAAAATCATGTAATGCATAAGTGTGATGTATTGCTAGAGCACACCCTTGATGCTAAGAAGGAGTGCTGAGATTTTGTGTATTTGGGGTAGCATTAGTTGTGCTCTAGGTCCCAAATTTTGTGGAGGGACTAGAGTACATTAGATCTACAAGACCCAGAAATGGATTTGGGAAATTTCATCTGGTTTAGGATATATTAAATTAATTAATTATTTTAATGTATTTCCTAAGTTAAAGCTTAGGAAAATAAAATAATTAAAGTGAATTTAATTAAACATGTGATGAAATTGTCTTAATTCACATGGATCAAGCTTTCTTTTAATCTTAGCCATTGATTAAAGATTTAATCTTGGTCATTGATTTGTCAACGAGAAAAGTATAAAGGAAAGGCTTGGGGTCATTTGTAAGATACACAGAGGCAGGGCATTGAAGCTAAGCTGAGATTCTAGGGCGGGGTTGCTAAGAATTCTCAAGTGTTTCAGTTGCAGAGAGGGGAATTTAGACCAAGTGGATGATCTGATCCCGGGGTTTAGAATACACAAGAAGCAGAGAAGAGATCAGGAAAGATAGCACAGAGGAAGGTAGCAGTAGCAGTAGCAGACGGCAGCAACAAAAATAGCATGATTTTCAGGAAACCCTTCAGGGGTTACGCAGAGACCCTTAGGGGCAGCGTAGTGACTGCGTTAGCCAGTCTGGGGTAACACAGTCCCTTCCAGTCACAATGTTGAGCATTTGGAGGCCTTCAGAGGCTGACACAGTGTCTTTCAGGGGTAGATCTGGGGTTTCTAGGTCTAGATCTGGCTGAGTTCTGTAAATCCCATTTCAGGGTGTGGATCAGTTAGTATTGTTGGTCTTAGATCAACCAGGTGCTATAGATCTAGAGTTTTCTTTCTAGGTTTTTCCAGATCTGGAACCCAGAGTTGTGTATTCAGAAATATTCTTAATAATAGAGCTCTCCAGTAGCCAAAGACCAGTTTTCCCACATTGGGTTTTTCCAGGGACAGTTTGTCCAGAAATAACTGTGTCACTTTGTCTATGTGTGCATGTGCTTATTCTAGATCTGAATTGGTAGAGATATGTTATGTGTTTTGCTTTGATGTTAAATTGAATTTATTCAGTTGATAACTTGTATAAGTAGGAGAAGCTTAACCGGATTAACATAAATAATTTCTGCATTAGAATTAAGATTCTGAAATTTCTACAACTCGGATGGGAGGTCATGAGAACACTAGCAATCTCTTGGTACTGTAGACCTGTTACATGCACATATCAAAGACAAAGCACACAGGGAAGCATGTTTATGTCTTGTCTTATGATCACCCATGCTTATTATTAGGTTGTAAAATCAACAGGAAAGTAGAAATATGCAAATTTAAATGCAACTAATCCATCATGAAAAGTATCATATGTTGTTAGTTCTAATGAGAAAATCATCATGCGATGCATCCTACTCTAACATGCATATAGTACAATGTCAAGTGCCTTCGGGGTAATACTCTTTAAGGAGTTTCCCATTGATAGGAAGAGGAATGGACTCCCCATCAAGAATCTCTAGATGGTAAGAGTTTATGCCTGCTATATCAACTGCCCTGTAAGGAGCTATCCACAAGTTATCCCATTTCTTATGCATGCCAGGTGTTGACCACACTTTGTCAACTACCCCATAGCAGTACACCCCCATTTTTTCAAATGGGATTTTTCATGTTCGACGTGGTTGCGCCATTCAGATTCCATCATCAGTCAACAGACAACATTTTGTTATAAATGATGTAAACCCATTCTGCATGTTATGATGTAAATGATCTAAGTAAGACCGTCAATGTATGTAACAACCTAGGTAAGCCTAGTATGTTGTTGATGTTCTCTATCCTAGGAGGTTTTTTGTCTCACTGATTCACGTAAGTGATCGGCAAAGTTTTTCCCTCCAGCCTCACCCCAAAGCTAGGGTGGAATTTGTCATCAGCATGCTAAGTGAGTCTTAGTGTTTTTTATCGAGTCCTTGTAAAAGTAGTTTCAACTACTTGGTCTACTAGATCATGTTTTGAGTCGCAGAATTGGGTATTTATTTGAGGGTCTATACGAATGGGTATTCCCCCTTCATGTATGTAAATGTATTATCTCATGTAAAAGAGGGTTGGAAAAATAATTATAATCCCCTCTTATTCAATTAATTAAATTTTCTGGTCAATTAATTAATAAAATCTTAAACCAGAAATTTAATTAATTTAGGGTCCTAAGTTAGGATTAAATCTTTAAAGGCAAAATTTGTGGGTCCTTGGAAAATGATTTTTGAAAGCCCCAGGCCAAGGGAATATTGAGAATTTTAAGAAATTTTGGACCTTTGGGCCTTGGTGGTTAAGTCAAAGTCAAAATTTTGGGGTAATTAACTCAAAAATAATATTTTTGAGTTAATTAAAATTGAATAAAATGATAAATTCGTTTTTTCCCCAAAATTTTAATTTCAACGCTCCTGATTAAAAGATGGTTAAATCTTTTGGACGGTTGAGATTATTTTGACAAGGATCATCCAAACTAACCGTTGGAGATTTTGTCCTATAAATTTAGATGTCTTTGTCAATCTTGAGCCATCCGATCTTAGGATGGTGCACCTGTCTTGGAAGCTCTTGTAAATTTTGGAGTAATAAAGCATAAAAACTTTGGGGTTACAAATTTTGATGTTCCTTCTCGGATCTATGTGGTGAATTGTCTCTAAACTCTGCTACTTTGTTTCTGCATTTTATGGTTGATGGCCTTCATGGATTAATCTGCATACAGGTATCTTGTGCTGTTTTCTGGATTCATAAAATGACATTTTGATTTTTCTGAAGGATCTCATGTTATTTTCTTAAATCTCTATCGATCTAAGGTTCAGATCTAAGTGTGCAGAGAATTTTTTTTTAAGATTGAGCGTCCGGGGAAGTCTTCTGTTGGACTAGCCGACTCTTATATAACATAATTCTGAAAAGTTCATTATTTGTTAAACTCCAAATCTATCTTACGAAATTGGTGGTTTTGCAGGGTTTTCTGGGGCTTGTGCCTCTTCCTAAAATTTTAAATCTCTAAAAAACTGTGCTAAAATGGATTCAAATCTGGCCATGAGGGCCTCAGATTTGTAGATTAGTTCGTAAATTTGTAATTTTAAAGATTGTAAGGGTTTAATCATTTTCTTAGTGTGTATATCTTTAGGATTTGACTGGTTTCTTGCAGGTTGTGGGTTTAAATCAGAATTTTTTTTAAAGATTTGAGACAAATCCAGCCCCCAAGGGCCAGATCTAGCCTCAGAATCCCTACTGTGGGCAAATTTGGACGTTATTGATTCAAAGAACTTTGAAAATCTGAATTTTGAAAGGAAAAAATTGAAGTTGCTGGACGTTTTTTATTGTACTGGGTTTTTTCCATCTGCAACAAACTTTGTCAAAAGCCTGTCCAGTGTCCCCTCTCTGCTGCTTTTCAATCCACCCTCATTCCTCTGATGTCCGATTTCTTACCATCCGATCTGCAACACAAAAATTTCAAAACCCGCGTCCAATTCATTCCCCTCTGTCCATCGACCTCCATCTACGTCCTCTTGCATCGAACCCTCCTCTGCTCCAATCCTGCGTCCATCTGCAACCTGCTCTCCGAACCTTCTGATTCCGTCTTACTGCATCCTCCGTTGTGCCATTTTCAAGCCGTCTCCTCTGCTTGTAATTTCATTCCACTGTCCCATTTCTTCCCATCGTGTCGCCGTCCAAGCCAGATTAGCTTTGTTCGTCGCCCTGCAAGATCACCTGCAAAACGACAAATAATCTCACATATAATTTGAAAGCCCTCACATGAATGTATACACGTTAATTTTTTAAAAAGAGTCTGATTCTTTGTTTTTTATAAAGGTTTAGAGTTAGTATGTGTTAGCATAGGTTTTAGTTTGGTCGGTTATTTATTTTAATTTCGATTTAGTTTAGAACGTAGTTTTAGTTTTTTTAACTTTAGAATTTTAATTTTCTAACTTTTTAGATTTTAAATTAATTCAGTTTTGTTTCAAATTTAATTTAAAATTTTTAGATTGTTTAAATTTTAGTTTTAGTTTAGTTTAGATTTTATTTAGATCTAACTTTTAAACTTAGTGTTAATTTGTGTTTTGGTGTTAGTTTTAATTTTTTAGATTTCTTTTTAGTTTTATATTTAATTTAGATTTAGATTTAGATTTGTTTTAAATTTAAAAAAATAATAAAAAAATAATAATAAATTTTCAAAATTCTAAAAAAATTTCTAAGTCCTATAGTCAAATGAGCCTCAAATTTTTATCTAAAGTTTGACTGTGGATCATTTTCATTTTCGAACTGGGTTATATTGGAAATATCATAATTTCGGAAATTCTTGAAGCATTTGGCATTTTTATCTTAATGATCGTTTCATGATAAGCCTTGTTGATTGCCTCAAGTATCTTAATGAATGATCGTAGCACTTTCTATTGAATATCATTTTGGTCATTTAGCAGCAGTTATACATCCAATACTTATCTTTACTTGCATAACGGGATCTTGTTTGACTCCATAAGGCACTGGTTTTAATCCCATCTTTAAGAATCTCGTTAAATCTTATCAAGTACTTGGCCTGTAACTGTGTCTCCTGAATTCTTCCTCTTCATTTCTAATAGGGTCTACCTCCCTTAGCTTGCAAGGAGGCAGCTTAGATAGAGAGATTGGGGATCAAGGTGACAGCCCCTGATCTGAGCCGTTGTCGCGGTGCCTAGACAATCTGTGCGACAACATTTTTTGGCGCCGTTGCCGGGGATAGAGTTTTTTTTGTCCTTGGTCTTAGCGACATTTTCTAATTTTTTAAATCTTCTTTCGCCATTCATTAGCATGTCACAAGGGATCATATTTTCTGGCGTTCTTTTATCTCTTCATCATCTTATCTTTCATCATCTCACTAATCATTTCATCTTTAGCACCTGGACATTTCGGTTGGCTTCTTGTTTGGGTGGCGACTCCACTTATTCATCTATTTACTCCCAGACAAGAATCCCCCCTGATATCCATCTGCTATCTCTCGATTATTTCTTCTGTTTTAGAATTAGTTTCATATTCAAGTGGCGACTCCAATTCTTTCATTTCTTACAAGAGTTCCTGCTAAGAAGTTCGCTTCTTGAGGACCTTTTGACTATTCTTGAACACAGATCTATTTCTAAAATCCTAAAAACGATATCATGGATGTTTTTACCCTGTGTAATTTTGCTAATATTCAGGGTTATCCCCATGATGTCCCTCAAATGGATAAATTACATTCTTTTCAGGGATATGAAGCAGTTAGTGTCAAGTCTCATTTGTTTGCTTTTACTAACTGGTGGAATAGATTTGCAGTTGCAAATAATAATTTCGAGGATGTAAAGATGAAAACTTTTGTTCTTACTTTTGGTGAGGATGTTGCTGAATGGTTTACGGAAAAACCTGATAATTCATTTGATACTTTTGAATCAATTGTAGCTGCCTTTAATGAAAAGTATGGTGATAAAAGGGAAGATAGGCATTTGGTAAGGGAGATCAGTACCATAAAAAAGAAAGAAAATGAAACGACTGAAGAATTTAACAGGAGATTTAATGGTATCCTTAGAGAAATATCTCAAACTCATAAACCTCCTGATGGATCTCTTCTGAATTTTTACATTGATGCTTTTTATTTTGATACTTCATATGATTTAAGGCGGGCTAAAACTACAAATTATAAGGCTTGTCAATCTTTAGCTGAAGAGCTTGAAAAAGCTAAAAGGGCATCTGGAATGTCCAAAACTTCAGATTTTGATAGGTATTTGACAGATTCTAAGGGAAAAGAAATTGAAAAAGATGATGATGACCCTATGAAAAAGTTAATGCAAAAGCTTGAAAGCATGGAGCTTAATCAAGCGAAATTTATCTCTGAGCATGCTAAGGAAATAAGCACTTTACAGTCTAGGTTGGTTCACATGGAAAGGGCTCAAACGCAGAATTCCCAACCTAGAAATAATAATGCTTTGCAGAAGAGAGGCCTATCTAATGAGCAGAGACCGACAAATCAACTTGAGTTTGCAAATCTTGTGGATGAAACTCTGCCTTATTGTAGAGCCTGTAATGCTTGCCATGTTGTCAAAAGAATCACAAATAGTAGAATGGCAGGGTCAAGAAATCAAATTAATGTTGTTGGTAAGGACTATCACATGCATATAGAAGATCATGAAAGTCATGTTAAGGAACCAGCTCAGATGATTAAGGATATGCAACCCAATCATACACAAATGATTCAAAAAATGGAAGCTAACCAAATCAATCTTCAAAATAGGATAAATTCCATGGAAGCAAGTCATGCACAGGAAATAAATGTCATGGAAAATAGGTTAAAGATAATGGAAGTTAATCATTCTAATCAAATGTCCATTATACAGAATCATATGATTGCAATGGAAGCGAGACACACCCAGGAAATCACTTCCATGAAGGAAAATCACTTATTGGAAATAAAAAATATGGAGGCAAATCAGACCAATCTACAAGACAGATTTGTGAAAACAGAAATCAATCAAGCGAAATTAATAGTAAGGCATGCCAGGGAGATGAGTTCCATACAGAAAAGGTTGGAAAAAATGGAAAAATTACATATACAAAAGTTTCAGCCGAAATTTGATTATGAAGATTCATCAACAGATCATAGGCCTCCCAGTTTGCTGAAGCAACTTCCATCTCATCACACGGAGCTCACTTTTCCCATTAAGGAAGAATTGTTTATATCTACAAAGGACGTTGAGAAAGACCAAGCTTATGTGTCACCTTTCGCAGAGTATATCTAGAATAATATTGGTCACGCTCCAGGTTCTTCAGATATTTTGTACAAACATCTTCAAGATGAGGACAAGAAATCTATAGTGGTCTCATTGCTGACATCACAACCCACTCAGAAGAAGAAAAAGAAGCAAAAAAGAAGAAGTAAGTGGTTTGATTCGTCTGATGGTCGAGAGCAGCTTGACATTCGGATAAGACAGAGTCCTACAATTAGCAAGATTGGACATGGCACATCTGAAAAGCAGCCCACAGACTTGCCTGAAAGCAGGCAAATGCCCAACATGCACTATATTGAGCACATCTGATGCCACAAGGCATCCTTTGTATTGTATCTCTAACCTTACACCTTGTTATTTCAGCATTTCATTTTGCAGTTAGAGTAGATTTACTTTTCATGTTAAGTAGAATAATAAATAAAAGAAGAGCTTCTATTTTTCATGAGGTTAATGTTATATGATGATATTTGGATGGACGCTACTTATGTAATCTTGTGTGTTGCTTGGATGCAGATTATGGATTCTCACATTCCTTTGATGAAGCAACGTGTCACCAAGTAGAGTTAGATGTTGACCACACTTTGTCAACTACCCCATAGCAGTACACCCCAATTTTTTTCAAATGGGATTCGTCATGTTCGACGTGGTCGCGCCATTCAGATTCCATCATCAGTCAATAGACGACATTTTGTTATAAATGATGTAAACCCATTCTGCATGTTATGATGTAAATGATCTAAGTAAGACCATCAATGTATGTAACAACCTAGGTAAGCCTAGTATGTTGTTGATGATCTCTATCCTAGGAGTTTTTTGTCTCACTGATTCACGAAAGTGATCGGCAGAGTTTTTCCCTCCAGCCTCACCTCAAAGCTAGGGTGGATTTTGTCATTAGCATGCTAAGTGAGTCCTAGTGTTTTCTATCGAGTCCTTGTAAAAGTAGTTTGAACTACTTGGTCTACTAGATCATGTTTTGAGTCGCAGAATTGGGTATTTATTTGAGGGTCTATACGAATGGGTACTCCCCCTTCATGTGTCTAAATGTATTATCTTATGTAAAGAGGGTTGGAAAGATAATTAAAATCCCCTCTCAGTCAATTAATTAAATTTTCTGGTCAATTAATTTAAAAAATCTTAAACCAGAAATTTAATTAATTTAGGGTCCTAAGTTAGGATTAAATCTTTCAAAGACAAAATTTGTGGGTCCTTGGAAAATGATTTTTAAAAGCCCTAGGCCAAAGGAATATTGAGAATTTTAAGAAATTTTGTACCTTTGGGCCTTGGTGGTTAAGTCAACGTCAAAATTTTGGGGTAATTAACTCAAAAATAATATTTTTGAGTTAATTAAAATTGAATTAAATGATAAATTCGTTTTTTCCCCAAATTTATAATTTCAACGCTCCTGATTAAAAGATGATTAAATATTTTGGACGATTGAGATTATTTTGACAAGGATCATCCAGACTAGCAGTTGGAGATTTTGTCCTATAAATTTAGAGGTCTTTGTTAGTCTTGAATCATCTGATCTCAGGATCGTGCACTTGTTCTTAGAAGCTCTTGTAAATTTTTGAGGAATAAAGCATAAAGACTTTGAGGTTACAAATTTTGATGTTCCTTCTCGGATGTATGTGGTGAATTGTCTCTAAACTTTGCTACTTTGTTTGGAATTTTTATGGTTGATGGCCTTCATGGATTAATCTGCATACAGGTATCTTGTGTAGTTTTCTAGATTCATAAAAATAACATTTTGATTTTTCTGAAGAATCTCATGTTATTTTCTTAAATCTCTATCGATCTAAGGTTCATATCTAAGTGTGCAGGGATTTATTTTTTAAGATTGAGCATCTAGGGAAGTCATCGGTTGGACCAGCCGACTCTCATATAACATAAATCTGAAAATTTCATTATTTGTTAAACTCCAAATCTATCTTACGAAATTGGTGGTTTTGCAGGGTTTTCTAGGTCTTGTGCCTCTCCCTAAAATTTTAAATCTCTAAAAAATTGTTTTAAAATGGATTCAAATCTGGCCATGAGGGCCTCCGATTTGTAGATTAGTTTGTAAATTTGTAATTTTAAAGATTGTAAGGGTTTAATCATTTTCTTAGTGTGTATATTTTCAGGATCTGACTGGTTTCTTACAGGTTGGGGGTTTAAATCAGAATTTTTTTTTGAAGATCTGAGGCAGATCCAGCCCCCAAGGGCCAGATTTGGCCTCAGAATCCCTACTGTGGGCAAATCTAGACGTTATTGATTCAAAGAACTTTGAAAATCTGAATTTTGAAAGGAAAAAATTGAAGTTGTTGGACGTTTTTTATTGTATGGGGTTTTTTCCTTCTGCAAAAAACGCTGTCAAAAGCCTGTCCAACGTCCCCTCTCTGCTGCTTTTCAATTCACCCTCATTCCTCTACTGTCCGATTTCTTACCATCCGATCTGCAACACAAAAATTTCAGAACCCGTGTCCAATTCATTCCCCTCTGTCCATCGACCTCCATCTGCGTCCTCTTGCATCGAACCCTCCTCCGCTCCAATCCTGCGTCCATCTGCAACCTGCTCTCCGAGCCTTCCGATTCCGTCTTACTGCATCCTCCGTCGTGCCATTTTCAAGTTGTCTCCTCTGCCTGTAATTTTATTCCGTTGTCCCATTTCTTCCCATCATGCCGCCGTCCAAGCCAGATCAACTCCATCCGTCGACCTGCAAAATCACTTGCAAAACGACAAATAAACTCACATATAATTTGAAATCCCTCACATGAATGTATACGCGTTAATTTTTTTAAAAGAGTCTGATTCTTTGTTTTTTATAAAGGTTTAGAGTTAGTATGTGTTAGCGTAGGTTTTACTTTGGTATTTCGATTTAGTTTAGAGCGTAGTTTTAGTTTTTTTAACTTTAGAATTTTAATTTTCTAACTTTTCAGATTTTAAATTAATTTAGTTTTGTTTCAAATTTAATTTTAAATTTTTAGATTGTTTAAATTTTAGTTTTAGTTTAGTTTAGATTTTATTTAGATCTAACTTTTAAACTTAGTTTTAATTTGTTTTTTGGTGTTAGTTTTAATTTTTTTAGATTTCCTTTTAGTTTTAGATTTAATTTAGATTTAGATTTTAATTTGTTTTAAATTTAAAAAAATAATAATAAATTTTCAAAATTCTAAAAAAATTTCTGAGTCCTATAGTCAAATGAGCCTCAAATTTTTATCTAAAGTTTGACTGTGGATCATTTTAATTTTCAAATTGGGTTATATTGGAAATATCATAATTTCGGAAATTCTTCAAGCATTTGTCATTTTTATCTTAATGATCATTTCATGATAAGCCTTGTTGATTGCCTCAATTATCTTAATGAATGATCGTAGCACTTTCAATTGAATATCATTGTGGTCATTTAGCAGCAGTTATACATCCAATACTTATCTTTAATTGCATAACAGGGTCTTTTAATCCCATCTTTAAGAATCTCGTTAAATCTTATCAAGTGCTTGGCCTGTAACTGTGTCTCCTGAATTCTTCCTCTTCATTTCTAATAGGGTCTACCCCCCTTAGCTTGCAAGGAGACAGCTTAGATAGAGAGATTGGAGATCAGGGTGACAGCCCTCGATCTGAGCTGTTGTCACGGTGCCTAGACAATTTGTGCGACAACTCTAGGATTTTGCCTTCTTTTATCCCATAGAATTACAAGTTCATCAAGTTTGAAGGCTTTATTTCGAACATTTTTATCAAAAGTAGCTTTCATTTTATCAAGAGCTTTCCTTCTATTTTCATCGGCCTCAATAATTTGGTCAATACGAGCCTGTATGACATCATGTTGATTGGGGAAATATTTTAGGCATTCGAGAGTGGGAAATTGGAGTTGGATAGGCAAATTGGCCTCTAAACCGTAGAATAATTGAAATGGGCTAAATTCGGTCGATGCCTTCATAGTTGCTTGGTCTTCCCATAGGGCATGTTTAATATTGCCATCCCAATCCCTCTTATGCTCCCCAATAGTTCGTTTAATTATATTTATGAGGTTTTTATTGTTGGGCTCGGCTTGGCTGTTTCCTTGAGGATGGTAGTTAGACGAATGATATAATATTATGCCATATTTATTACACAGGGATGTTAAAGCCACAGAATCAAATGCCTTAGCATTGCCAATAACAATCTTTGCGAGGACACCAACCCTGGTAATAATCTTATCCTCAAGGATGTCCATGACTACTTGATCAGTTGCCCTTTTAGTTGGTATAGCCTCAACCATTTTGTGAAATAGTTAGTAGCTGCGAGAATCCACCTATACCCATGGCTTGAGTTATCTTTGAACTCACCAATAAAATCCAAACCCTACTGCTGGAAGGGTGCATACACAACAACATTTCTCAAAGGTATGGCAGTTAGTTGTTGCTTTCTCATAAACAATTAGCATGGTTGACATTGTTTCACAGATTTTAGTGTGTAAATGAAGATGGTGGGACAATAGTAACCACCCCTCAAGATCTTAAGAGTAGTGACTAGGGCGGCGTAATGTTCAACACAAAACCCAACATGGAATTCTCTCATTAGTTTTTCGGATTTTTCCTTACTAACACATCGAAGGATCACCCCATCAGGACTCATCCAAACCAGGCCATCTTGTGTTAAGCAAAACTTAGATGCTTTCAAAGTCAGGGCTCTTCTTTTGTGATAAACTAGGTGAGGAGGAGATGCTAGGTTGCACACATAATAAATAATATCCTTATACCAATCATCCTTTTCAGGCTCGACAAAGTAGCACAGAGCTTCTCTTCTTCCCCTTCTTTAATGGCTTCATTGTTGCTTTCAGTTAGCATCTTAGCTAGCCCTTGTCCTTTGATGACTATCTTGGGGCAGATATCAAGTTCATATTCCGGGATTTTTGATACCCACTTCCCCCTAGACCCAAGGCAATCATTTTGTGATAACACATCTCTTATAGCAGGATAAGGGACATATGCGTATATTTTCAATTTTGTTATATCCCACATATGCTCTAAAGTACTTGAGACACTTGATAAGGGCATAAGCTTGTTTTGCAGTGAGCGTGTACCTTGTCTCAGCGTCACGCAATGGTTTTCTCATAAAGGCTATGGGAGTTTCTCCCCTTTCATCATCTCTTTGCATAAGTATGCCAGGAATAGTGTCTTTATAGGCAAAATAATAGATGATGAAGTCTTTGGCATAATCAAGACTAACAAGGACAGGGGCAGAGACAATTCTTTCTTTGATTTCTTCGAAGGCGTTGTTCGTTGCGTGGTTCCATATGTAAGGATTATCCTTCTTTAGGAGGCCATTCATGGGCTTAATGATCGCATTAAAGTTTGGTATAAATCTTCTCACAAAGTTGATTTTACCGAAGAAATATCTTAGGGCACTTTGGTCGTTTGGAGGAGGAATATTTTTAATTACTTGGATTCTTTCGTGGTCAATGCTAATCCCATCTTTGGAGACTACATGCCTAAGTAATTTTCCCTTGTCAACACCAAAGATTGATTTCTTAGGATTGAGGGATATGTTGTATCGTATACATTTCTCTAATACTTTTCTCAAGTGTTTATAATGGTCTTTCCTTTCTTTCGAGGCGACGGTTAAGTCATCTTGGTAAATTTCCATGATCTTTCCAATTAAGTCCCTGAAAGCAAAATACATGGCCCTTTGAAAATTAGATCCAGCATTGAGTAGACTAAAGGGCATCCTGAGGTACATGTATGTACCCCATGGTGTAGTGAAGACAATTTTTAAGCGAACTTCCTCCTTTACAATGACTTGGTTTTATCCAAAAAACCCATCCATAAACGACATCATTTGAGACCTAGTTATCCTTTATAATAGGTTTTCCATATTAGGCAAAGGGTAATTGTCCTTTAAGCACACTCAGTTGAGATCCCTAAAATAAATTCACATCCTAATGTTACCAGTCTTCTTGTGACTGATCATAGGGTTGGAAATTTAGGATGAATATCGTATGGGAGTAAGGATTCCAGCATCGACCATATTTTGGAGTTCTTCTTTGATGAAGGGAGCAAGTTTGGGGTACATTCGTCTCAACTTTTGCTTGATAGGTTTTTCCCCTTCCTTGAGAGGAATGGTATGTTGAATGATTTCGTGTAAGACCAAGCAAAAACATCCTTGAATTCTTTTAACAATTTTTCAAGATCATCGTTTTCCTCTTTGGATAAGCTTTTTCCAATTTTGATTATTTGAGGAGAGATTTTGGATCCAAGGTTGAGGTCCAATGTATCAAGTGACTCTTCGTTACCAAGTTTGGTGAAGCTGTGGTCATTCCTATTGAAATATTGCTCATTAATTATATCCCTAGTTCTCTTGAGAGGTTCCTCATGGTTTTGAGGAAAGTTATTCATGTCTTGGTCATTTTAAAAAACGGGCCAATGGTCTTTATAATCGGGAACATAGAGTCTGTCAATGGTATCAACTATACATCTCCTTCTTTTAGAGATATCCTTATTAATGATTAAGGAAGTGGATGCGGCTACAGCTAAGGCATTGACTGCGTCGTTGAAGGATCGGTCTAGAGCTCGAAAAGACACTAGCTTAAAGCTTTTGATCACGTGAATGATCCTTTCTCTATAAGGCTTCAACCTCTCATGTTTGGTATCAAAATTTCCTCTTATGAGTGAAATAATCAGGTCAGAGTCCCCTATTATTAGTAATTGTTGGATTCTCCTTGATTGGGTTGCTTCGAGCCCTAATAATAGGGCTTCATATTCAATGATGTTCTTTGTGCAAGTGAATTGGAGTCTTAAGGAAAACATTAGATATTCCTCGGATGGGAAGATGAGGACAATATTGGCCCATGACCCTGAGTTAGAGTGGGCACCATGAAAATGTTGATTTTTGTAGCATCGGAAAGTGTTGTAATTCTAAAATTTTGTGGAGAGGCTTAGACACTGGTATTCCAAAGAACCTAGAAACCATTTGTGAAAATTCCACTTGGTTAATGTTTCATTAAAATAATTAATTATTTTAATTTGGATCCTAAGACTAAACTTAGTAAAATTAAATAATTAAAGGGTATTAATAAAACATAGTGAGAATGATCTAGAAAACAAAGATCAAGTCATGTTATAATCTTAGCCATTGATTAGAGATCTAATATCGGTCGTTGATGTCTCAACGAGAAGACTATAAAGGAAGGCTTGAGGGTCATTTGGAAAGACAGACACACTGAATTGATCTAGAGTTCGAAATTTCTGGGGTTGGGTTTGCTGAGAAATTCGAGCTAGAGATCTGAGCAGTGAGGGGTAGAGATAACATCCAAAGAGGAAGAGATTTTCTCAGCTAATGGAGCATCAGTCAGAGAGTGGCAGAGGTGATCTAACTGAGCCAATGTTGAAGGAAGGAGGGATAGGGCTCATGCAAAAGCAACGCATAGGTAGAGGAGGGTTTCCATAATTTTGCTTGTAGATAGTTTCGGAAGCCGGGATCCGGAAAGCGACACCAGGAGGCTATTCCTCAGGGTCCACAGAGGAAAAACGACTTGGTTAGGGTTGATTGTTAAGCCTGGAAGGGGGTGATGCAGAGGCTAGAAGGTCCAGCGCTGGGACTACACAGTGCCTCCCCAGGGCAGGGTTTTCTTCATCCATATCAGTTGGGACCTCAGTGATTGAGTGAGATAAATCCTCACAAATTCTTCTGCCAGTATTTCTCTCTGTAACTGAATAACCCTATGGACATTCTGATATGTATTCAGAGAACCATATTCGGCAGGATCCTTGAGGAGCCCACCTCATGGATCATTACCTTGCTATGGGAACACATGATCAACAGTAGAGGGATGGAGGAGTTTCCGTGTGAGTCGAGGAGTGATGAAGACAGTGCAGTAGATAGCAATGCTTATTTCTGGAGCAGCGCAAAGCAGAGGTAGCAGCGCAGTGCACAGTGGTGTAGGACAGTGTTGCGTAGTGCAGCAACAACAAAATGCATCAGAGGGACAACACATTAGTTATCAACAGTTAGAGTCTTCAGCACCGAGGTGCATCCACAGAACACTTGTTCAGTCTTGAGTGAGTTCTGTTGTTTCTCTCAGCAGTTGAGTTGCAGTGAAGATGTAGTGTTAGCAGCATAGCAAATGTAGCACTTGAGAGGGAGCTGTCGTACAAATGCAGCAATGGTAGTGTCATGGGTAGCAGTACAGTGGCAACAACAGTGCAGTGGTTGATGGACTTCAACAGCGCTGAGGATGCTTCAAAGCCATAGCAGTATGCAACATGCATAATTGCTAGAGCACTTTCCTCGCTAAGAGGGAGTGTTGATTTTTGTAGCATCGGAAAGTGCTCTAAGTCTCAAATTTTTTGGAGAGGCTTAGACACTAGTATTCCAAAGAACCCAGAAATCGTTTGTGAAAATTCCACTCAATTAATGTTTTTTTTTTTTCATAGTGGTTCACGTTCCTATGTGCCTGCACACATGTACTAGCTACATCCACGGTCTTAATATATCGCAGTAAATTCTCCCGAAGGGATCTACTGTCGGCCTAACACTGAGGCCTAACCCCGCGGGCGTCTAGGAGATTTGATCCTGTGACCTCTCAATCTGGGAGTACTTCCAAGCGGGGACTCAACCAATTGAGCTAACCCTTGGGGCTTAAACCACTCAATTAATGTTTTATTAAAAGAATTAATTATTTTAATGGGGACCTTGCGTCTTAACTTAGGGAAATTAAATAATTAAAGGGTATTAATAAAACAGAGTGAGAATGATCTAGAAAATGAATATCAAGTCATGTTGTAATCTTCCGCTTATTAGAGATCTAATCTCGACCATTGATGTCTCAACGAGAAGACAATAAAGGAAGGCTTGAGGGTCATTTGGAAAGATAGACACACCGAATTGATCTAGAGATTGAAATTTCAGGGGCTGGGTTTGCTGAGAAATTCGAGCAGTGAGGGGCAAAGATAGCATCCGGAGAGGAATATATTTTCTCAACCGGTGGAGCATCAATCAGAGAGTGGCAAAGGTGATTTGACAAAGCCAGTGCTGAAGGAAGGAGGGCTAATGCAGTGACTGCGTAGGGCTCACGCAGAAGTAGTGCAGAGGCAGAGGAGGGTTTTCGGAATTTTGCTTGTAGATCAGTTTCAGAGGTCGGGATCTGAAAAGTGACATCAGGAGGCTGTTCCTCAGGGTCCACAGCAGCAAAATGACTTGGTTGGGGCTAGATGCTGAGCGTGGAAGGGGGTGGCGCAGAGGATGGAAGGTCCAGCATTGGGACTACGCAGTGCCTCCCCACAACAGGGTTTTTCTTCATCTGGATCCGCCGAGAACTCAATAATTGAGTGAGGTAAATCCTCACAAATTATTCTTCCAATGTTCTCTCTGTAACTGAATAACCCCAGGGGTATTCAGAGATGTATTCAGACATTGCTACTGCTTAATAATAAAACCCTGAGATTTGCTGCACCGGTTTTCCCACATTGGGTTTTTCCGAGGACTTTCTTGTCCAAAAATAACCGTGTCATATGTGTGATTGATTTCCTTGTTCAGTTTCCTTGTTTCAAAATCATGAGTATTATAGTGTAGGTTGCTTCAGTGATTGCTTCAGTATTTCATGCGTGATTTAGAAATAATTGTGTAAATTAAATTACATAATAGAACAAGTGATTCAGTTGGTTGCAGTAGGATTCCTTAGATTGTTCAGATCTAGGAATTTTCACAGAAAATACATTATCCAAAGTCCAGGGGGAGATGGGGCTTTGATGTGTTCATTCTTGAAAACCCTCCATTCCCCAAGATCAATGCTTTCTTCTCCCAAGTCTTTGTCAAGGTCTTGAGAGGAGGCAATCATGGGGGAAGAAAATGTGTGCCTAAGAATGGATTATTTTCATGGGAGGTATATAGTTGAGTTATCTTCATTAATGGACAAGTTTAAATCCTCAAATAGTTTCTTAGATACAATCATCCCCCATGCAGGGTTCATTTCAACTATGACTATGTTCATAGTGAATTCCTTTTTGGGATATGTATGAATAAATTCTCTTTTCTGTTCCACTATTCCACACACCCTAAGCTCATCATAATTTAGAATCATTTTATTAGAACTTTCTTTTGAGAGATCGAATCCAAGTTTCTCCATAACACTTGAGGACTTGATATGAATTGGACTACTAGAATTTAGAATACAATTTCTTAAGGTATGGCCATTTATTCCAAGGGAAATATAGAAGGGGTCATTCATGTTTAGGGATAACCTTAGAGGAATTTTCATAGAAAGATTAGGGGGCTTCTTCTTGTGGCCTACTCTTGTTCTTTTTCCAGTCTCATGCAATGTGTTATTTTTGTGAGGGGAAATTTTCTCGTCATTCAATGGGGAAAAATGATCCTCAACTTGCACCTTGTTGATAGCTTGATCAAGATCAAAGATGATATCTCGGGCTTGAAGGAGATTAGTGGGTTTTTTGTTTCTAACATTGAAGGCCAACTTTCCTATGAAAGCGTTGTAGTAAGCAGCGAAGGTTACCTCCTTTGGGGGGCTAGTTCTTGGGGAATAGAATGAATGATCGTGTTAAATCTTTGGTTGAACTCAACAATGGATTCATTATCACCTTTTTCGCTAGACAAGAGACCTTTGTATAATTCAACTATGTCCTTTTTATGGAACCACCCTTTTTCGAATGCCCTAACAAATTCTTCCCATGAAGAGATGGAGGATGGGGGAAGAGATAAATACCACAGTCTGGAATCTTCTATTAAGGTTGTGGCAAAGGAGATCATGCGGTTAGGCTCATGGACCATGCTACAATAGTAGAAGTTGAAAGGAAGAACATTCCTATTGTAGAAGCCGCTCGTGCCATGCTCCATGTTCAGAAGTTACCAAAGTTCCTTTGGGGAGAAGAAACAAATGTTGCCGTATATGTTCAAAACAGGGTGCCTCATCAAGCATTAGATAGCAAAACTCCTGAAGAAGTATTCATAGGTGTCAAGCCCAATGTGAGTCACCTCCATATCGTCAGCTTTCCCATATATTTTCATGTGTTGAAGGAGAAAAGAAACAATCTGGAAGCCACTAGAAGAAAAGGTACGTTTGTTGGATATTGTGAAAATTCTAAAGCTTTTAGAATATATATTCCTGGTCAAAAGAAGGTTGAGATTAGCAGGGATGTAACATTCGATGAAGATGCTGCCCTTGGAAAAGAAAGGGACCTTCCTCCACCTCCTGAGAAAAAGGATGAAGATATGGATATTTTGGATAGTCCTTCCATGCCCAAATCTGAGAAAGATATTGTTGATGATCCCATGGAGCCTATGGATCCCTTAGATTCTCCTCCAAGTGATCGTCCTACTAGGAAAAGACCACTTTGGCTCTGTGACACTCTACTGGATGCTGAGAGACATTCGCCCATTCAAATATCATTTCGAGAAAGGAAGAAGCCATGCAAGTACCAGGGATATCTTGCATCCATGAGCACTATGATTCAAGACGAACCTTCTACATTTGATGAAGCTGTAAAAGAACAAGTTTGGAAATATGCTATCGCTGAAGAATATGAATCAATCATGAATAATGACGTATGGGAAGTCATGTCGAGACCAAAGAGAAAATTTGTGGCGACTTCAAAATGGCTATTCAATATCAAGCATGGAGTTGATGGTAGCATTGAGAAATACAAGGCAAGGTTCGTGGCTCGAGGATATTCGCAGAAAGAGGGAAAGTATTATGATGATATATTCGCACCTGTGGCACGATATACAATCATTCGTTCGATAGTTTCCCTTGTCGCAAGTCAAGGATGGACTCTTCATCAGATGGACATGAAGACAACATTTCTTCATGGTATATTACAGGAGGAAGTATATGTTGAGAAACCACAGGGATTTGAAGTAGAGGAATGAAAGACACATGTTTGTAGATTGAAGAAGGCATTATATGGTTTGAAGCAAGTCCCAAGAGCATGGTACGCCAACGTAGATAATTACTTGATGAAGTTGAGATTCACAAGAAGCAATGCTGATCCCAACCTCTACTTCAAGGTAGTCCAAGGTATGCTAGTAATTTTGGTTTTATATGTTGACGATCTATTCCTGATAAGTAGTGAGCCCTTGATCATCAAGTGTTAGAGGGAGCTAGCTCCTGAATTCGAGATGAAGGATCTTGGACTCATGCACTACTTTCTAGGCCTTGAGGTGTGGAAAAGGCCTAGTGAGATTTTCCTTTCCCAAGGGAAATATATTGTGAAGCTATTGGAAATATTTGGAATGACAGAATGCAAATCACTACCCACACCTATGGAAATAAAATTCAAGAAGTTATGTGGAGAAGTTGCATGACCCGATGTGGCGAATCCATCTAAGTATAGACAATTGATTGGGGCTTTGATGTTCCTAGTGAACACTCCTCTAGACATATGCTACGTAGTGAATGCATTGAGTCAATTCATGACCGAGCCACTTCATGCACATTGAGTCATTTCCAAGCACATTCTGAGATATTTGCAAGGATCGATCACACTTGGTTTGAGATATTCTGTCAGAGATGTTCGACTTCATGGATACACTGATTCTGACTAGGCAGGAAATGTTATCGACATGAAGAGTATTTGTGGATGTTGTTTTAGCCTTGGATCTTCCATGATATCTTGGATGAGCAGGAAGAAAAATTCTATAGCTTTGAGTACTACAGAGGTTTAGTATATTTGCACTAGCATGGCTAGCTGAGAGCTATTTAATCAGGTCCTAGACACTACAGTGATATATTGCGACAACAAGAGTGAGATCCGTTTGGCAGATAATCCCGTGTTTCATGACAAGTCCAAGCACATAGAGATCCGATATCACTTCGTTCTAAACATGGTGCAAAGAAGAATCGTTCAACTCCATCACATATTGACAGAAGAGCATATTGCAGATATACTCACCAAGGCTTTGCTGAAAGGTAAGTTTTGGTCTTTCGAGAGAAGCTTGGATTGATGGATGTGACTCCCCCTCATAAGCGGTACCATTGATCGAGGACAATAAGCCATCTCTTCCTCCCTGTCTGAGCTCCTAGGGTGAGGAATTGAGATAGAGGGCTCCTGGGGTTGAGGGAACTCTGGACAATAGGGTATCACCCCTATTTATTACCCATAGGGTCGGAGTAGTAGGTAACCCTATCTTGGTCTTTGCAGAGTATGCACTAGTCGGCATCATGCCCACAAGCGAGGCTTGTTGGTTTTATCCCTCTCCATATGGCCAACAGGTTGAGGAGGCTTGGAGACGTGTGATCCTTACGTATTGGTAAGTTAGGTATCTTGTCCAAGCTAGATTATGATGTAGGTTTTCTACCACATGACACTCATGGATCATTGTTGGGAAGATCAGTAGGCAATAGGATGGGTTGAGTAGTAGCTCCCCTACATTACCTATTGCTCGATATGGGGTCATAATAGTAGCTCCCCCATGAGATCGCAGGTAGTAGCCCGTTGACCCATATTCTTGGGTAATAGTCGCTCATATATGTTTTCGGGTAGTAGCCCATCGACAAATATTTTCAGGTAGTAGCCCGCTCACATATGTTTTCGAGTAGTAGCCCACTGACAAATATTTTCGGGTAGTAGCCCGCTCACATATCTTTTCCGAGTAGTAGCCCGATGGATAGAGGGTGGTAGTTTTTGCAAAGAATATTTGTTCGACTCCATCACATATTGACAAATGAGTAGATTGCAAATATAGTCACCAAGGCTTTGTCGAAAGGGAAGTTCTTGGTATTTCAAGAGAAGCTTGGATTGATAGATGTGATCCCTCCTTATAAGGGGCACCACTGATTGAGGACACTAAGCCCTCTCTTCCTCCCTGTCTGAGCTCCTAGGGTGAGGAATTGAGATAGAGGGCTCCTAGGGTTGAGGGAACTCTGGACAATAAGGTATCACCCCTATTTATTACCCATAGGATTGGAGTAGTAGGTAACCCTATCTTGGTCTTTGTAGAGTATACACCAGTTGACATCATACCCGCAAACTAGGCTTGTTGGTTTTATCCCTCTCCGTATGGCCAACGGGCTGAGGAAGCCTGGAGGCGTGTGATCCTTACCTCTTGGTAAGTTAGGTATCTTGTCCACGCTAGATTATGATGTAGGTGTTCTACCACATGACTCTCTTGGATCGTTGTTGGGAAGATCGATAGGCAATAGGATGGGTTGAGTAGTATCTCCCCTACATTACCTATTGCTCGATATGAGGTCATAGTAGTAGCTCCCCATGAGATCCCGAGTAGTAGCCTGCTAACCAATATTCTTGGGTATTAGCCGCTCACATATGTTTTCGGGTATTAGCCCGCTAATAAATATTTTCAGGTAGTAGCCCGCTCACATATGTTTTCGGGTAGTAGCCTACTGGAAAATATTTTCGGGTAGTAGCTCGCTCATTGAGATTCCGAGTAGTAGCCCAATGGATAGAGGGTGGTAGTTTTTTCTCCCTGGTGATTCTTCTTCTTTACATTCGAGAATGTTTCAGCAGATAGAGTTGAGCAGAGATGGGGCACATGATAACAGAATGACATATTGATCGATGGACATATTTTTACAGGTGGAATTATCCCTAGTTTAGAGGGAGTGTTAAGATATGAAACTACGATCAAATTCCACTTTGGACTACTCATTTGATGGAGATGGTAATGGCATTGAATTCCTCCTTTCGAGAGGACCAAAATTGACCTATAGATCACCCCGTTTTGACAAGAAGAATTTTTTTTTGAATTTATGTAACCATACATGCACATTTGGATAGGTCGGCCTCAACATAAAATGGACATTGTTGGAAACCCCTGGAAGCCTATAAATACAATTTTCCTAGAGCTCATTTGGATATCATCGTCTAAGAATCTTCTTCTCTTTTATCTGATTTGGTTTGCATAGGATCGACGGAGGAAAGCTAGCACAGGGGTACAAAGTTTCAGGTATGAGGTTCGCACGAGTTAGGGTTTCTGTTTCTCAGTCACATGCTTGTTAAGTCCAAGGGAGTGACTGGGAGCTAAAGTCACACGCATTTCAACCTAAAGGGAGCGACTAGGGGTTTGAATGAAGTTGACCATCGACCGAATTTTTCTGCAGCTGATTGAAGTTTGAAAGAAGTTGTATTTGATATATTCTTACACTAGAAACTGGTTTTTGAGTGTTGTTAGGTTGTATTGTTGATGATATCGTATTGGGTTCATTTTACTCTATGCTGAACATTTTATGACAATATAATAGAAGAATAATTTCAAACAGTTTTCCCCCTAGTGGGGTTTTTCCTTGGTTGTTGACCAAATATGGTGTCTCTTGTTGATGTGTTGATTGCCTCCTTTGTCATTGCGTTTTTGTTCTATCTTCAATTATTGTTGATGAATGGAAAGACTATTTATAATTGAAAATATTGCTAATTGAAGTTTGGAATTGGGCTAAAGTAATTGATGCAACATAGAACAATCTGCAAATCTAACAGATTAGGCATTGATCCTCTATTGGTGATCATTTAAAACTATATTTTTCTCACCTTTTTCTCTTTCTTTCTAGGACTAGCATCCATAGGTGACATAGGGAATCGATTTTCTCACGATTCACCCATACAGTGTTAGATGATCCAAATATCATAGTTTAAAGCTAGGATACAATATTTATTAGATTGAAAATTTTAAATTAATATTAGGGACACTTAGAAATAGAATATTGTTACAAAAGTTATGACTCTAGAATAGTGTCGTATCTTAGGCTCTAATATAGGAATAAAGTTAGTAGATTGGTTAGAAGGACACTTGTTGTTTTATCAAGTGGTCCATAACTAAAATAACTTAGGACATGTAGCTTATAAATAGGTCATTTTCCTAATTGCAAGAGTGTTGGAGTCTACGTGTGTAAAGTCTTGAAAATTTATCATATAAATTATTTTCCTATTAATAAAATTACATGTCTGAGGACACTTCTGCCATTATTGTCGTATCAGAGCTCCAGTGATGCAGTTGATGGGAGGAGGAGATTCCAGCTATACAAACTTATGGAAAACTCCATTAAATTGTTCATCATTTGAATTGGAATGCAAATTTGTCAAATTTGTTATTCAGGGAAAATAAATTTAATTATTATTTTGATTCTAGATTATTTGATTCATTTTTTTTATATGAAATTCTATGCTCATCCTACGATGCCCCAAGAACTGTGTAATTCCACTACCCCTACGCTCATTAGCCAGTACCATCATTGTACTGGCAACCTTCCTTCAATCTAACTCCTGCTGAAAGAGATTGAGATGCGCGCTCACTCCCTGCAAGATCAACAAGTTTCAAACTTGCGACTAAAGAGCTCGAGGTGTTGTCTTCTGGTCGTGTTTCTTGAACATAACTCTCAATTGTCAGTCTCACAATTTGATGAGATCTGGAACTTGCTTCGTTCAACGAAGTCTCCCCGACCTGTCTATGAGCTACAGAAAAAATTCACATATACTCAAAAGCTTTTGCATATGATCTTTGTCCTGCACCCTTTCTTCAACCAATTTCTCCACAACTGTCCCCCTCTCTGGATTGTCTAGAATTCGAAGAGGACCACTGTTTTCAGAATAATGGCATAATACAGATCATTATCATCATGAAGGTTAGAATGGAGGCCATAGAATGTATCATCTATCAAGTGGTCATTGTTGACATTTCATCTAGAAAATCAGAGAATCCATCTACATCATCCTCTGAATCGTATATGCCTGCATCATACATTGCCCTTTTGGTATGATCTGATAGAACTGAATATGCTTCTTGTATTTCTTGGAATCTTAACTTGGCCTCCTCAGCCAAAGATGGGTCTTTGGACCATTTCTCAAGATGCCATTTCTTTGCCAGTTTTCTGTAAGCACTGTGTATCTCAACATCAGATGAATCTTTCTTAACGCCGAGAACTGCATAAAACGATGAAGTCGATCCCCTCTGAGACGCCATTCTGAATCACCATCGTATTAAACCGCTTCCCACAGAGAACTATAAGCCCAACCTCGTTACACACAACAGACTGTAATTTCCTTCACCAAACCTCTTAAACCTGTGCGATAATCTTCTTCCAAAAACCTCAAAAATTTCAACCAATATCGATCAATTCATGCACAAAGCTACCAAATACTTTATCAAATGAATTTGCCGATGTAAACACTTTCGTTGATAAACTATCCACGCTTTTCCGCCGCCACTCTAGCTACATCACAACCCAGCGTTCAGCCAGTACACCGATCTTATGACTTTGGAGAGCAATGTTGAGGCGTTTGGTGTGAAAAGGTGTTCGATGAAGAGAGCACTCGCTGCAGAGAGCGCTGCATGTAAAGGGCTATAAGGACTGTCACACCCACCCACGGTGCCTCTGGATCGATTATTGATCTGTTGGACCGATAGGAGTTTTGGAGATAAGTGTTATTTTTACAATGTTTGTAACGTAAGTGGGATAATTTTTTGGGGTGATTATTTTATAAAATTTGTAAATTTTTGGAGCAATAAGAAGATGTTATTTGTAATTTTATTTGGAGAGATAAGGAATATATTATTATTTGTAATATTTTTTGGAGAAAGAAGGTGTGAGGGGTTATTTGTAAATGTTTGGAGCAAAAAATTTTGTAATTTTTGGAGTAATAAGTAGATGTTATTTGTAATTTATATTTTGGATAAATAAGGGTCATTATTTGTAACTCAAAGTATTTTTTTACTTTGAGAGGGGGTTAGATTTTTTAAAGGAAATTTGTAAGGGCATTGTCAAGCGGTCAAATTTTGAAAAGATTTCATTGTAAACACAGAGAAATTGACTAGAGCCAAGTGCAAAGCTCAGTCATTTTTCTCTTTCAACGACTATACAAGGGTCAAGGCCAAGCCCCAATAGATCGCTTTTGCGTGGCGTGTTTCGTGTGACGAGTTGCTCATTTTTTCCTGTGCTTGATTCTTTTGGTGCACTGCTTAAACACTACCATGTCAAAGTTAATTAATCTGTTCTTTGATTTTGATAAGCTAGAAGGGGTGAAATCTTATAAGACATGGAAACGTCTAATTGAAAGCACTCTCATATATAATAAATTTGGGCATGAAATATGTGATGGCGACATTAAGCTTAATAAACCTGTTAGAGTCGGTATCTTCATCCCTCCGTCAGAGATGAAATTTCTCTTGTTGCATTTCATTTTAGGTGTCTCATTAATTTCAGTCAGCTGCATTCCATTAGGAGCATGGATCATCTGACGGAAAGGTCTTGTCACTCATATCCCTCATGTCTTGTACCTGCTGGCCTATTTCTGTTCATTAAAATCATGTACAGTCATGTTTGGTCTCATAATTGGCAAAGAGTCATTTTAGGGTTTCTAGTCTCATTAGGTCTAGGGTTTTAGTAATCTGGTCTCAAAATGCCTAATAATGGCTAGCAGGCACATGAGGAAGGTTCAAATAAGATTTCAGTGCAAAAATTTCATCATCGTAATGTTTGATAATGATTTTTCTTCAAAACTCTGTTTTGAAGAAAAATTGTCTATTTTATCCTTTTGTAACAAGTGCAATGTAATTTTCAAATTCTTCAGTTGTAATAATGCTCCATTCGCAGCCCTGGTCTCCTTTGTCGAAGCTCCAGCCATCCATTCCCTACAGAACAAACAGAAAGGACATTATTCAGTCAAGAAGCCAAAATGAAGCAAAACAGAGCTTGAAAAGAAAGTGCCAATGTAAACATTACAAAAGTGAGTTTTATGAAGTGAAAATTAAAGTTTTCTGTATATAAGTCATTGGTCATGTTCAAAAAAAGCTTATTTGCACTCAAAAGAGAAAGATTGAAACAAAAGAAAGTCATGTTGAAGAAAAAGAGCAAGTTTGAATTAAAACTGGGCAAAGTTGGGTGCGCGACGCACTGGGCAGGCGCGGCGCATTGGGCTGGCCGCCGCAGTGTAAACAATACACTGGCGCGACGCATCAGGGAGGCGCGGCACACTGGGTTAGGCGCGCGACGCACATGGCAGAAAGCTAGTTTATTGCCATCTTTTCCAAATTTTTAAACCGGCTCAGTCAATCTTTGTCCAAGTAAGTCTAAACAATCTCTCTATTGCCATGAACATGTATTTGGTGTTGTTTCTGAGGATTTGAGTACGAAAAACCAAACCCTAGTATCTTGTTTGAGAATTGCCTCCATTAGGGTTTTGAAATTAGTTTTGTGCCAAATACTTCCATTCTCCACCTTGTTTCTTCCCCTCATCACTGTTTATTTTCTCACAATAGACTATTTCCCTATTCCCTATCCCTAAGTCATTTCATTTCCTATCCCATTTCCATTATCCTCATCCCACTTGCAAATTTTCCCAAAACCCCAAGTTTATCCCAAAAAGTTAAGTGGCTGTCCCTAAACCTTTCAACACACAGTTTTCAAGTGGTGAATTTATATTTTCACTTGGTAGTAGTTCATCATTCCCATTACCTTATTCCTTCATATTCCCTCCCATATTATCACATATTTGGCAACAAAAACCAAAAACACCAAACTCCTCATATTCACCTCAGGTAACATAGATGAAGAAGGCATCGAGGAGGCGTAAAAGGCATGATAGACTCCAAATTTTGGCCGAAGCTTCTTTGGCCCAGCATAGCGCATGATGGAGGACACTCAACCCAAATTTCAAGAAATTTGGGACACTTTTTGCAAATTTTAATTTTTTGGGCCTTAACACAGATTTTCCTGCCCGACGCGTCACACCACTTGGCGCGCGCTTATAATTGGCAGCTCCTCTTGAGGAAAACTTTGCATTTCTGGATTTGTCATCAAAAGTTATGCATGCATACCCATTACCTAAGGATTTTGACAAGTTTTGGGTTGCTTGAAGGGTCAAAAACACCCTAAAAATGACCTTTCTGCCCTCTTTTGGACACACAGGAAGCAATGTTGGGAAAACTCATTTTTGGAGGGGAAAATGGCAACCCAATTCAGAAACTCCACTTGGGTTGGAAAGTAGACAAGAAGAGCTTTCCAATGAGCTATCCTGCACTCAATTTGGACTCTGGGAAGGCCCTCAAAATCAGCGCCAAAGTGGCGTGACGCATAGAGATTTCAAGCGCGGCGCATTGGGAATTTTGGCCTAGTTTTCACTCAGTAACTTAGTTTTGGCCAGTTTGACTTTTTTATCTTCAAATGTATAGCTCTTGATGTAATTTGATGTAATTTCATGGTTTTTATGTAATTTTGATTAATTTTCACTCATGTAAGTAGATTCATTCACCAAAAAGTGAATTGTAACTGAATGAATCAGTTTCCTATCTTATAGAGGCAAGCTGTTCCACTGCCTATTTTCCAGTTCTTAATTTAGATCTTGTTGAAACAGCTCCTAAACTAGTGAGCTCGACCCCTAGAGGCTGGGGATGAGTTGTTGGTTGCTTATATCTTGTAATTTTTCAGTCATTGGCATAGGTTGGACACTTGGGATTGCTTTGAGCTTCATTGTACATTTCATCTCTGCATTTTGGCAAAGGAATAGACCAGGGTTTGCAGCACTCTTTGGGATCCATGTGGCTCTATGTTTTGATGGTGTGTTTCTCTCTATGATTGTAAGTTTACTGATGTTTCATGTGTATCATCTTCCTTCTCATTTCTTCTTAAGTTAAACAAAAAAGTCATAAAGGTGGAATTCATTAGATTTGCAGTGCTCTGCCTTGAAGTTTTGTTTAATTTTCCATGTTTTCAACTGTCTGAAGAGGATTCTTGAAACCTCTTGCCCTCTTCAACTCCTCCTCGGTCTGAGCTATCCATTTCATTCAATTCGAAGCATCAAAACAATTGCCTTTCTTGCCCCATTCAGCCCTCTGCAAAACTGATCATTTCCCGGACCCAAAATCTGCCTTTCCCTTTGATTCCAACAAAAACCCCCAAAATCAAATCAAACTCTTTTATATGTATACCTAGCCTAAAATCAGCGTTTATTTTAAGTCATCTCAAGCCTCACTGATTATTTTTGCTGAGATTGACCCGGAGAGAGCCCTCTCCTGATCTGGTAGGGCTAGCTACCAGATTAAGCGTGGTTTGATGTTACCCTAGACTCTGCCTTCCTTCGGCCTGAGGTAGATTTAGGCAATAACAAAACCAACAGATGCAACTTTACTTGCAAAATGGGAAGTCAAAAATGCCAAGGCACTAGCTCTTATAAAGTCTTCAGTTAACAATGAGATGTATATTCATATTGAAAACGCCTCAGATGCATGGACTGCTTTGCGTGCATTCAAAGATCTCTTTGATACACAACCTGAATAAAAAAAGTTCGATCTTCAATTAAAATTGCTCCAACAAAAATTAACTGAAGGTGGTGATGTTCTTGAATATATTTCACGGCTTAAAAACATCAAACAGGAAATAATAAATGTCGGTTTTTAAGATGTTGATGAAAGTTTCCTAACTACAATTTTGATTGTTGGATTGCCATCATCTTACACACATTTTTTGGAAACTTTGCAAGTCACTGGAAAATTATAAAAGATCAAGTTTGATGAGTTGAGTGATATGTTAGCCCATCATGACAAAAAATTTGGGAAGAAGAAACAGAATGGGGAAGATGTCTTCTTCACAGAGGCTAGCACAATTATATCCTCAATTGATAGTTCTAGAAACCGAGGAAGAGGACATTTTAATCAAAGTCAAGCGGCACACAGTGTACAAGGTCGTGGTCACAGTCAAAGCAGAGGAAACAATTTGAACATAGGCTACAGTTTAGACAGGAACAATTTTCAAGGCAAAGGGAACAATCAAGGTAGAGGATATAATCAAGGAACAGGACTGTGAAAATTCTACTGCAGTGTATTGATTTATTTTCTCCTACTTGATTTAATTAATACAAGTTATATCTAGAAATTAGATTAAGAAAATATCGAAAATAAACACAACTATAGCCTACACATGCAGATCATTTACTGAATAATACGCTCATGCAACAAAGTGACACATGGATTTTTGGACATAAGTCCCCGGAAAAACCCAAAGCGGGAAAACCGATGCAGCAGATATGAGGGTTTATTATTAAGTAGTTCTGAATACAACAAATCTGGGTTCCAAATCTGGAAAACCCGAAAGACAATAAAATAAATCAAATCTGCAGCTAACCTGAAGTTCTAGTGCCAAATATCAGACTGATCCAGCCCCTCAAACGGGATTTACAAGACTCAGCCTGAATCTGACCCTAGAAACCCTCAACATTTCTTCTGAAGCCCTAGTGTTACCTCTGAAGGCCTTTGTCAACCTCTGCGTGGCTGTAGGAGGGAATATGTCACCCCTGGAGGGTCTACGCTACCCCTGCATTGCCTTTGCTAGGCCTGCGTCAGCCTTGGGTGGCCCTAGCTGCCTCTATACTGCCCCTCCTAGACTACGTGGCTCTGAAGCCCCTCTGCGCTGCACTTGTTGCTGCTCCTCTGCCTCTTGCTGTCTCTTGGGTCTAGGGATCAGATCATCCCCTCAACCAATACTACCCCTCACTGTAGGAAATGACTCCTGAAATTCTTAGCAAACCTGCCCTAGAATTCTAGATCTATTCCTCAGTTCTGCAACTGTGTGTCTCTTCCAACTGACCCTCGAGCCTTTCTCTTATATTTTTCGTTGAACCCTTCAACGACCGAGATTAAATCATCCATCAACAGTTAAGATTAAAAGACTGCTTTATCCATGTGACTTAAG
The DNA here is from genome assembly GCA_034641835.2 of Pinus albicaulis. Classification (NCBI taxonomy): domain Eukaryota; kingdom Viridiplantae; phylum Streptophyta; class Pinopsida; order Pinales; family Pinaceae; genus Pinus; species Pinus albicaulis. The sequence goes on along the minus strand of CM076570.1, from coordinate 960,847,481 downwards.
ACAATTTCAGCACATGTGTTAATTAATTCACTTTAATTTTTTTATTTTCGTAAGTTAGACTTAGGAAATCCATTAAAAAATAATTAATTATTTGAATAGCTTGAACACCAACGGAAATTTCTCAAATCCTTTTCTGGGTTTTTGAGATCAAGTGTGTCCTAACCCCTCCACAAAATTTCAGTACTAGAGCACACCCGATGCTACACCAACTTATACAAAATCTCAACACTCCCTCTTAGCACTGAGTGTGCTCTAGGAAAAGTGTACTCTAGCAATGCATCCACACCATGCACTACAAGATCTTGAAGCTGGATTCTGTGCTGCTGATGCTTGGCCTACTGCCCTCCATCCACTGCACTGCTGCTCTCTATATTGCTGCCCATGCCACTGCCACTGACACTGCCACATCTGTACTGCAGCTCCCTCTCAAATTGCTGCATCATGTTGCCCATAGCACTGCCACTGCTAACTACTACATCGCAACTCAGTTGTAGAGAAGTAAGCAACTCAAAGACTGTGCCCAACTGTTTGCCATACAAGTCAAGTTGCCCTCCCCCACTAAAGCTCCCTGGATGCTGAATCATGCTGTCCTCCTGGAGACACTGTCATGCTGCAACACTGCACTGCGTGAGCCCAGCTTCTCTGCGTTGCTGAAGTCCCATCAGCCTCTATGCGCTGCTGCCTTCATGTTGCTGTTGCCTCTGCATTACGTTGCTCCCTCTTTAGCCCTTCAGCTCCCTCTTCAGCTTCAATGTGGCCTTCTGCAACCATCTCCCGACTCATCTTGCTACCCTCTTAAGGCTCCCGTAGCTCGTACGTGATCCAAGAGTAGGGTTGACTCAAGGATCCCGCCATTGTCAGTAGATGCTCTACAGATCCGTGTCACCCCACCTCTTCTCTCGAGGCACATGAGCACTCATGGTTGCATCATCATCAAAGCCATCATCGTTTGTTGCCACATCCTTGGAATCAGAAGAGCATTTATCCTTCTTCTTAGGAAAACTGCTGGCGAAATGTCCAAGATCACCACTGTTAAAGCATCTGACCTTGGAAAGGTCCTTCTTCTTCTTCCCTTGTTGTTTCTTTTCCCTTGATGCAAGGGCTGCATCCTCCTCCTCTTCCTTGCCTTTGGAATTTCCGCTTCCTCCACTGATATTCTGGCGCTTGGTGACCCTCCCGATCTCCTCTTGGCGGAGACTTAGCCCACATGTCAGCCCAAGAGGGTAACACTGCCCTTCCCAGAATGCTTTGGACAAACTTTTCCCAATCTTCCGAGACTGCATTCAGAGCAGTCCTTACTAAGAGTCCCTCATCCATAGTATAGCACCAATGCCAACCAACTGATCTCGGATGGCTTGAATTCTGAAGAAGAATGGATCTATCTCTTCACCCTTCATCATTTGGAACAACCGCATCTAGTTCTCAAGAAGGATTCTTCTTTGGATGGAGCCTCCTTGGTACATCATGACCAAGGCTACCCACATGTCATTTGTTGTAGACTTCCCAGCAATTTGAGGTATAACGTGGTCCTTGACTCCGTCTATGATCAAACGCTTCATCTGTTCTTGATTTTATTCATAATTCTTGAGAGGATCCGCATTGGTTGGTACAGCAAGAACCTTCTCTGCATGCTCTTTGAGACCATACTCATCCAGCACTGAGAGGATTCTGGCTCTCCACATAACATAGTTGGACATGCTGTCCAATCTATCTTGATCCTTCAGTCCATATCGAGCCATCTTTTCTCAGATCCAACAGAAACAGTACTCCTCCCTTTGGATATGGGTTTATTGGTGACTAGAAATCCTCTAGTAGCTGCTTCCGCTGAAGACTAATTTCCCTCCTGGAAATCTTCCACCAAAACACAAATGGACTATACTCTTTGATCCTCCTGATCGAATCTCAAATCTGTTTAGCTTAGATCTGTTGAGTGACTGTCTTCCTCCCACCTTTGTTGTGGCACAGTTCTACACCTGCAGAATCTATACCCCACCAGCACTGCTGAAGATCTAAAGCACTGCTTCCGGATATTGGCAAAATTCTTCTGCAATAGGAGAAGTGATTGGACTACATCTTCAGAAGTGGACTTCATAACCTAGACTGGGTGACGCAGTTCTTACGCTGCCCTGGAAAGGGTCTGCGTAAGCGTGAAGGCCTTCTGCAGCTTCAGCGTTGTCTTCTAGTTCTGCGTTCTCCTGCTGTCAAGATGCCTTTTTTAGATCTGCTGCTTCTTCTGCCACCTTGCAGAAAATTATTTCTTCAGCTGATTGATGGAGATTTAGCTTGATCTGCTATCACTCTGATACCATGTGAAAATTCTACTACAATGTATTGGCTTATTTTCTCCTACTTGATTTAGATAATACAATTTATTTCCAGAAATTAATTCAGAAATACCGAAAATAAACACAACTACAACCTACACATGCAGATCATTTACTGAATAATACGCTCATGCAACAAAGTGACACATGGAATTTTGGACATAAGTCCCCGGAAAAATCCAAAGCGGGAAAACCGGTGCAGCAGATATGAGGGTTTATTATTAAGTAGTTCTGAGTACAACAAATCTGGGTTCCATATCTGGAAAACTTGACACAGAATAAAAGAAATAAAATAGGCACTTAACCTGAATTTCTAGTGCCAAATATTAGACTGATCCACACCCTCAAACGAGATTTACAAGACTTAGCACAGATCTGACCCTAGAAACCCTCAGCACTGCTTCTGAAGCCCCATCGTTACCTCCGAAGGCTTGCGTCAATCTCTGCGTGGTTGTAGGAGGGCCTGCGTCACCCATGGAGGGTCTATGCTGCCCCTGTTTTGACTTTGCTAGGCTCGCATTATCCCTGCGTGGCCCTTCGTTGCCTCTACGCTGCCCCTGCTGGAATGTGTGGCTTTGAAGCCCCTCTGCAATGCCCTTGTTGCTGCTCCTCTGCCTCTTGCTGTCTCTTCGCTCTTGGGATCAGATCATCCCTTCATCCAATACTACCCCTCACTGCGGGAAATTCCTCCGGAAATTCTTATCAAACCTGCCCTAGAATTCCATATCTATTCCTTAGTTATGCAACTGCGTGTCTCTTCCAACTGACCCTCAAGCCTTTCTCTTATAATTTTTGTTGAACCCTTCAACGTCCGAGATTAAATTATCCATCAATGACTGAGATTAAAAGACTGCTTGATCCATGTGACTTAAGAAAATTTCAACATGTGTTAATTAATTCACTTTAATTATTTTATTTTCCTAAGTTAGACTTAGGAAATCCATTAAAAAATAATTAATTATTTGAATAACTTGAACACCAACTGAAATTTCTCAAATCCTTTTCTGGGTTTTGGAGATCAAGTGTGTCCTAACCCCTCCACAAAATTTCAGGGCTAGAGCACACCCGATGCTACACCAACTTATACAAAATCTCAACAAGGACAAAGTGCAGGCAGAGGACAAAGCAAAGGCAAGGGACAATATCAAAGAAGAGGAAAAGTTTCAGTAAAATTGTTTGTAGAAGATGTAACAACGTTGGACATTCTGTTGAGGTTTGTAGAACTTCCATTGATAAAATTCCTAAGTTTCATCAAAACACTGCACAGTTTTCAAATGATCAAGATGATCATGATGGTTCAGAATATGTCTTCACAAATACAGAATCAACATCGTTACAGGTTTCAACCTTTCTTAGAAGTGAATATGAAGATGCATGGATTTTGGATACATGACTTTTCGATGTGACTTCTTTTGGAACTTCCAATAATGCCATCTCAATTCAATCTATCTTGCTGATAAAACAAAACATACTCCTTATGGAAAAGGTGTAGTTAAAGTTTTTCTACTTGGCAGTGGAGAAAGAATGATTTCAAACGTATGGTATGTACCAAAATTTAAGCAAAATTTTCTATCTTTAGTCACAATTCGACAAGCAGGACATCTGGTGATTATGGAGGATGGCTTAGTTAAAATTAACTTAGTCAAACAGAACATGAAAACAATGATGATAGTTTATGAAGATGGAAAACTGTTAAGGATGAAAGGGACAGTTATTCCAAGAAATTCTGACTTTGCAGGAGCAACAAGTACATACATTTCACCGATCAGATCGTGGCATGTAAGACATGGCCATCTCAACTTTGAAAGTCTCTCTCAATTACAGAAACACAGAATGGTTAAGGGAATTCCAACCTTCAAAAGGGAAAATTCAAAATGTGAAGCTTCCAGATATGGCAAACAACATCGAGAGACTTTTCCCACAAGTTCATGGCGAGCAAACAGGAATTTGCAATTGGTTCACAGTGATATTTGTGGACCCTTACAAACTTCGCTAGGAGGATGCAAATATTTCTTACACTTTGTTGATGATTTTAGCAGGATGACTTGGGTATATTTTTTGTAGAAAAAGTCAGAAACATTTGAAAAGTTTAAAACTTTTCGCCAACTTATTGAAAATGAAGTTGAGAAGATTGGCACTCTTAGAACAGACAATGGAGGAGAATTCACTTCAAATGAATTCAAAATGTATTGCATGGATAATGGCATAAAATGACATCTTACCAATGTCTACACTCCACAGTAAAATGGAGTAGTAGAAAGAATGAACCGCACCTTGTTAGGAATGGTGAGATCTATGTTAAATTTCAAAAAATTAAGTCCTATATATTGGGCCGAGGCAATTCATACAACTGTCTATTTAAGGAACAAATCTCCAACTGCTTCTTTAGACAGAATCACACCTTATGAAGTATGGTTTGGTTTCAAACCTCAAGTTAAACATCTCAGAGTTTTTGGATCAGTATGTTATGACTTAGTTCTGAAAGAAAAAACGAACTAAGCTTGACTCACGAAGCTTGAAGTGCACAATGATTGGGTATAATTATGATGGGAAGAAAGGGTACTTGCTTTTTTCCAATGGAAAATTTATTGTGAGCAGGGATGTGATTTTTGATGAAAATGAGAGTAAGAGTGCTAAAGAAATTTAAAGTCTTCTTCAAAAGTTAGAAACAAAAGGTGATAAAAGAAAAGGAAATATACAAAGTCAACCAAATTCACAAAATTGGTATGAACTTGAGTTTCCTTCATCTGAAAATGATTCATCCAGTCCATCTTCTTCACGAGCACTATCTGGGTCTTCTGGAAGTTCATCCAAATCTCCTAGCAGCAACAATTCTTCTGACAGTGACTCTCTGCCCCCAGAATCTACGGTTGATCAACGGACATATGTTTACATCAACCCTCTTTACAATGATGGTGAGTTTTCACAATCTCAAACTAGTGAACATCAATTGCCAAAATGGGTAGTTCAACTTTTGAAAGATGTCAGGCCTAATGAGCAGAATAAAACAGGAACAAGGTGATCACATAGAAGTGAAGGAAATTTTTCCTTGATAGCAAATGATTTTATTGAACCCTCTACATATAGAGAGGCAGTAAGACATAAAGAATGGCAACAGACTATGGTTGATGAATATCAGGCAGTTCTCGACAACAACACTTGGAAACTTGTTGATTGTCCTTAAAATGTTAAACCCATTGGATGCAAATCGGTTTACCAAATTAAGCACAAGCAAAATGGCGATATCGACAAGTACAAAGCAAGACTTGTTGCTAAGGGTTTTGCACAACAGGAAGGGATTGATTATGAGGAAACTTTTGCTCCTGCATCTAAATGGAACACCATCCAATTAACATTTGCATTAGCAGCCCAGAAAGGATGGAAAGTTCATCAGATGGATGTAAAAAGTGCTTTCCTCAACAGAGATTTATAGGAGGAAGTGTATATGACACAACCACCTAGTTTTGAAATTGAAGGATAGGAACATAAAGTCTGCAAACAGATAAAGGCTTTATATGGATTAAAACAAGCTCCCCAAGCTTGGTATGCCAAAATGGACGAATACTTTCGGAAAGTTGGCTTTCAACGAAGTGAATCTGATGATTACCTTGTATGTACGCCAACAAGGGAAAAATCTAGTGATTTTGGTTATGTTTGTAGATGATTTGATTATCACTGGCAAGAATGATGATCACATTGCACATGTGAAAAAGGAGTTACATGTAGGTTTTAAGATGACAGATTTGGGACTACTTCACTACTATCTTGGAATTGAAGTATTCCAACGTCCACATCATATCTTCATTTCTAAGAGTAAGTATGCAGCAGAAGTTCTTCAGCGATTTGGAATGCAGGATTGCAAGCCTATTCTTACCCCCATGGAACAAAACTTGAAACTTTCAAAATTTGAAGGGGGGGAAATGGTGGGTAGAATTACTTATCGACATTTGATTGGAAACCTAATTTATCTCACAAATACTCGACCCAATCTTTATTATACCGTCAGTATTCTTTCCCACTTTATGCAGGACCCACGAGACAACCACTGGAATGCAGCCAAAAGAGTTCTTCGTTATATCCAAGGAACAAAATATTTTGTTCTTCTTTACAAAAATACTAAAAACTTTGTACTTGGTGGATTTTCAGACACCGACTTTGCTGGCAATATTGATGATAGGGCATCAACCTTAGGTTATTTAATGAACATGGGGTTAGCTCCAGTTTCATGGAGTTGCAAGAAACAAGCTACAGTGGCCACTTCTTCTGTAGAAGTAGAGTACATATCAACATGGGAAGCAACACATGAGATTGTTTGGTTGCGTAGAGTTTTACAAGACTTGGGAATTCCTCTAGCAAAAGCTACATCGTTATTCATCGACAACCAATCAGCAATAAAGCTTGCCAAGAACCTAGTTTTTCATTCAAAGACAAGCATGTGGACACCAAGTATCATCATATCAGATCACTCATTGCAAAGGATGTCATCAAGATGATTTATTGTCCTTCAGAAGATCAGATCTCTAATATCTTCACCAAACCTCTTGGCAGGATAAAATTTACTAAGTTCGGGGATGAACTTGGTATAGGTTGTAATGTATCTCTGAATCATATGGGGGAACGTTAGATGATCCAAATATCATAGTTTAAAGCCTGGATAAAATATTTATTAAATTAGAAATTTTAAATTATTATTAGAGACACTTAGAAATAGAATATTGTTACAAAAGATATGACTCTAGAATAGTGTTGTATCTTAGGCTCTAATATAGGAATAAAGTTAGTAGATTGGTTAGAAGGATATTTATTGTAATTGGACACTTGTTGTTTTATTAAGTGGTCCATAATTAAAATAAGTTAGGACATGTAGCTTATAAATAGGTCAGTTTCCTAATTGCAAGTGTTAGTATGAATCTGGATTCGAAGCGTACGAAAAAAGACCACTTTAGCTGCGCATAACAAACAACCCTAACAACAGAAATCACTGCTAATATCTTCGGATCTGTAGTTAGATGATCAAGAAAAATGCTGCAAAAATCTAGATCTATGCATTAGAAGACATTAAAAAGTAGAAAAAATAAGATTTACTCCATAGATCCAATAGACAAGACAAGAATATATCCAATGAAATTTTTATTAATGGCACCTGGGAAGAAAACACAAGAGGGTGTTCCCTGTTCTCCTCAATGGGATGGGTTCTTGTAAGTCCTCAGCACTTCAAATTTAGAATTCCTCTCTCTTGATGGTGTAGAAAACCCAGACAAAAATGGAAAAATATGGCTATGATGGTGGATCAATAGCCAGACCAAGAGTTGAGATCTAGAGTGATCTTTAGGCAACAAAAGGTGACAAATGAATGGGAAAACCCTTCTATTTATAACAAAATATTGAGTTAGTCTAGATATTGTGCATAATTAAAATATTATTAACCAAATCAAGATCCAAATTTTATGGAATATTTTATTATATTTGTTGGTGGGAAAAGGAATTTGATTTGAGTCAAATCCCCTTATTTGTAAATAATAAATAAATAAATGATTTATTTATCATTTTAAGGATGTGATTAAGTAATAATAAATAAATAAATGATTTATTTATTATTTTAAGGATATGGTTGAGTAGTAATCAAATAAATAATGATTTATTTAATTATTTAAGGGAGATGTAGTCATATTTAACAAAGAATATTATTTAAGTAATGTTTAAATAATTATTCTTAGAAAATAATAAGATAAATAATGATTTATCTAATTAATTTCCTTGTTTTGGGTTAAATATAACCAGGAATATTAATTAAATTGTTGTTTAACTAATTATTCCTTGAGGAAAAATCAAATAAATATGGATTTATTTAATGTTTCCCCATGGGGTTTCTTGTTTAGACCATAAACAACTTAATAAGGGGTCTTACTTGGTGTACTTGGGTCCATATAATAACAATGGATTAGATGACCAAAAAATGGTGTAACAGATTGCCCCCCAGCGTGTGAGCGTTAGGAGCTAATCGTATGACCGAAGTACATTGTAAGAACTCAATCACTAGACAACAACGAGGAAGTCAAAGAGAGAGGATTGTACGGTAGACCAAAGCGCTGAAAGAACTAGACCCTGAGGAGGTGACTTGCAAGTGCGACAAGTCTTTTTGATAAGTGAGTACCTGCTATAGGCAGCGAGGGAGGCATACCTATTTCCGCCGAGGCAATAGTATAAACAATAAGGCGTCCGGAAAACCACAAGACGACATAATGCTGGCATAAACATGAGCCAGATAAACAACACGATAATGAATCCCGCATACATAATGTGCCTGGGATAACAGCTAGAACTTGTACAATGATATCTGAGTACATGAGATATAAATGCAATCCAGATTCCCCTGAAAACAGGAAAGGGCTCTGAAAATCTAATTGATACATGCAAACAAAAAGGTGTTGCAAGTGGCTGAGGCCGACATCATTAGATGTATGGAGCTGCATTGAAGGCTGTAATGAAGAGGTCATCTGAGTGTGTGGGGGGCTACTTGTAGGGCCACCCCCTCATGAGGGCTGAGACATCTCACACACACCCGGGAATCACCGATGTCAGCTGTTGCATCACTGTACCATCGAGTATACGGATATCGATCATGCTGAAAAGGAGCTGGAGCTGAGAAACAATCAAGTCAAAGGGCAATGAGGAGTCCCTTTTCTTGATTTGAGGCACCGAACAAGAGTGGAAGCTGGAACCAAGGTACACCGTGTTAGTCATCAGTATTTTTTACTTGTTGCTGATGACTAGTTTCCTTAGCTTAGTTTTCTAGAAGTTGATCTCAAAATTGTCAAATCTGTCATCTAGAAAACACCCCAAAACAATTTTTGTCCTCCTACCCCTTCCTGTCAGTCTATGATGAGAAAAAAATTCAGCTGTCAAGTCCTATCTGATTTCAACAAAATATCCCTGTCTATAGCTGTCATAGCTGTAAATTATTTGCCATCATTTACCCTTGTTTCTCATGCCATTCACTATCCAACAGTTGACAAAATGTCTGCAACCTATCCCTAGTCATCTTGTCATTTGAAAATCTGATCATGCCTGAGAAAACATTCAGAATCTTTCAAGATTATCCCTAAGTTAGATAGTGGTGTTTAGGGAGTTCTTCCTTGGCTAAGATATCCTAGGCCAAAAAGCCTCTGTCTAGTACTAGTCAGCCTTGAATTAGTTCCTATTCTGCAAAGCAAGCATTGTTCTATCCATAGGTCTCACACCACTAAGAGGTCACTTTGTCTCATGTCAGAAGAAGTTCACAAAGATCCAAATCAGGAAAAGATAAGGATGTTCACTATCTGATGAAGTATGCTTCGCTCAGGCATAATCTCCTTGAAACACCAAAGGAGCTCTCCAAGGCTCAAAGTCATATGTTTTTACATCTTTGCAGGGGTGTAATTGAATGTTGATTAGTATACAGATGAGGGCACAAGGACAAATTTCAATAGGTCCTTCATGATGAATTAGTTTTCCATCAGTGAAACCAATGGAGTGCAGTGAGTGAAGGGCAACTAATAGGTATGGTTTTAAATCCAAGAACTCCCTGAAGAACATAGATCATCCTCCAAGTCACATGAATACAAAATACTAATGTAATGCTGATCAACAGTGTTTCAGTATCTCCTCCAAAAGCAATACTGCATAAACTTTCCAAAGAGTATCATCATGTAGGGCATAAGAAGACAGCTGCTTCTTATGTTACCTTGAGCCTAGGATGTGAACATTAGTCAAAAGCAATTTCAAAGTACCCCTAAAAACACAGTCAAAGGAAGGTTAATCAATGATGTTTGGCAGTAAGCATTCTCCATATACAAATCACTTTGTTTCTGATCTAGTGTTCTCAATGATATTTTACAAAAGGATATACATCTCAAACCATGCCTCATAATGACAAATTTCAGAATTCACTTTGTTTCCTATTGGTATTCTTCAGGCAGAGAAACATATTGCAGAGAAATAACACAGGTTTGAAATGGATGAAATGTCATGTGTATGGTGGAACCTCCTTCAAAAAGCAGATGGTTTGAAACAGTGATGATAACCTCCTTCATGAAAAGCAGATGGTTAGAAAGACATGCTGTGGCCTCCTTCACAGACAAGCAGAGAGCCAACATGTTCTTAAGTGACTTCAAAAACTATTGTGAGCCACCTCCTCCAAACATGAAAAGTGGATGCATCAGCAGGGTTTCAAATTGTGTTTGAGTAAGTTTTCTATTGGAAAGACAAGGTTGAGGAATAATGGTGTCATGAATGAAAATGATAAGTTAAAGGCCTTTTTCATATTACAGGCAGAAGGTTGGCATGCTGGTGTTAGAGACCTCTGTTCTTGTGTTTATGACAACCTCCTTCAAAGGATAAATCAGAGGTTATAATTTTGATTAAACAAGCCTTTCTGAATGATGAAATTGATAGACCAAGCTGTGTTTCTAGTCATGTCTGCAAACTGGTATAAGGGAGCATTCACACAGAATGTGTATGTGAAAAGGGCATTCTTATTTTTACAAATCCCTTATGGTTATAGAAATAATTCTTCCAAGTGATGAATGAAGGGAGAGCGCCAAAGGTTACTTCCAACTCAATCAAAGGACAAAGGGCACATTATAAGTGATTGAAACCTTCACTGTTTGTAGGCCTCCTTCACAAAAAGGCAGAGGATCAGCCCTCCAAATGTTTGCACCATGAAACAGCTCATTCAAAGGTTAAAGGTGTGATAAAACATGTTTCACTTTCAGTCAAAGAATGTCCTCATCGAATGATAAGAGACAGAGTTTTAAAAGACACAAGAAATTTACATTTTGAAATGTTTTTAATCAGAGGATAAAACCTTCTTTCACTTCATAAACAGATAGATTTGCATATGTGATTTCAAGAAGCTGCAGCAGTGGTGTCTTTCTCCCCTATCACTTCAAAAGCAAGTGTGTTTTCATTATGGTTCCAAGGATTGACAGAGAGCCCTTTTCATAATTGAAAGAAAACTCTTGGCTGAAACAAGCACATAGGGTCTTGTTTAAAACTGAAAAAGTGTTGTTATGATAGATTCCTTTTGTAAACAACAGAGTCAAATCATAGTGTGGTAACCTCCTTTGTGACAAACAAAGTATTAAAACAAATCATCAAGGATAAGGGGTTTTGCAGTAGCAACAGAGCTAAAGGGCATCAGCGCTTTTTCAAAAGTCTTCGTTCAAACAGCGAAAACAGAGATTATGTTCCAATCCAAATGCCCATGCAACAAAGTCAATTTGTTTTAAAAACAAATGATAAAGGAGGTTTTTCGTTTTAAACAGGGAGGAAACAGTACTTTAAAACCCTCAAAAGCTATAGAAAGCCCGAGGAAAAACGTTTTCAAGTCATTTTGCAAACATTGGTTGAAGGCGAAAACAATGGTTTTCACAACATCCATAGTTTTTAATGCACGACACGCCTGTACAGTAGTGCGGGGCGCCTGTAGGCATCATCACAAGGAATTTGTTCTAGGCGCGGCACGCTTGTAACACTGCGCGGTGCGCCTGTGTAGCGCCCAGCACCCGACTCAAATGCGGCACGTTCACTCGGGCCATCACTGAACAGCCCAGTGCCTTTTATGAACGAAGCGCTCGTGCGTTTTTCAACCACATCTGAGCGTTCAAGCCACGGTAAGCCCTCCTCCCACAGGCCTTATGTTTTGAACATCATTATGTTGCATGATCAAAATTGAAAGTGCCATTTTTTAACCTTTGCACTGCCCATTCCTGAACGGCCTGGGCCACCTCTGAACGGCCTAGCGCCTGGGCCACCTCTGAACGGCCTGGCGCCCGACCACTCTGAACGGCCCAGTTTCACTGTCTGAACGCCATCGCCCATGTGATTTTTGCCTTTGTCCAAGCCATCAAGGCATGTAAAAGGGCACTTTCATCTGCCCTGTAATTTGGCCATTGTCCACTTACAGTTTCTGCCCTTGCACTCCTATTTACCTGCCTTTGCCCATTTGTTTTCAACACCGCCTGGGCCACCCCTGAAAGGCCCACCGCCCAGGCGCCCAGGCCACTATCAAGACAGGTCACCAAAATAGTTTCCAAAGTGCCAAAGCAGTTTTTTCACGGTGAAATCATCTCCAACAATATCAAGCGACTTTTCTAAAGAGAAGAACATCTTGTGCATAAGAAAAACAAATTGAACTTCATCCAAAAGAAACTTGCTTGCTAAAACCATAGAGAAACCAGTGATAAAGGAGGAGAGAGTGGTTGACAGTTTGAAAGAGTTTATTGCTGTAAGTGGTTGAAGATATCATATTCTTCCAAGGGGAAAGAGTTTTGGTGCCCAAAGGAAAGGAAACCTATTTTTAAAAAGTTATAAATATTTTTTGTTTGCTCACAAATACAGTTCATAAAAGGTGCATTGGTTTTTGTTTGAAAAAGAAGCCTGTCCACCTACTAAAGAGAAAACAGTGATTAAAACAAGGAAAGCCATCATTTCAGATTGAAGGTTTGAACTACATAAAACAGGGAATCACTTTTTTAAAGACTTATACCTTGTGAAAGTATTAAACTTGTTTTTCAAGCACATAGAGATCATACAATCTATAAAAAGGAGATAGAGTTTGTTTTGAAGGCTTATCACTCAGTTACAAGGAGACTACCTTTTGTTTTTAGAGAAACATTGATCATCAAAGAAGGACAGTTTATTCAAAGAAAGAGCACAGTGTTTTTCTAAGAGTGCATGCTTTGTTTTGAGAAAAGAAGATAATGATTGGGTGAAACAGTTTGTTATCAGTTCACAGGGGTTTGCTCAATCCCTTAAAACAGTGATATCAGAAGAAACATAGTGGTTTTCAGGGATGCCCCTTTTTTATTAGAAACAAAGGAAAACAGTGAATAAAAAGAAGAGTTGTATTGTCAAAAAAAAAGGGAGCTTGTTTTCACTTAACAAAAACTTGTTGGCTAACTAAGGACAAACTTAGTTTTACAAAGAGTAAAAAGTGTTTTGATTGAGGGCCTTTTTCAGTGATCATCTAAACAGTTTGCCTTGGTGAGTCAGTGAAAGGTATCAGAAGAAAAAATGCCTCCAAAGAAGGACAGCAGGAGTGGGTATCACAATAGGTATGAGCCTATTTCAACTCAATAAGTGAATGAATCTCCTTCAGTGCTCTTCAATTTTCATGAAGTAGGGTGCTTGGAATTTTGCCAAAAGGTCCAAGAAGTAAAAAGTCACCTTCCTTTGACACATTTGTTTGCTTTAAGACTGCAAGGGAAGCATGTCCATCTAGCAAGTCTGGATTTCAAACTCTCCTAGGGCTATCTCCAAAGCTACCAAAATCCCCTATATCAGAGAAACGTGGTTCAAGCAAACATACCTAGATTTTAATCACTACAAACCCTTCCTAAAACCAGACCATAAGGATACTTTCCAAGCTATTTTCCCTTTTTCCCACTTGTTGACCAATTATGCCCCTCTCATGAAAATCATCATGAAGTATTTCACGTGTGAAGGGAGGTTTTCCCGGATTTATGCCTATCATATCAGGCTTCTTATGCATTTCACAAGAACTAAATTGCTGAACCTACCTTTTTTCCTCTATAGAAGCATTGACAAGATGGCCTCTACTGTCCAAAAGAATCCCTCAGCTCAACAACAAGCTTGTCTATTTCATCATTCCCTTATCAAGATCATCATCTTCCATCACCTTGAGAAAAAGGGAGTTTCTTGGGACTCTTTCATCTCCCATCCTGATTTTGCCATTGCCTCTTCATCTCATGCGCCTTACTCACCATCCACTCATCATGTTTCTCCTTCTTCTAGTAAATCCACTCCTAAAAAACAAAAATCTCCTATGATTGAGAGTGAAGAAGAGAAGAGGGAAACTAGTAGTGAAGAAAAGCAAAGTGACAAGAGGCAAACTAGTGACGAAGAAGGACAAAGTGAAGAATCTAAGCATGACAATGAGCATAAACAAGGTGATGATGAGCATGAACAAATTGATGGCAAGCGCAGCAATCATGAAGAGGAATATGATGGCAGCCAACACAGCAGTGAGCATGATGGTGATGAGGCATAAAATAGTGAAGGTAAAGATCACAACAATCATGAAGAAAGCAGGGACAGAGATGAGCATAGCAGTCCTCATGATGAGAAACAAAGTGATAGCCAAAACAATGATAATGAGGGTTATGACAGTCCTAAAAAAGACACTTATGATGAGAAACAAGACAACCCTCAAACAAGTAATGATGATGAAAATCAAACACCGCACAGTGAGCATTCCAAAGAGGGTAGCAGGGAGCAAAAGAACCAAATCAATGACCATGAGCATAGCAGTGATAAAGATAAACAAGGGAATCTTCAAACAGAAGAAAACAGTGACAAAGATGATGATAGAAGCAGCAAGGTAAAAGACCAAGTTGAGCAAGTGAAAATAGATAAACCTCCTCCCTCTTCTCCTCCACATAGCCAAGAGCATGTGCTAGCTTCCTCTCCTAGGCAAAGGGCCGTGACTCTTCCTCCAAAAGTGGCGAAACCTAGAAAAACTAGACCAGCAAAGAAAAAGACCACTCCAGCAGTGACTAGAAATGTCACAAGAGCACTAAGAAGTAAAGGCAAACTGCATAATAATAGCATTGTTGAATTACCAAAGAGGAAGAGGACCAAGAAGCCTATCCAAGGCAAGGGGAAAGAAAAAGGGGAGAGTAGTCATGAAAAGGAAAGAGAATTTGATATCATACAGATAAACAGTGATGATAGTGATAATGAAGCTAAAATCCTTGAGGCTCTTTTACGAAATAGAGAAGACCAAATTCATGACCTACAAGCTGATCTAGAAAGCTCAAAAGACTTCATACATGTTCTACAGATGAAAAACAAACAAATGAGTGGTCAAATGGAAGTTTTTGAAGCCCAAGCTTTCAAGCACCAAAGGGAAGCCTCCAAAGCACAAGTCAAGCTTGAAGAGATTATGGGTGAATTCAATGACACTGAAGAAGAAGAGCAGCCAATGAGAAAAAGGCCTAGGACTATGGGTCTCAAGAGAGCTTTGGAGAAAAAGAAAGAAGAAGAGGCAGCCCTTGTCCAATCTTATCCTCTCACTTCTTTTCTCACCCAAGAAATAGAGAATGACAAATAAAAATGGCTTGAAAGAGCCAACAAGAATTTGGAAGGTAAGTTATAGAGATCTAACAGAGACTTGAGCCTACAAAAGAAGATGACCGGGCACTACAAAAAGCTAAATCAATTTTCCGGAAAGAAATTAAAGGTTGCACAAGAAAAACTCAAAATTGCCAAAAGAGGGCGCCCGGTAGAAAAAGTGGAGAAAGGCACATCAGCGCTCGAAATCTTGGCCTCAACTTCCTTACATGTTTTTAATAACCCATGAGGGGCTTGCTCGCCAAAATTGAGCAAATTTTGACAAGATCTTGTTTTTTGACATTTTTGGGCCTAATTGCAGAAATTCATGGGCGTCGCCATTGTTGTTTGAAGCATCCTCAGCTGTTGAGAGTGGTATAATTGGGTGCATTAAATTCAAGGGCATCTACTCATAAAATTTTAGATCCAAAGGATGTGTTTTGATCCCCCAAAGAGGCGAAAAATAGTGATTTTTTGACTTTCTGCCTCACATATCAGCAAGGGCTACTTTTCTGTTTTTTTTTTCTCACTCAGTTCAGTTTTTGACATACTTCTAGTGATCAGTTTGGGAAACATCAAGTATTTTCAGAAACTAGACATCCAGGGCTTTCCAACGAGCCATCACAGGCCTTGTTTTGAAATCGGGAGGTCCCTCAAAAGTTGTCTGTAAAGCAGGGAATTTTCTGTTGCTACGTTCCTGTAGCATTTTGGCAAAAAGGCAATTTTCTGTAGTGGCTTATCCAAATGTGCGTTAGGCCATTTTTAGCCATTGTCAGTAATGAAAAGTCAATATTTTTTCTTTTTTTAGCATTTTATAGATATTTTGTGCCTTGGGCTTTGCAAAGCCTCAAGGACAAAATCGGATATTAGTTTTTAGCCTATGAGCTTCTAGTCAGTTTTGCGAAGCTTATCTTCTCATTCTCCTATATAACTCATGGAGAATAATTGTAATATTGTTGGTTGAAGAGTTGATAAACAAGTTGCACTTTGAAGAGCTTAAGAACTTGATTGAGCTTAGAGCAATATATGTTATGAGTTTTGATGATCAAACTTGGTTTATGGAGTGAATAGCTTGACTTGCTTGCCTAGATGATGGAGAGGATCTATGTGCAGGATTCCATGGCTTGGTAAATGGTATTTTACTTCATTTCAGTTATGTTTTCTTAGTTTTTCACATATGTATCCATGCTTCTTGATTGTTGTATGTCAGTAAAGAATAGTTTGAGGTATGCCCATGGAGGCTCATCAAATTTCCTGATTCATTACAACTTCTATGTTTTCATCTTTCTTAGTCATGTCAAAGGATTCTTAACTGCCCTTTGGTCCACTAAGGACTTGTTATTTATTTCCTTAATGATTAATATGACATGCTATCTTTTTTGATTCATGGTATGCCCTGCATACTCATAGCTATTGAAACCTAATTAAAGAAATCTCCTTTGAAGTATTGAATGTCTAGGTTAAATTAGAGAGGTCTTGTTTCGATCTTGCCCTCTGCCTATACTTGCAGACCTATTTCAAAGTTCTCATCAGACTGAATGTGTTGCTTAGGAGTTTCCTTTCCACATTTTGAGCTGTTGGTTTGTCTTACATGTGTTCTCAACCACCGAAGGTGATTTTCCCACAGTTAGAGGGTCTTATACTTCTATGTGTCACCTGAATGTTTATTTTATGAATATTTCAGTTTGAGTTGGATTTATAGTGATTAATGGTTAGTACTACCACATGAATACTTGCTATTTAAACTATTTATGCTTAAGATCCCCTTATCTTGCACAAAATTGATGTTCATTTCACTTCATAAACCACCTGAAATATTCATTTGCTATACTAAATCGGCCCTGCAGTACACCCTACTCATTGTCTTGACATCCTTGGCTTGCTTTTGACCCCATAGCCCAGTTGATCTCATTTTCTTGTTCTATTTTGATCCACTTGATCAGTTTTTCCTCCAAATAACTAAAAACAAACAAACAAACAAACACACTTAACAACTAGCCTAAAATCTAAACAAACTAAGCGAACAAGCTCACATCCTTTGCTTCATTAGAGAGAGCCCTCTCTGAGTCCAGGAAGGCTAGGTCCTACGGCTCCAAATATTGGTTTGATGTTACTCCGTCATTTGGTCCGTCAATCTGCCAAATCACGGGAACCTAACATAATGGCGATCACGGTGGGACTCTGAGTGATAAACAAACTTAGAATTCCCTAAACATTTCAGCATCCCTTAAGAAGACTATCTTGCCAACTTACCCCACTGCTCACGCATAATGGCGATCAAGGCGGGACTTTTCTGAGTTAGTGACAGTCTAAGTACATCTTAGGACTCTAGAAATCCCTTGTCTTCAAGAAAATCTAGTGAATCAGCCACCTCATCGCCGCTCACTAACATAATGGCGATCACGGTGGGACTCTGAGTGACAAACAAACTTAGAATTTCCTAAACATTTCAGCATCCCTTAAGAATACTATCTTGTCGACTTACCCCACTGCTCACGCATAATGGCGATCACAGTGGGACTTTTCTGAGTTAGTGACAATCTACGTACATCTTAGGACTCCAGAAATCCCTTGTCTTCAAGAAAATCTAGTGAATCCACCACCTCGTCGCCACACTAACATAATGGCGATTATGGTGAGACTCTCTGAGTTCATGACTGTCTAGCAAACTGTTGTTGACTCATTAGTCCTTCGGATTAAATCTTAAAATCAACTAATAAAGCCATTAGAGTAAACTCTCTTTGTTTCATCACCTTAGCTAAGTGCTAAAAACAAATTTAGAACACTCTTACAAATCAGACTGCACCTTAAAAACTCAGAAAATAACCTCACAAAAACATTTTAGATTGACTGTTCATATCAAGTTTTGGTGGTGGACCATAGACAATATATCCTCAAAAAGCCAAAATATTTCCACCTGGCGACTCCACTAGCCTCTAGTAGGCCTTTTTGAAAACTTTGCTAAGCTTCCATAAACTATTATAAGACTGCTTTACAAACAGCCTTGAAAAGTCTAAGAAGTCTTAACCATACACTGAGCTAGTTTGACAAAACTTAGAGAAGACAAGTTGTTGAAAACATTCATAACTTTCAGCCTCTCTAAAAGTTTGAATCTGAAACCTGGCTTCACGAAGAATTCATACCAGATCTCATCCAGACCCAAATCCTCCTACTGTAGTTGATGACCCAAAAAAGATTTTTTGGCAAAATTCTAAGACTAGTGATTTAACTACCGATAAGAGCCTTCATAGAGCAAGCTCTGTACCTGAAAATCTTACATCCTTGCTAGACCAAACTTTTGACTTGCGCCATACAAGAAGTATTTTTAGCACCAAGTCACAACCTAGCTTTGACCATTCTGGAGAAGCATCTCCTACTACTCCACCTGATTTTCAGCTCCTCCACCACTTTAGCTCTTTCCATCCCAAGTCTACTCAAAATCAGTTCGCCGGTCCAAGCACCTCTAAAACTCCCACTCACAACACCACTGTGCAAATCACTTCATCTCACGTACCAAATCCTCCACTTGTAAATTTACTAGTACCACCCATCATGGCAGCATGGTATGCACCCCTAGTGTTACCTCAGCCTTTGGCACCTTTGCCAAATGACTATCAGTCTAGGATCCCACACTTCACTGGGGCCGAATCCACTACTTCCCAACAACATGTAGATAGAATGAATGATGCTTTTGATTACATGGAGTTAGATGAAGAAACCATCAAGATGAGAATGTTCGCCCAAAGCCTAGGAGGCAAAGCTAAAAAATGGTTTTAAAGGCTTAGCTCCTCATAGCATACATGATCTCCCATCATTATACCAAACTTTCATAAACAAATGGGAAATCAAGAAAAACCCACTTCAAGTCCTCTTTGAATATAATACTCTTAAGAGGAACACAAGAGAAAATGTTCAAGATTATTGTATCAAATTCAACAGTGTCTATAACGCTCTCCCTCCTAACATGAAACCTCCACTCGGCTTAGCTCTAGCGAAATTTCTGGAAGGTTTTGATCCGGATATGACATATCAGCTAAGAGAAAGAGAACCTACAACTCTAGAAGAAATGCAACAGGGGGCTATTAGTGCGGAAGCAAACCTTGCTGAAAAGAGGGCTAGGCTTAGATCAGAAAAGGTGGTCACATATCGAGATGAAACCTTTCCCTCTACATCCTCTTCCGGTGCCAAAATAGACAACCTGGAAAGAAAATGGAAAGAATGATAGAAAGAATGATGGAAAGAATAAGTTTCAGTGATAGAACACCTCCTAGGGACAACCAGCGAAACCCACAAACCAGAAACTAGAATCAAAACTTTAGAAGGGACCCACCTCAAAACAAACCAAGAGAAAATGATCAGCAAATCAGGCCTCCTTTCCAAGATAATTATCTTGATGAAGGAGAAAGAGACATTGAACATATTGAGGAAAATCATCTAAACCTGATAGGTTCTGATAGTGAGGGTGAGGTTTATCTCACGGAAGAAGAACAAGGTGTGCGAGAGACGAGAGCAGAGAGACTAGTTTCCTTAGCTTAGTTTTCTAGAAGCTGATCTCAAAACTGTCAAATCTGTCATCTAGAAAACACCCCAAAACAATTTTTGTCCTCCTACCCCTTCTTGTCAGTCTATGATGAGAAAAAACTTCAGCTGTCAAGTCTTATCTGATTTCAGCAAAATATCCCTGTCTATAGCTGTCATAGCTGTAAATTATTTGCCATCATTTACCCTTGCTTCTCATGCCATTAACTATCCAACAATTGACAAAATGTCTACAACCCTATCCCTGGTCATCTTGTCATTTGAAAATCTGATCATGCCTGAGAAAACATTAAGAATCTTTCAAGATTGTCCCTAAGTTAAATAGTGGTGTTTAGGGAGTTCTTCCTTGGCTAAGATATCCTAGGCCAAAAAGCCTCTGTCTAGTACCAGTCAGCCTTGAATTAGTTCCTATTTTGCAAAGCAAGCATTGTTCTATCCATAGGTCGCACACCACTAAGAGGTCACTTTGTCTCATGTCAGAAGAAGTTCACAAAGATCCAGATCAGGAAAAGATAAGGATGTTCACTATCTGATGAAACACCAAAGGAGCTCTCCAAGGCTCAAATTCATATGTTTTTACATCTCTGCAGGGGTGTAATTGAATGTTGATCAGTGTACAGATGAGGGCACAAGGACAAATTTCAATAGGTCCTTCATGATGAATTATTTTTCCATCAGTGAAACCAATGGAGTGTAGTGAGTGAAGAGCAACTAATAGGTATGGTTTTAAATCCAAGAACCGCCTGAAGAACAGAGATCATCCTCCAAGTCACATGAATACAAAACACTGATGTAATGCTGATCAGAAGTGTTTCAGTATCTCCTCCAAAAGCAGTACTGCATAAAATTTCCAGAGAGTATCATCATGTAGGGCATAAGAAGACAGCTGCTTCTTATGTTACCTTGAGCCTGGGATGTGAACATTAGTCAAAAGCAATTTCAAGGTACCCCTGAAAACACAGCCAAAGGAAGGTTAGTCAATGATGTTTGGTAGTAAGCATTCTCCATATACAAATCACTTTGTTTCTGCTCTAGTGTTCTCAATGATATTTTACAAAAGGATATACATATCAGACCATGCCTCATAATGACAAATGTCAGAATTCACTTTGTTTCCTATTGGTATTCTTTAAGAAGAGACACATATTGCAAAGAAATAACACAGGTTTGAAATGGATGAAATGTCGTGTGTATGGTGGAACCTCCTTCAAAAAGCAAATGGTTTGAAACAATGATGATAACCTCCTTCATGAAAAGCAGATGGTTAGAAAGACATGTTGTGGGCTCCTTCACAGACAAGCAAAGGGCCAACATGTTCTTAAGTGACTTTAGAAACTATTGTGAGCCACCTCCTCCAAAAATGAAAAGTGGATGCATCAGCGAGGTTTCAAATTGTGTTTGAGTAAGTTTTCTATTGGAAAGACAAGGTTGAGGAATAATGGTGTCATGAATGAAAATGATAAGTTAAAGGCCTTTTTCATATTACAGGCAAAAGGTTGGCATGCTAGTGTTAGAGACCTTTGATCTTGTGTTTATGACAACCTCCTTCAAAGGATAAATCAGAGGTTATAATTTTGATTAAACAAGCCTTTCTGAATGATGAAATTGATAGACCAAGCTGTGTTTCTAGTCATGTCTGCAAACTGGTATAAGGGAGCATTCACACAGAATGTGTATGTGAAAATGGCATTCTTATTTTTACAAATCCCTTATGGTTATAGAAATAATTCTTCCAAGTGATGAATGAAGGGAGAGCGCCAAAGGTTACTTCCAGCTCAGTCAAAGGACAGAGGGCACATTGTAAGTGATTGAAACCTTCACTGTTTGTAGGCCTCCTTCACAAAAAGGCAGTGGATCAGCCCTCCAAATGTTTGCACCATGAAACAGCTCATTCAAAGTTTAAAGGTGTGATAAAACATGTTTCACTTTCAGTCAAAGAATGTCCTCATCGAATGATAAGAGACGGAGTTTTAAAAGACACAGGAAATTTACATTTTGAAATGTTTTTAATCAGAGGATAAAACCTTCTTTCACTTCATAAACAGATAGATTTGCATATGTGATTTCAAGAAGCTGCAGCAGTGGTGTATTTCTCCCCTATCACTTCAAAAGCAAGTGTGTTTTCATTATGGTTCCAAGGATTGACAGAGAGCCCTTTTCATAGTTGAAAGAAAACTCTTGGCTGAAACAAGCACATAGGGTCTTGTTTAAAACTGCAAAAGTGTTGTTATGATAGATTCCTTTTGTAAACAACAGAGTCAAATCATAGTGTGGTAACCTCCTTTGTGACAAACAAAGTATTAAAATAAATCATCAAGGATAAGGGGTTTTGCAGTAGCAACAGAGCTAAAGGGCATCAGCTCTTTTTCAAAAGTCTTCGTTCAAATGGCAAAAACAGATATTATGTTCCAATCCAAATGCCCATGCAACAAAGTCAATTTGTTTTAAACACAAATGATAAAGGAGGTTTTTCATTTCAAACAGGGAGGAAACAGTACTTTAAAACCCTCAAAAGCTATAGAAAGCCCGAGGAAAAACGTTTTCAAGTCATTTTGCAAACATTGGTTGAAGGAGAAAACAGTGGTTTTCACAGCATCCATGGTTTTTCATGCACGACATGCTTATACAATAGCGCGACGCGCCTGTAGGCATCATCACAAGGAATTTGTTCTCGGCGCGGCACGCCTGTGTAGCGCCTGGCACCCGACTCAAATGCGGCACGTTCACTCGGGCCATCACTGAACGGCCCAGTGCCTTTTCTAAACGAAGCGCCCGTGCATTTTTCAACCACATCCCAGCGTTCAAGCCACGGTAAGCCCTCCTCCCACCGGCCTTATGTTTTGAACATCATTATCTTGCATGATCAGCGTTGAAAGTGCCATTTTTTAGCCTCTGCACTGCCCATTCCTGAACGGCCTGGGCCACCTCTAAACGGCCCGGCGCCCGGGCCACCTCTAAACGGCCCGGCGCCCATTCACTCTGAACGACCCAGTGTCACTGTCTGAATGCCATCGCCTGTGTGATTTTTGCCTTTGTCCAAGCCATCAAGGCATGTAAAAGGGCACTCTTACCTGCCCTGTAATTTGGCCATTGTCCACTTACAGTTTCTGCCCTTGAACTCCTATTTACTTGCCTTTGCCCATCTGTTTTCAACACCGCTTGGGCCACCCCTGAACGGCCCACCACCTAGGCGCCCGGGCCACTATCAACACAGGTCACCAAAATAGTTTCCAAAGTGCCAAAGCAGTTTTTTCACAGTGCAATCATCTCCAACAATATCAAGGGACTTTTCTAAAGAAAAGAACATCTTGTGCATAAGAAAAACAAATTGAACTTCATCCAAAAAAAACTTTCCTGCTAAAACCACAAAGAAACCAGTGATAAAGGAGGAGAGAGTGGTTAACAGTTTGAAAGAGTTTATTGCTGTAAGTGGTTGAAGATAGTATATTCTTCCAAGGGGAAAGAGTTTTTGTGCCCAAAGGAAATGAAACCTGTTTTTAAAAAGTTATAAATCTTTTTTGTTTGCTCACAAATACAGTTCATAAAAGTTGCATTGGTTTTCATTTGAAAATGAACCCTGTCCACCTACTAAAGAGAAAACAGTGATTAAAACAAGAAAAGCCATCATTTTAGATTGAAGGTTTGAACTACATAAAACAAGGAATCACTTTTTTAAAGACTTTTACCTTGTGAAAGTATTAAACTTTTTTTTCAAGCACATAGAAGATCATACAATCTATAAAGAGGAGACAGGGTTTGTTTTGAAGGCTTATCACTCAGTTACAAGGAGACTACCTTTTGTTTTTAGAGAAACATTGATCATCAAAGAAGGACAGTTTATTCAAAGGAAGAGCACAGTGTTTTTCTAAGAGTGCATTCTTTGTTTTGAGAAAAAGAAGATAATAATTGGGTGAAACAGTTTGTTATTAGTTCACAGGGGTTTGCTCAGTCCCTTAAAATAGTGATATCAGAAGAAACATAGTGGTTTTTAGGGATGCCCCTTTTTGATTAGAAACAAAGGAAAACAGTGAATAAAAAGAAGAGTTGTATTGTCAAAAAAAAAGGGAGCTTGTTTTCACTTAACAAAAACTTGTTGGCTAACTAAGGACAAACTTAGTTTTACAAAGAGTAAAAAGTGTTTTGATTGAGGGCCTTTTTCAGTGATCATCTAAACAGTTTGCCTTGGTGAGTTAGTGAAAAGTATCAAAAGCAAAAATGCCTCCAAAGAAGGACAGCAGGAGTGGGTATCACAATAGGTATGAGCCTATTTCAACTCAGGAAGTGAATGAATCTCTTTTAGTGCTCTTCAATTTTCATGAAGTAGGGTGCTTGGAATTTTGCCAAAAGGTCCAAGAAGTAAAAAGTCACCTTCCTTTGACACATTTGTTTGCTTTAAGGCTACAAGGGAAGCATGTCCATCTAGCAGGTCTAGATTTCCAACTCTCTCCTGGGGCTATCTCCAAAGCTACCAAAATCCCCTATATCGGAGAAAAGTGGTTCAAGCAAACATACCTAGATTTGAATCACTACAAACCCTTCCTAAAACCAGACCATAAGGATGCTTGCCAAGCTATTTTCCCTTTTTCCCACTTGTTTACCAGCTATGCCCCTTTCATGAAAATCATCATGAATTATTTCACGTGTGAAGGGAGGTTTTCTCGGATTTATGCCTATCATATCAGGCTTCTTATGCATTTCACAAGAACTAAATTGCTGAACCTACCTTTTTTCCTCTATAGAAGCATTGACAAGATGGCCTCTACTGTCCAAAAGAAGCCCTCAGCTCAACAACAAGCTTGTCTATTTCATCATTCCCTTATCAAGATCATCATTCTCCATCAACTTGAGAAAAAGGGAGTTTCTTGGGACTCTTTCATCTCCCATCCTGATTTTGCCATTGCCTCTTCATCTCATGCACCTTCTTCACCATCCACTCATCATGTTTCTCCTTCTTCTAGTAAATCCACTCCTAAAAAACAAAAATCTCCTATGATTGAGAGTGAAGAAGAGAAAAGGCAAACTAGTAGTGAAGAAGGGCAAAGTGACAAGAGGCAAACTAGTGATGAAGAAGGACAAAGTGAAGAATCTAAGCATGACAGTGAGCATAAACAAGGTGATGATGAGCATGAACAAATTGATGGCGAGCGCAGAAGTCATGAAGAGGAACATGATGGCAGCCAACACAGCAGTGAGCATGATGGTGCTGAGGCACAAAATAGTGAAGGTAAAGAGCACAACAGCCATGAAGAAAATAGGGACAGAGATGAACAAGGCAGCCCTCAAGAAAACATACAAAGTGGCAGCCAAAATAGTGATGATGAGGGTCATGACAGTCCTCAAAAAGACACTTATGATGAGGGTCATGACAGTCCTCAAAAGGACACTTATGATGAGAAACAAGACAGCCCTCAAGCAAATAATGATGATGACAATCAAACACCAAACAGAGAGCATTCCAAAGAGGGCAGCGTGGAGCAAAAGGACCAAATCGGTGACCATGAGCATAGCAGTGATAAAGACAAACAAGGCAATCTTCAAACAGAAGAAAATAGTGACAAAGATGATGATGGAAGCAGCAAGGTAAAAGACCAAGTTGAGCAAGTCCAAATAGATAAACCTCCTCCCTCTTCTCCTCCACACAGCCAAGAGCATGTGCTAGCTGCCTCTCCTAGGCAAGGGGCCATGACTCTTCCTCCAAAAGTGGCGAAATCTAGAAACACTAGATCAGCAAAGAAGAAGATTACTCTAGCAGTGACTAGCAATGTCACAAGAGTGCTAAGGAGTAGAGGAAGACTACCTAAAAAGAGCATTGTTGAATTACCAAAGAGGAGGACCAAAAAGCCTATCCAAGGCAAGGGGAAAGAAAAAGAGGAGAGTAGTCATGAAAAGTAGAGGGAATTTGATATCATACAGATAGACAGTGATGATAGTGATAATGAAGCTAGAATCCTTGAGGCTCTTTTGAGAAACAGAGAAGACCAAATTCATGAACTACAAGCTGATCTAGAAAGCTCAAAGGACTTCATACATGTTCTACAAATGCAAAAAAAACAAATGAGTGGTCAAATGGTAGTTTTTGAGGCCCGGGCTTTCAAGTACCAAAGGGAAGCCTCCGAAGCACAAGTCAAGCTTGAAGAGTTTATGGGCGAATTCAATGATACTGAAGAAGAAGAGCAGCCAATGAGAAAGAGGCATAGGACTATGGGTCTCAAGAGAGTTTTGGAGAAAAAGGAAGAAGAAGAGGCAGCCCTTGTCCGATCTTATCCTCTCACTCATTTGCTAGCCCAAGAAATTGAGAATGATAAAGAATCATGGCTTGAAAGGGCCAACAAGCATTTGGAGGATAAGTTAGAGAAAGTTAATAGAGACTTGAACCTACAAAAGAAGATGACCGGGCACTACAAAAAGCTAAATCAATTAGCCCAAAAGAAATTGAAGGTTGCACAAGAAAAACTCAAAACTGCCCAAAGAAGGCGCTCGGTAGAAAAAATGGAGAAAGGAACACAGCGCTCAAAATCTTGGCTTCAGCTTCTCTGCATGCTTCTGAAAACCCATGAGGGGCTTGCTCACCAAAATTGAGCAAATTTTGATAAGATTTTGTTTTTTATGTTTTTTGGTCATAATTGCACATTTTTCAAGGCGCTACCATGGGTGTTAGGAGCATCCTCAGCTCATGAAACTCATTTGGTTGGATGGAATAAATTCAAGGGCATCTACTCAGAAAATTTCAGATCCGAAGGATGTGTTTTGATTCCCCAAAGAGGCGAAAAACAGTGATTTTTGACTTCTGCCTCGCATATCAGCAAAGGCTACTTTTCTGATTTTTTTCACTCAGTTCAGTTTTTGACATACCTCTAGTGATCAGTTTGGGAAAAATCAAGTAGTTTCAGAAACTAGACATCCAGGGCTTTCCAACGAGCCATCACGGGCCTCGTTTTGACATCGGAAGGTCCCTCAAAAATTTTCTGCAAAACAGGAATTTTTTTGCTGCTACATTCCTGTAGCATTTTGGCAAAAAGTCAGTTTTCTGTAGTGGCTTATCCAAATGTGCGTTAGGCGTTTTTTAGCCATTGTAAGTAATGAAAATTCAATATTTTTTCCTTTTTTAGCATTTTATAGATATTTTGAAGATATTTTGTGCCTTGGGCTTTGCAAAGCCTTAAGGACAAAATCAGATATTAGTTTTTAGCCTATGAGTTTCTAGTCAGTTTTGTGAAGCTTATCTTCTCATTCTCCTATATAACTCATGGAAAATCATTGTAATATTGTTGGTTGAAGAGTTGATAAACAAGCTGGACTTTGAAGAGCTTAAGAACTTGACTGAGCTTAGTGCAATATATGTTATGAGTTTTGATGATCAAACTTGTTTTATGGAGTGAATAGCTTGACTTTCTTTTCTAGATGATGGAGAGGATCTATGTGCAGGATTCCATGGCTTGGTAAATGGTATTGTACTTCTTTTCAGTTATGTTTTTTTAGTTTTTCACATATGTATCCATGCTTCTTGCTTGCTGTAGGTCAGTAAAGAATAGTTTGAGGTATGCCCATGGAGGCTCATCAAATTTCCTGGTTCATTACAGCTTCTATGTTTTCATTTTTCTTAGTCATTTCAAAGGATTCTTAACTGTCCTTTGGTCCACTAAGAACTTGTTATTTATTTCCTTAATGATTACTATGACATGCTATCTTGTTTGATTTATGGTATGCCCTGCTTACTCATAGTTGTTTGAACCTCATTAATGAAATCTCCTTTGAAGTATTGACTGCCTAGTTTAAATCAGAGAGGTCTTGTTTCGATCTTGCCCTTTGCCTATGCTTGCAGACTTATTTCAAAGTTCTCATCAGTTTGAATGTGTTGCTTAGGAGTCTCCTTTCCACATTTTGAGCTGTTGGTTTGTCTTACATGTGTTCTCAACCACTGAGGGTGATTTTCCCACAGTTAGAGGGTCTTATACTTTTATGCGTCACCTAAATGTTTATTTTATGCATCTATCAATTTGAGTTGGATTCATAGTGATTAATGGTTAGCCCTATCACATGAGTACTTGCTATTTAAACTATTTATGCTTAAGATCCCCTTGTATTGCACCAACTTGATGTTCATTTCACTTCATAAACCACCTGAAATATTCATTCGCTATACTAAATCGGCCCTGCAGTACACCCTACTCATTGTCTTGACATCCTTGGCTTGCTTTTGACCCCATACCCAGTTGATCTCATTTTCTTGTTCTATTTTGATCCACTTGATCATTTTTTCCTTCAAACAACTAAAAACAAACAAACAAACACACTTAACAACTAGCCTAAAATCTAAACAAACAAAGCGAACAAGCTCACATCCTTCGCTTCATTAAAGAGAGCCCTCTCTGAGTCCAGGAAGGCTAGGTCCTAGGGCTCCAAAGATTGGTTTGATGTTACTCCGTCATTTGGTCCGTCAATCTACCAAATCACGGGAACCTAACACACTGCCCTCTAGACCTGTCTTCTGGAATGAATTAGCTGATGTCGACAGAAGGATGTCTGCCATAGGTGAGGCGATAAGGGATCCTCAACTAAGGGACAAGAGAAAATAGTAGAGTGACTCACAGACTGACACCAATGATGAAGATGAAATGGGGGGAATAGAGTAGAGAATGGACGACTTCCCTTATTAGAGCATAAATGGCATGGATGACTTGGCAGCGACTGACATAATATCACGAGGGATAGGGGACAGCGGGACTGAAGGCCATAATGTGCGACACGAGAGAGGGACCAAGCAATGAAGGATGGAGGACTATAGCGGGGTACAAAAGGACTCGTGATAGACTCCATGAAAGCAATGATGACTCAACTCGGATCCTCTAAACAAGGGTGACTCAATGGTGCTGCCACATAGGAAAAGGGTCCAATGGGGACCATAAAAGCCTGAGTACAAGATGGTAACTCACGACGAAAGTCGACACGAGCGTAGACAAGTATGGAGGCAACATGGTGCCCCCAGTACGAGTGTTGCAAGTGAAGAAATTCGATTTTGAGGAAGGGTGAAGTGGCGCTTCTTGGACAAAATGTGTCCTGGTGAAGTATCAAATCACAAAAAGCTAATAGATACCCATTTGAGAGCTTGGTGGGATCCTTCCAATGGTATGAGCTACGGTTTGGTCGCAGTAAACAAAAGAAAAATCAGGGGTTTTATTTTAATAAGGCATTTCCCTTCCAGATTCACTTATTTGTCGGTGGAGCTGTGGTGAATATCATTAGAAGAGGAGGCCTTAAATCTTGCGGCGGTTGTAGCGGATAAACTGACTGTTGGAATTCAAGATCCGACAGTTGTAGGTAAGATGTCTCATCCTACTTTTCATTTTAGTGAGTTGAAAGTTCAGCTTAGGTACCCAGAGCTCATGAACAAGCCAGGTCGTACTTTTCTTGGGGTCTGTTCTGCGACTTGGGTAGGAGGTACTGGGCAGAAAATTGCTACCTGTCCTAGGGAACGACCTGGAAAGTGTGACCTGTCAGAGAAAGGGGGTTTTAGTGTTGTTATGGGTTGAGATCCGGGATTTTATGGTTGAGGGGCATGGGTGCCCCCGGGCATGTTATGGACATGCCAAAATGTATTTAGAAAAAGGGAGATCTAAACCCATTTTAATGATGTGGTGTGCCACTTGTTTTCGGTATGGTTATGCAGTTTGAGAGGAAATAGACGATTACCAATCTCTTTTGGTACTTCATATATGAATCAAGTGGAATTTAAGTTTTGGGTTGGCATACATGGTGTTGCTATCCCAAAGGTAGGACTTGGGGATAATGAACTGATGTTCTCCCAGAAAACTCATATTTTGGTCAACAACGTCTATGAGACTGGGTTGTTGATGAAATATGAAGGAATGATGAGGGTTATCATCCCTATAGCGATCTTGAAGTGATATGGGACTCTAGAGGTTCTTCTAAATGTGGAAGAATAAGGGGACTAGAGTTGATACGACTAGATTCACTAGGAGAGTGGCGGAGAGCTGCTTCTCCTGGTCTCTCAAATATGGGTGCCCCCTTACCCAAACATTGGGTGTCAATGTAATGACCACAAGGTGCATGTGGTTCGAATGCATGAGTTCAATGTAAGGGGGGATAGATAAAGTCAGGAGTAGTCGTTGCTTACATAATGTTGTCATCGTAATAGAAGATGGGGTGACTGATGGAAGAAAGACCACTTGACGCGGCGAAGCGACCTTACTCTCCATTATGAGAGGAGAGGTTCGCATGTGCATCGTCACAAGGGGTGACAAAAGAGTGAGTAGACAGAGGATCCACCGATGTTGAGACTAGGGAGGGTGCTGCAGGGAGGTCAGGCGAAACATCAAGGGAGGTCTCATCGTGGACTTCCGACCAAGGCCCCGTTATCTCAACATCATAAGGGGAAAAGTTAATGGGAGCATCTGTGTCCTCGGGTGTTACCGAAGCAAGATGCGAAAATAAAGGAGCGGGTGACTCATTGCGCTCGGCCATGAATTGGCGTAAGGCTTCTAAAGAGGAAAGATACTCTTCAAGGCGAGGACAAAGGTGAGTATAGTGACCATGGAAATCACACAAAGCACAAGGGTGATTTGTACGCAATGGTTTGAGTTTCGGGATTGAATCGGGTATAGTGACATATACCTCTGGGATATCAGATTCCGGAAATGGTTCATTGACCATGGACTTGAGGTGGCAATTCTAGACAAATATGGGTGGCGTGGCCGACAACATCACACAAAGCACACTGGATGGTACGCTTTGGAGGCCGAGAAGGGGCAGGGTTTGTCGGGGTAGCCTTGTCCTTTGATGCCCCCTTGCGAGCTTTGCCCTTCTTACCTGAAGCGGTCGCAATGGGAGGTGGTTCCTGTTGAGGTGAATGCGACACTGTTGCAGCGGGAGAAGTCATAGGTATCGGTTGAACTGGGGTCAAAGCGAGATAAGGTTTAGGTTGACTAGGCGGGGTAGCAGCTAGAGGATCAAGGTACCAGATGGGAATCCCAAGGGTCAGGTTAGGAAGAGAGAGGGTGGCCATTACAGGTACTGTGTACACTCCTGGTGGGGGAGCTAGGAATTGTATCTGACCAAAGGGGTAATGACCAGGCAGGACGGCGCCAAGATGGTTGAGGCCGGGAGGAACCGTCCCAGGAGGGTGAAGGGGGTCATGAGTACCAACTGAAGGTGAAGGGCCAGGAGAAGAAGGTTCAGAAGGCTGATCAGAGGACATCATGTAAATCTGGTAATCGGGGGAACCAGATGGAAGAGATTGAGTGGCCACCTGTCCTTTAGGTGGTTGGGTAGCCACAAATCCCTGTTGAGGGAAAGGATCAGTAAGCACAGCTAACTGGCTAGGTGCAGGACTGGGAAGAACAGAAGGGATGGCTTGCTGTCGTCTCAATGTTGCTTGAGACTCACATAGCTGTCACATTTGTGGCAGAAGAGGACAATCATGCGTATAATGATCATAAACACCACAACAAGAATAGGGCTTGTTCGTACGAATAGGCCTGTCCTGCTTGGGCTGAGTGCCTTGTTGCTGGTTTGTAGTGTTAGGAGCATTACCTTGATTAGGTCCAGGATTACCAGGGACAGCTTGATTTGGAGTGCCTTTCCTCTTCCTTTTTGAGGGAGGAGGATTAGTCGCGCCCTGCTGTGCATACACCTGTCCCTTAGGGGATGGTGGTTGTTGTTGCGGGGATTGAGAAGGAAAGGGAGGAGGAGGTGCTAATGCTGGAGGAGCTGGAGCACCAGGCGGTGGATACGGATAAAAAGGAGGTTGAGTAGCAGTGTGGTAAACAGGAGGTTGGAAAAAAAGAGGAGGCATGCCGTATCCTGGATATGTGCTACTGGGAGGGGGAAAATTGCATGAGGTGCTGGCCCCCCCTGAGGAAAATCATAGCCCATGGAAGGTTGAACATACGGATTAAAGAGAGCTCCAACGATATCGTCGGCGGCGTGAGATGCCCCTGGTGCGTTGGCACCACCGGGTCTAGGAAGATCAGGTAGAACGGTATAAACATAACCCGACTGAGCGTAGATCAGGTCATATTTTAATGCAATCTGGAGAGTGGCTTCTTTGGTTTGAGGAAAGTGCGATGTGACATCTTTCCCGATAGGCGGCAAGAGAGTCCTAAGGAACCAGTCCATGTAGACACAGTCTTCGAGGTAGGGGCTCAACATAGGCTCCTTCTTCTCCACCATTCCTGAACATGGTCGGATATGTGGGTCCCAGACGATTGACGGAAGGAGGTCAAGAGCTCGGTACCAGTGTCGTAACGAAGGGGAAGCTGGAAATAAGACAAAAAGGCCCGGGCAAGAGTCGCAAAGGTGGTATGAGAGGAAGGGGCCTGATCAACATACCACTTAGAAGCTTCAATAGTAAGCATTCGTTGGAACAACAGAAGACGGACAGAGTCATCGGTAATGGAATTAGACGAACACCACATGTGGAAAGATCTAACATGATTTGAGGGATCTTGTCCAACAAGACCTTCAAACTTTGGGATGTCTAAAGGGGGCTTTGTTGGCATAGCGGGCCAACAAGCGTCATGGTGTATAGGGTCGTTTATCAACTGGTCGAAGTCAGGGAGGCTGAGGCCTACCATGGAAGGAAGCAAGGGTGTAGCCGGGGTAGTGTCCATTGGGGTCCCACTAGTGGTTTTCCCGGTGGGAGGGCCAGGGTTACCACCAGTATGAGGTCCTGCACCAGACATGGTGAAGGTGACAGGGGGAGAACCGAAGGTGGAACAAGAAGGAGAACCCGAAGGACCAGAAGAAGAGTCGGAGTGCAGACTCGGCTGAGGACTAACTCGAATCCTATGCGGAGGAGTAAGTCTCCCTACTGGAAACTGAGGATGAAGGCCAAGAAGTCTCCGGGATGAACGCCTTGGTGGCGCAATGGTGACGACACAAACACGGCACAAAGGAAAAAGAGACCGACAAGGGCAAGGAGATGCAGGATCAACTGATTTCAATGTCGAAACAAGGGTAGAGAGGTGCAAGATCAATTGATTTCAATGTTTTAGAGTCTTTTCTTAGCGGTGTTAACCAAGCCCTTTTTCGCTTAGGATGTGTGTGTAAAAGCGTGTAAATTTTAATTTTTAAACCCAGACATTTGTAGAGAAAAAGAAAAAGTGTTGTTGTATCGCTGTAAATAAACCTGCAAATGATAGTATTTAGGCCTGCAAAAACAGAAAATAAACAGCTAATGATGCAATAATTTAAACCCAAGGAGGCGGGTCTCTCAACAACTAGTCTATAGGTGAGTAAAAACTAATCAAAACACGCTAAAAAACCAATAGATCTAAGGTCAGAAGGGATAGGGATCTAAAGGACAAAATCTACTGGAAAGTGGTGTAGAAACAGTAATAGATCAAAGGAAAAATTGCTGAAAAAAGAGGTGGCGAAAGGCTATCTCCAGGAGGGAAGTGGAGTGCACCCTAAATGAAAACCCAAAAAAAGATAAACGAGGAGATTTGAATGGATAACAAGCCGATCTAAAGCAGATCTGAAGGTGAAGTATCAGATCTGAAAAAATGGTTGAAGACTCTGAAATTTCAAACAAACTGCAACAGCAAAAAATCTTCCACAAAAAGTGGAGGGTACTGAAGCCCTAGGGGGCCAGGTTCCCACTTAGTTGAGTGAAACATAACAAGTACAGGTCCAAAACGGGCGGAGAAGGAGGTCAGACAACCCTGAACAGAGGCTCGAACGAACCCAGAAAACTTTCAGAAAAATCCCTGCAAAAAGTCCAAGTCGCAGTTTCTGACCTGTTTTCAGCAAAGGTCGCACTTTTTGGGTAGTAAAGTGTGCCCTGGAGGTCCAGGTCGCAGGTTTTGGGCTGAAAAGTGCGACCTGCACTTTCGGCACTCTCAGCGGCAATTTCAGAAAAAGTTGTCGTCTCAGCTGCGATTGATGTCCGTCACCTGCGCAATAGGTCCAAAAACACACGGAAGTCATAATTTTTATCGTTTTAGGGTTTTATGGGTTAAAAACAACATCAATAAAAGCAAAAACAAGGGGCTGAAGAGAAATCCTAGGGTTTGAAGCAGCGGGATATGCAAGGATCAGGAAAACGACAGCGGTCGTAATCGTAAACCCGTGTGGAGTCGCCGGTTGTTAGTATAAATCTTGATTCGAAGCGTACGAAAAAAGACCACTTTAGCTGCGCATAACAAACAACTCTAACAACAGAAATGACTGCTAATATCTTCAGATCTGTAGTTAGATGATCAAGACAAATGCTGCAAAAATCTAGATCTATGCATTAAAAGACATTAAATAGTAGAAAAAATAAGATTTACTCCATAGATCCAATAGACAAGACAAGAATATATCCAATGAAATTTTTATTAATGGCACCTGGGAGGAAAACGCAAGAGGGTGTTCCCTGTTCTCCTCAATGGGATGGGTTCTTGTAAGTCCTCAGCGCTTCAGATTTAGAATTCCTCTCTCTTGATGGTGTAAAAAACCTAGACAAAAATGGAAAAATATGGCTATGATGGTGGATCAATAGCCAGACCAAGAGTTGAGATCCATAGTGATCTTTAGGCAACAAAAGGTGACAAATGAATGAGAAAACCCTTCTATTTATAACAAAATATTGAGTTAGTCTAGATATTGGTGCATAATTAAAATATTATTAACCAAATCAAGATTCAACTTTTATGGAATATTTTATTATATTTGTTGGAGGGAAAAGGAATTTGACTTGAATCAAATCTCCTTATTTGTAAATAATAAATAAATAAATGATTTATTTATCATTTTAAGGATGTGATTAAGTAATAATAAATAAATAAATGATTTATTTATCATTTTAAGGATATGGTTGAATAATAATCAAATAAATAATTATTTATTTAATTATTTAAAGGAGATGTAGTCATTTTTAACAAATAATATTATGTAAGTAATGTTTAAATAGTTATTCTTAGAAAATAATAAGATAAATAATGATTTATCTAATTAATTTCTTTGTTTTGGGTTAATATAACCAGGAATATTAATTAAATTGTTGTTTAACTAATTATTCCTTGAGGAAAAATCAAATAAATATGGATTTATTTAATGTTTCCCCATGGGGTTTCCTGTTTAGACCATAAACAACTTAATAAAGATGGTTTACTAAGTTATTTTTCATAGTGAATGCGATTTTACTTGGGGTAAAATTGGTCTTACTTGGTGTACTTGGGTCCATCTAATAACAATGGATTAGATGACCAAAAAATGGTGTAACAGCAAGAGTGTTGGAGTCTACATGTGTAAACTCTTGCAAATTTCTCATTAAAATTCTTTTCCTATTAATAAAATTACTTGTCTAAGGAAACTTCTATAATTATACAAAAAATTCAATCTCTTTCCCTCTACTGGGCTATTGTGTCTCCTAGGTGCCCTCCAATTTTGAAGCAATTCTAATAGTGGGGTCTTGAGATATTTCAAGCCAAAGGTCTGAGACCAATTCTTTCCCTTGGTTCCCTTTGGTTAGTGACCTCATTGGGATCATTGCACCAGGTTCAATGAAAATTTCCCCTTTGATCCCTTTCTCCTCCTCAATTAGGTCATGCACACCCTTGATTGATAAATTCCATCCCATTTACCTAAATTTGGTTCCACTTGGTCGCGTTTGGTCCACTTCTTGTCTAAGCTATTTCTTCAAGGACCACTTAAAAACCAAGTTTCCACAAGGATTCTGAAGTCTAGGAATCTCCTTTGTAAGTTATATTTTCAAACCCAGCCCCTCGAAATCCTCCTAGCCCTTCCTAGAGAGCTTTTCACCTTGCTTTTTAAGCAAGCAAGCATATATTTCAGCCTCTCTTGTGAATAGGCCTTTAGGATCACCTTTCATCCTATCATTGGTACACTCATTATCGTGATCCTTATTATACTGGGTCTCCTCCCATCGTTGAAATTTTGTAAATAGCGGGGAGCAACAACTGAGGTGACAGTGGGCTATCACTCCATTGTTGCCCTTGACCTAGAAGTTGCCCTTTAAGGATCCCCTACTAGGACCCATGCTAGTTTGAGCGTTAATAGGGCCCTAGGAACCAGGGTGATGGCCATAATGATAGGGGTAGAGCTCATGCTTCGCTTTTGCCCACACGCTAAATTGGAATGCCCCGACCATCTTTTGGATTTTATGGTACTTTTCCTGTTGAGAGTCACCAAATTATGTTTTTTCTTTTCAGAGCATCGTTCTAGGCCCAACAAGGTGTGGACAAGGGGAAGGGGAAGCTAACTCCTTGAGGACCCAATGGACAAATGTGCACCTGGATGGGAAATACGGCGAATGGGGTTATAATGAGCAGAGGGGAGTGATGTTATGGTGTCTAGAAGCGGGAGCACACAACCAAAATCGGGGTTTCCCATGTAGTGCCACCCGTGAAAGTTTCGAAACATAAACCCTACTACAATGTCTATATCTACTTCACCTACTTATTTAATTAACTTAACAAGTTATTTAACTGAAGTATTCAGAAAAACATTAAAGAAGACACAAACTGCAACCTACACATCTATAGATCATTTACTGAACAATATGCACATGTGACAAGATTACACAGATTATTCGAACAAATGTCCCCAGAAAAACATGTTGCGGGAAAAACGATGCAGTAGCTCCAGAGGGTCTTATTATTATGCAGAATCTGAATACAACATTCTGGGCACCAGAAATGGTTGGCCCTACATAGAAATTACACGGCAGAAGTGCCTTTCTCTCAAAGATAAAAAATATGGCTTAATCACACCCTCAATTGGGATTTACAGATAACGAGCCCTTTTTGGCCCACTGGAACCCTCAGTGCTGCCTCTGCAGCCTCTGCGTCAGCTCTCACTGGCCAGCGTCCCCCCTGCATCACACTCACTGGTGCTGCGCTACCTCTACACTGCCTTGGATGGGACTGCGTCACCCTGGCTGGTGCTACGATGCCCATTGTGCTACGTCGGCTGGGTCTGCGTCACCTTGGATGGGCTTACGGAGCCTCTTCGCAGTCCTCTACGTGGTGTTGGCTGAACTTGTAATATTTCTAATTAGCTATGGCTAATTGGAATATTCGATTTTGCTCAATTTTGTCGTCTATAGTTTATTCATAAATAAAAAGGTGAGTAGGGGAGACATAACTCACTTTAGAAATAAAAGTTCACTCCCTAGTAGCACAACGTTGTAACTTAAGTGAGCCGAGGGGGCCAAGAGACTACGCAGAGAGGGGGCCCACGTAGACACATGGAGGGACTGCGCAGGCCAAGAGGGAGCACGTGGCAATGTTGGAGGAGGTGAGCATTAAGGTTGAGAGGGGCTCATTCTATATAGAGGGGAGAGCCTCCTCATTTTTTTCATTCGTTGTTGATGATATTGAGCTGGTCGTTTCAACTTCTTGAGCACGCTCGTTGTTTAGCCTGTCTGCAGCACTGTTTAGTGCGTTGAGTGTCTCCGATCGGAGATCTCGCCCTTAGCCCCAGGGGACTTCGAGTGCCTGCTCGAGCAAGGTAGTTTCTTCAACATTTTGTGGGAGGATTGATGTTTGGGTCTTCTTGTGGAGCTGGGCATTCAGAGACTGCGCAGTCTTGAGAGGGAGGACGCAATCCATTCTAGAGGAGCTTCGGATTGAGTTTCTTGCAGGGGTTTTGAGCTTGGAGATTGAGCAGAGGATCAGCCTTTTCCTTTGGGAGGATTTTGGTCGAGTTTTAGGCTGCATTTCAGTGGTTCCTATTCAGCCTCTGCACAAAGCCTTGGAGGGCAGCGTAATTCCCCAAGGGGGTGATTTTCGGAGGTCAGCCATTTCAGATATGATTTCTGGGTTTTGTTGTGGTTGGTGAGAAGAGGAAGATTCCAGATTTTCAGCTCATTCCGGCGAGGGGATCAGCCCCAAGTCATTAGTTCAGTTCAGCAGTAGCAGCTACATGACAGTTTTCCAGCAGCTGGGACGCAGCTCAGAGAGCAGCCATTTCTTGATATTCTGAGAGTATTTCTTCACTTGCCTTGAGCAAGTCTAGGTGCCATCACTCTGATCACCTATTGTACTTCATTATATTTCTCAGTATAATAAAATGGCTTAGCATTCTCTCTCTATATATTTCTGGATGATTTGTCGTACATTCTATCTATGCTATTGCATATCTGCTTTACTGTTATCTTTATGTATTTTCGGGCATTTTAGTTCTATACCACTTGGTGTGTTTATCTCATACTCTTAGACAGAGTCTGGAAAGGGCCAGGTAGCCTCCAGATCTCACCCTCTTCTCAGAGGTGAAATATCTGGTAAACGCCCTCCCAGTCCATCTTTGGTTGGAGTTTGCTTGTGATTTAGAGATATCCCCGAAACGGGATATTACAGTGGTATCAGAGAATAGTTCTGGCTTAGCCTATGGAGCTAGTTGTCTATAACACCGGGGAAGAGGCCCTACATTTGTTACAGAGGCAGAAAGTATAGAGATCGTGAGCGTAGGTTGGAGAACACCTACGGAGAGGGAGACTGTGTTCGAGTGGTGGACACAGAACAGGAGGAGCCTGTGATAGATGTAGAGCAGGAGGAGCCTGTGCTAGATTCAAAGCAGAGGGCCGATGGCAAATGATAGTGAGGCAAAACAGTTTGGGGAGGCACTCCTCAAATCAGTGCAGGATCTAGCGAGACAGATTGAGGTGATGGGTCAGAGATTCACCGCTGTGGAGGCTAGACAGCGTGAGACCCCACAGGTTTTCCAGGTAGGAGAGGGATCGGGTACGTCCCACCATTTGCCGGAGCATGGTGCTATTCAGCGTGATACTACTCAGCCGATGGCTTCACATGCACCTACACGCTCTACCATGCCCACTTTCTTGGGAGCAGACACAGGGGCAGGAGCCCAGCATGAGGCAGAGCCCGGACATATGGGTGATTATTTTGCAAAGTATCAGGTCTTTGGGCAGGAGTTCAGGGATGCTCTCTCGTTCAGAGATTTTGTTCAGCTTCAGCGGGATAGTAGACCCCGCGACCATCATAGAGGGCACCGACATTATCATGACGGAGATACCCACCGCACAGCTAGCAGTTTCCACTTGTCTACGTTTGATGGTTCATCAAACAGTTCGGCGAATTCTTGGGTGGAGAAGCTGGATATCTATTTCCAACTTAACCAGATGTCAGAGGTAGAGGCCATCAAGGTGGCGACATTACATTTGGATGGTGAGGCCCAGGACTGGTGGTTCCATGGGATGGTTACACTTGGACATTCCACAGTGTCGACATATGCCGAGTTTACCAGGAGGTTGATAGAGAGATTTGACCGGAGGGATCCGGAATAGCACTTTGTTGAGCTGACGAGGCTCTCACAGACCGAGAGCCCAGAGACATACATTGCAAACTTCTTGAGGGTTTCAGTGATGGTGCCAGATCTATCCGCGGCACGAATGATCTATATGTTTGTGGAGGGGTTAGCAGAGCCACTTCGGGGTCTAGTCAAATCTACTACACCAGCCACACTCCAGGATGCTATTAGCAAGACCCGGGATTTACAGGATGCATTTCCCAGGACTCAGACACCTTACCCCCAGAGACAGGGTTTCCATCCCAAGGGGAAGGATGTGAGGATTCCACCTCCAAAGGGGAATCCAGGACGGGCACAGACAGATGATGATGCCAGGAGGGAGCTGAAGAAGAAACGGTTGTGCTTTACCTGTCAAGAGCCGTGGGCACCGGGACATAGATGTGCTGCTGGCAAAGCACACTTCATTAAGGTCTTCTCCGAGAGTAGCAGGATGCACACTTACCCATCGCAGACTGTTTCGGCTCACCGGATGGAGGCAGATTTCTGGAAGGGAGACATAGAGTGGGTGGTTGAGTTGCGGGCATCAGAGGCAGGGACTACCGGTCAGGCCATTCATCCTGATATACAGGCCATCCTTGACAGGTATGACACAGTGTTCGGGGATATACCACCAGGCTAACCACTGGATCGGGGGTTTGAGCATACTATTGAGTTGGAGCAGGGTATTCAGGCAGTGATTACCACACCCTATAGGCATCCCAAAGCCTATCGGGATGAGATTGAGTGGGCCATCCAGGAGTTGCTGGCTCTTGGGCACATCCGGCCGAGCACGAGTCCTTTTGCTTCTTCCGTGGTGTTGGTGAAGAAGGACGGCACTTTGAGGATGTGTATTGACTACAGGGCCCTGAACAAGAAGACCCTGAAGAACAGGTACCCTATACCCAGGATCGATGAGTTGAGAGGAGCCCGGTTCTTCTCAAAGATTGATTTGAGATCAGGGTACCATCAGATTCGCGTGAGGGAACAGGACATTCCCAAGACCACCTTCAGGTGTCACTATGGGCACTTTGAGTTTTTGGTGATGCCCTTCGGGCTAACCAACGCACCAGCGACATTCCAGTCTTGCATGAACCACATCTTCCGCAGTCACTTGAGGAAGTTTGTGTTGGTGTTCTTTGATGATATCCTCATTTACAGCAGGACTTGGGAGGAGCATCTCCAGCACATTGAGGTAGTGTTGCGCATTTTGGAGGAGCAGCAGTTCTATGCCAAGCTCTCCAAATGTGAGTTTGGGTTGTCGGAGATGTTGTACTTGGGACATATCATAGGGGTGGACGGAGTGAGAGTCCACGAGGAGAAGATCAGGGCCATCAGAGATTGGCCGGAGCCGAGGAACGTGATGGAACTTCGGGGATTCATTGGTATTTGTACTTATTACAGGAAGTTCGTCAGGAGTTTCTCACAACTTGTTGCACCCCTTACTGATTTGACGAAGAAGGGGGCATTCAGTTGGTCAGATACAGCGCAGCGCGCCTTTGACAGGCTCAAGGAGGTGATGAGCAACTGCCCAGTGCTTGCATTACTGAATTTTACGCAGCCATTTGTTTTGGAGTGTGATGCGTTGGGAGAGGGGATTGGCGCAGTATTGATGCAGGGAGGACACCCTATAGCCTTTGAGAGTCGAAAGCTCCTTACACACGAGAGGTTGTATTCTATATACAACAAGGAGATGTTGGCCATTATGCATGCATTGGCCAAATTCCGGCAATATTTAGTGGGTAATAGGTTCAGGGTGAGGACTGATCACAACAGCCTCAGGTTCTTTTTAAAGTAGAAGCAGCTACAGGAGAGGCAACAGAAGTGGATCAGTAAGATCCAGGCATATGACTTTAACATTGAGTATGTCAAGGGTAAGAACAACGTAGTAGCAGATGCCCTTTGACGTAGACCAGCCACGTTGTCTCTTATGAGCTTGGATATAGATTGGAGGGCTTGACTTTTAGTAGAGTACTCCAAGGACAGATTTGCATGTGAGGTTCTGGATGGATAGGTGGCGGATGACATCTCAGCTCAAGAAGAAGATATTTCAGGCATCACATGATTCACCTTTGGCCGGCCACCAGGGGTTTACCAAAACCTACAGGGCCATTGGAGAGAGGTTCTCATGGAAGGGCCTCAAGGAGGACGTACTCCAGCACATCAGGGAGTGCGATGTTTTCCAGAGGAACAAGGGGGAGATGAGCCATCCCGTAGGGTTATTGCAGCCTCTTCCCATTCCGGAGGGGAAATGGGAGAGTATTTCGATGGACTTCATTACAGGGTTGCCCATGGTGCAGGGCAAAGATTGTATCTTTGTCGTCGTTGATCGACTAACAAAGTATGTGCATTTTTTTCACCATATCCGCGCACTACACAGTAGCACAGGTGGCTGAGCTGTTCTTCAAGGAGGTTTTCAGGCTACACGGTCTTCCTAAGACCATCATCAGTGACAGGGACAGCCGCTTCATGGGCGGATTTTGGCAGGAGCTTTTCCGGTTGGTGGGGACGGAGTTGACACCGAGTACCAGTTATCACCCACAAATGGATGGATAGACGGAGATAGTTAACAAGTCGCTAGAGGGCTACTTGTGTAACTATGTCAGTGGGCAGCAGTGAGCATGGCTGAAGTCGTTGCATCTGGGGGAGTACTGCTACAACACTACTCATCACATGTCCATTGGTATGTCACCATTCTATGCTTTGTATGGGTATCATTCTTTATCTTTTGCTGATGTGATGTTTGGTGCTAGCAAGGCTGCGAGAGCCAAGATTTGGATCCAAGAGAGTCAGGATATACTCCGAGCTCTCAAGGACAATATGGCTACAGCACAAAACTAGCAGCAGCTGTATGCTGACAGGGGTCGGATGGAGAGACAGTTTGAGGTAGGGGACTTGGTCTACCTATGATTGCAACCATACCGACAGTCGTCACTAAAGAAGAAGGGAGCTGAGAAGCTCAAGCCCTGCTTTTACGAGCCATACAGGGTGATACGCAGGATTGGACAGGTTGCATATGAGTTGGAGCTGCCTCAAGGCAGCAAGATTCATAATTTTTTTCATGTATCATGCCTAAAAAAGGCACTGGGGCAGCAGGTGACAGTGACAGATGAGCTACCACCCACAGATGATGAGGAGCATTTGGTGTTGTAGCCGAGGCTATTATTGATACCAGGGAGAGGCAGCTACGGAGCAGGACAGTCCAGGAATTCTTGGTGAGATGGAAGAATTTTCCGGATGAGGATGCCACTTGGGAGAGTGAGAAAATTTTGCAGCATCCATCACTTTAGTTGCTTGAGGACAAGCAACATTTTGCTGGGGGAGACTGTAATATTCCTAATTAGCTATGGCTAATTGGAATATTTGATTTTGCTGAATTTTTCCACCTATAGTTTATTCATAAATAAAAAGGTGAGTAGGGGAGACATAACTCACTTTAAAAATAAAAGTTCACTCCCTAGTAGCACAACGTTGTAACTTAAGTGAGTCGAGGGGGCCAAGAGACCACGCAAAGAGGGGGCCCACGTAGACACATGGAGGGACTGCACAGGCCAAGAGGGAGCACGTGGCAACGTTGGAGGAGGTGAGCATTAGGGTTGAGAGGGGCTCATGCTATATAGAGGGGAGAGCCTCCTCATTTTGTTCATTCGTTGTTGATGATATTGAGCTGGTCGTTTTGACTTCTTGAGCACGTGATCTAATCTCTAATCGATGGCCCTTAGCCCCGGGGGACTTCGAGTGCCTGCTCGAGCAAGGTAGTTTCTTCAGCATTTTGTGGGAGGATTGATGTTTGAGTCTTCTTGTGGAGCTGGGCATTCAGAGACTGCGCAGTCTTGAGAGGGAGGATGCAGTCCATTCTAGAGGAGCTCCGGATTGAGTTTCTTGCAGGGGTTTTGAGCTTGGAGATTGAGCAGAGGATCGGCCTTTTCCTTTGGGAGGATTTTGGTGGAGTTTGAGGCTGCATTTCAGTGGTTCCTATTCAGCCTCTGCGCAGAGCCTTGGAGGGCAGCGTAATTCCCCAAGAGGGTGATTTTCGGAGGTCAGCCATTTCAGATATGATTTCTGGGTTTTGTTGTGGTTGGTGAGAAGAGGAGGATTCCAGATTTTCAGCTCATTCCGGCGAGGGGATCAGCCCCAAGTCATCAGTTCAGTTCAGCAGTAGCAGCTACACGGCAGTTTTCCAGCAGCTGGGACGCAGTTCAGAGAGCATCCATTTCTTGATATTCTGAGAGTATTTCTTCACTTGCCTTGAGCAAGTCTAGGTGCCATCACTCTGATCACCTATTGTACTTCATTATATTTCTCAATATAATAAAATGGCTTAGCATTCTCTCTCTATATATTTCTGGATGATTTGTTGTACATTCTATCTATGCTATTGTATATCTGCTTTACTGTTATCTTTATGTATTTTCAGGAATTGTAGTTCTATACCACTTGGGTTGTTTATCTCATACTCTTATACAGAGTCTGGAAAGGGCCAGGTAGCCTCCAGATCTCACCCTCTTCTCAGAGGTGAAATATCTGGTAAACGCCCTCCCAGTCCATCTCTGGTTGGAGTTTGCTTGTGATTTAGAGATATCCCCGAAACGAGATATTACAGAACTGTGTCCTCCTGGATGGCTCTGCGTTGTCTGG
This sequence comes from Pinus albicaulis, assembly GCA_034641835.2. Taxonomy (NCBI): domain Eukaryota; kingdom Viridiplantae; phylum Streptophyta; class Pinopsida; order Pinales; family Pinaceae; genus Pinus; species Pinus albicaulis. The sequence continues at coordinate 960,803,598 of CM076570.1, read as the reverse complement.
TACTAGCTACCTCTCTGCTGCTGTATTCTCGGCCTTGGATTAGATCATCCCTTGCCGATCTCTACCCCTCACTACACTACATACTCGCTTCAAATTCCTCAGCAAACTGCGCCTTAGAAATTTGACTTAGCTTCAGTTCTCTGCTTGTGTGTATGTCCTCCAAATGACCCCAAGCCTTTCTCTTATACTTTTCTTATTGGAAAACCAACAGTCGTGATCTAATCTCTAATCGATGGCTCAGATTAAAAGACTGCTTGATCCACGTCACTTAGAACATTTCATCACATGTGTAATTTAAATAAATTAAATTTTTTAATTTCTCTAAGTTAGACTTAGGGTCCCCATTAAAAAAAATTAATTATTTGAATAACTATTACATCGGATGGAATTTTTCCAAATGCTTTCTGGGTCTTGGAGATCTCGTGTGTCTTAGCCCCTCCACAAAGTTTCGGAGCTAGAGCACACCCAATGCTACCCCAAAATCTCAACACTCCCTCTTAGCGAGGAGTGTGCTCTAACAATACTTCAACGCTAAAGTATTTCCCAATCTCGACATCAGTCTCTGCGTTGCCGATGCTTGGCATGTTGCCCTCCATCCACTACGTTGTTGTTCTTTGTACTGCTGCCCATGTCACTGCAACCAACATTGCTACATCTGTACTGCAACTCCCTCTCAAATTGCTGCATCGTGCTGCCCATAGCACTGCCACTACTAATTGCTGCACTGCAACTCAGTTGCTGAGAAGTAAGCAACTGAAGGACCATCACCCAAATATTGACAGACAAGTCAGTGGGGTTTCATCTCATCACTGAAGCGTCCTCTGCTGTTGCGTTGCGCTGTCTCTCCGAGGCTCTGCACTGCACTGCGTAAGCACTGCCACCGCGATGCTGAAATTCCATCAATCTCTGCGCTGTTGCTTCCACGTTGTTGCTACCTCTCCTCTGCGTTCTCCCAGCTCTATCTTTGATCCACTGTGATCTTCTGCACCCACTGCTCAAGTCATCTTGCTATTGTCTTAAGGCTCCCGTAGCTCATATGTGACCCAAGAGTTTGGGCACCTCAAGGATCCTGCCCCCCATCTGTAGCTGCTCTACAGATCAATATCACCCCACTTCCTTGGTTCAGAGCACTCAACGCTACGTCATGATCACTACAATTGTCCCCTTTTGCTGTTGCTGCCTTGGAATTAGAAGATTCCTTGTCCTTCCTCTTTGGACAAGTGTTGGCGAAGTGTCCAAGTTCGCCACATTTAAAGCAGCGGACCTTGGATAGGTCCCTCTTCTTATTCAAGCGATCGTGAAGAAGAAAATCCTCCTCAAAAGAAGTCAAGGGCTCCAGAGTCCTAGGTATGAAAGTAATGCCATGAATAAATCTGAATACATTCTCATTTCTGCACTTACTAGCTCTTCTCCACCGAATTCGTGGGATACTTGGCTAGTTAATAGTGGGGCCACTCATCACTTCTCTGGATACAAGGAATTCCTCTCTAATTTGGTAGAGAGGGAGACTAAGCTTAAAATCATTCTTTGAGATAACTCCACTCATCCCATAAAAGGATCTGGATCCGTTAAATTTCAGTTGAATTATGGGGAATCAATATTGTTGCATGATGTTATGTATGTGCCAGGTTTAATGAAAAATTTGATATCTATATCCGCATTGGAAGATAAAGGGATGAGGGTTTCCTTCATCAATGGAAAAGTTTTGACTTGGTTTGTTGATACACCTATGAAAGATGCATTCACATTAGGTCTGAGATCTGAAGGACTCTATAAAGTCACTGGAAGGCCACTTCTAGGATTGGTTCATAACTCCAATTATCTGAGCGAATTGTGGCACCTTAGACTAGCTCATTTACACTATGATGCTCTGCCGAAATTGAAGAAACTGGTCTTAGGTATTTTCGATGTTCAATCTCATCATGATGGAGTTTGTCCAGGTTGTGCGAGTGGAAAGAAAATAAGGGGACCATTTCCCTCTGGTAAGACCAAGATAATTGACATCCTCGATCTCATTCATTCAGAGATATGTGGTCTGATGCTTGTGCATTCTATTGGTGGTCATCTCTACTACATCTCCTTTATTGACGACTTCGCAAGAAAGACATGGATACACTACCTTAAGCACAAGGATGAGGCCATTGAAAATTTATAGGAATTCAAAGCCTTGATCAAAAATCAATTAGGGAAAAGAATCAAACTATTCAGGCCCGACAATGGAGGAGAATACATGTCAAAAGAATTCATAGCATTTTGCAAGGAAGAAGGGATCAAGAAGGAAACTATTGTGCCATATACACCTGAACATAATGGCTTAACTGAAAGGAAGTGTTGAGATTTTGTGTATTTGGGGTAGCATCAGTTGTGCTCTAGGTCCCAAATTTTGAGGAAGGAGTAGAGTTCACCTGATCTACAAGACCCAGAAATGGATTTGGGAAATTTCATATGTTTTAGGAGATATTAAATTAATTAATTACTTTAATGTATTTCCTAAGTTAAAACTTAGGAAAATAAAATAATTAAAATGAATTTAATTAAACATGTTATGAAATTGTCTCAAGTCACACGGATCAAGCTTTCTTTTAATCTTAGCCATTGATTAAAGATTTAATCTTGTCCGTTGATTTGTCAACAAGAAAAGTATAAAAGAAAGGCTTGAGGTCATTTGTAAAACACACAGAGGCAGAGCACTGAAGCTAAGCTGAGATTCTAGGTCCGGTTTGCTAAGAATTCTCAAGTTTTTCAATTGCGAAGAGGGAAATTTAGACCAAGGGGATGATCTGATCCCGGGATCTAGAGTACACAAGAAGCAGAGAAGAGATAAGGAAAAACAACGCAGAGGAAGGCAACAGTAGCAGCAATAGCAGACGGCAGCAGTAGCAGCAGCAGCAGCAAGGACAACGTGATTTTCAGGAAGCCCTTCAAGGGTTATGCAGAGACCCTTAGGGGCAGCGTAGTGACTGCATCACCCACTCTGGGGTAACGCAGTCCCTTCCAGTGACAGCGATGAGCATTTGGAGGCCTTCAGAGGCTGACGCAGTGTCTTTCAGGGGCAAATCTGGGGTTTCTAGGCCTAGATCTAGCTGAGTTCGGTAAATCCCGTTTGAGGGTGTGGATTCGTCAGTATTGTTGGTCTTAGATCAGCCAGGTGTTGCAGATCTAGAGTTTTCTCTGTAGGGTTTTCCAGATCTCGAACCCAGAGTTGCGTATTCATAAATATTCTTAATAATAGAGCCCTCCTGCAGCCAAAGACCAGTTTTCCCACATTGGGTTTTTCCGGGGATAGTTTGTCCAGAAATAACTATGTCACTTTGTTTATGTGTGCATGTGCTTATTCTAGATCTGAATTGTTAGAGATCTGTTATGTGTTTTGCTTTGATGTTAACTTGAATTTATTCAGTTGATAACTTGTATAAGTAGGAGAAGCTTAACCGGATTAATAGAAATAATTTATGCATAAGAATTAAGATTCAGAAATGTCTACATGGTATCGGAGCAATTGCAGATCCAGAAGGGTCACCAGCTGAAGCATCTGAAGGATCTAGCTACAGAAAGCAGCTGAAAAGGCAGCAGAAAAGCAGATCTGAAGGGACACCACAGTTTTCAGGAGATTCACACAGAGGGAAGGGTGACGCTGTCCAGAGTTGTGTCCTAGCAAGCCCACACAATTACTGCGCAGAAGCAGCTCAGAAACAGCGCTGGTTAGGTCTGAAGCCAACCAGTGTGACTCAGATCTGAATCTGTCAGATCTAGAAAAAGTCTGCAGAAAAGTTGCAGAAATTCAAAAGAGCTGGTGGGGTTAAACTTCTGAAGTTTTTAGATTTTTAACCTGAGCACAAGTGACAAATTTTGGGAAGAGATCAGCTTCTCAGAGAGTTTCTTGCTAAAAGAAACTTGCATTTTGGTCAGAGGATCAAAGAAGATGCTGAATCATAGTTGATTTGGCAGATTTCCAAGGAGGGAAATCAAGTATCAGAGGGAGCAGAGGGTTCCCAGTTCGAAAAGGACCCTAGATCCAAGATCTCTAGCATAGAGAAGAGGAGCTCCGACACATTTTGAGCAGATGGATCCTCATGGACTGCGTGATCAAGATAGGCTAGAGGGCCTCTCAAACTTTTCGGTGTGGAAAGCTAGGATCCTGATTGTCCTTGAGGCATATGGTCTAAGGGACCATGTAGAGCAGACCCTGGCCACGCGGACAGATGCGGATCTCCTACGGAAGCATAAAGAAGCTACTGGGCATGCCAAGCGGCTGATAATGGACAGTATCAAGGATCATATTGTGCCACACATAGCTGAGAAGAGGACAGCTAATGAGATGTGGAAGGCCTTGACTTCCCTATATGAGGGAAAATCAGTCCAAAGAAAGATGTTGTTGGAGGTCCAAATGAGGTCATTCATGATGACCAAGGGAGAAGACATCGAGCATTTCCTCTTCATATTGCAGTTAATCAGGGATTAGCTGATTGCAACGAGTGCAACCGTAGATGATGCAGTGATAGTCAGGATTGCCCTCAGTGTAATCACGGATGAATGGGAAACCTTTGTCCAAAGTATCTTGAGTAGAGCGGACCTCCCAAATTAGGACAGCTTGTGGTCAACCCTACGGCAAGAAGAACTATGCAGATTCACCAAGAAGCAACACAGCCCTGGGTTGAGCAAAGTAAAGAAGGAAGAGGAGGAAGATGCATCCTTGGCATCAAAGAAGCAGCCGAAGAAGAAGAAGGATCTTTCTAAGATCAAGTGCTTCCAGTGTGGCAAAATGGGACATTTTTCCAGCCATTGTCCAGAAAAGAAGAATGACAAGGAAGCATCTTCTTCCAAAGCAACGGTGGCAGATGATGGGTCCGGAGATGATGTAGCCATGAGCACTCATGAACCACGAAGGTGGGGTGACATGGACATGTAGAGGAGCTACATGGAAGTAAGGCGGGATCCTTGAGTAGCTTATCTCTTGGATCACAAGCGAGCTACGATAGCCATAAGACAGTAGCGGGACAAGTGGAGCAGTGGGTGCATAGATCATAGATGAAGCATAAGCAGAGGAAGATCTCGAGGCTGGGAGGAGCAGCACAGTGCATAGCAGCAATAGCGTAGAAGCAGTAATAGCGCAGAGGCTGATGTGACTTCAGCAGCGCAGTGCAGAGCTGCAGTAGCACAGAGAGCTTTAGAGGGACAACGCAGTACAACAGCAGCGTGATAGATTTCATCACAAGGAGCTTATGTGACTTCAGTAGTGCAGAGGGAGTCTGATCACATAGGTAGAGCTGTAGCTGTGCATCGTTCTTTAGATGCTAGCACAAATCCGTAGCCTATGGAGCTTCAGTGAGAAGGATGCAGCCCATCTGACTTGTATGTCAAAGATTGGGCAGGAGATTCAGTTGTTTCTCTCAACAACTGAAGTTGCAGTGTAGCAAATCAGCAGTGGCAGTACTATGAGCAGCACAGATGCAACATATTGAGAGGGAGTTGCAGTACAGTGTTTGCGGTGGCAGTGGCAGAGTCATGGGCAGTAATACAAAATGGCAGTGGCAGTGCTGAGCTGAGTGGCAAGGGGTCAAGCTTCAACAACATAGAACCAGTGCCCAAAATCATGTAATGCATAAGTGTGATGTATTGCTAGAGCACACCCTTGATGCTAAGAGAGAGTGTTGAGATTTTGTGTATTTGGGGCAGCATCAGTTGTGCTCTAGGTCCCAAATTTTGAAGAAGGACTAGAGTTCACCTGATCTACAAGACCCAGAAATGGATTTGGGAAATTTCATCTGGTTTAGGAGATATTAAATTAATTAGTTATTTTAATGTATTTCCTAAGTTAAAACATAGGAAAATAAAATAATTAAAGTCAATTTAATTAAACATGTGATGAAATTGTCTTAAGTCACACGGATCAAGTTTTCTTTTAATCTTAGCCATTGATTAAAGATTTAATCTTGGTCGTTGATTTGTCAACAAGAAAAGTATAAAGGAAAGGCTTGGGGTCATTTGTAAGACACACAGAGGCAGAGCACTGAAGCTAAGCTGAGATTCTAGGGCGGGGTTGCTAATAATTCTCAAGTGTTTTAGTTGCAAAGAGGGGAATTTAGATCAAGGGGATGATCTGATCTCGGGGCCTAGAATACACAAGAAGCAGATAAGAGATCAAGAAAGACAGCGCAGAGGAAGGTAGCGGCAGCAGCAGCAACAGACGGTAGCAGCAATAGCAGCAGCAACAAGGACAACTTGATTTTCAGGAAACCCTTCAGGGGTTACGCAGAGACCCTTAGGGGCAGCGTAGTGACTGCGTCACCTAGTCTGGGGTAACGCAGTCCCTTCCAGTGACAACGCTGAGCATTTGGAGGCGTTCAGAGGCTGACACAGTGTCTTTCAGGGGAAGATCTGGGGTTTCGAGGCCTAGATCTGGCTAAGTTCTGTAAATCCCGTTTGAGGGTGTGGATCAGTCAGTATTGTTGGTCTTAGATCAGCCAGGTGTTGCAGATCTAGAGTTTTCTTTGTAGGGTTTTCTAGATCTGGAACCCAGAGTTGTGTATTAAGAAATATTCTTAATAATAGAGCCCTCCAACAGCCAAAGACCGGTTTTCCCACATTGGGTTTTTCTGGGGACAGTTTGTCTAGAAATAACTGTGTCACTTTGTCTATGTGTGCATGTGCTTATTCTAGATCTGAATTGGTAGAAATCTGTTATGTTTTTTGCTTTGATGTTAACTTGAATTTATTCAGTTGATAACTTGTATAATTAGGAGAAGCTTAACCGGATTAATAGAAATAATTTCTGCATAAGAATTAAGATTCATAAAATTCTACAGGAAGAACCAGTCTATATTAGAAGTTGCTCGTGCCATACTCCATGATCAAAAGGTACCAAATTTTCTATGGGTTGAAGCCACACATGCTGATGTATATGTTCAAAATGGGTGCCTCATCAAACATTAGAAAACAATACCCCCGAAGAAATATTCATGGATGTCAAGTATGATATTAGCCATCTTTGTATATTTGAATGCCCCATAAACTTTCATGTGCCGAAGGACAAAAGAAACAAGCTGGAAGCTACAAGAAGTAAAGGTATGTTTGTGGATTATTGTGAAAACTCTAAGGCATACAAAATATATATTCCTAGTCAAAGGAAGGTCGAAATTAGTAGGGATGTCATTTTCAATGAAAATGCAGCTCTTGGTAAAGCAAGGGACCTTCCTTCGCCTCCTCGTCCCAAGGAAGAAAATGATGACTGGGATATTCTATATGGTCCTTCTATGCCCAAGTACGATGATATTGATGTTCCCATGGATCCTATGGATCCCTTAGATCCACCTCCCGGTGATCTTCCTACTAGGAAGAGACCACTTTGGCTTCACGACACTCTATAGGATAATGAAAGAAATGTTCCCATTCGCAGATCATTTAGAGAAAGGAAGAAACCATGCAGGTATCGAAGATATGTAGCTACCATGAGCACTATGATTCAAGTCAAACCATCCTCATTCGAATAAGAAGTCAAAGAACAAGTTTGGAAGGATGTTATGGCCGAAGAATATGAATCTATTGTGAAAAACAATGTATGGGATGTTGTGTTGAGACCGAATAGGAAGTTTGTTGTGACTTCAAAGTGGCTATTCAAGATCAAACATGGAATCGATGGCAGGATTGAGAAATACAAAGCAAGGTTTGTAGCTTGAGGATTCTCTCAGAAAGAGGGAGAAGATTTTGATGACATATTTTCTCCTGTGGCTCGATACACAACCATCCGTTTGATAGTTGCCCTTGCTGCTAGTCAAGAATGAACCTTTCATCAGATGGACGTCAAGACTGCTTTCCTTCATAGCATGTTACAGGAAGAAGTATATGTTGATCAACCACATGGATTTGAAGTGGAAGATCGCAAAATGCATGTTAGCAGGTTAAAGAAGGCATTGTATGGTTTGAAGCAAGCTCCCCGAGCTTGATATGCACGCATTGACAGTTATCTAATGAAGCTGGGTTTCACAAGAAGCAATGCTAATCCCAACCTCTATTTTAAGGTTGTCCAAGGTATGCCATTGATTTTGGTTCTATATGTTGATGATCTATTCTTGACAGAAAGTGAGCCTTTGATGATCGAATGTAAATGGGAGCTAGCCTTTGAATTTGAGATGAAAGACCTTGGACTCATGCACTACTTTTTGGGCCTTGAGGTATGGCAAAGGCCTGGGGAGATCTTTCTCTCAAAGAGAAAGTATATTGTGAATTTGCTGGAAAGATTTGGTATGACTGAGTGCAAATCCATGGCTACTCTCATGGAGATGAATTTCAAGAAGCTGTGTGGAAAAGTAGTTGGACTTGATCTAGCAAATCCATTCAAGTACAGAAAACTAATTGGGTCTCTGATGTTCCTTGTGAGCACCCATCTGGACATATGCTACACAGTAAACACATTGAGTCAATTTATGACTGAACCCCACCATGCACATTGGATTGCTGCCAAACATGTATTGAGATATTTACATGGGTCGATCACACTTGGTCTGAGATATTTTGCCGGAGACGTTCAACTTCATGGATACACTGATGCTGATTGGGTAGGAAATGTTACCGATAGAAAGAGTACTTCTGGATGTTGCTTTAGTCTTGGATCTGCCATTATAACTTGGATGAGTAGGAAACAAAAGTTTGTAGCATTAAGCACCGTTGAACCATAATACATTGCCGCTAGCATGGCTAGTTGTGAAGTCGTTTAGTTGAGGAAGCTCTTTGAAGAGCTATTTGAACACGTCTTAGACACTACAATGATATACTGCGACAACAAGAGCGGGATCCGTTTGGCTGAGAATCTCGTGTTTCATGACAAGTCCAAGCACATCAAGATTCGATATCATTTTATTCGAGACATGGTGCAGAGAGGAGTTGTTAGACTCCACCACATATCGACTTATGAGCAGATAGCATATATTCTCACCAAGGCATTACCGAAAGGAAAGTTCTTGGTCTTCTGAGAGCAACTTAGACTGATGGATGTATCCCCTTTGGATAAGGGGTAGTACTGATCGAGGGCACTAAGAAAACTCTTCCTACCTTGCTTGAGCTCTCGGGGTGAGGAATTCAGATAGAGGGATCCTGGGATTGAGGGATCTCTATACAATAGAGTACTCCCATATCTATTACCCACAGGGTTGAAGATGCTACTCCCCTATCTTCATAGGGTCAGAGAATGTTGCTCCCCTGATTGGTCTTTGTAGAGTATACCCTAGTTGGCATCATATCCTCAAGCAAGTCTTGTTGGGAATACTGCTCCTTGTTTGGCCAACAAGTTGAGAGTGTACTTGGGGTGTACAACCCAAGTCGATTATGATGCAAGTGTTCTACCACATAACTATTAAGAGTCATTGATGGGAAGATTAGTAGTAAATAGGATTGGGTTGAGATTTGCTCCCCTCTTGAGATTCCACAGTCGAAGATTGGCTCCCCTGTATGATGTGTTATCCTATTGCTTGGTATGGGTGGAAGCTATTGCTCCTCGATTCTTCTTCTTCTAGATCCAAGAAAGTTTCAATAGATAGAGTTGAGTAGTGACAGTCTTAGCATGGCGACACCATGATTTGAAGATCTACAAGTAGATGCTAACAAGTGGAATTCTTCCTAGTTGAGAGGGAATGTTAATTTTTGTAACTAGGGTGATATTCCACCTTGGACAACTCATATGGTCGATATCATAATTGCATTATATTCCTCTTTTGGAGAGGACCAAAATTGACCTATAGATCACCCCAATCAATTAAGCGGAAGTTAAATTTTGAATTATTTTATTTATTAAAGTGAAATGGAATGGGTTAGCCTAAGCACATGTGGAATTAGTCAAGTTGACCTCAACCCCAAACATACCCTCACGAAGGTTATAAATAGACGCGACCTCAAGCTCATACTCACACATTTGCTCAAGCAATCTTCTATGTGCATTCTTTGTCTTGGTTCATCTATTTTGTTTTGGCTCGCATAGGTTCGACAGAAGGAGTTCGTGTAGGGTCCGAAATCACAGGCGAGAGACTCACTTTGATCTAGGGTTTACTGGATCATAGCCGCTGGCTTAACACTGAGATTTTTGGGCCATAACCGCGAGCACCGGGTGCTCTGCTGCCAGGGTGTCATAGCCGCAGAGACAGTGAGTCAAGGTAGCAGATAGGAATTTAGGTGCTGATTTGGCTGATCACAACCATAACCGTAGGCACAAAGTGTTCTGCCTGCGGCCAGGATGCCATAGACGCTGGCACAGAGTCTCAAGGGTGCAGCTAAGTTATTTTTGAGCAGATCTGGGCTAGATCGACCTCAGTTGCCTGCGCAGTGTTTCTTGATATCATTCGCACAATCACATATGCTCGCAGTCAGTATTTGGTAGCTTCCTGGATTCAGATCTAAGATTTGATAGTTGATTTCAGTTGGCTTTAGTGATCTATTGGATTTGTGTTTCTCACTATTGTAGATTTGTAGATTTGTTCTGTATATTTATGCTGCATATGTATTGGGCTCATTGTACTCTTTGCCGAAAACTTTTTATGACGATCTATTGAAGAAGAAGATTTGAAAGGGTTTCCCCCTTGTGGGGTTTTTCCGTGGTCTTGGACCAATTTGCTGTCTCTTATGGTTGTGTTGTTGTCTTCTTTATCACTGCATATATTGTTCTATCTTTAGTTACAGTTTATGATTTATTACAACGCTAATAATTGGATACATTGTTTATGAAGAAGTAATTTGGGCTAAAGTAATTGATACAACATAGATCAATCTGAAAATTTAACATGTCCCCCATTGAAGTTGGTAATGTAGATATTAGCTTCATCCTTCATCTTGTTGGAGGACACCTCCTTTTCAATGTGTTCTTCTTCTATCTTGTTGATTTGGGAAATCAATGAATCATAGTGCTATAATTTTCCTATACAACAGACACCAAGCTTTCAAATTTTCAATGTAGATGTTAGCTTCATCCTTTATCTTGCTGGAGGACAGTTCCTTTTCAATGTGTTCTTCTTCTATCTTGTTGATTTGGGAAATCAATGAATCATTGTGCTATAATTTTCCTATACAATAAACACCAAGCTTTCAAATTTTCTATCAACATCTTTGATAAAATCAACGGTGGATACTAAGAACTTCTTGGGTTCTATTTGATCTAGCTCTAGAAGATCAGAGATTTGGTGTGCTTCATCTTGAGCTTGCCAAGTTGTTTTAGGCTTCTTGTTCCTTGTGAGGTAGGAAATTTCCCCAAATCAATACGTGGAGGTAAGTTAAGAGTATTAACTTGTCACGCAGTTTTGGTTTCTCAGGTATGAAGGAAACCAGGTTGTTGAACCTTTGGTTAAATTTTCGGATACTTTCCAGGCCATATTTCTTCACTAGTAGGAAATATTTGTATAACTCAACAATATCCCTTTCTTCAATCCACCTAAATGAAAATGCTTTGGCAAGATTAGTCCATGAATCAATATACTTCTTGGGAAGGGACATGAAACATTCCTTGGCATAATCTTTCAATGATAACACAAACAAAGTGATGACTACATCATCCTCAGTTTCTTTACCTAGTTGAGAGGAACATGCTATTTCAAAATAACTTTGATGGTTTATAGGATCCTCTAATTTTTCTCGATGAAAGAGTGGTAGCCATTTACAATCTATGGGTAATAGGTAGGGGTATCCTAAGATCCCTTCAAATTTTAAAGGAGCCATGGAATAATTGATCGAAGGTCTCACTCTTTTCTTCATGTTTAATTTATCCAGGACAGGTGTACAAAGGGACTCACTTGTCCTTCTACGATAGGTTAAGAGTGCTTGAGGACCCTCTTCTCCCATGTTTATGAGTTGTAGAAATCACTAGAAGAAAAGTTATATTGTCGTCCTTCAAATGTTCTCTTCAATGGGAATGAAACTTAACCTTCAAATAGTGAGGAGGTTGACTCAAATCCTCCCTGGAAAATTGAAATGGTGCCCAAAGATGTTGCCTCGAAATCTAGTAGGTCTTGTGAGGGGGGCTCACAAGACGAGGGCCAGACCAAGAAACAACAATGAGGTGGAGGCCTACTGTTACCACAACATGACACCTCCTGCTCTTTAATGGACTTTCACCACATGGGAGGCTTCCCGGTATTCGTTAGCTAGTAGGTATTCTAAGTCTATGTTTCAAAGGTGACAAATGGATAAGCTCAAGAAGGGCACTCAAACTAAGTACAAGGCTCAATTCAACAAAGACAAAGAAAAGCGTGCAATTCAAGAGGCCTATCAAAGGCACTTGACCTAGGGTTTATTGAATAATAAAGGATAATGACTTACCATGGTGCATAAGACCAAGAAAAGGATTGTGAATATTGATATGATCAACAAAGGGAGCAACAAGCCTTCAAAAAGCCCTAGGTCGAATACTAATGCTAGTTTACTGTTTCCATAGGGCAAAAATAACCTGATTTTACCTTTTTTTATGTTATTCTTGGTGGTGTTGGATTTTAAATGAAATTTGAAAATATTGATTGCCATAAGATTTTGCTAGCGTTATACAGCTTACCATATGTTGATAGATATCAGAGCTTTCCATCTTAAAGGTAGGATTTAAATATGGTTTCTGCAACCGTAGCTCCACCTGCTATTTCAGGTTGTTCTTCTGCTGAGGAATTTGACAAAGGGAGTGAACTACAGATGGAAACTGAGAAATTTCTGCGGAGAGGCCACTGGTATCCGGTGTCTATAAATAAATACCTAAACCACAATAGGCACCACAAGAACAAACTTCCATATGAAACTATTGTACTCATGCACGTTACAGCTATAACCAGGTAGTATGCAAAATCATGATAAACAGTCTTGTATAAGCGTGTTGTGATTAAGTTTGTTAACTGATAATTTTGATAAATTTATTTCTGCTTATTTCTCTGCATAGATCCTGATATATGACAAACTTTGATTACATTCTGCAGACTAATTTTTTTGCCCCACCAATGAATCAGCCATCGTTGAAAACAGTTGTTCCATCTACACCACCAATATTGAGAAATATAGATCAATGTCAGCTGCCTTCTTCGAACTCTCAAATATATTGGGTTTGTAGTCTTTCTGTTGATGCTCTTTCCCAAGTTCGAAATCTAGTTATGCCTGTTTGCATTTTTTTATTATGATTATAATTATGATAAGGATTTCATGTCTTGAGATCAGTTACTGCACCTGTAGTTACAAACTCAACTCAACACCAACTAGGCAATGAGAAACCTCTAGTTAAACCACAAAGTTCATTCACAATTCAAGTGCAGTTCGTGATAGCTCCAGCCACACCACCACCAACAATACAAAATGTTTATACATCAAATGTGGCTGGTAAGGTTTATTTGTTTTTCATATTCTCTTGCTAATAATAGCCATACGGATGAAGTTTAGTTGGTATATAATTGACTATGGTATTATGCCTTTGATTCCCATCCTCTTGGTCTCTATAATTATCAGTTGAAATTATACCTGTAATTGGGACATTAACAGGGATTTACAACAAAACGTCTGAAGCTCTTGAAGGAACTGGAGCAAACCTAGCTAAACGACGTGAAATAGATGATAATTCCCCCTTCCCCCCCCACCACACCACACAAAAAAAAAAAAAAAAATTCTCAGTTTGCAAAATTGAATGTCTCCCAATGGTGCATCTTTGCCGAGCTCTGGAGTCTAGACTCTAGGGACCATGCAAACGCTTTTCAAAGACAAGTTTTTTTAACTGCATAAAACCTTATCTTGTTTAATTAGACCTATAATTGGGATGTTTACAAGGCTTTACAACGAAACATCTGAAGCTTAGGGAGGGGCTTGTTCAATTCCAACTAAATGACGTGAAATAGATGATAATTCCAAAAACAATGGGTTTCTGTTTGCAAAATTGAATGTCTCCCAATGCTACTTCTCAATTGGTGCATCTCTGCCATACACTGGACTCTCGGGAATGCAAACGCTCTTCAAATACTTTTTTTTTTTAACTGCATAATGTCCTCTCTGGTTTAAGTTTTTTACATATCCTTTTTAATTCACTAACTTCCTTGTAACTTGGAGGTGCCACTGACAATGAGTGACTAGGATGAAGCAATTTTTTTTTGGCTTTGCTACTCTTAAGCAAATGATAAAAGTCAGATAGAATATGATTATAAATTTTCTAATGGTGTTATAGTTCGATGTAATCCAGGTGTGGATTTTAAACGAGATGTGATTGGTGATTCTGTTCCTTTATTTTATTTCCATTCTATTTGACATTAGAATTCCACGGCACTCTAAAGATAGTGTACACAAGTTGATTTCTTGGTTTGATAGACATTGCATTTTTTTTAATAACTTTGTTTTCAAATTTAGTGTTTAGCACGTTTTTAAAATTGAATGAACTAGTGTGGAATTTTCTGGAAGAGGAAGGCCGTGAAGGACTTCACCTTAAAATTAATCGAATGGAGATCAAAGCATTTTTGTTTTTAATTTTTCTTCAATACCTATCATTATTTATTTCTCCGTTATTTTGAAGTTAAAATTTTGCAAAACTATCTGCGACTGTTATTTGGAGTAATTGTAAAAAGCCAAGTCTAACCTAGATAGTAAATAAGTTTAAGCTTCATAGAACAAAAACAATATAAAGAATTATTATATATATCTTTTATGTCATGTACAAGAGGATGCCCGATATATATAATAATGGCGGAGGCGCAATGTTAGCAAAAGATAACTATTTGGGTAAAGATAACTATTTGGGTAGTTAGGAATATCTATGTAAACTTACAACTAAAAACAGCTGGTTGTATTGGAATATGAGATGTGAAAATTTCTGAATTTTGACATACAGAAATCCTACTGCAATTAACTGATTTGCATTACCTACTTGTATTTTCCATTTAGCAAGATATTTTCTGAATACTTTAGTAAAATATTAATGCAAATACTAAGCAGTCTACACTGATATATAAATCAAGTACTAAAAAATAAATGAGATAATCACACAAAGGACACACTTATTTTTGGACTAACGTCCACAGAAAAATCCAATGCGGGAAAATCGGTGCAACAGATATGAGGGTTTTATTATTAAGTAGATTTCTGAATACAATCTAGGGTGCCAAATCCAGCTCACCCAACAAAGAAAGTCCTAGCAAAAGTACATCTATTCGGAGACAGATATATTGGTTGATCCAACACCTGAATGAAGAAACGCCACAGGTGACTTCGTTGTCCCCAGTGCTGCTCAACGATGGCTGCAGCAAGCTCTGCACTGAGTCTGCATCACCCTCCTCGTGAGCCTTCCTGGCTCAGAAATCGATCTGCTGAATTTCTGCCCAATCTGCCCCACAGAAACCCCAGTGCTGCCTCTTCAGTGACTGTGTCACCCTTTTAGCTCCGCGTCACCTTTCTGGGCATGCGTCACCCTCTTTGGTGTTGCGTTATCTCTCCTGGTGCTGCTATGCCTCTTTGTAATTGTATTCTTAGCCTTGGATTGAAGTCTCGCTGCAGAATTGCCCTTCTCTGCATTGCAAGCTCACTCCGAAATTCTCAGCAAACCACGCCCCAAAATTTCAACTTTACTCAAGTGCTGCTCTTCATGTGTGTGTTCTCCAACTAACCCTCAAACCTTCCTTTATACTTTTCTTGTGGAGAAATAAACGGTCGTGATCTAATCCTTAATCAACTGCGAAGATTAAATTAGACTTGATCCTCGTCACTTAGAAGCTTCTCACCCACATGTTAAATTAATTCACTTTAATTATTTTAATTCCCTAAGTTTTAACTTAGGCTCCATTAAAAATAATTATTTGTTTGAATAAATTTCACTTTGGGTGGAATTTCTCCAAACGATTTATAGGTCTTGGAGATCTCATGTGTTCTAGCCCCTCCACAAGATTTCAGAGCTAGAGCACATTCGATGTTACCCAAAAATCAACACTCCCTCTTAGTGAGGAATGTGCTCAAGCAATACTTCTCACCAGAAACATCACTTTGATCCACGACATTAGTCCTCTACGCTGCTGATGCTCGGCTTGTTGCCCCTCATCCACTGCGCTGCTACAATCTGTGTTGTTGCCCATGACTCTGCCACTGTCACTGCTACATTTGTACTGCAACTCCCTCTCAATATGTTGCATCATGCTGCCCATAGCACTGCCACTGCTAATTGTTGCACTGCAACTCAGATGTTGAGAGTTAAGCAACTGGAAGACATCCCAAAATCTGACATATTGGTAAGTTTGGATGCACCTTAACGCTGAAGCTTCCTCTGCTGATAATCTGCGCTGAACCTTTGATGCTACTGCGTTGTTGCTACTCTGCACCACTATGCATTGCGCTGTTGCTGCTGCCTCTACTCTGTGCTATTGTTGTTGCCTCTGATTTGCACTTCTTCAGACTTTGGCGCTCTAGCTCTGCCATTGTCGCTCCATCATCCCTCGCACTAACTGACTCCTATCATTTTGCTACTGTCATTAAGTTCTCTCATAGTCATATGTGATCCAAGAGTTTGGGCACCTCAAGGATTCTGCCCCTCACTGTAGCTTCAATCTATAGCTCCATATTTCCCCACTTCTTCTCTAGAGGTGCATGAGCACTCATGGCACATCCATCATCATCATCCTCATCAGCCTGAGCTGGAGCAGCCTTCGAGTCAGATTCCTCCTTGCCCTTCTTCTTCAGAGGGCACTGCGTGGCGAAATGTCCCAGTTACCCACATCTGAAGCATCTGACCTTCGAGAGGTCCTTCTTCTTCCTTCTTTGCTGCCCTTGTTGTCCCTTAGATACGAGAGCCACATCTTCCTCTTCGTCCTTCTTGGCTTTGATCCCTTTGCTATTGCTTCTCGCCTTGGTCCACCATCTGATCTCTTCTTGTCGAAGAGCTACCCACATCTCTTCCCAGCGTGGAAGAGCGACCTTGCTCAAAATACCTTGGACAAAAGTCTCCTAGTCTTCAGTGACTGCATTCAGGGCAGTCTTGACCATAAGTCCACCATCTGGTGCAGCCCTACAGAAGCTAGTTGATCTTGGATCTCTTGCAATATGATGAGGAAGTGATTGATCTCTTCTCCCTTCTGTATTTGTAACAATCTCAGCTGATTCTCAAGGAACATCTTCCATTGGATGGAAGATCCCTGGTACATAGTGGTCAAGGCCTCCCACATTTTCCTTGTTGTGTTCTTCTCAGCAATATGTCGGATCACATGATCATTGACTCCATCCATGATCATGTGTTTTTCTTTTGCTTGAGCCTCCTCGTACTTCTTGAGAGGATCAACATCAACTGGAACAACAATTGTGTTCAAGGCATGATCCTTGATGCAATGTTCATCCAAAACTTCCAGGATCCTGGCCTTCCAGACGACAAAGTTGGATGCTCCATCCAACCTGTCATGATCCCTTAGTCCATTTACGACCATTTTTGCTCCACAAGTGTCGAACAGGTTCCTTTCTCCCTCTTCCGCTGCTACCCTAGCAAAACTCGGATCTGGATTTCTTTGGCGCTAGAAACCCTCTTAGGAACAAGCTTCCTCTGAATTTCAATTTCCTTCACAGAAATCCTTTTGCCAACAGATGTCGGAACACTCCTCTCTGATCTTTCTTTGTTGCTTCTCAACACTAGATCTAGACTTCTTGGCAAGAAATATTCTGAGGAATTGCTTCCCTCTACTTTACTTCTTCCCCACTAAACATTGTTTTACACCAGCAGAACCAATGCCACACCATCAACTTGTTGAGATTGCAACAAGATGATGAGCTTAGTGGAAAGAAGTCCCCTTCATTAAGTGGGCCCGCAGGCTATTTTTGGCGCAAAGTCTATTTTTAGACTATGTCTATTTTTAGACATGTCGATCATGATTCTATGAGTTGCAGGATGCTATTTGTGGAGGGGTGGTCAAGTTGAAAAATGGATGGACTTCTATTTTTAGACATATTGGGCGGAATCTATTTTTAGATTGCTAGTCTAAAAATAGATATGTTGAATATTATTAGCTCTTAATAATATTTGGACTATAAACATTATCTTATTCTCTTGGAGCACTTCAGTTAAGTGCACAGATGTGGCATAGGAGCTGACAGAAGGAATTACGCTATTCCTAGGGGTTATGTGGAGCTATTGCATGGATACTTCAGTTAGAACTCATGTGACAGAGTTTGGTGGAGTTGATTGAGGAAGTTAGTGGAGTTGTATTCAGTTTAGCTAATCTAAACATAGTTGAGCTATTTGTATTCTACTTGGATATGCTAGTGAATAAGGTGGTGTGAATTAATTATGGTAATTCTACAATTATAAACTCATTAATCAAATAAAGAATACATCAGTTAACTTTAGTGCATGGATAGTTTCAGTGGAGACCAGTGAAGAGATAGGTGAAAAAGCAGTGTGACTATGATTTACTTATTACTCCCAGTTACATGATTTACAACAACAGTGAAGTGGTTAACCAATAAAGAAGTTATGATACAAGCCAGGTGGTTCAAAGTTATTTATGAGCCATTCTTCAGCATTGATTACACAATAGAGGCAAGCTATGAGGTGGCAGAGATTGGAGCATGTGTTTTGCTAGATCTAGCTTGATTAGTGTGTAGCAATTGGAGATTGTACTGAGAGCTTGTGAGGAGATTTGTATGATGATTGTTACATGATATCTATGAAATATAATATATAGATATTTGGGGTTTTCAGCTTTAAGCTTTCCCATGAAATACTGTGTTCATATGTGTGATTATTTATGGTTTTAATGTGTGCATGCGATTGTTTTTATTTCCGCAATTAATGATCAATGGTAGAAGAGATTTTGTATTGTGCATGAAGATAAAATAGTGTGTGATCAGGAGAATATCGGTGAATAATATATCAGTTATTCAAATTTCTACACAACTCCAGAAAGAAACTGTACTTCACCTCTAGCCACTGCAATCCAGAAAATTGAGACTCAATAGCCTCTGTGCTGACCCAACAAGCACAACGTTGCCTTCTGCAGCTACAACGTCACCCTAGCAGGCTGATGCAGGCTCTGCGTGAGCCTCCCCAGGGGACTGCGTCACCCTTTCTCTGCCTCTCCAGCTTAGGACTGCGCTGTCTCTCCAGACATCTGCTTTATGGGAAATAGACAACAATACAAAGCAACATAAACAAAAAATAAAGCAAATAGAAGCACACACAAAAAATATTGCAAACAAACAAGAACAACTGAGCCATTTTATTATATTTCTTAAATGAGGAACAAATACAAAGTGTGCTCAGAATTATGGCACCTTGGCCTGCTCAAGGCAAGTTGAAATGATCACTCCCTCATCTATTAGAATCTCTGCTCAATCTCTGCTCTGCGCTGCTGCTCCTCTACGCAGCCCTATTGGAAATGCTGCTGTTGGCTGAAAAGGGACTGCAATATGGGGCTGCTCTGTTGCTCGGAAAATTCTAAAACTTGGACACCGACCTCTCCTCCAAAAACCCTGAATAACTGGCGAAGGAATTCTGGAAAGGTTGACCCCGGAAATTCACCCTCTTGGGATGAATACGCTCTCCTGCTGGGTACGTTGGCCTCTGTGGTGAAAATGCTAAAAGAATGGCCTCCAACTCTCCAAGGAACTCATCTATGGAACGGTTGATCCCCTCACAATCCTCCAGACTGAAATCTCATGAAGTTTCTCCTCTCCTACGCTGCTCTCCTCTATGACTGTGTAATCCCCTGGAAGGCTATGCTGCCCTGGAAGTGATTGCATAATCCCGTGGTTGAAACAATGAGATTTATCTCCAAAAACTGGTGGAATCCTTTCATGAACAAGCACTCGAAGTCCCTAGAGGACGAGGTTGGGATCTCCGCTCGGAGACACCCTTGTGCTAAACAGCACTGCAGACTCAACTAAACAACTTAAGCGTGCTCTAGTCTTGACAGACAGAAAATCATAAGATGCAAGAATGAATGAGAAAGACTGCCTCCATCCCTTTTTATGCTTGTGAACCCCTACATTCGCTTGGGACCACCAATGCTACGATGTCCCTCTTTGACACGTTTTCCCTTGCTGTGTTGCGTTGCCTCTCCCACACTGCCACTGCAGTGCCTAGCCCCACACTGCCACTGCGTTATCCTAAGTGCCTCCTCGGTGCCTAGCCCCACACTGCCACTGCGTTGTCCTAAGTGCCTCCTCTCTTACGTTGTCACTTGGCCTCATGAGCCCCACTTCACCTTTTAATTAATTTGCCTAGTGACTTTAGGAAAGTGCTTTTATTCTATTGTTTTATTCATGGGTCTCCTCACCCCTTTATTTCTTGTTAAATTTTATGAAAGCAAAAATTAACCAAAAATGAATATTCCAATTAGTTGTTTGCTAATTGGGAATATTACAGTCCTCTCTGCCAAAATGTTGCTTATACTCAAGCAACTACAAGGTTGGATGTTGCAAGATATTCTCCCCCTCCCATGTGGTATCCTCCTCTGGAAGGTTCTTCCACCTGATCAGATATTCCTTGATTGTCCTGCTCCTCAGCTGTCTCTCCCGAGTGTCTAGAATGGCTTCTAGTTGCAACTCCAAATGTTTCTCATCATCTGTAGGTGGGATCTCCATAGTGGCAGTCACCTGCTGTCCCAAAGATTTCTTCAAGCATGAGACATGGAAGATGTTATAGATCTGGCTCCCTGCTGGTAGCTCTAGCTCATATGCCACCTCACTACCTCATCTAATCACCTGGTATGGCCCATAGAAGCAAGGTTTGAGCTTTTTTGCCTCCTTCTGCTTCAACATGGACTGCTTGTATGGCTGAAGGCGGAGGTAAACCAAATCATCTACCTCAAAATTTCTCTCTACGTGACCTCTGTCTGCATGCAAATTATGCGTTGTGGCTAGGTTATCCTTGAGGGCTCCGAGGATGTCTTGGCTGTTGAGATTTTGTGTATTTGGGGTAGCATCAGTTGTGCTCTAGCTCCCCAATTTTTTGGAAGGACTAGAGTACACTTGATCTACGAGACCCAGAAATTGATTTGGGAAATTTCATCTGGTTTAGGAAATATTAAATTAATTAATTATTTTAATGTATTTCCTAAGTTAAAACTTAGGAAACTTAAATAATTAAAGTGAATTTAATTAAACATGTCATGAAATTGTCTTAAGTCACACGGATCAAGCTTTCTTTTAATCTTAGCCATTGACTCAAGATTTGATCATGGCCGTTGATTTTTCAACGAGAAAAGTATAAAGGAAAGGCTTGGGGTCATTTGTGAAGACACACAAAGGCAGAGCACTGAAACTAAGTTGAGATTCTAGGGTAGGGTTTGCTAAGAATACTCAAAAGTGTTTAAGTTGCAGAGAGGGGAATTTAGACCAAGGGGATGATCTAATCTCGGGGCCTAGAATACAAAAGAGGCAGAGATCAGCTCAGAGGACAGCGCAAAGAAGAAGGGAAGCTGCAGCAACAAGGACAATGAATTCCCTCCAAGGACAACGTGATTTTCAGCAGGAAACCCTCAGAGGGTTACGCAGAGACCCTAAGGGACAGCGTAGTGACTGCGTCACCTAGTTTTGGGTAACACAGTCCCTTCCAGAGGCAGCGCAGAGGGTTTGGAAGCCATCCAAGGCTGACACAGAGCCTGTCAGGGGCTTCAGAGGCTGACACAGAGCATTTCAGGGGCAGCGCTAGGGTTTCTAGGCCTAGATCTGGCTGAGTTCTGTAAATCCCATTTGAGGGTGTGGATCAATCAGTATTTTTGGTCTTAGATCTATTAGGAGTTGTAGATCTAGAGTTTTCTTTGTATGGTTTTCTAGATCTGGAACCCAGAGTTGTGTATTCAAAAATATTCTTAATAATCGAGCCTCCAGCAGCGAGAGACCAGTTTTCCCACATTGGGTTTTTCGGGGGACAGTTTGTCCAGAAATAACTGTCACTTTGTTTATGTGTGCATGTGCTTATTCTAGATTTGAATTGGTAGAGATATGTTATGTGGTTTGCTTCGATGTTAACTTGAATTTATTCAGTTGATAACTCATATAAGTAGGAGAAGCTTAACCGGATTAACAGTAATAATTTCTGCATTAGTATAAGGATTTAGAAATTTCTACATGGTATTAGAGCAATTACAAATCTTGAAGGGTCACCAGTTGAAGAATCTGAAGGATCTAGCTGCAGAAAGCAGCTGGAAAAGCAGTAGAGAGGCAGATATGAAGGGACAACGCAGTTTTCAGGAGCAGATTCACGCAAAGGGAAGGGTGACACTGTGCAGTGCTGTGTCCTAGCAAGCACACACAATTACTGTGCAGAGGCAACTCAGAAACAACGTTGGTTGTATCTGAAGCCAGCCAATGTGATTTAGATCTAAATCTGTCAAATCCAGAAAAAGTCTGCAGAAAAGTTGTAGAAATTCAGAAGAGCTATTGGGATTAAATTTCTGAAGTTTTCAGATTTTTACCCTTAGCACAAGTGACAAATATTGGGAAGAGATCAGCTTCTTAGAGAGTTTCTTGCCAAAGGAAACTTGCAGTTTTATCAGAGGATCAAAGAAGAAGCTGAATCAAAGTTGATTTGGTAGATTTCCAAGAAGGGAAATCAAGTGTCAAAGGGAGCAGAGGGTGCCCAGTTCATAAAGGACCCTAGATCTAGATCTCTAGTATAGAGAGGAGGAGCTCTGACACATACTGATCAGATGGCTCCTCATGGACTGCATGATCAGGATAGGCTAGAGGGCCTCTCAAACTTTTTGGTGTGGAAAGCAAGGATCCTGATTGTCCTTGAGGCATACGATCTAAAAGACCATCCAAAGCAGACTTTGGCCACACTGACAGATGCATATCTCCTACGGAAGCATAAGGGAGCTATTGGGCATGCCAAGCGGTTGATAATGGACAATATCAAGGACCATATTGTATCACACATAGCTGAGAAGAGAACAACTAATGAGATGTGGAAGGCCTTGAATTCCCTGTATGAGGGAAAATCAGTCCAAAGAAAGATGTTGTTGGAGGCCCAAATGAGGTCATTCATGATGACCAAGGGAGAAGACATTGAGCATTTCCTCTTCAGATTGCAGTGAATCAGGGATCAGCTCACCGCAACGGGTGCAACCGTAGATGATGCAGTGATAGTCAAGACTGCCCTCAATGCAGTCACGAATGAGTGGGAAACCTTTGTCCAAAGTATCTTGGGCAGAGCAGACCTCCGAGATTGGGAGAGCTTGCGGTCAATCTTGCGGAAAGAACTACGAAGATTCACCAGGAAGCAACACAACCCTGGGTTGAGCAAAGTAAAGAAGGAGGATGAGGAAGATGCAGCCTTGGAATCAAAGAAGAAGCCAAAGAAGAAGAAGGATCTTTCAAAGATCAAGTGCTTCCAGTGTGACGAAATGGGACATTTTTCCAACCATTGTCCAGAAAAGAAGAAGGACAAAGAAGTATCTTCTTCCAAAGCAGCGGTGGCAGATGATGGGTCTGGAGATGATTTAGCCATGAGTGCTCATGAACCATGGAGGTGGGGTGACATGGACATTTAGAGGAGCTACATGGAAGTAAGGTGAGATCCTTGAGCAGCTCATCTCTTGGTTCACATGCAAGCTACGACAGCCTTAATACAATAGCGAGACAAGTGGAGCAGTGGGTGCATAGATCACAGATGAAGCGGAAGCAGAGGCAGATCTGAAGACTGGAAGGAACAACGCAAAGCAAGGCAGCAGCAGCAGCGCAGAGGCTGATGTGACTTCAACAGCGCAGAGCAGAGCTGCTTACGCAATGTAGAGCTACAACAATGTAGAAAGCTTCAGAGGGACAAGAAAGTGCAGCAACAGGGTGATAAAATTCAGCACAAGGGGCTGATGTGACTCCAGTAGTGCAGAGGGAGTTTGATTACGAAGGCAGAGTTGTAGTTGTGCGTCGTTCTTTAGATGCCAGCGCAAATTTGTAGCCTATGGAGCTTCATTGATGATGATGCAACCCATCTAACTTGTCTGTCAAAGATTGGGCAGGAGATTCAGTTTTTTCTCTCAACAATTGAAGTTGCAGTGAAGCAGATCAATAGTGGCAGTGCTATGAGTAGCACATATGCAGCATATTGAGAGGGAGCTGCAGTACAGAAGTTACAGTGGCAGTGGCAGAGTCATGGGAAACAATACAGAATGGCAGCAACAGTGCAGAGTTGACTGGCAGCAGGCCAAGCTTCAGCAACACAAAACCAGTATTCAAAGCCATGTAATTTATAGTGTGATGTATTGCTAGAGCACACCCTTGATGCTATAAGAGGGAGTGTTGAGATTTTGTGTATTTGGGGTAACATCAGTTGTGCTCTAGCTCCCAAACTTTGTGGAAGGACTAGAGTACACTTGATCTACAAGTCCCAGAGATTTATTTGGGAAATTTCATCTACTTTAGGAAAATTAAATTAATTAATTAATTTAATGTATTTCCTAAGTTAAAACTTAGGGAACTTAAATAATTAAAGTGAATTTAATTAAACATGTGATGAAATTGTCTTAAGTCACACAAATCAAGCTTTCTTTTAATCCTAGCCATTGATTGAAGATCTGATCATGGCCGTTGATTTTTCAACGAGAAAAGTATAAAGGAAAGGCTTGGGGTCATTTGTAAAGACACACAGAGGCAAAGCACTGAAACTAAGCTGAGATTCTAGGGCAGGGTTTGCTAGGAATACCCGGAAGTGTTTCAGTTGCAGAGAGGGGAATTTAGACCAAGGGGATGATCTGATCCTGGGGTCTAGAATACACAAGAGGCAAAGATCAGCTCAGAGGACAGCGCAGAGAAGAAGGGAAGCTGCAGCAGCAAGGACAGCACAGTGCCTCCAAGGACAACGTGATTTTCAGCAGGAAACCCTCAGAGGGTTACGTAGAGACCCTAAGGGGCATCGTAGTGACTGTGTCACCCAGTCTGGGGTAATGCAGTCCCTTCCAGAGGTAGCACTGAGGGTTTGGAGGCCATCCAAGGCTGACGGAGAGCCTATCATGGGCTTCAGAGGCTGACGCAAAGCATTTCAGGGGCAACGCTGGGGTTTCTAGGCCTAAATCTGGCTGAGTTCTGTAAATCCCATTTGAGGGTGTGGATCAATCAGTATTTTTGGTCTTAGATTTGTTAGGAGCTGTAGATTTAGAGTTTTCTCTGTAGGGTTTTCTAGATTTGGAACCCATAGTTGTGTATTCGGAAATATTCTTAATAATCGAGCCCTCCAGCAGCCAGAGACTGGTTTTCCCACATTGGGTTTTTTCGGGGACAGTTTGTCCAGAAATAACTGTGTCACTTTGTCTATGTGTGCATGTGCTTATTCTAGATCTGAATTGGTAGAGATCTGTTACGTGTTTTGCTTCGATGTTAACTTGAATTTATTCAGTTGATAAGTTATATAAGTAGGAGAAGCTTAACCGGATTAACAATAATAATTTCTGCATAAGTATAAGGATTTAGAAATTTCTACATTGGCTCTCTTGGATCCAATCTTTAGCCCTTGGGGCCTTTTTTGCTCCAATCTTAACATAAAAAAAAGTTAGAGCATGATATACATACAAAGCATAGGACGGAGACGTACCGATCGACATATGGAATGTCGTGTTGTAGCAGTTTTCCCCCAAGTGGAGCCAATGCAGCCACGCATTCTACTGCCTCGAGACATAGTTTCTCAATTATCCCTCCAGCCACTTGTTCACTATCTCTGTCTGTCCATCCATCTGTGGTTGATAACTGGTAATGGTTGTCAACTTGGTACCCAGCAAACGGAAAAACTCCTGCCAAAATCTACCCATGAACCAGCTATCGCGATCACTAACTATGGTCTTTGGGAGACCATGGAGCTTGAAAACATCCCTGAAGAACAACTTGACCACCTGTGAAGCTATGTATCGCGCGAAGATGGAGAAAAAGTGTGCATACTTTGTCATTCGATCCACAACTACAACGATGCAATACTTTCCATGCACAATGGGCAACCTTGTGATGAAATCCATGGAGATGCTCTCCCATTTCCCCTCCAGAATGGGAAGCAGCTGTAGCAAACCCAGGGGATGACTCAAATCTCCCTTGTTCCTCTGGAAATCTCACACTCCTTGACATGCCAGAGTACGTCCTCCTTTAGGCCCCTCCATGAGAACCTCTCTCGTATGGCCCTGTAAGTCTTGGTGAACCCTTAATGACCTAAAAGAGGTGAGTCATGGGCTACACAGAAGATCTTCTCCCTAAGCTAGGAGTTACCTGTCAGATATATCTTGTCCCGGTAATAGATGACCTCATCCATCACCAGATACCTATCATCTGTCACATGTCCATCCAACACCTCACAAACAAAATGGTCCTTGGAATACTCCACCAACAGCTGGGCTCTCCAATTTGCGTCAAGGCTCATAAAGGACGACGCTGCTGGCCTCCATGACAAGGCATCTTCCACTACATTGTTATTCCCCTTTAGATACTTGATGTCAAAGTCATAGGCTTGTATTTTGTTGACCCACTTTTGTTGTCTCTCTTACAACTGTTTATGCTCAAGGAAAAACCGGAGACTATGGTGGTCAATCCTCACCCGAAATCAGTTACCCACCAGGGACTGTCGAAACTTGGCCAACACATGCATGATGGCCAGCGTCTCTTTGTCATATATCGAATATAATATCTCATGTGGCAGTATGGTATAATATCGGGTATAATCTCTGATGATGGCTAGCATCTCTTTGTCATATATAGGATGGCCTCCTTGCATCAAAACTGCTCCTACCTCCTCTCCTGAAGCATCACACTCCAACACAAAGGGTTGCATGAAATCCGGCAATGCCAACACTGGAAAACTGCTCATTACCTCCTTGAGCCTATCAAAGGCCCTTTGCGTAGCGTTAGTCCATCCAAAAGCCCCCTTCTTGGTGAGGTTCGTGAGGGGTGCTGTAAGCTGTGAAAACCCCTTGAAAAACTTCCGGCAGCAGGTACAGATGCCTACAAACCCCCGAAGTTTTGTCACATTATTCGGTGTCAGCCAATCCTGGATGGGCTGAATCTTCTCCTCATGTACCCTTACTCCGCCCACTCTGATAATATGCCCCAAGTAGAGAATCTCTATAAGCCCAAACTCGCATTTGGATAGCTTAGCATATAAATGTTTCTCCTCCAAAATACGAAGTACATCCCAATATGCTGTAAGTTCTCCCCCCATGTGTGGATATAGATGAGAATGTCATCGAAGAATACCAGCACAAACTTCCTTAGTTGACCACGGAAGATGTGGTTCATAGAAGATTGGAATGTGGTCAGAGAATTGGTCAGCTCGAAGGGCATCACCAAGAACTCAAGGTGGCCATAGTGACACCCAAACACAGTCTTGGTTACATCCTGGTCCCTCACCTTGATCTGATGGTTCCCCGAACTCATATCTATCTTCGAGAAGAACTTCGCTCCCCTCAACTCATCCATCAACTCATCAATCCTAGGGATGGAGTAACGGTTGTTCATGGTTTTCTTGTAGAGCACCCTATAGTCGATGCACATTCGCAATGTGCCATCCTTCTTCTTCACCAAGACCACGAAAGAAGCAAAGGGACTAGTATTGGGCCTGATGTGCCCCAACACCAAAAGCTCATGTATGGCTCACTCAATCTCATCCCTATAGGATTTGGGGTACCTATAGGGGGTGGTAATCACTGCCTGGATCCCCTGCTCCAACTCAATAGTATTCTCAAATCCCCTGTTTGATGGCTGCCCTAGTGGTATTTCCCCAAAAACCGTGGTGTAACGGTCCAAAAGAGATTGTACATCGGGATGCACTGGCTGCCCTGTAGCTCTTGCATCTCATATACACAGCTCCACTACCCACACTACATCTCCCTTTCGGAAATCTGCCTCCATCCGGTGTGTCGAGACTATCTATGGAGGGTATGTGTGCATGCTTCTGATCATCACATGCTTCCCACTCTTCTTATCCGTCCACTGCATCTCTAATGTCTCCCAATCTGTAGTGACCTTTCCAAGCGTGATAAGCCATTGCACACCCAATACCACATTGGTATCTGGGATGTCGACCACAAAGAAATGATTCGTCATGGTGTATGTCCCTATTGTTGATCAAAAGTTGTCATTGATGTCAACCCAAGCAACACCAGGGGCTAACCCAATATTGCATGGAATTTTGACCTACCATCTTAATATATTCTGGGTCAATAATGCTTTTGATGGTTTCTACTTGTTGAAATGTTTCCGTTGATATATGGCACACCATGTAATTCTTCACGGTTTGAGAGATATTCATGTTTGAAGTTTATACCCACAGTTAGTGGGCCAAAACCCCATGGGGTTGGGGTATGGGTCATTGAAAATTCATAATTAATATTTTTTAAGCTCTTAAAATCCCTCCCACGTTCACTTGTTGAAACCCCTCTCAACTTAATCATTTATATAAATTGTGATCTTCATTTCCTCCTTATGCAAGGGATTTCGCTATCTGAAACAAATTATCGTGGCATTTTCACTCTAACTTTTTTTTCAACGAAGGGTCAGAAGCTGAAATTTTTATGAGGCGAAGCCGAAATCCTGAGGAAGCTGCTGTAAAAATTTCAGATCAAGGTGCGCAATATTTTTGGAGATATGATCTGTGGAAGTCAGGGTTTTTGTAGGCTCCTGAAATTCATCTCAAAGAAGTGACCTTGGTAAAATCGTCATAACTCTCTCTCTGAGTATCGGATTGGAATTTCATAAAAATTCGCAGATAGTGCACAATCTGTAGTTCTCGCTCTATCAATTTCAGTGCCAAATAAGGAAACAGTGCAACGTGGCACGCCGTACAAGTGTGCTCTGCTGAAACAGTCCATAATTAGGGCATTGTGAGAGATTGGGGATAACTCTCTCTTGAAGAATCCAAATTGGGTCAGACCTATGGCATTGGAAAGACGACTCAGAGGACTACTACATGATCGAAAATCAGATATTGAGGATCTGAAATAACAAAGATACACCAGATTCAATATCTAGCTCCTAGAAGGCAAGAAAAAGCTAGATCATGTGTTGTCAAGGGTTGCAAAGGACCAGACGTTCTATGGTAGCAAAGCAAAACAAGGTGCAGCAGAATGTAGCATGAAAAGAGCAGCAACCAAGGTGCATAACAGCAACAAGAAGTTCATCATATGAAGTCTTCAAGTGGGCAACACTGCATATAATCATTGTAAAGGTATCTTTGTACTAAGTCATTGTAAATACATTATTGTAAAAATTGTATTAGTGTCTATTTGCCAAGGGTTGAAGAGGCAGTTTTGGGAGGTCTAGGATCATCATTAGGTGGTTGTGTCAAAGTTGGGGTTATGGTCTAGTATATCTTCTTCTTCTACATCATTCTATATCATTGTAAAGTGGACCATTTTTCCTGGTACGGGAGTCCATTCTTCTATAGGGTGGTAGGGTGGTGCTAGGGTGATTTGTAGCTCATTGGGTGTTGGGGCATCCGTTCAGTTGACTACTGAAGAATCTTGGGCGTTGGAGCGTCCATCTAGTGGGTGCTGGAGAAGAATGCTTTTCTAGATTCTATGAAGTTGGATCTTTATTTTCAATTGGAGTTGAATATTAAAGAATTATTAGAAAAACATTAGGTGGTTTTTGTCCCGGAGTGGGTTTCCACCTTAAAAACTGTGTGCATTTGTGTTCCTCTTGTTTGCTGCTATCATTGTACAAACACTGATAATAATTGAAGATTAACTAATGCTCTAATTGAAAGGAATATTGATTCACCCCCCCTCTCTCAGTATTTCCAACAATTGGTGTCGGAGCTTGGTTCCTTCAATAGCAGTTTAACAACGGGAAGGAGGTCATGGAGCATACCAAGAATGTTGTACCTCTATTCAATGAAAATAATTATGCACTCTGGAAAGGAAGAATGGAGGTCTATCTCTTAGCGCAAGGTTACGAAGTATGGGACACTATTCAAAATGGATTTACATCAACTACGGATGAACAAGGTAAGAAGAATTTGGTAAATGATGCAAAAGCAAAGAATATTATTATCAGTGGACTTATTGAATCTGCTTATCATAAGGTGTTGGGTTGTAAAGCTGCCAAAAATGTATGGGACAAGCTTGAGAATATATATGCAGGTGACTCAAATGTCAAAGAAGCAAAGCTTCAAATCTATAGAGCAAAATTTGAGCAACTCGGAATGAAAGAAGATTGCAACATTGCTGCATACTTTCAATACGTTGATGAAATAACCAATACTCTGGAAGGATTGGGAGAGCCAGTTGACGAGAAGACTATTATACGGAAGATTCTTAGAACGTTACCAGGGAGATTCAACCCAAAGGTATCGGTCTTAGAATACAATGCAAATCTGGACAAACTCAGCAAAGAGGAATTACATGGAGTTCTCATAGCATATGAAATGAGACTTGATGAAGAAGAGGGTACTTGACATCTAGAAACTGCGTTCGTTGCATCTAAGAAAACTAATAAGGATAAACAACCTTCAATTGAAAAGACATGCACCTGCAAGTGTGAAGAAGAGGGAGATGATGAAGAAGGTCTTTCAGATGAAGAATATGCTTACTTCACGAGAAAACTAAAAATTGGTAAGGGAAAATTCAAAGGTAAACTTCCATTGATATGTTTCAAGTGTAATGAGGTTGGGCATTTTGCAACAAAATGTCCAAACATAAGTAATGGCAACTCAAAATGAAAGAAAGGCTTTAAGAAATTCAACACGGAAGGATCCAAAAGGAAGTTTCTCTCTAAAGAAGATAGCTCATCATCCAATGAAGACAATGACAGTGAAGAAGAAGCCAATGAGAGAGTATTGTTTATGGCCAAGCACAATAAACCCAGGCACAATAAACAAGAGGTATCAAACAACGAAGAAGAAGGATGGACTATAGAATAATTTTATGAGGAAGCAATCTAGCTTATAAAAGATCTCAAGGCGGAGAAGATCCGATCCAATACTCTGGAAGAACAAGTTCAAGGTCTCAAAATTGAAGTTGAAGAACACAAATGCATTGAAGAGTCACTTCAAAAGAAGTAGGAAGAAAGCAACCAAGAAAGGGAAGAATTAGAAGCCGAAGTAGTCTCGCTACGTGAGGACATGAAGAAAGGAAAAAGTATCCAAAACTATGCCAACAACTCAAGGGCATTAGAAGAACTCATCAATAATCAACGATCTTACAACGACAAAACTGGCATCGGTTACAAAGAAGAAGAAGCAGGACCTTCTACAACAAAATACAATGAATCTATGAGATCTGACATGCATGTAGACTTCATTGGACAAGATTTGCAAGAACAACCTTGGAAAACAATTCCTCAATGAAAATTTCCATCCAGGTACCAACATATTTTTTATGGCTACTGTTATTCATGTGGAAAATTTGGTCATAAAGCTGTAGAATGTTGCACGTACCCTAGGAACGAATACAATTCCAGGAGATCTGTCAAATATGAACCTCCCAGGGCTCAACGAAACATCAATAGATTTGAACATTCAAGAAATAATATTGAATGTTACAAACGTCGAAACTTTGGACACATAGCCAAAGACTGCAGACTTGAAAATCCTCCAGAAGAATCTTCGAAGCCACAGAATGAACAAACATGGAAGAAGAAGAAGAATGATAATTGTGCTCTCGCTTTCAAGGCTCAAAAGAACAAAGATGTGTGGTATGTTGATAGTGGTTGCTCAACGCATATGACTGGAGATAGAAATAAATTTGTGTCTCTGAAAGAGAAGAAGGATGGAACTGTGTCTTTTGGAAATGATGGATCTTCAAATGTTATAGGATCAGGTACTGTCACTCTCGGAAGCAAAGGTGCTCTAGCCAAGAATGTTCTATTGGTTGAAAACATGAATCACAATCTTCTCAGTGTTGGACAAATGTGTGATAAAGGACACACAATACTATTCAACTCCATAAAATGTGAAATCAGGAAAGGTGTGTATGGTGAAATTGTGGCTACAGTAAGTCGAGCTCCAAACGACATATATGTTATGGATGAAGCAACTAAAGCATGTCTAATAGCTAAAGAGGATGATACAATAATTGGTAGCAATGATGATCGACTAAGTAAGAAGTTTTCTACAAAGGTGCAAAGTGATTTCGAGATGTCTTTACTTGGTGAGCTGACATACTTCAAGGAAATTGTTACATAGCATTTTGTCACCATCCGTACAATCCCTCGTCCTATGCATTGGAGGACTATTCCCGTGACTTGTGAACAATAAAATGTCCTGAAAACACCTTCATGGCATCCCCTTGCATAAGGACAAACATTCTCCTGAAGGACATTTCCTTTAAAAAAACCTAAAAACAGATGTTTTAGCCTTGGCACGACTAGCCAATTCATCCCTCGCGCCAATGAGGGAAATCCACACTAGAGGGCACGCCAACTGGCACTCTGTCCCTGTGTCTTACTCGCGCAAAGCTTATTATGGGATGTTTTTTTGGCGGAATTTTGATTCTAACAAACTCCATAATGAATCATCAAAAGAAGTTGAGTGGTTTGGCTCCGAATCTCCATGTATAGGAAGTGGTTTCCACCTCTCATGGAACCTTCCTAAGAGATAGGACCTATCCCATGATTATAGGTATCCCAACTTCCCTTCCTCCATCTATAAAAGCTTGCCCTCTCCATTTCAGATCCCTCGTGTTCTTCTTGTTTCTTCAGATTTCTCGAACTTGGAGAAATATTCTCCCGTCCCTGTACCTTTGGAAGCTACTTCTCTGCCTCCCATGATGGAGGTCCCGGAGGATACTCCTTCTACCTCCATGATGGAGGTGGCGAAGGATGCTCCGTCTTCTCTCGTAACACCGGGGGAAAACCATCTTAGTCTGATGGTACCCCCTCCAAGTAGTTTGGTCGCTTCCTTCGATTGGAGTTGATTTGCAGGATATCGCCTTCTGTCTTATGTGCCTTTTGAGATAACAGTATAGACCTTTGATCTAGTCGTACCCAGAACCATTATAGATGAAGGCGCGTCTGTTAGTATTATGTATTCCACTACTTGGCAAGCTTTCGGTTCGCCACTGCTTATGCGTGTTACACAGAATCTGTTGGCGTTTAACAGAAGAACTAGTCAACCGTTAGGGATCCTTCCGAAGTTGCCTGTTACTTTGGGAGGGAAAATTGTCCATATGGACGTGATGGTTGTTCCTGGCCCCTTGGACTTTAATTTACTCCTAGGCCGTGATTATACTTATGCCATGGGAGCGCTTGTCTCCTCCCTCTTTCGTGTGATGTGTTTTCCGCACCAAGGTCAGATCGTGATGATCGATCAACTTGCGTTCTTTGGTCCTAATATGGCAACTATTCCACCATAATCCCTGCCGGATCTTTATCTGCCAGTTGTGTCATCCCCGTCGCATGTCAATTATGTGGCTACCTATCCCTTGCCTACATTCAATGATAGTGCCATTGTTCATCGTGTGCTAGAGGCATTGGGTCCTGATTTCCGAGATGTTTTTCTCCCATCGGATGAGAACCTCTTAGAAGCCATGACTTCTTATTCATCATGATGAGTTCTCTTCGGAGTAGAGTTCGTTTTCTTGTATCAAGCTCGTTAAAAATGAAACAAGGTGTCCAGAGCATAGTTTGTTTTCTTGTGTCAAGCTCGTTAAAAAATGAAACCAGGTGTTCCGAGGATAGTTTGTCTTCTGTATCAACCTCGTTAAAAAATGAAACAAGGTCATCTGAGGATTGTTCTTTTAATGTGTCAACCTTGTTAAAACAATGAAACACTTTCCTGTTCAATTCGAGCCTTTGACAAGATCTTGTAAAATCCCAATCGAGTCTTTCTATTGATATCATAATTTGAACCTTCACTCCATCTGCCATTCATATGGATTGAAGCTTGGGGGGCATGCACCTCAAATTGAGTCACCATGCTGGGGGCATGCAAAAATTTTCAACCACTGTTTGTTTCCATTTCAAGCTTGTGTAAAAATGAAACCGGTTTCAAGCATAGTTTATCTTTGTTTCAAGCTTGTGTAAAAATGAAACCAACTACAAGCAGAGTTTTCTAATTTCAAGCTTGTGTAAAAATGAAACCATTCCCATTTTACCTCTCATGATTGCCATTTTATCAGACTATTTTTCCAGATGAGCCTTGGTGTTCTCATTCCATTGTCACTATCTGCTTGGCCGATCATATACCTTCCACTTGGTTGTTTCACCCGTTCTTGAGGAACCTCTGCAATGAGTGGTCTTGTTAGTCAGCCTCTTAACCTTTACTTGTTTTGAGCAGTTCCACCATTACCGAAACCAGTAGCTACCCTTAATACCACTCGTTCCTCTAGGAGGAGTCATCTTTCAACGCTTTTCTGACTCTCGAAAAGTGACTATCTACGAAAAGGGACTGCTGGAGTTTTCTTTTCCATTGTCCTTTCAAACTCTCTAAACATGAAAAGACGCCAAGTTCTTCCTTTGTCAGACTCGTTAAAAACTGATGACATCGGATTCCGTCGTAATGACGTTATTGAGTTCCTCCTTCCTAGGGCTCGTTAAATGTACTAGGTTGGATTTGTCCGAAGGACAAACTTATATCGCAAGCATATGCTATCCCCTTCAAGTTTGTTTTCAAAAATAATTGGGGTACTCGCCAGAAATGGTGGGGGGAAAATGGAACTAGTATCATCGTCGTGTCGGCAATATGTCGCTCTTGAACATAGCACTTGTCTGCATTCGTGTCGGGTTGGGGACATCTCATCTCGTTATCTGCTAGCCTCTGTGGGTTTGGGTAATCTCTTTTGACCACTCATCTACTCTTTGCCACATCATCATGACCTCAGATCTTTTGATGTCAAATACTGCCAAATTCAGTGTCATGCCGCCAATATGTTCAAGAGAAGTTGGCCTCTGCAGTTTTCAACCTCCCTCTGATTCTCTATTTTGATCTTGATTCACAAACATCATGTACCTCTGTCTCGTGTCGATGATGTGGGAATCACTATGGCCCACCGTCGATCAAGGTCACTTCCTGTCGACTTCAGCGCATTATCCAAGAAGCTGATCTAGAGACTCCCTTCAGGTACCTTAGAACCTGCATGCCTCAATGGTAGGTTCTTCGCATTTCGACGCAAGGTTTTCATTATTGGCCTTCGATCGAATGATTCTGCGGGTGTTTGACGCCAGCTCACTGTTCACATTCCATGGATTGTACCTTTGGTACCTTGAGAACCATCGCCATTATTGGTGGTTCCTCTCGCGTCTGTTAACGACTTCCATTATTGGCTGGTAATCAGACGATGTTCTTGCATGTTCGACTTCAGCTCACATATTCGCATGCTAGAACTTGTACTCTGTTTGGGTCGAGACGGAGCGCAAGACCCTGGATTTTATCTGATAAACATCCAGGCTGCGGATTCTTTATGGATTATCGTGATTGATTACATGCTCATTTGATTGGATGGCTGCGACCATACCTGAGTGTACTTGTTGATCCTTCTTTGCGGGATGGCTGCATCCATACCTTGGATCCCAGTTATTGTGCACTCTATTATGGATGGCTGCGCCCATACCACATATCATGTATCAGAGATATAAGTTGTATTTGTATATGCAGGTCTTTCGATGACAGTGTTTTCAGTTGGGCACGTTCTCATAAAGCATTTCACCCCTCCCTCTCTCTCGGGCCTCATGCTTTAGGGGGCATCTGTTACACAGCATTTTGTCACCGTCCCTGCAATCCCTCATCCCGTACATTGGAGGACTATTCCCGTGACCTGTGAACAGTAAAATGTTCTGAAAACACCTTCATGGCATCCCCTTGCATAAGGACAAAAATTCTCCTGAAGGACATTTCCTCTAAAAAACCCTAAAAACAAATGTTTTAGCCTTGGCGTGACTAGCCAATTCATCTCTCGCGCCAATGAGGGAAATCCATGCTAGAGGGCGCGCCAACTGGCGCTCTGTCCTTGTGTCTCACTCGCGCCAAGCTTATTATGGGATGTTTTTTTTGCGGAAGTTTGATTCTAACAAACTCCAGAATGAATCATCAAAAGAAGTTGAGTGGTTTGGCTCCATATCTCCATGTATAGGAAGTGGTTTCCACCTCTCATGGAACCTTCCTAAGAGATAAGACCTATCCTATGATTATAAGGATCCCAACTTCCTTTCCTCCATCTATAAAAGCTTACCCTCTCCATTTCCAAGCTAGATGAACACTTGGGAGCTGAACTGGTAGGAAGGAAACTATAGCCGGGCAACTATTGAGAGCAGTGCTGAAGAGAACCCCATAAGAGAGAGAGCTTTGTCTAGATTCCCGACGGGCTTTGTTGAGACACGCTTCGCTGCAAGCCCCGCCGAAGGAAGATCATAGCATCAAAGCACTTGGTTGTAATCTCCCTTTTGTCATTTATAATATAAGCGACTCTGATTTTGGCTCCATTCTTGTGTTTACTCTTTCATGTGATGCAATGAATTATATCCTCTCTGATTGATATATATGTTGAGCCCCAAGATTGTTCTTTCTTCCATCATAATTCACTCCATTTTCTTTTGTCCATTGTTATCCCAGGCTCAAATGATCAATGAAATTAGTTAAAATTGATTTAAGAATGAATATCATGGCTAACTTGCTAAGTTTTGTGATTTTGTCATTGTAATACATTTTGAACTGAAACTAGCTACAGAATGCAGACATTCCGTAGCTAGTTGCCAATTCTGCAGCTATCTTCATGTTCAAGCATGTTCCAGGTGTCCTCTCAGGAAAAGCCACACATAGGTGTATTCCACATCATGTCCTCAGCGTTTGTTGCTCACCATGAAGATTGAACGGAATTCTGGACGTGGTTTTGTACGTGGGAACTCACACAAGGAGACAGACTCCTAATAGGACAAGGACAGTCCAGATGTCCTTTGTCATTTTACGCTACCACCTTTAGAGTTCTAGTCCGATTTTGATATGAAAAGATAATGATCCCCGTATTATCTCAAGTTCTGTTATGAAGATTTGCTATAAATGTAACTCGGGAAACCGAGAGACAAGTTCTAGATTTTGATTAGATTTCGTGGATTGACTGCTATATTTATGAAGACCAAGAATACTCTGTTTTAAGTTATTTTCCTTTAATGAAGAAGACAACATTTCTTTGAACGCGTTGAGTTGATCTTGAGCTAGATTTTGTGCTACTCTGGTGGTAGAGGGCCCCTGCCTCTTGAGCAGCTTTACTTTTGCAATTTAGATAAGTATCTTAGTTCGTTTTCAAGTTTTTGAAGTTTACATTCATAGTTAATTTCATTAATCATTATAGCTATACTTGTTCTAAGAAACTCTTCCAAAAGATCATTACAATGAATAAGAAATGGCTGTAGTGTTATAGATTTTATTTGCAATTCCTTTCGTTCATTATCACAGTTAAACTTACTCTATTAAACTCTTCCAAGATATCATTATGATGACTAAGGCATCACTGTGATACTGTAGGATTCAGTTGCTTGTTTACACTAAGTAGCATAGCTAATCTTACTCTTAAAAAGCTCTTCCAAAACATCATAACAATGAGTAGGAAATAGTTGTGATGTCTTAGTTTTTAATTGTATTTGCTTTTAGTTTTTATGTTTGTATTCAATTGCATTGAATTGTACAGCTAGGATTGTTCTAACAAGCTCTTCCAAAATACCATTCATGATGAACGAAATAGGCTGTAGAATCCCATAGATTAATTGCATGATAACTTAGTTAGAGCACACCGGAGGAAAATTGCATTTAATTCATGCTCTGTTATTTCGTTTCAAGTTTGATAATGGCTTTTTTTTAGTTTAGCACTGTTCACTATAGACTAGTAGCACCCTAGTTCAGTTCTAGCTTAACTCACTGTATTTACATTCCAAGTTTAGTTGCCATCCATTGTATTTTAAATTGCATTAGTTGTTAAACTTAAATACCACGGTCTTCATTATTTACAAAACTTCTTTTGTTCCAAACCTATATTAACTCATAATCATCTAGACAGAAGATAGTATAAGTCTAAGGCCTGGAGTACTTTTGCAACCTTTTTACCATTTCACAAACAAGCCTTTCCTCAAAGACTATTCTAAAAGGAAATCTATAACTTTTGAGTGAGGTTTAGTGGTGTTAAACTAAGTTATAGAATAGAATTAGGAGCTAGTTTTAGAGTAGAGATCTTATGATATTACAAATGTTCTTTTCCAAATATGTTTCAATAAACCTTTAATCATGGATGAGATGTTGTATCATTATAAGTTGATTGTTTAATTTTTTAGTTAGAAGAATTTTATTTACACTTAGCTACCCATTTCTCAAGCTCTTCCAAAACATCTTTAATGAATCAATTGGACAAGTTAAGTTCATGTTGTGATTTATTTTCTTGAAGTCATTATCAAGCTTTGTATTTTGCTAAGTCATATTTTAGGTTTGGTTCTGTTTCAGTATTTGCATTTGTCATTTGTCATCAATAATTTAGGCTTCACTCTGTTTTTAACCAGTAGCTTCTTTCCACCAGCATTTAGTTCTTTCCCTTGTGAACATAAAACCATAAAAAAGCCAAAAACATCATAAAACACTAGACACAACGCAGTAAGAAACAAACACCTAGGCACATACAGTGCACCACACTTCAGCAGTTTACCAACCCTGGTTGACAATTAAATGAACTCAATTTAAGAGACTAGGTTGAGCACAAACAATATAGTTACATGCTTTCAGTATTATGTTGTATGTCGTCGTTTCTCTGCGTGTATACAGGTGTCCAGACGTGGCGAACGGAAGGATTGTGATCTGTCAAGCTAGAGGCGAGGAGCATCGCTTCTTCATCGACAACCTATTGTGGTCTTTGTTTTTCTTGTAACTAGGAAGCGATGTCATTGCGTGATTTGATTGTTGCTAGACCCAATCTAGGGCTAGTGGGATCACCTCTGTCTGCAGAGGGGATTTACCTCCTCAATAGAAATGCTCAAGAAATTTAAAATGGAAGATTGCAAACCCATCCTTACTCCAATGGTAACAAGTTTCAAATTGAGCATAGACGACTCATCTAAGGATGTGGATCAAAGGTTGTACAGATCTATGATTAATAGTCTTCTATATGTAACAACCTCCCGACCAGATGTTATGCAAACAGTTGGACAAGTAGCAAGATTCCAAGCAGCACCAAAAGAATCACATATTAAATATCTGCCAGCATTGAAATATCTTCGCCAGAAGCTTGGGATTCTCCCAAGTTCTCATTGGATTTTCCTTTTTCAGAATATAAAGGGGGAGTAGAAGTAGATTACAAGTCTGCAAGACGATTGTGTGTCAGGGGGAGTGGAAGTGTGTACAGGTCTGCAGGATGGTTGTGTCTCAAGGGGAGTTACCCTTTGCCATTGATGTCAAAGGGGGAGAGAATGTTATAGGAAGAGGTGTCATGATCGCAGGGGGAGTACTTGTGTTGCCATCAATGCCAAAGGGGAAGATTGTTGATCAGCGGTTGTCATTAACCCAATCAGCACCAAGGGCTAACCCAATATTGCATGGGAATTTTGACCTACCAAATTAATATATTTTGGGTCAATAATGCTTTTGATGGTTTCTAGTTGTCAAGATGTTTCCGTTGATATATGGCACACCATGTAATTCTTCACGGTTTGAGAGATATTCATGTTTGAAGTTTGTACCCCTAGTTAATGGGCTAAAACCCCATGGGGTTGGGGCATGGGTCATTGAAAAGTCATAATTAATATTTTTTAAGCTCCTAAAATCCTGCATTCACTTTTTGAAGCCCCTCTCAACTTAAGCATTTATATAAATTGTGATCTTCATTTCCTCCTTATGCAAGGGATTTCGCCATCTGAAACAGGTCATTGTGGAATTTTCGCTCTAACTTTTTTTCTACGAAGGTTCAGAAGCTGAAATTTTTATGAGGTGAAACCAAAATCCTGAGGAAGCTGCTGTAAACATTTCAAATCAGGGTACGCAATAGTTTTTGAGATATGATCTGTGGAAGTTAGGGTTTTTGCAGGCTCTTGAAATTCATCTCAAAGAAGTGACTTTGGTAAAATTGTCATAACTCTCTCTCTGAGTATCGGATTGGAATTCCGTAAAAATTGGCAGATAGTGCACAGTCTGTAGTTCTCGCTCTATCAATTTCAGAGCCAAATGAGGAAACAGTGACACGTGGCACACCATAAAAGAGCGATTTTCTGAAATAGTCCATAATTAGGGCATTGTGAGAGATTGGGGATAACTCTCTCTTGAAGAATCCAAATTGGGTCAGACCTGTGGCATTGGAAAGATGACTCAGAGGACTACTACAAGACCGAAAATCAGATATTGAGGATCTAAAATAACAGAGATACACCAGATTCAATATCGAGCTCTTATAAGGCAAGAAAAAGCTAGATCATGTGTTGTCAAGGGTTGCAAAGGACCAGACGTTCTATGGCAGCAAAGCAAAGCAAGGTGCAACAAAAGGTAGCATGACAAGAGCAGTAACCAAGGTGCATAAGAGCAGCAAGAAGTTCATCATATGAAGTCTTCAAGTGGGCAACACTGCATACAATCATTATAAAAGTACCTTTGTACTAAGTCATTGTAAATACATTATTGTAAAAATTGTACTAGTGTCTATTTACCAAGGGTTGAAGAGGAAGTGTTGGGAGGTCTAGGATCATCATTAGGTGGTTGTGTTAAAGTTGGGGTTATGGGCTAGTATATCTTCTTCTTCTACATCATTCTATATCATTGTAAAGTGGACCATTTTCCCTGGTATGGGAGTCCATTCTTCTTTTATTCTTCTATAGGGTGGTAGGGTGGTGCTAGGGTGAGTTGTAGCTCATTGGGTGTTGGGGCGTCCGTTCAGTTGACTACTAAAGAATCTCAAGCATTGGAGCATCCATCCAGTGAGAGCTGGAGAAGAATGCTTTTCTAGATTCTAGGAAGTTGGAACTTTATTTTCAATTGGAGTTGAATATTAATTGACTTATTAGAAAAGCATTAGGTGGTTTTTGTCTCGGAGTGGGTTTCCACCTTAAAAACTGTGTGCATTTTTGTTCCTCTTATTTGCTGCTATCATTGTACAAACACTGATAATAATTGAAGATTAACTAATGCTCTAATTGAAAGGAATATTGATTCGCCCCCTCCCCTCTCAGTATTTCCAACACCTATGGTCACTGCTAATGTTGGAACATACCACATGCATTGCATGGTTCTGGCACCCGGAACCAACACAAAGAACCCATAAAAAATCTCTGTCGGTATGCCTCTTTGCTGCACTAGTTGGGCATCAATGAAGTTATGTGTGGCCTCGTTGTCAACCAATACTGAAACAAGCTACGCTTGGACCGTGCCTCGAACTCTCAGCGTCAAATACTCTAGAACTCCCTGCAAAGATGCAAGTACTCCTTCGATGGTTTCAAATGTTGCTCCTCTTGTTGTTGGGGGAGGTGGTGGTGGATGATGTCCTCCTGGTGCACCAACACTAGCATCTCCCTTCAGATCCTCATATTCATCTTCTTCTCCCTCACTATCGGAGAAGACCTCGATGTAGTGTGCCTTCCCTGTGGCACAACGATGACTCGGTTCCCATGGCTCCTTGCTAGTAAAGCATCACTTCCTCTGTCTCAAGTCTCTCTAGGTATCATCATCCAATGGCCCTCGGCCCTGGTTCCCCCTTGGGGGTGGAGCTCTCGTGTCTTTCCCCTTCTACTGGAACGTTGGTTTGTGGGGAAAATGAGCTCTCGTCCTTGGCAGGGCATCCTGCAAGTCCCTACTCCTCCCTACTGTATCCTACAGCGTAGTAGGCCTACTGGATCTGACTAGCCCACGCAATGGTTCTGCCAACCCATCAATAAACATATACACCCTCTTGGTCACAG
Source organism: Pinus albicaulis (assembly GCA_034641835.2). Taxonomy (NCBI): domain Eukaryota; kingdom Viridiplantae; phylum Streptophyta; class Pinopsida; order Pinales; family Pinaceae; genus Pinus; species Pinus albicaulis. The sequence continues at coordinate 960,761,880 of CM076570.1, read as the reverse complement.
ACAAGTCTAGCACCATCACTGAAAGTTTCAAGAAATTGGAAATGTAAGTCTTTGGGCTTCCTGACTACTTGAGATTAGTCAGCTCAATGAAATTCTCCTCAGGGTCCTTCCGGTCAAATCTCTCCACTAACCTCAAAGTGAACTCTGCATATGATGTCACCCCTGCGTAACCTAGTGTGGACATCCCATGGAACCACCAGTCGTGGGCTTCCCCCTCAAGGTGCAGCGCTGCCACTGTGATAGCCTCCACCTCTACCATTTGGTTCAACTGAAAATAGATATCCAGCTTCTCCGCCCAAGCCTTAGCCGAACACTTTGATGATCCATCAAGGATAGGCAAGAAAAATATGCCCACGGTATGTTGCAGGTCATTCCCCTATGTGTACCCTCCTCCTCTATTATGGCTGTGGGGTATGCTATTGTTCTTCAGCTGGAAAAACTTGTTAAAGGTGAGGGCCTCTCCGAACTCCTGCCCATACGACTGATACTCCGTAAATATTCCTTGTAGTGAGCCACCTCTGACTCCTGGGGTCCTCCCGTCCTGCTTCTGAAGTCAATAAGTAGGCATGGTGCAACATGGGGGAGTGTGTAACACCACCTGCTGCACAATGTTTTTCTCAAAAACATGGTGAAAAGTACCAAACCCTTCTCCGTTGTGAAACTCCCTTGGGATCTCACACTGTCTGTTATCTACAACAATCTTGTGCCCCATTTCCTCTATCTTTCTGGAAACCTCCTGTACATATTTCAAGAGGAAGTTTCCAAACTCCTTCCCGTCATCCATCTCATCTGCCATTGGTGCCTTCCCTTTTTCTTCCTTAACTGGAACGTTGTCCTCTTCTATAGGTGTGATTTCGAGCCTACGCTCTTTGTACCTGTACCTCTGCTTCCGGTAAGTAAAGAACTCTCTGTCTCCGGGTGTCATAGACTGATTGCTCCATAGGCTGAGCCAAGTCTATGAGCTCTCATACCACTGTAATATCCCAAACGGGAAAAAGACAACAATACAAAGAAACATAAACAAAAACTACATCAAATAGAAGCACACACAGAAAACACTGCAAATAAATCAGAACAATCGAGTCACTTTATTATATTTCTGAAATGAAGAACAAATACAAAGTGTGCTAAGAATGATGGCACCTTGGCTTGCTTAAGGCAGGCTGAAATGATCACTCCCTCCTCTATCAGAATCTCTGCTCTGCACTCCTCCTCCTTACGCAGTCCTGCTGGAAATGCTGCTGCTGGCTGGAAAGGGACTGCAAGATGGGGCTACTCTGTTGCTCGGAAAATTCTGAAACTTGGACACCGGTCTGTCCTCCAAAAACCCAAAATAACTCGCGAAGGAATTCCAGAAAGGTTGAGCCTAGAAATTCAACCTCTTGGGATAACTGCGCTCTCCTGCTGGGTACGTTGGCCTCTATGGTGAAAATAATGAAATAAGGGCCTCCAACTCTCCAAAGAACTCAGTTATGGGAGGGTTGATCCCCTCACAATCCTCCAGACTGAAATCTCATGAAGTTTATCCTCTCATGCGCTGCTCTCCTCTATGATTGTGTAATCCCCTAGAAGACTACATTGCCCTAGAAGTGACTGCATAATCATGTGGCTGAAACAATGAAACTGCTCTCCAAAAACTGGTGGAATGGCTCCTCTCCTGAGCGGGCACTCGAAGTCCTCCAAGGACGAGGTTGGGATCTCTGCTCGGGGACACCCTTGTGCTAAACAACACTGCAAACTCAACTAAATAGCTTAAGCGCGCTCTAGTCTTAACAAACAGAAAATCATAAGATGCAAGAATGAATGAGAAAGGTTTCCTCCATCCCCTTTTATGCTTGTGAACCCCTACATTCCCTTGGGACCACCAATGTTGCACTGTCCCTCTTTGCCACATTGTCCCTTGTTGCGCTGCCTCTCCCACGCTGCCACTGCGTTTTCCTAAGTGCCTCCTCTCCTACGTTGTCGCTTGCCCTCATGGGCCCCACTTCACCTTTTAATTAATCTTCCCAGTGACTTTAGGAAAGTGCTTTTATTCTAATGTTTTATTCATGGGTCCCCTCACCCCTTTATTTCCTATTAAACTTTAGAAAAGAAAAAATTAACCAAAATATAATATTCCAATTAGTTGTCTGCTAATTGGGAATATTACAGAAAGTTTCAAAAGTGAAACCCTACTGCAATATCTAGATCTAGTTCGCCTACTTGTTTGATTAAATTAACAAGTTATTTAACTAAAATATTCATAAAAACATTAAAGCAGGCACAAACTGCAGCCTGCACATATACAGATTAGTTACTGAACAATACACACGTGACAAGATTACACAACAATTTTCGGACAAATGTCCCCGGGAAAATCCAATGCGGGAAAATCGGTGCAACAACTCTAGAGGGTTTTTATTATTATGCAGAACCTGAATACGACATTCTGAGCACCAGAATTGGTTGTCCCTACAAAAAAATTACATGACAGTTAGTACCTTTTGATGAGCTCTATCATTAGACATATTTGGAGGGGTTAATAGTCACCTTTTTTCCTTTTGAGATCTATTTTTCTTACATTTTTATTATTATTTGGTTTTATGATGCTAGTATAGGTGGTGATTTAGGCTAACATACTCTGAGTGCCTAATATAAGGTTGAATATAGAAAATCATGAATTATTAATCATTTTTATAATGATTTTATCATAAAGACTTGGAGGGGACAACAAAGAGGAATGATAGGAGGATTGTCCACCCTCAAAGGCAACCGAAGGATCTCAAAGATTCTCTCCAACAATTTGAATTCCAAAATCAGCCAAAGGATCCCCAAGGATTCTCTCCAGCAATTTGAATTCCAAAGGCAACCAAACAACTCAAAGAAGAGTGCACCCAATCCTTGTTCACTTGCATTCAGGTAGACTCAATCACCATTTTTTAGGGAGCTATTGGTAGCTGCCCTATAGAATAAATAGAGTAGAGCTAGAACTAGGAAGAGATAGTCTATTATAGTCTTGATTCTAGTTAGAACTCTGTTGCAAGTTATTGAGTTTTTATTATTTCAGTGATCAAACTCTCAGAGATGTATGAGGTTATTCTTTTAAATGAAATGAGCAGACTGATTTCCTTTTACTGATTTTAAATTTCAGAGAGTTAGGCTTGTGGGTTAGGGACCAATCCACGTGCCTTAACCTCTTTGTTGTACCTGTTCTTTGCTTTCTGTTATTTCGTTAGCTTCGTATTCTGATAATTGCATTTATGTTTCAAGTTGCTGCTTAGTGTTTCTTTTAGTAGGCTACTATAGTTTTACATTTGTTTGTGAGTAGTAGGATAGAGGAAAAACTCCAAAAGTTGTGGTCAAGCCTCCCCCTCTCATCTCTGTCAATATAGTTCGAGCAGGGTAGAACTTCCCACAGACCAAAAACATTGATTTATGTTCACTATTTCCATCGCTGCATTACGCCTCTAAACCTTGCTTTTGCGCCTCCATTTTCTCTTGTTTTCCGCTCATTTTCAACTACTGCACCCACCTTTTCCCCTAACAGTGCTTAAACCCTTCAACTGCCTTATTCCTTTCTTTTTCTTATTCACGGGTGCCTTTATCTTTTTAACGCTAAACACTTGAAGAAATCATCGAAACCCGTCTTCCACCTTTCCTCCTCGAAATTTCCTCCACCGTACTTCGCAATCGCACTTCGCAGCCCTTACCTTTTTCCTTGAAGACTTACCACTCTCCTTCGTTGATTGCCTGCCTTATTCCTTCGTTCTATCCGTTCACTGTCGCCTTCCCTTTTTATGCAAAACACGTGAAAAACCATTCAAACACACTGAAAACCCGACCTCCGCCTTTGCTCCTCGAGTCTCCCACCACCGTACATCGCACTTTGCAAATCACAACTTTTAGCTTTTCCCCTTAACACTTACCGCTCATTCTTTGCGATTGCAATATTGCGAAATCGTAAATTGCACTTCGTATTGTTTAGCTTTTCCCCTTATCACTTACCGCTAGTTCTTGCGATTGTGATATTGCGAAATCGCGCCCCTTCGTCGGTCCCACTGCCACGTCATCGCTATCACAAATCACATCCCACATTTTTATCCTATCGCAAATCGCATCCCGCAATTCTTATCCTATCGCAAATCGTATCCCGCAACTTTTTCCTTTCTCCCTTAACACTTACCGCTCTTCTGACCAATTGTGATATTGCAATCGCGCCCCGCCGTCGGTCCCACTGCCACGTCGCCATATGCTAAGAAAATTTTCAAAGTGAATGCTTTTCTATATGCTAGAAACTTAGATCTAGGGTCCTTGGCGACAAATGCACCCTTTTCTCCCTCTCTTGGAAGTCTACCAAACACAACGAATCAACTCTCTTCGGTCCTCTGATCGATCTTCAAATTTCTTTAGCAGGAAATCTACTAAGAAGTTGTTCTCCTCCCGCTCTTTGTCAACTTAGCTTAGGCGAAATTCTGCACTAGCAGAATCTTCACCCCACCAGCAAATGTTGAAGATCTACAACGCAGCTTCCGGTTCACGGCACTCTGCACAACAATCAACTTACGGACTGCGTGACCCTAGATGGCCTCTGCATGAGCAGACTGGCTCATCGTAGCCTCTGCGCAACACAGGTTACTCCTATGTCCATTTGGAAGACTCTGTGATGTCTCTGCGTCACCCAGTTGGGATTGCATCAGCCTCTACGTAGCTCTGTTGCCTCTGTGTCCCTTTGTTGTTGCACTGCCTTCGCTAGTTTATTTGCTGTTGTTATTGCTTTCTCTCCTGCTTTCTGCAACACAGATTCTTGAACCTTCTTGCTAGAGATCTAGCTAGATCTGCAATCGCTCTGATACCATGTGAAAATTTCTGAATATACTTAAACATAAACCCTACTGTTAAATTCTTGATTTACTTCTCCTACTTTCATGAGTTATTAATCTGAAATATTCAACATTAACATCGAAGTAAATAAATTAACAACCTACACATACAGATCTAAACTGAATAACATGCTCAATGACAACGTGACACACAAGGATTTTCTAGACAACTGTCCCTGGAAAAACCCCATGCAGGAAAACCGGTGTTGCTAGCTTCTGGAGGGTTTTTATTATTAAGTGGATTCTGAGTACAACAAATTTGGGCACCAAACTGGTTAACCCGACAGAGAATTAAAAACGACAGCAATACCTCTATTTCAGATGCAAAATCTGATTGATTCACACCCTCAAACGGGATTTACAGAACTCAACCTTTTCTGGCCTCTAGAAACCCCAACGTTGCTTTGAAGCCCTCTGCATCATCCTTGTTGACATGTGTCAACTTCTGCGCTACTCAGGAAGGGCCCGCGTCACCTCAGACTGGGTTACGTTGCCCTGGTTTGGCCTACGTCAACCCTCCTGGCCTCCTGCTGCCTCTGCGCTGCCCCTGCTGGGCTCTCAACTTCTCTGCGTAGTTGCTACCTCTACGCTGCCTTGGTATGTTGCTTCTCTGCCCTCGTTGTACTCTTGGCCTGGGATTACACCATGCCCCTTGCCAATACTACCCCTTGCTATAGAAGAAACACTTCTGAAATTCTTAGCAAACCACGCCCTAGATTTTAAACTTAGCTTCAGTGCTCTGCCAATGTGTGTGTTCTCCAACTGACCCCAAGCCCTCTTCTTATACTTTTCTCGTTGAAACTTCAACGACTGTGATCTAATATTGAATCGACGACTAAGATTAGAAGATTCTTGATCCACGTCATTTAAGTCATTCTCATCACATGTTTAATTTAATTACCTTTAATCTTTTAATTTTCCTAAGTTAGACTTAGGGTCCTTAATTAAAAATATTAATTAATTAAATATCTCTTAAACCAGATGGAATTTTCCAAAACACTTTCTAGGTCTTGGAGATCTTATGTACTCTAGTCCTTCCACAAAGTTTGGGAGTTAGAGCACATCCGATGCTACCCCAAAGCTCCAAAATCTCAACAACACCTTGGCTTGCACAAGGTAGGATGTAATACTCCTTAATCCCTACACAGAAAACCTTGCTGCTTGATGCTCTGCGTGGTTCTTCCTCTATGCTGTCCAGTCTAGAAACTGTTGCTACTGGTTGGAAATGGAATATGTATTGGGGTTTTTCTGCTGCTTAGAAAATTCCGGGATTTGGACACCAGAATCTCCTCAACAAACCCAGAAAACCCGCGAAGGGTTTTCCGAAATGTTGACCCTGGAAAATCGCCCTCTTGAGCTGGGTACGAAATTTTGCTGGGCACACTGGGCTCTGAATTGATCTACTGGAAATAGTTGTTGGAAACTGTTCAAAAACTCTTCTAAGGAAGGGTTGATCCCCTCACAAAACTCTTGGCTGAGATATCTTGGTCTTTCTCCTTCCCCGACGCTGCTCCACTATTAGATTGCATATCTCACTGGCTGACTGCGCTGCCCTATAAGGGACTATGTATTTCTGGACTGCACTTGTGGAAATTCTCATCCAAAACTGACTGAACTCCTCTCCTAAGCAAGCACTCGAAGTCCCCCGAGGATGAGGTTGAGATTTCCATTTGTAAATCTCTGTGCTAAACAACACTTGCATACTCGGCTAAACAGTTCAAGCGTGCTTTTGGTTTACCAGACATAAAGTTAGTTGATGACTGACTGAATAAGGAATGAGCTGCTCTCATCATATTTTACCTAACTGAGACACCAATGTTCCCTTGGGCCCCACTAGATTGTGTTGCCTCCTTTGCTAGCCAACCACTATGCTGCCACTGCGCAACCACTGCAGAGTTGTTGTCCCCACACTGCCTCTGCGCTGACTACGTTGTTGCCTCTCTTGCGTTGCCACTAGGCTGATATCTACAACGTATAGCGCCCCACGGGCCCCACTCCAGTTCTATTTCTTGCCTTAGTGATTTTAGGAAAGTGATTTAATCTCAGATTTATTTGTGGGTCACCTTTACCCACTTTATTTTCCTGCTAACATTAGAGAAAGGAAAAATTGAAAATTTTAATATTCCAATTAGCTGACTACTAATTTGCAATATTACAGAATTCAAGGTAAGAATTTTGCCTTTCTTCCTATTCCCCTTCCGTAATTTTCCCTATGTTTCTTCTTTTGTCCCAGTTAAAATTTCACTCCTATTCTTCACGAAATTTCCTGTCCCAATTTTTGATTTCCCTCTATTCCCTTAAAACTTTTCCCTATTCCCTTTTCTTATATCCCCCTGATGGCTTATTTCATTCTAAGTGCCCTTGATAATATCCTTCCCTTCTAAATTTTACCCTTGTCCCGCTTCATTTTTTTCCCTCAAAAATTTTGTTGCAGGATCTGATGGACCTTTGAAGATCTTATTGATTAGATCCAGAAAGCATAATGACATCGAGAACTTGCAATGAAAGGAAGTCCTTTGAATTCTGCAAGTTATTGATGGATTCAGCTTGTATAGAACCAAGGAAATATGATTTTGGAAGAACCCTTTATATAGTACAAGAACGGCAATATTATGGTATAAGAACATGTGCTCTGGTACAGGAAGGCTGGGCTCAGGAGCAGGAACTCTGCCTAGTGCAGGAATCCTGTTATGATTATAAATTTTAATGCATCAACTTTAAAATTCATTTAGAAATGCAATGGCTATTTAAAAAAAAAGCCATATGTTGTACTTTGATTTGACTAACGCTAATTATCATTGCTAGTAGGAATGAATATTTTAAGTACAGAGATGTTATAAGTTTGGCTAACATTATAATTAATTAAGAATTAATATATCCCAATCATAGTCATGATGAGAACAAAAAAATATTTGTAAAGGCTCTCCTCATTAATTTTCGATTCCCTGAAACTTGTTCACTTCTGATGATTAGGCCATTATCATGCATAAACCTTGTATTTCCTTTTGAAATTTTAAAAATCACATTCGCCGCCTTTATCCCTCATTACCACACTTGCATTGGAATTATATCCATATCTGCGACCTTTCCAATCAAATTTTCATAACTGACAAGGTGGCAACCGTTTTTATTACCGGGTTAAGTAGACGATACATCAATGCATGCAATTCGAACTGGTAAGCGCAGAGACTACAAAGTCATACCCCTGGAATTTTGTATTGAGTAGGGTCACTCTTTTAGAATTTTACAGGGAAGTGAGTTGTGTAACCCTTGAATGTCATGGCACTGGTTTGTATGGGCCGTGGTCTGTAAAGGAACTAGAGGGGACAGTTGAGTATGATGGTAGTTTACCCTTGTTGCAAGAAACTAGGTTTCTCCTCTTCCTGCTTAAATTTGATGGGTACGATTTTGTTGTGTCACTAGAATTTTCACACACATTTGATGGGAAAACAATCAAGGTTGGCTCTTTACAATTTCAAGTGAAGGAGCAGTCTTTCTCTCAGGTCACAGATTTGTCAACCACGGGTGAAAAATGGTTCAAGAAAGGATACAAGCCCAAAAATCATCAAAGGCCCGATAGTGATGGAACATGAGGATACTATTACTCTGGATCTTGGAACACAAGAGTTTGAAAAGAGTCTGGAAGACAATGACACTCTTCGTGAGTCAATAGCTGAGAAGATGACAGTACAGGAAGAAGCTGAGGAAGGGAATCCATCTTTGGTATAAGAGGTCAAGTTGAAAAGTTGAAGCAACATATATATGAGCTTGAGGTTCTGAACTGATGTGTGATGGACCAAAACACGACAATGAAGAGCAGGAATGAAGAGTTGGTAAAGGCAGTACAGGAAAGGAAGTGACAAGTGAAAAACTGGAAATATCATGCATCTCATTGTAAAATTTGCTTGGGGAAAGATCACATCAAAAATTTAAGACAAAAGGGTCGAGGATCAACATTCAAATCCAGAATTGAAGGTAGACTTATAATATTTTTTTTGCAGAAAGTCAGTAGTTGTGTGAGGACACACAACGAAATGAGGTTGGGGGGATGTTGGTTGTCATAATTGTCCCTACTTTGACCCTATCCTTGTCCTAACTATGCTACTTAAACCCTTTGTTTTTACAATAAAACCTAACTTTTACACATGGTTCTTGGACTTTTCATGATTTTGTTAAATTATGGGTTAGATAGACTTATTAGTTATTTAAAAGGTTAAATATATGCATATGTCTTTGTAACTCATATATTTTCATTTCATCAAAGCATGGTAAGTGAAGTCATTAATCAGAGTCAAAGCTTGGTTGGTGCAGTATTTGAAGGTTCTTGTACCATCCGCATATTCCTGTACCAAGAAGACAATTGACAGATTAATTTTGATTTACCTAAAAAAATATCACATTTTTTGAACAAATGGTGTGCATCTCACTCCAAGGGTTCGTTCCAATATCTGCAATAGGCTTGGAGTGTTATGGGAAGCGCTAAAGATAGAGGTCAGTTTTGTCAAGCGCATATTTATGTTCAGTTTTCAATACAGCCATGAGCCGAGCATCTGTGTATAAAATAGGGATTCTAGGATAGGCTTAGATTAGTGATACTCTGGAAATTTCGATACTCTGTTGTAAACCTTTGTAATTTTGTGTATCACCTTGTCCCTTTGGGCTGGATCCATGGGCTTATAACGTATCTTTTCTGGAGACTTTGAAATAATAAAAGGAACTGATGCTAGTTTTATTTACTCTAGATTCTTGTTACCTGCAATGTTTCCTTCATGTAGTTGATTTCAAAGTTTTTGTGAAGGGAAACAAGCTAGTTGGTTAGGGCCCAACCAACCCAGCTTGTTCTCCCTATATTTCACAGTGTGTGTTATATTTAATCTTGTTGGTGTGAACATATAGTTTACTTTCTTATTTGCTTGAGTTGTAGGTTGATGAAACCCTTATGAATGTGTGAGTGCATCTCATATTTGAGGACTCATAGTGTGGGTGTGTTAGATTGATTTCGTTTCCAGTATTAAGTCTTTATTTTTGAAGCATCACATGGTTGTGTCCTTTATTTCTGAGAGAACCTTTCTTTTCAAGTTATTTCTGAAAGGCGAAGTTGGATTGTGAGTCTTACTTCTAGTTATCTTTCATTTACTTCGATTCAGGCGTACCCTCGTTTAAACATAAACTCTGGTTACATAGCAAATAACTTTGTGCACAATTATTGAGGACTGTAACGATTTTCCTGTAAAAGCATAAACATAGTATTAACGATTTGAAGATCGATCATGGTATTATTTTTGAGTTTAACGCTTTCGTATGATACCCATTTTCAAAATAGAGTATATTTATTATTGAGACAAAAATTCGGGAGAAGGGTTAAGTTGTCTTTTGGATAAGAATTTACATTTTTCACAAGAGTCTTTTCCTTCTGCCGTAGTGAGGATTTATTTCAGTCTTTACAATTAATTCCATTGAACGCTTGTTTGATTGAAGGATCTTTTTTCTTTAAAATTCTCAAGTTTTAGTTTCTTTTTCTGATATGTTCATTTCCAGTTGGTTAGTAGTAGCACATTTATGCATGAGTAAAAGGTGATTGGAAGTAAACTTGTTCTAGTACAGGAACTGTGAAGTTCTTGGTACAAGAATAATGAAACTTGGTACATAAAAAATGAGCTTCTAGTGCAAGAACAATAAGTTGTCAGTACAGGAAATATAGCCTATCAACAAGGTGACTACCAAAAAATATAGCTCCACCCATCATGAAAACTCGCAAGGACTTTCTCTTCAAATTATTGGCCACCGTGATTAGAATCTCCTGAAGGTTGGGGTAGCCTCCCTCACCAAACAATGAATCTTTCCCAATGTGATAGAATTGAAGAATTTCCTCGACAACTAGTCCTCCAAAGGCCCCTGGCAGTATTACTTTTGAACGACATAGGCTTAAAGGGATTGCCAAGTGCAATCGAAGATTTAAGCGATTTGGATGTTTTGGAATTTTGAGGACATGAGCTGCATTTCTGCCGCCTTCACTCAGTGAGCTTAAGAACTTGAAAATATTGTGACAAACTGAGCCTATCTGATAACTTCACCAAAGAACGCAACAAATACAACCAATACGTCTCTCCTCAACTGGTTGGAGAATATCATCAATTATATCAAGAAAGCATCGGAGATTCGAATCTCCGGCATGTTTGCGCCATGGCTCCACTTGAGTTCCTCCGCTAGGTGAAGGTCGGATGGATTCCATTTGCCCACCTCGACTGATTTAAAGATCTCAATATTTTCAGGTGGTATGGAATGCGTCACCTGCTCATGAACTTCACGTGGTTGGAATCGACATCCAAATCTCAAAATTCAGAAACAAGATTTGCAATTTGGGTACAATGTGAAAGTTTCACAAACAACATTAAAATCAAGTTTCTAAACAGAATATTTAACTAACAGTCCAACCTGTTACAGACCAAAAGCATCAGAATTTGGGAATGTAGAAACAACCAAAAGACAAATTACGCGAAGTCATTCGTCATGTCATCAAGACCCTGCGTTCCTTACGAGAATCAGCACAATGATACCAGGTTCAACAAAAACATTCATTATGGTCGTCACTTCCTAAGGCTTGATAGCTGGGAAGCTATCGCTCTGAGCCCAAACGCTGCCATCCTAGCCAATAATTGTCGCCGCAGTGAGCCGATTTCCCCACTCGATCTCGCTGATTTTATCTGAAAATCCATGCCAATTTAAGGGAATCTGAAAGCAAAAAATTGGGGTAGTTGGGGATCGTTGGGGATCTGAAATTTGGATTCCAAAATCTAGACTGAGGTTATGGCTCGGATCATACACCACTACAGAACAGGCCGCCTGCGCATATGATGTCGTCGTGTATTGCATTAGAGGGCCTAATGCCACATTCAACTTCCGATTCAATTCCCTCAATTCCCTCTGCGTCTTCTCTATCCAGACAATAAATTCAACATGCCACCAAGAGATATGCCACCTTGAACCAAGTCCCTTCTGCTTCCTCCTCTGGGCAAATAAATCTTGCAGAAAATAACTCTTTGGCGCCACCAACAACGTCTAGCTTGGGACAATGCCGTTAACCACCTGAATTTCACCTTTCTAAGGTTAGGCCTTTGCAATCCCAACAACTACACCACAATCTTTCACTTTGTTCAACGACAATATCGACAGCATGCCGTGCTCTAGGCATGGCTCACCTCGGTCTCCTCCAATAGTAGAAAAACAACGACGACAACCAACCTACAACAACACTCTCACGGCACTTTGTTGCTTCTCATTCTTTCGCTGTGCAACTCCACTACGTCGAATTGATTGAAAATTTAACGCAGTTAAGGGTGCCCTACCCTTTCCGATGGCTCCAAACACAGATCCCCAGATCCACACTTCTCCAACCTTCGCCAGAATGAATGGAAAAATAAAAACTAAAAAACAATATATTCTCTTATTTCCCTCATCCCAGGAGGGGCCGAGGTCCAGGCCCAAGATAAAAACCGAGATACACACTATATTCTATTACTCACATAGAGTTACATATACACATGAATTATTGTCTCAAGATAGGGAAGCTATCTTGGATGCACAATAAGTTGGTTGAGGGAATATCTCAACCCCACACCAAACAAGGAACCTAGGTTTAGCTAACTTCTATAGAATAGGAACAGACTCTATACATAGAAAGAATCACAACTGAGACAAGTAGGAATTACACATTCCAACAATAAGTGTTAAATTTACTAGAATAAACATAGAAATAAAATTGGAAATACTTCTAAATTTGAAATGAGTTGGAGCTAACTTGAATTAGAGAGATTGATATGAGTTGGATCTAAGTTGAATTAGAGAGATTTATAGTTGTGGAATGAACATAAAATAAATTAGGAAAATTTTTCAACTTTCGATTGAGTTGGATCTAAGTTGAATTAGAGATTTCTAGTTGTCTTCCTCTCACATTTCTCCAGAACTATTAGACTAAATTTACCATCCAGCCAACTAGAAACAACCTTCCTAGTTACCTAGCCCTAAGGAACCACTTAAATTCCTTTAGACAAATTTGTTTAAGCAGGGATCTTCTGCACAACCTAACCCTTCACTATATGTTTTGTTCACACATTAAATTCCTTCTAGTTTGTGATGATATAATATCATATTACATTTGAAGTACTTTTACTACGTGACTTTTCCGAGCTTTTCTTAGCACATTTTAAAGTGAAATTTGGGTTATATCTGTTGCAAATTGAGATAATTATAATTTTAAGTTGTTAAATTTACATCCTAAATTTCTTCAATATGTTAACTCTATTTCTACATTCAAACATATAATTTCATCAGCAATTTCTACATTAATAATAAATTCATGTTAATTAAAAAAAACAGAAATCACATAAGCCTTTATACTTTATCTACACATTAAATCAAAATATGTACATCTTCTAAGTGATCCAATATACACGAACCTTTTCCAACTAATCATAAGGTAATTTCCTATACCTTGTTATAATACAAGTTTTATACTTTGTTATAATAAAAAAATTTAGTGTTGTATAATATGTCAATTTTCCATTAAATGAAATGTGCGTCCTTCCAAATTTTCACACATCTTAAGAGGTATGTGTGTGTTCACATAGCATAACTTAGTTTAAAATGTGCAATTTAATATAGTTGAAACTGAAATTGAAATATTACTTCGCCAACTTCAAAAAATAATATAAAATACAATTTTACGTTAATTTTTTTTTTAAATGAAAAAACTAGCTCTCTCTGTGTAGATCATGCTCTTTGAGAGAATCTTGGCTCGAGGCAATGATCATCCTCACATACTTGACTTCGGATGGTATCAAAGAAACTCCACACACCACTCATGCATACCACAACTGAATCGCAGTGATTCTAAAACAAACCAAACATTGTTATAAGTTTTAATGCAACAATTTTGTTATTGAAAACCTTTGAAGTTGGAATCCTCTCTAAAGGAATTTGAGAATTTGTTGAGGGGTGTTAGGAGCGTTTGCAACTAGTGCAAAATGTGATGTTGATATATATGGTTCATGGAATTTACAAAACATAGTCTAAAACGTTCACTCATCAACAATGTTTAGGTACGTTGAAGATTGTATTTGAGATGTAATTAAATTTGATCTTTGATTACTTACACCACACAGAATAACAACAATGTTAGAATAGCAAGAATGTTAACCAAAAGGAAAAAAAATATGCATGTTCATCCTAATAAAGGGATTTTTGTTTTAAAAAATAAAATAATATATATCCCACTCAAAGAAAGTTGGAACAGAGTGTATTTGACTTACCATGCTCCATGAAAGTTGAAATATCCAAGTCTCTTTATAGAAAATAAATTGATAATTTTTTCATAATATGGTTCACTGATACAAGTTGTAGTGGCCCAACAACTCCATTGACTAAAGTGTTCATTCCTCTATTTTCCATTATCTTATTTTTTTATATGTTCAATTCTTTAATCTCTACGGCTATCAATCTCTAGGAAACGAATGCACATAAAGATTTTATTAATCAAAGGATTTCCTTGTACTAACAATGACGATTTCAGCATGACAAGAAAGGTGAATGCATGAAGATGGGTTACACTTTTGGGCCAAATGTGGTGAATAAATTTTAAAATTTTACTCTTTTATCGAATTGAAACCCTCAAAATTCATATAATAAGTTTGAATTTTCATGTGTTATATCGTAGTATCAACTTATAACACTTACTTTGTGCAGCAGAATTCACATAGGAGTTTTAGTGGTACTTAGAGTGAATATTTTGTATATTTTCAAGCCCATTTCATAGGGGACATTCACATCTAATACAAAATTTGTATATTTTCATACATGGATAGTTTATGGATGTATATGCACATTATTTCAGTTTATGGATGTTCATGTGATATTTGTAATTTGTATATATTTTCATATGAATAATTTAGTCATACATTCATTATTTAGTTTATGGATTTGTATTAATCTTGTTTATGGATGTTCATTAATTTTTGAAGTGTACAAATCGGTTAAAATTATATCACTAATTTAAAAAAAAAAATTATATACTATAACGTTTATTACAAAATATAACAATTTTGATTTCCAGTTTCATAGACTAAGAAAATAAGTATAATATTATGTTATGATGCAAATCACTTTGATACTTAGAATGAACTAAAATATATAATGTATCAATTTAATATTGAGCATGGAAATATTTACAATCATGCTTCATATTGGCTTGTAGAAAGTCTCTTTTAGTGCAATCAACATATATGTTATTACAACTCAATTTTAAAAACAAATTATTTGAATTATAAAGTCACACACACACACACACACACACACATATATATATGAAAAATTTTGTGACTCACCCTTGTACCATTACATGGTCAATATTTTTTAAGTATTTCAATCAATTTATTATCTCAAGGTTCAATTAAATAACAAAAATAGGATTGAAATACATTTTATTCAATTTTAAAACATGTCATGTAAACAACAAATAATATTTATTCGGTATTATTTATTTTGATATTATCTACAAGAGGTTAGTCATAACATGATATAAGTCAATCATATTGAAATTTAATATATAGGTCAAAACACAAGATATGACAACAATTATATAATTTTATATAATGTTATAAACTTTCCTTAATTTACTTATTTATCCAACTATTTCAATCAATTCCTTATGATTGAAATAATTTCTATTCAAATTTAAAATATTTGGAGATGTCAAAGTTACAATTATAAGTTTTATTCGATTGTATTTAGTTTGAGGTTATATATAAAATCTTAGTCATAATGCATGTTTTCAATAATTTTTTTGTGCTTTCTCTGAAATCAATGTACAATGTTAAAGTAATTACCTTGAAATTAATGTACACCATACATCTAGTTACATCAAATCAAAAATCAACATCTTCATGGAAATCAATGCATCTAATGCAAGCAATAAAATAGGACGAGAAATAAAAATCTACACTGAAATCAATGCATCTAATGCATATAATCAAATACGATTAGAAATCAACATCTACACTGAAATTAATGGATCTAATACTGCAAGCAATCAAATAGAATTAGAAATCAACATCTACATTAAAATCAATGCATCTAGAGCTAGTAATCAAATAGGATTAGGAGTTAACATCTACATTGAAATCAATGCATGTAATGCAATCTCAATAAAAAATATTATAAATTACCATCTTTAATGAAATCAATGCATCTAATGTAAGAAAGGAAATAGAATTAGAAATCACCATCTATACAAAAATGAATGCATCTAATGCAATAAATAAATTAATATTCGAAATCAACAAATCTACACTAAAATCAATCCATCTAGTGCAAGCAATAATCTTCCCTTTCTCTCCCCCCTCAATATATATCGATATCTCCCTCCATTTATCCTTCTTTGTCTCTATATCTCACCCACCAAAACACACACACTCTCTCTCTTCATATCTATCTATCTCCCCTCCATCCATCTCTTTCTTCTTCCTTGTCTCCCCCTTCCATCTATATCTCTATCTCCCTCTGTATTTGTTTCTTCGTCTCTCTGTATCACCCCATAAACATACACATTGCTTTTCCATATCTATATATATCTCCCTCCTTCTCCCTCTCCCTTTCTCTTCCCCTTCTCCCTCCCTCTCTCTCTCTCTCCCCCTTATCTCCCTCTTCCTCCCCTTCTATATCTCTTCCCTCCTACTCTCCTCTCCCCATCTATCTCCATCTCCCTTGTCACTCCCTCTCTCTCTCTACCATTCTCTCTCTATATGTTTCTCTTCTTACCACCATATGTCTCTATCCCTCCCTCTCAAGTCCTCTCTCTCTTTCTTTCTCTCCCACATCTCTCTCTCTTCATCCCACAACTCTATTAACTATCTCCCTCCCTCTCTCATTATCTCTCCCCGTTATGTCCATCTCTCCTTCTTTGTCTTTCTATCTCACCCCAAAACTTATACACTCTCTCTCCATCTCTCCCTTGTCACTCCCTCTCTCTCTCTCCACCTTTCTCTCTCTGTATATCTTGAAATTATTCCCTCTATCTTTTCCTCCAACTCCATCCCTCGAGATCCCTCTCTTTCTCCTCCACTCTCTCCTCCTCTCCCTCTCTCCATCTTTGTGTCCCCCCCTCTCTCTTACCCTTCTCTCCCTCTCTCTCTCTTCCCTCTATATTTCAAAAAATTTAAATTCTTTGACAATTAAAATATTATGTTTAAATAATTTTATTATTATTTTGATATCATATAACAATTTGATTTTTTTATACCTTTCATATTTAAAATGCAATATTTCAAATGTGTGTTGTACATTCACCTGGAGGGAAAATGATAATTTTCCATGGAAATATTATCTATTTTTTTTGAAATATTAATGTTCCAACTACCTCCATCAGAGATACATGGAGCGCTTCACGTCTTCCAATTGAAACTATTTAGGTTTATTACTTTGCGTAGCTTTAGGTTATTATTACTTAAAGATTTTAAAAATATTATATATATTATTTTAAATTTATAAAAAAATTAGGTTAAATGAAATTAACATATTGAGTCATCTTGTATGACTCTTTTTGTGTTAATGACTCTTTTCCTAATTTATTTTTATGTTCATTCCACAACTATAAATCTCTCTAATTCAACTTAGATCCAACTCATCTCAATCTCTCTAATTCAACTTAGCTCCAACTCATCTCATCTCGATCTCTCTAATTCAACTTAGCTCCAACTCATTTCAAATTTAGAAGTATTTCCAATTTTATTTCTATGTTTATTCTAGTAAATTTAACACTTATTGTTGGAATGTGTAATTCCTACTTGTCTCAGTTGTGATTCTTTTTATGTATAGAGTCTGTTTATATTCTATAGGAGTTAGCTAAACCTAGGTTCCTTGTTTGGTGTGTGGTTGAGATATTCTCTCAACCAACTTATTGTGCATCTAAGATAGCTTCCCTATCTTGAGACAATAATTCATGTATATATGTAACTCTATTTGAGTAATAGAATATAGTGTGTATCTCAGTTTTATCTTGGGCCTGGACCTCGGGCCCCTCCTGGGCTGAGGGAAATAAGAGAATATATTGTTTTTTAGTTTTTATTTGTCCATTCATTCCGGCGAAGGTTGGAGAAGTGTGGAGTTGGGGATCTGTGTGTGGATCCATCGAAAAGGGTAGGGCACCCTTAACTGCGTTAAATTTTCAATCAATTCGACGTAGTGGAGTTGCACAGTGGAAGAGTGAGAAGCAACAAAGTGCCATGAGAGTGTTATTGTAGGTTGGCTGTCGTCGTTGTTTTTCTACTGTTGGAGGAGACAGAGGCGAGCCATGCCTGGAGCACAGTGTGTTGTCGATCTTGCCATTGAACGAAGTGAGAGATTGTGGTGTAGTTGCTGGGATTGCAAAGATCCGACCTTCAAAAGGTGAAATTCAGGTGGTCAACGACATCGTCCCAAGCCAGACATTGTTGGTGGCGCCGAAGAGTTATTTTCTGCGATATTTATTTGCCTAGAGGAGGAAGTAGAAGGGACTTGGTTCAAGGTGGCATATCTCTTAGTGGCATGCTGAATTTACTGTCTGGATAGAGAAGACGCAGAGGGAATTGAGGGAATTGAATCAGGGAAGCTGAATGTGGCATTAGGCCCTCTAATGCAATACACGACATCATATGCACAAGTGGCATGTTTTGCAGTGGTGTATGATCCGAGCCATAACCTCAGTCTAGATTTTGGAATCCAAATTTCGGATCCCTAATGATCCCCAACTCCCCCATTTTTTTTGCTTTCAGATTCCCTTAAATTGGCATGGATTTTCAGATAAAATCTTTGAGATCAAACGGGGAAATCGGCTCACTACGGCGGCAATTATTGGCTAGGATGGCAGTGTTTGGGCTCAGAGTGATAGCTTCCCAGCGATCAAGCCTTAGGAAGTGACTACCATAATGAATGATTTTTTTGAACCTAGTATCATTGTGCTGATTCTCGTAAGGCACGCAGGGTCTTGATGACATGACGAATGACTTCTCTTAATTTTTCTTTTAGTTGTTTCTGCATTCCCAGATGCTGATGCTTTTGGTCTGTAACAGTTTGGACTGTTAGTTAAATATTCCGTTTAGAAACTTGATTTTAATGTTGTTTGTGAAACTTTCACATTGTGCCCAAATTGCAAATCTTGTTTTTGAATTTTGAGATTTGGATGTCAAGTCCAACCACGTGAAGTTCATGAGCAGGTGACGCATTCCATGCCACATGAGAATATTGAGATCTTTAAATCAATCGAGGTGGGAAGATGGAATCCATCCTACCTTCACCTAGCGGAGGCACTCAAGTGGAGCCATGGTGCAGACATGCCGGAGATTCGAATCTTCGGTGTTTTCTTGATATAATTGATGATATTCTCCAACCAGTTGAGGAGAGACGTATTGGTTGTATTTGCTGCATTCTTTGGTGAAGTTATCAGATAGGCTCAGTTTGTCACAATATTTTCAAGTTCTTGAGCTCATCGAGCGAAGGCGGCAAAGAATGTAGCTCATCTCCTCGAATTTCCAAAACATCCAAATCGCTTAAATCTTCGATTGCACTTGGCAATCCGTTTAAGCCTATGTCGTTCAGAAGTAATACTGCCAGGGGCCTTTGGAGGACTAGTTGCCGAGGAAATTCTTCAATTCTATCACATTGGGAAAGATTCATTGTTTGGTGAGGCAGGCTACCCCAACCTTCAGGAGATTCTAATCATGGTGGCCAATAATTTAAATAGAAAGTCCTTGCGATTTTTCATGACGGGTGGAGCTATATTTGTTGGTAGTCACCTTGTTGATAGGATATATTTCCTGTACTGACAACTTATTGTTCCTGCACAGGAAGCTCATTGTTTATGTACCAAGTTTCATTGTTCCTGTACCAAGAACTTCACAGTTCCTGTACTAGAAAAAGTTTACTTCCAATCACCTTTTACTCACGCATAAATGTGCTACTACTAACCAACTGGAAATGAACAGATCAGAAAAAGAAACTAAAACTTGAGAATTTTAAAGAAAAAAGATACTTCAATAAAACAAGCGTTCAATGGAATTAATTGTAAAGACTGAAATAAATCCTCACTACGGCAGAAGGAAAAGACTCTTGCGAAAAATGTAAATTCTTATCCAAAAGACAACTTAACCCTTCTCCCGAATGTCTGTCTCAATAATAAATATACTCTATTTTGAAAATGGGTATCATACGTAAGCATTAAACTCAAAAATAATACCATGATCGATCTTCAAATCGTTAATACTATGTTTATGATTTTACAGGAAAATCGTTATAGTGCTCAATTATTGCGCACAAAGTTATTTACTATGTAACCAGAGTTTATGTTTAAACGAGGGTACGCCTGAATTGAAGTAAATGAAATATAACTAGAAGTAAGACTCACAATCCAACTTCTCCTTTCAGAAATAACTTGAAAAGAAAGGTTCTCTCAGAAATAAAGGACACAACCATGCGATGCTTCAAAAATAAAGATTGAATACTGGAAACGAAATCAATCTAACACACCCACACTATGAGTCCTCAGATATGAGATGCACTCACACATTCACAAGGGTTTCATCAACCTACAACTCAAGCAAATAAGAAAGTAAACTATATGTTCACACCAACAAGATTAAATATAACACACACTGTGAAATTAAGGGAGAACGAGCTGGGTTGGTTGGGCCCTAACCAACTAGCTTGTTTCCCTTCACAAAAACTTTGAAATCAACTGCATGAAGGAAACATTGCAGGTAACAAGAATCCAAAGTAAATAAAACTAGCATTAGCTCCTTTTATTATTTCAAAGTCTCTAGAAAATATACATTATAAGCCCATGGATCCAGCCCAGAGGGACAAGGTGATACACAAAATTACAAAAGTTTCAACAGAGTATCGAAATTTCCAGAGTATCACTAATCTAAGCCTATCCTAGAATCCCTATTTTATACACGGATGCTCGGCTCATGGTCGTATTGAAAACTTAACATAAATATGCGCTTGACAAAACCGACCTCTATCTTTAGCGCTCCCCATAACACTCCAAGCCTATTTGCAGATATTGGAACAAATCCTTGGAGTGAGATGCACACCATTCGTTCAAAAAATGTGATATTTTTTTAGGTAAATCAAATTAATTTGTCGATTATCTTTTTGGTACAGGAATAGGCGGATGGTACAAGAACCTTCAAATACTACACTAACCAGGCTTTAACTCTGATTAATGACTTCACTTACCATGCTTTGATGAAATGAAAATATATAAGTTACAAAGACATATGCGTATATTTAACCTTTTAAATAACTAAAAAGTCTATCTAACCCATAATTTAACAAAATCATGAAAAGTCCAGGAACCATGTGTAGAAGTTAGGTTTTATTGTAAAACAAAGGGTTTAAGTAGCATAGTTAGGACAAGGATAGGGTCAAAATAGTGACAATTGTGACAACCAACATCCCTCCAACCTCATTTCGTTGTGTGTCCTCACACAAATACTGACCTTCTGCAAAAAAAAGATTATAAGTCTACCTTCAGTTCTGGATTTGAATGTTGATCCTCGACCCTTTTGTCTTAAATTTCTAATGTGATCTTTCCCCAAGAAAATTTTACAATGAGATGCATGATATTTCCAGATTTTCACTTGTCACTTCCTTTCCTGTACTGCCTTTACCAACTCTTCATTCTTGCTCTTCATCGTCGTGTTTTGGTCTATCGCACATCAGTTCAGAACCTAAAGCTCATATATATGTTGCTTCAACTTTTCAACTTGACCTCTTATACCAAAGATGGATTCCCTTCCTCAGCTTCTTCCTGTACTGTCATCTTCTCAGCTACTAACTCACGAAGAGTGTCATTGTCTTCCAGACTCTTGTCAAACTCTTGTGTTCCAAGATCCAGAGTAATAGTATCCTCATGTTCCTTCACTATCGGGCCTTTGATGATTTTTAGGCTTGTATCCTTTCTTGAACCATTTTTCACCTGTGGCTAATAAATCTGTGACCTGAGAGAAAGACTGATCCTTAACTTGAAATTGTAAAGAGCCAACCTTGATTTTTTTCCCATCAAATGTGCTTGAAAATTCTAGTGCCACAACAGAATCGTACCCATCAAATTTAAGCAGGAAGGGGAGAAACCTAGTTTCTTGCAACAAGGGTAAACTACCATCATACTCAACTGTCCCCTCTAGTTCCTTTACAGACCACGACTCATACAAACTAGTGCCATGACATTCAAGGGTTACACAACTCACTTCCCTGTAAAATTCTGAAAGAGTGACCCTATTCAATACAAAATTCCATGGGGTATGAGCCAAGATTCTCTCAAAGAGAAACTGGGTTTCTTTAAGAGCCAATTTTACTGGATTGGGATGGGAATCATTAAAAATTTCTTCATTTCGAGCAAGTTAAATCTCCCAAAACAAATACTTTGGGAATGTCATCCATATCCTCAACAACTAAGTCTAATGTACATTACCAGGTAATGTTTTAGCTCCATGGCTCAAATATTTCCTACCAACTCCCTGGAATGGATGTATTAATTATCTCATTTTCCAAAGCTATATTCCTGAACTCCACTACAAATAAACACTACCAAAAGGCGTGAGTGATATATTATTCAGCCTTATCACATAAAGAAAAATGAGAGGGGCCAAGGATTTTTTTTTTTTAATATTTTCCATAGCCAACACTTTTCCACGGACTAACTCCCAAAAAATAGGTTGACTTTGGGCGATATTTATTTATTCCAGATTATCCTCTACAACTAATCTCAAAGAGGATGAGGGAAGTTTTGAATCAACAATTCATAACCCTCCCGAACTGTGTATATTTCTTTATTACTTCCCATCCATGTTCATCAATCCAACCTAGAGGTGATTATTGGGGGGAAACTGTTTAAGTATTTGAGAAAGGATATCCATTATGGTTGAAAACGTGAGGGAACATTAGGAAAACTCCTTCTTATCCACTTACCATTTTGATCCCATTGTGAAATATCAATTATCTTTGTATATCCCTTTTCTAAGATTCACAAGTCAAACTCCTTGATTGTAGTAGATTTGACCTAAAAATATATAACAATGTAAAATATGCCCAAGAAATAACACAATAGAAGATAAAACTTCAGATATTCATTAATATCAAAACCCTTGAGGTAGGGTAACACCATACAGTCACTCCATAAGCCATATGCTTGGCAATAAAATAATCCTTAACATCTCTCAATGGAGAGTCTCTAGCCTCTATATAGGCTTCATACAAACAATTCCATGGGTCTCTCAATACCATACATCCATTACCATGGGATTATCAGCTTATTCCCTAACTACTTTTGGTCCCTTACAAAATGTGTGTTAACCACTTTATTTATTAGATATGGCCCATCACATTATTACATTATTCCCTTGGGTACCTCCCTATGTACCCCATATTATGTGTCGCATACTAATATGACCTAAAAATATATCTCAATGGAAAATATGCTTAAGAAATATCAATATCGATCCAAGAATGAAAAATTTAAATGCTTCTTTATCAATAACAAAACCTTTGAGGTAGGGTAAAACCATACATTCACTCAAGGAAGGAGATCACTCCACAAGCCATATTCTTTTCAATACAATAATCCTTGACATGTCTCAATGGAGAGTCTCTAGCCTCTATATAGGATTCATACATACAATACCATGGGTAATTACCATCAGTCTCTCAATAACATACATCCAATACAATGGGTTTATCAATTTATTCCCTAGCTACTTGTGGTCCCTTACATAATGTGGGTTAAACACCTTATTTATTAACTATGGCCCATTTATTTATCATTATCACATCATATTATTCCCTTTGGTACCTCCTTCTATACCCCATATTCCCCCCTTAGGTATACTACATTGATTCCTACATTTTAATTTCCAGGCTCTACAATTGGTATTTGATCTTTCCAAAGATGAATATGTGTTCCATTTCTAGTTTTCCATCCAAATTTGTAAATAGCAATCAGGGCTACTAGCTTGTATAATTTCCATATCTTGGATCTCGTCTCCATCCATACCTCTCTTCCTGGTCTCAAATTTCGATTCTTATGAAAATATTTACAAATGAAGGTCATCTTCCACCATTCCTTGGAATCATAGAGAAGGAACCATAATTTTTGGCTCCCAAAGCTAAGTTCATTAGCTTAGGGTCCTTGATAGCTAGTCCTCCAAATATTTTCAGAAAACAAACAATTTATAAGATGAAATATTTTTTTTTATCCTTACCTCCTTGTCAAAGGAAATTTCTCAGCAAACCACCTATTTGATGAATTATTCTCTTTGGTATTAACAATCCTAGACCCATTATACATTGGTAGGGAGGAAAACACTAATTTAATTAATATTTCCTTACCTACCACAATCAACCATTTCACAACTTAGTATTTGATACTTTTCCTTAATTTTTTCAAAGCTTCCTCCCAATTTTCTGCATTGGATGCTCCAAGAGAGATAGGAATTCCTCTATATTTAAAATATTTCCACTTCAAAACAACATGAAATTCAAGGATCATAGATACCTCATTCAAGGTAGATTCATAACAATTCCACCCATACACTTGAAACTTATTTCTATTAACATTCCCCCCAGATAAATTTATATAGGTGTTTAAAATCATCTTAAAGTGAGCCACAATGATTTTGGATGCTCCCCCAACATGGAGAGTTTCATCTGCGAATTGAGAATGATTAAAAGCCTTGATATTTGGGTTATGCTTGTCCCTACCAACTTTCCTTCCTATCTATAATTTTCCATATTCTACTCAAACTTTCATCCATTATAATGTAGAGAAGAGGAGTTAGAGGACACCCCTGCCGCAAACTTCCAGAAGCAACAAAGAAGGGAGTGCGTTGACCATTAACAAACAGAGCTAGCTAGGGAGACTTGATAAAAGTTTTAATCCATCTTATAAAATAATTACAGAAACCAAATTTCTTGAGCTTAAGGTTTATAATATTAATCTTAGGGTATATAATATAAAACCCAGGGTTTATAATCCTAAGGTTTACAATATTAATCTTAGGATTTAATATTAATGTTAGGGATTATAATATTAATCTTAGGGCTTACAATCCTATGATTTAATATATTAAACTTAAGGTTTATAACATTAATGTTATGATTTATTATATTTTGTTTTATAATGTTAGGGTTTTATATTATGGTTTAATATGGTGATGTTGGAATGGTACAAAAATATATTCAGCGTCGCCTTGTGACAATCAATATGACAATAATTGTTGTAATGTTACATTACATTGTAATTTATTCAACATTGCCTTGAAACATTATAAAATTGGGGTTTAATATTAAGTTTTATAATAATAGGATTTTTAATATTGGGTTTATAATATTATGGTTTAATATTGAGCTTATAATTAATAATATTAGGGTTTATAATATCAATATTAGGGTTTATAATATGAATCATATGGTTTAATATTAATCTGAGGGTTTATAATATTAATTATAGGGCTTAATATTAATCTTAGGGTATACAATATTAATATTAAGGTTTATAATATTAATCCTAGGGTTTAATATTAATTATAGGGTTTATAATATTAATCATAGGGTTTATTATTTTAATCGTAGGGTTTATAATGTTAATCCTAGGATTTATAATTTTAATATTAGGGTTTATAATCCTAAGGTTTAATATATAAAACTTAGGGTTTATAATATTAATCTTAGGTTTTAGCCCCAATGGCGGTTGAGGCACAAGATTATACGAGCGAAGGTGGAGGGACTCGTTCCTCTTGGAGAAGGAGAATTACATTACATGTGTCACTTTGGTGTCATGCACATGATTATTCAAGGAAATTTCCAGATCACAGGTGCCAGTTATACGTGCGGTTTGGTGAGGCTAATATTGACATTTATAACTTTAATTGTGGGCATTAGCGAGCGTGGAAAAAGTATTGAATTACATTAGCATGCCGCCAACTTGTGCCTTCTCCATGGGTTACGATACTCTATGATGAAAAAGTTTGAATATAATGGAGGATTGAGTCAATGGTGTTGCTAGAGCTCATATGTGTCAGGTCTGGGAGCCTAGAGAGGTCGATAGTTGGGGCTCATTTCGGTGCTAGTAAATATCAATCCTGTTGAGATGAAAACCAAGCTCACAAGACAGTGGGGTGAATTTGAATTGGTTTTTTGTCGTGGTTACCCTAGTAACCTCTCTAAGTCCTTTAGGAGGGTTTTCATGCACTTCTATCTTTCCTAAATTGGGGCCGATGTCCTTGGTTTATGTTTGTATTTCAATTTCTTCACTAAATGTTATGGAAAGCCTCATATGTCAAGGTTGTAAGTTTAACTGGGGTCACATTTGGGGGTATTTAGCATGCACATTGTTTTTGTTGTTTAATTGAGAGTCTTAGGCATTTTTTCTAAATATTCATGGCCTCTTAGGTAAAGGCGGGGGGGGGGACAATGATAGGTGGCAATGGACATGTGCATTTGTTTCATGCTTGAAACCTTGGCATGTAGTACCTAGGGGTAGGCTCATTCGTGTCTATGTGAATTGGGTATGCTGAACATTATTCAAAGTTTATGGAGAGAATCCTTTACTATGGGGCTTGGGGTCGCCAGTACCATATCTGGTGTGTCTAGTTTTTATGGTGGGAAACAAGGCCTTTTGGAGGCTGGGGATATTTTCGTTTTGTGGAGCCAATGTGAGAATCATGGGATTGTATCTCTCGATGAGGGTTTCTTTAGCAATGGGAGACTTGGAATTGAACTAGAAAGAATTTTATTATAGAATTTTGTGGTTTGGAAGTGTAGTTTCAAACAAGGTGGTAGCCCCTACAGGATTAGGCTTGTTCGAAAATGCACATGAAATGTGGCAAAGAGCAAAGATGCATTGGGAAAATGGGGCAAAGATGAGAGCATAGATGGGAGGAAACATAGTCAGGGTAGATGGAAGGGCTAAAGCAGAGCTGGGTGAGGAGGTGGCTCATAATCCAAGTCCATCTCCTAGATGAGTTTATCTCCCTCCACCTTTTGATGCCTTAGAAACCTAGCTATGGTATCTCACCACTCTTCTGGAGCAGTTAGGACAAGATCAACATCATGATCGCAGTGTTGTGATAGATTTTATGAATGATAATCCTAAGGTTTAATATTATTATTAGGGTTTATAATACTAGGATTTAATATATTAAACTTAGGGTTTGATATATTAATGTAACAACCCTAGGTTAAAATTTCATGTAATAAAAGTTAATAAAGGTAAAATAAGACCATGGGCAAAGGAAACTTATTCCAAGATGAATGTTGGGTAAAATATCCTAGTGGGCATCACTTAATGTGTTTATGACTAAGGGAAATTGGCAAAGGAAATGGCTAAGGCTTCGGCAAGGAAAAATATGTGTTTGTGTATTTTTGGCACAATCTTTATGAAAATAATGGAAATTAGGAGAAAAGTAAGGTGAAAGGTCAAAAGTTGCATGTAAGGAGGAAAATGAAGGAACATAATGGAAAATTGAAGAAATTAGAGGCCTCATCAATAAAAATACCTCATAGAATCAGTTGGGAGCCTTTTTTGTTCGTTTAGTGTTATAACTTGTCTAAGAGAGGAGAAATCACCAAAAGGAAAGGAAAATAAAGCAAGGAAAGGAAAAACAAAGGAATGGAAACGAAATGAAAAATAAGGACAAGGAAAGCAAAGGAAGGAAAGGATCAAGAAGCTTTAGAGGGAATAATGGTAGGTATTAGATTGCATGTGTGATTTCCTAGTTGGTTTTGACATGCATGGTATGTGCATGTTGGTATATGGTTCTTTTGTTGCCATTGGCATGGATTTTGCCGATATTCGGTAGTGGATTTTAGCCTAGCCTTATCATTTTACGGATAGCCATGGTGTGATGGGATTGTTCTCAATTTTGAGTTTTTAACTGTTGGATGGTTTCGAAATATGGGGTGAGGTGGTCTTAGGAAAATTCCCAAAGTCCTAGGAATCCCTTGACCGGTAATGGAAGGATACATGGTAAAGCCCGAGGGCGGAGAAATAAAAATTCTTCAAGGATAGTGAAGCAATTCTGAGGCATCCAAGTTCAGTTTAGTTTTGTGATCTCGGCACTGGTGTAGGTGTGATCACAGTACGAAGAGGGTGAAGGTGATTTAACTTCTGGATTCCCCTTGGTTGTCTTTGTGTAGAAATTTGAATAATAGCTGAATTTTTCACCGAGATTATCCTGATTACACACTATTTAAGCTTCATGCATAATACTTAACCTCTTCTACAATTGATCATCAATATGCGAAAATAGAAAGCAGTCACATGCGCACATTAAAACATAATCAAGCACACATATCAACACAGTATGTAATGGGGAAATCAATAGCTGAAAACCCCCAACTATCTGTATATTATAATGATAGAGAACATGTAACAATACATAGCACAAAGCTCTCACAGCTCTCAGCACTATCTCAATGCTACACACAAACTAGCATAGAAAGTGAACAAGTCACAGGTTCAAATCTCCTCCACAAGTCTGCCTGCCTCTACTGCGCAATCCAAGATGTGAATGAATGAGATCCAAGTTCGAATCCCCTAGCTTGTACTGCGCAATCCTCATTGGCAATCTCCATCAATGTGTGTGCAAATATCATGCACATGTATAGTTACAACTGATAGTCACACTCACCCTTTCACCCACCTCTAACACTGGTCTCCACTGAACTGTCCATGCATTGCAGTTAACTGATGTATTCTTTAGTTGATTTATGAGTTAATAATTAGTGAATTAATTAATAATTAATTCACACCACTCATCACTAGTGTATTTATCAATTAGACTAAATACAACTAGTTCAACTAAGTTAAACCGAACACAACTCCACCAACTGTCTCATCAACTCCACCAAACTCTGCCACATGAGTTCTAACTGAAGTCAACCATGCAATAGCTCAACTAAACCCTAGGAATAGCGTAATTCCTTCTGTCAGCTGCATGTGCCACATCCAAGCATCAAACTGAAGTGCCCCAAGAGGATAAGATAATGTTTATAGTCTAAATATTATTAAGGGTTAATAATATTCGACTGTTCTATTTTTAGCCCGGCAGTCTAAAAATAGATTCCGCCCAATGTCTAAAAATAGAGGTCCATCTATTTTTACCAACTTGACCAATCATCCATAAATAGCATCCTGCAACTCATAGACCATGATCCATATGTCTAAAAAATAGACATAGTCTAAAAATAGACTTTGCGCCAAAAATAGCCTGCGGGCCCACTTAGTGAAGGCGACTTCATTTCACTAAGCTCCATCATCTTGTTGCATTTTCAACACTCCCTCTCAACAAGATATGGATTATCTGCAACCCCTATCCTGCCTCTGTGGAATTCGAATTTGCTCCTGGTGAGCGCCTTCATCAAGATGTCGGCATCCTGATCCTTCGTGGGAATATATGAAAGTAACATGATTCTCCGCTGCACACAATCTCTGATATGATGGTACCTGATGTCGATGTGTTTGGATCTATCATGAAATACTGGATTAGCTGAGAGTTTAATGCAACTCTGGTTATCACAATAAATCACAATAGGCTCCAAGTGTGACCCGAACAATCCGACCAGGATCTTCCTCATCCATATGGCCTCGCATGCAGCCAAGCTTGCTGCCATATACTCAGCCTCTGCTGAACTGAGTGCCACGGATCTCTGCTTCCTGCTGTACCAAGAAATTGCTGTCGACCCGAAACTGAAGATCCCTCCAGATGTGCTCTTTCTGTCCGTTGGGCTCCCTGCCCAATCTGCATCCGTGAAGCCACAAAGCTTCACCTCATCCTCCTGTCTGTACCACAAACCATATCCCGATGTGCCTCTAAGATAACGCAATACATGCTTGCCTGCCTTCCAGAAGAGCTTGGTTGGATTAACCATAACTTGTGAAAGCTGGTTAACAGCATAGCATATATCGGGTCGTGTATTGACCAGATACATAAGCGACCCCACCAACTGTCGATAAACAGTGGCATCCACTACCTCCGCTGAAGTAGCATCCTCCTTCCTCCAACCTCCAAGAAGAGGAGTATCAACAGGCTTGCAGCCATGCATGTTGAACTTCTCCAGTATCTCCTGGGCATACTTACCCTGAGAAACAAATAGTCCATCACTGCGCTGCCAAATTTCCAATCCCAGGAAATAATGAAGGAGGCCCAAGTCCTTCATCTCAAACTCTCTAGCAAGATCCTCCTCGCATGAAAGTATCAACAGCTCATCACCCGTCAAAATCAGATCATCTACATACAGTACAATGATCAGCAACTTCCCCTCCACCACAATCTGGTACAGGTTAGGATCCGCCTCACTCTTGGAGAATCCAAGTTCGGTGAAATAACTGTCTATCCGTGTGTACCAAGCACGAGGTGCTTGTTTCAACCCATACAGTGCTCTCTTAAGTCTGCACACATGCGACTCACTGCTGAAGATCTCGAAACCTTCGGGCTGCTCTATGTACACCTCCTCCTCAATGACTCCGTTGAGGAACGCAGTCTTCACATCCATTTGATGGATGTGCCACCCCATCTGTGCTGAGAGAGCTAGGATTGTCCGTATGGAGGAGTACCTTGCGACAGGTGCAAAAGTCTCCTCATAATCGATCCCCTCTATCTGTGAGAAGCCTCGGGAAACAAATCTTGCCTTGTACTTCTCCACACTCTCGTCAGCCGCCTGCTTCACTTTGTAGATCCATCTCGAACCCACCACTCGATTTTCCCTCCGGGCCTTGGGACAATCTCCCATGCACTGTTTCTGACAATCGAATCATACTCTTCCACCATGGCATCTACCCATGCAGGGTCCTCCACAGCTTCCTCGAAAGAGGATGGCTCTGTCATGACACATTTGCTCACAAGAGCCATGTATCTATTGTACCGGTCCGGTGACTGTCTCTGTCTGCGCTGTGCTGTAGGAGGTCCTACAACCTTCTCTGCATCTTGAGCCAGTCGCTCAGCTTTTGTAGTGCGCTTGCGCCCTCTGATGGTTGGCACTGCATGAGTGGTTTCTTCCACTCCATGAGCTTCTTCTTGTGGCTGATCCACATCCTGAAGCTCATCCTTAGGAACTATTAGCTCCTCATCTGCATGCAAGTGTGGCTCCCTCTCAAGCGAACACTGCATGGCTTTCTCCTCCTGAAATTTGATAGCCCGTCGCACAACAGTCTTGCGACTGTCTGGCAAATACACAAGATAGTTGTGGGGCGTATCAGTGTACCCCACAAATATCCCAACCTCTAATGCCCCGCCGAATCCTCTTTGGGTCTATCCGTCACATGCATGTGCAACATGCATTTGTGTGAACCAAAAATCCTCAAATGGGAAATATCAGGCCTCTTACCAGAAAACGCCTCCTTTGGTGTACTCACGCCAAGTATCTTGTGAGGACAACGGTTCTGCACATATACTGTAGTATTGCATGCCTCCGCCCACAAGTGAAGGGGTAGGCCCTGATCATGCAACATCGCCCGTGCAGCACCCACGATCGTTCTATTCTTCCGCTCAGCAACCCCGTTCTGCTGTGGGTTATGGGGTGCTATGAGCTCTCTCTGAATTCCTTCTGCGCTGCAAAAGTCCTTGAATTCAGCAGAGATGAATTCACCACCATTGTCGCTCCTAAGATCCTTCTCATGCTTCCCTGATTCCTTCTCAACCAGCGCCTTGAACTCACAGAACTTTGAGTATGTCGCGCTCTTCTTCTGCATGAAGAAGATCCAACACTTCCGAGAAAAATCATCAACAAAGATCACATAGTACTTGTGCTTTGTTGTCGAAGCTACTGAGAAAGGTCCACACACGTCTGTGTGAATTCTCTCAAGGATCGTCGTGGCACGACTATCCTTCTTGTGAAAGGTGGCTTTCACAAATTTTCCCAAGGTACACCCCCTGCACTGATCTTACTGCGCAAGAGTGCCCTTAGGAAGCCTGGTAGAAATCTGCTGCAGTATCTTCAAAGTTCCATGGTGAAGGTGGCCCAATCTTCGGTGCCACAGCTCGCCATCATCCCGGCTCACCACTCCTTCCGCCTTGCATGCCATTGCTGCGCGGCCATCTACTTGCAACTGATAAAGGTTCTTGATTCGAACCCCTATCTTTCGGGTTTCTCTAGTTGTCTTACTGCGCAGGAAAGCCTTTCCTTCGCTGAAGAAAACATCATACCCCTTGTCTTCTAACATCGCCACAGAGATCAGATTCTTATTCAATCCTGGCACATGCATCACTTCCTTCAATACGAAGGGTTTACCAGACTCCCTCTCAAAGGAAATGGTGCCGATACCGGTCGCACTGTATCTACCATCATCACCCATCTCGATGTGCACTCCAAGATCTTTCTCATCCGTATTCGGGCCGAGTGGCAGCCTCTGGCCATGTGAAAAGATGCAATTAATCGTCCAGCAAACCATACCGATCCCATCACACTTGAGACCAAGCATGCGATCGCTGCATCCAAATTTCTCAAACTCCCGTCAGTGCAGGATCCGGGCTGTACCGCTTATTTTCTTCTTCTTCTCAGGGACAATTTGTGGCATAATGTTCCCAGAGCAGACAAAGGAAAGCACTTCACCTTGGGCATGTCGTTTCTTGCTCACACCAATGATGAAGCTTGTTTTCCCTCTTTTTGCTTTTAAGTAAACAGCACAATCATGTTCATCGATGTCTTTGATGAAGATCCGCCTCTCGTACTGGGCTTTATCTCCTCTTTGCACAAGATCCGACCAAAGTCGCTTTCTATCTTGGCAATTTTCCTGACCATTGTATGACAGTAACTCATAGGCATGCCAACTCTTCGAAAGACCAAGGAGAGCCAAGCTCACCAATTCCTCATCATCTACAGTCACCCCCACACTTCCCAGCTCATCCCTACATTGGATGAACTTCGTGAGGTACTTGGGCATACTGTCGTCTTTCTCCATCTTTATGTGTCTGAGTTTATCCTTGAGCGCCAACTTCCTCTGGTCGCTCTTGCTTTGGAATAAATCTGTCAATGCTTTCCACATCAAGTATGGAGAAGCTTTTCCATGCATGCTGGATACAATGTGATCCTTCACGCCCTCCAACAGAATCCTTCGACATTTTTCCATCTTCTTTTTCCAAGCCTCAACTTGAGCAGCATCAGTAGGCTTTGGGACCTCAACCTCTATGAACTCCTTCAGCCCGTTATCATCTAATACCGCCTCCATTTTTTTCTTCCATGCAACATAATTTGAACTGCCCTCAAGGGCATACTCCAGTCGCAATCCGTTGAAAGACATTTTGACTTCGACACCAAGAAAACTGCTGCAAATTCGAATTCCAAATTTTGCTGCAAATTCGAATTCCACCAGCTCAAAACTCAACTGCTTTCGATCTGTGAGAACAAAGTATTTCTAGCACAGAGATTGACTGTAGGGGCATTTACTGGATATATCACCTTTCAGAGAAAGGATGGATCCAGAGGCTACCTGGCCCGCTTACAGACTCTGTCTATGAAATAAATTGTAATCACTGTAATAGATCCGATGATCAATTCTTGCTCCGATACCATGTAGAAATTTGAATAATAGCTGAATTATTCACCGAGATTATCTTGATTACACACTATTTAAGCTTCATGCATAATACATAACCTCTTCTACAATTGATCATCAATATGCGGAAATAGAAAGCAGTCGCATGCGCACATTAAAACATAATCAAGCACACATATCAACACAATATGTAATGGGGAAAGAAATAGCTGAAAACCCCCAACTATCTGTATATTATAATGATAGAGAACATGTAACAATACATAGCACAAAGCTCTCACAGCTCTCAGCACTATCTCAATGCTACACACAAACTAGCATAGAAAGTGAACAAGTCACAGGTTCAAATCTCCTCCACAAGTCTGCCTGCCTCTACTGCGCAATCCAAGATGTGAATGAATGAGATCCAAGTTCGAATCCCACTAGCTTGTACTGCACAATCCTCATTGGCAATCTCCATCAATGTGTGTGCAAATATCATGCACAGGTATAGTCACAACTGATAGTCACACTCACCCTTTCACCCACCTCTATCACTGGTCTCCATTGAACTGTCCATGCATTGCAGTTAACTGATGTGTTCTTTAGTTGAGTTATGAGTTAATAATTAGTGAATTAATTAATAATTAATTCACACCACTCATCACTAGTGTATTTATCAGTTAGACTAAATACAACTAGTTCAACTAAGTTAAACCGAACACAACTCCACCAACTGTCTCATCAACTCCACCAAACTCGGCCACATGAGTTCTAACTGAAGTCAACCATGCAATAGCTCAACTAACCCTTAGGAAAAGCGTATTTCCTTCTGTCAACTGCATGTGCCACATCCAAGCATCAAACTGAAGTGCTCCAAGAGGAAAAGATAATGTTTATAGTCTAAATATTATCAAGGGTTAATAATATTTGACTGTTCTATTTTTAGCCCGGCAGTCTAAAAATAGATTCCGCCCAATGTCTAAAAATAGAGGTCCATCTATTTTTACCAACATGACCAATCATCCATAAATAGCATCCCGCAACTCATAGACCATGATCCATATGTCTAAAAATAGACATAGTCTAAAAATAGACTTTGCGCCAAAAATAGCCTGCGGGCCCACTTAGTGAAGGCGACTTCATTTCACTAAGCTCCATCATCTTGTTTCATTTTCAACACTTTGGACTGGTTTATCCCATGAGATCCCACATTCATTCTTGAAATATGGCATGGGGGTGATTGGCTGAAGAGATATTTGGTGCAACCAATCTATGATCGGGTGGAACATGAAAGTCCTGAATTCTAGTTGGTATTTGCCTATGTTCAATAAAAGTTAAGTTTCTCTTGATTTTGGTAAGGAAATGTATTGGTTATTAGTTTTCTTTAATTGTTATTATTTATCTATTTATATGTTGGTTATAAGCATGGTTTTTTGACATATCTTAGTCATGGATCTTCTCATGTTTTCACTTATAACTGAATGAATAATGAATGCAAGACCTAATTGGTGTTAAGACAACTAATGAGAGAAGTTAGTAACCCTTCTTGTTAAACCTCAGATAATTTTTCAATCCATCATGTTCATTCTTGATTTCATGACCTGTAGATTGCATAACTACCAAGTGTTTGACAAAATGTCAATCCCGATTAGGGATGGTCAGGTCAAGTGTTGGTTGCAATTTTTGGTTTACAAGCATTATCTTCATGTATTTTATACAAAATTTTCATAGTTTTTTGGGCAGAGACTAATCCCCAACCCTGGAAAATAACCTTAATTCTCACAGAGACTGACACAACACTGGCATCAAAAGGCCACAGTCGCACTGATGCAGGCCTATGGGAGTGATTGGGAACCCATAGTAGCATGGAGGCGTTGGAAAGGTAGTGACTGGGGCTCTAGGTCAAGGAAAAGGTGATTTTTCACAGGGGTTGGACAATTGGAGGAGTTGTGTTACTCCTAGAGGTACTATGTCACCTAAGAGAAGTCAGTAAGGTCTCTAGTTGTCAACTCCTTTTCCTTAAGTTCACATAGGAGGTTGAGTCTTATCATAGTGATCATCAACTCATGTTTACCTCAGGCAAGACAGTGAAAGTGGGTAAATGTGGGAGGAGGCGTTACAGGATGGTATCAGAGCATGTTGCACTCTCTTTGGGACATATCTGATACCACATGGTGGTATCAGAGCATGTTGAAGTTCAACAAGAAATTTCAACACCCATGCTAGTGTGGGACTAAGAGGTCCAAGTAGCACCTAAACTAGTGTGGGACCACAAGTCTTAAATTGGCTAAGGAAGGCTATCTGGAGGCAGTAAATTGGCTAAGTATTAGTCTGTTTTATCTGAGATAGTGTGAGACAATTAGCTGACTACAAGAGGGCCCTTGTGAGAAGAGTTGTATGTAATTGTTTCATATATCCATGTTGAATATACAATATAATATAGTGGGCTTTTGAGTAGCAAGATTTCCCCGAGAAATTATTTGTGGTGTGATTTGATTGATTCTTCTTTGCTTCATGTGATTTGCTTCATGTGTTTTTAATTCTGCAATTGATTTGTAGAAGCGATTCAATATTTAACTTTAGTAAATTGTTAGATTGAATTGAATCTGTTGTGGATCATTTGCATATCCTTTTAATTTTATATTAAAAATACAAAAAAATTTAAAATTGAAATAAAAACAAATATGTAAAGTATTATAGTCTTATACTTTGGCATAAAAAGGAAATGTTTTTTCTAATGTATTAAAGTTTAATTGTTTTAAACTTTATACAAGCGGGTTTTATATCCAAAGATTAAAGGTCGATTAATTTAACTGGCAGAGAGTGTTGATATTAAAAATATAAACCGGATGACCCAACTCGCGGGCACTAATAGCGCGAGAGTTAACGGAAAGGGTGCCTCCGCAGTTGACTGGGTTGACTGCGGAGGCGATGAAGATCAACGGTGGATATCGACTGCGGGGGCACCAGCCGGAGTTTTCAGCCGTACCCCGAGACCCCCCGCAGTGACGTCATATGCTAAATGGAGAACGCCTGTTTTTCGTGTCAAATTAGTCCAATGGTTAAGTGACACGTTGCGTAGGCATTTAACACAAAAGCTGCACCACCTATTTAGGGGTGTTTTTCATTTCATTTTCAAAATACTTTGCAGTTTGTTGTGTTTTGACCTGTTGCGTTCTCCCGTCACCTTTCTGTTTTAGTCACCTTGCAAGAGTATTCCTTCAGCACCTTTTCTAATCATGGCTAAAGGGTCTTCTTTGTCTGGTTCATCAAGCCACATTCCTCTCATGGAAAATGAGAGAGACATTCAAGATACTGCGTCTTCAGTAATTGATCTTCCATTCTATCAACAAGTTGTATTGAATAATGGTAATTCCCTTGTCTATTCTGCCATGAAAAAATCCGGGTCCCTTTCTGCATACATCCCGAAGACACATTTATTCCCAGAATTTATTTATTGGTTGGTTTCTGCATTGTATCCCGAAAAATGTTTTGTGATGAATTCCCAAGGAGAAAATGCACTGCAGGTGTCTACCCAATTAATCCGCCAAGCCTTGTGTTTTCATGAAGCCGAATCATCAGTTCAATTTTCAGAAGATTCATTGGTTACTTACTATGAAAGCCTTGCAGGAGAATAATTCAATCAGTTTATGTTCCATTTGAATCCCAATATGAAGCAGTTTTAGCTAGAATGTGGAAAATTTGCTATGGGAGTTTTCAACGAAGACACTCGACCTGTATTAAGTAGTATTGCTAAAATCTCGGGCAAAGAAGACGACGTTATAGTGGACAGGTCAGTCCTAGGAATGCTCGCCATGATGATGAAGCGAGGAATGGTCCTGGATATTGCATCCTTTTGGCAAAAAGCAATCAACTCGTAGTTGATGAGTCTTTCACTAACAAGTTCTTTTAAATTTCCCTCACTGATTGTCTACTTATTTTTATACCAAAATGTTGAAGAATTCATGCAGTTAGGTCTAAATATAATGGATGCAAACAAGCAAAGATAGTCAGTTGTATTCTGGACAGATATAATCAGAAGGGAGCAAAATGAAGAGGGGTTATTTGATTTTACTAGTCAGTATATGCCCATTGCATATAAAATATTAAATGGAGTTCATCCCCCTTGTTTTTTACCCAAATAGGAACTAGTTGTAAATTTGGGGACTGGTTTGTATTTGAAGAATATTCAGAAATAAGGTTGTATGGAGAAAATGTTGAACCTTATAGGCTCCCAACGTTTGTACCAATGAGGCTTTTCGCCTTCAAATTTATCAGACAGAGCCTGAATGTTGATCATGTGCACTTTGTCCCTATGAAGAAGGGTCATATGTATAAATTGCCTATGAGTATGGGACCTTTCATAGTTAATATGAGGCAGGCGTTTGAGGAAGTAACAAAATTGTTGGAGGAAACACATATGCTACTAAGAGAAAAATGGGCTTATGATCCCCATGATATAATTTCACAGAGAAGAATTGAGAACGGATACTCAGCTTTCATTCATGAAAGTAGACCTGAGCAGGGAAAGGTGGCAAACAAAGGTGAAATAAGTTCAGTAAATACAAGCATTCAAACTCCTGTTATAACTTAGAAAACAAATAAAAGATGTAAAGAAGTTGTTATTGACTTGGATGATGAGGCACTGAGAGGTGAGAAAAGGACAAAATTTGCTGAGGATCATTCCTCTAATTCGCCTGGTTTTTGCTTGCATTTGGGTGAAGAGCAGAAATCTCCCTCTTCCCCTAGAGGTCATGAATCCTCTCATGAACAAGTACCCTTAATCAAACAGGTGTTTTCGCAAATTGAGGAGAGAAATCAGAGAATGAAGGCTAGCATGGAGGCCCAAGCAGAACATCAGGTTACTACCGATCAGACAAGGCTGTTGACTGTAATGGATCTTGAAAACGATCAATTTATGATTTCTCTGTCACATCCCACAAGAATGTCAATTGGGTCCTCAAATAGTTTTAATACTGTAAATATGACTATGGATGTTAAAAAGATTCCACTAATGGACAAAATGAATTTGCATATGCAGACCGAGCAATTGATTGTTAATGATCTTACAAAGACAAATGCAATGGCAGTTAAAGCTGAAAACATGTTAGGGAAAGTTATCAAACAATTGAAGCTGGAAAAGGCCAATTAAAGAGCCTTAACAGTCCAAAATGAAGAGTAGAAGAAGATTATTATTAAGATTGGTGTAGACCCTAGTGACAAGACTGCTATGCAGAAATTCTTGTAGAGTGTTGAAGTAGAGATATCTACATTAAGGAAGAAATTGAGGTTACCTACTGGTGAACACTCAATGGCTGCAGAGGTTGCAGAGGTAGAGAAGGAAAAGAGAAGTTGTTGCAGCAACTTATGCAGAAGGATGAAGATTTTTCCAAAGTGAAGCAGACTACAATTTCTTTACAAAATCACATTGATAATCATAACTGTACGTTTGTTTTTCCTACAGGTGATGCAGATCCTCAAGCACAAATTATTCAATTAAATATTGAGTTGCAGATGGCTGAAAGGGATAGAAATAAGGCTCAAATAGAGTTGGAGACTGCTACAAAATTGATGAAGGTCTTAGAAAACGAAGTAGATAAGTACAAAATGGATTTCAGAGATGCTGAAGCTGAGATCAAGAATCTCAAAGAAAGAATGAAAGGTAATGTGTCATTAATACAAGCTAAGGATACCATTTGGACTGATATCATCTCAGAAATGAAGTCCAATTGGTGCTTCATGATGATTATTGCAAAAGAAAAAAGCCTTATTGTGGAGTGTGAAAAACCGATTATGTCTGATAAGCAGAAAGGGATTTACAGAGCAATTTGGGCTAGAAGATTTATTGATTATATCAATTCCAAATCAGATCAGGAATTAGAGGAGAATGATATGCAAGATAGAATGTTGTATGTAGTGGAACTTAATAAAATGATTATCAGGAATGATCTCAGAAAGGCTGCAGAAAAGAAATTAATAGAAATCAAAGAAGCAGTAAGTGAATTTGATAAATCTTTTGATAAAATGACAAGGTTTGGCCTGCCATCATGTTGGGGAGCTGAGGGGAATCTTCTGCCATGGAGCTCTTATGAGAATTTATTGGTGATGATGGAGTGTAAAAACTCTGGTAAACTTTATAAGTATATATTATTATTGATAAAAGATGAAAGATGATTACAATGGGAAATCACCGAGGCTTTAAATATAGCCTCATGGTGTCCCTTGGTGAAGAGGCAGGATCTTTGATCATGTCCTTTCACTTAATAAAACCTAATATAACTATATCTAACTAATAATTAATAAAATATACATAACATTGCCCCTCTCTTAAAGATGCTTTGTCCTCAAAGCATACGTAATGATGGACAATGTTGACGAATGCCTGGGTTTCTCGAGCGACGAGCTCTTGCTTCCCACATTTTAAAAAGATCATGGAGCATATTCTCGAGTTCAATCTTTAGGTGATGTGGATAGCGACAAGATTTGATATTGATAGGGTTAGATCCTGTCTTGACTTCTATTGATGTTTGATTTTCCTATCGGGAGGTACTTTTATGGGTAGATCTTCGAATACTTTTTCGTGTTTCCGAACTATTCCTTGTTCTTCTGGTGACTCTTCATGGTTCCCTATTGAATATAACACTTCTAACTGATGACATTGTACCATAGATGCTGGCGCCCTTTTTCGAATCATCTTCGGCATCGGAGATGAAGATACGACTTGATTACCTGGGGCTTGGAATCCATACAACCTGTGTTTCTGCCCTTTCCACTTAAAGCTTATAAACTGCTTCTGATGGTTGGCAGAATAAGTACCTAAAGTTTGTAGCCATTTAATTCCTAAGACCACATCTACTCCTTGTAATGGAACGGTGTAGAATGGAGATTCTAAAAGAAAGTTTTGTATCTGTAGTTTGACCTTATGGCATTTCCCTACTTGCTGAATCTGCTTACCATCAGCCACCACTACCTTCATATTAGGCATGGGGAAGGTAAAGATGTTGAGTCTTTTTGCCATGGTTGAATCTAGACAATTGTGGGTACTGCCAGTGTCGACGAGAACCATTACGTTGTTGTTCTTGATATGTCCTCTTAACTTTAGGGTCTGAGGTTGTGATATGCCTGTCATAGTTGATAATGACACTTGCAGAATGGTTTCGCCATCTACCTTTGGAAAGGACTCTAATTTGTCTTCTAATCCTTCTATATATGAATCATTATTGTTGGTGTCATTAGTTGCTTCACAACTGTATAGATTTTCCGCTTTTCCCTTAGCACATCGGTGCTTAGGGTCCTAGTTTTTACTGCAACGTTTGCGCTTGCCCTCTCTCATTCTTTGTTTTTCTACATTAGATTTTTCGTCTTCTTGTTTTACAAAACAATCTTCCTTCATATTATCTTCAGAATTTTCTAAATTAGCTGAGTTGTTCTGTTGACTATGGTCAATATTTGGGACTTCATTTTTGCATTAGATCTAACTTGTCCATAATGGCATTAAATGTCTGCATTACCTTGT
This sequence comes from Pinus albicaulis, assembly GCA_034641835.2. Lineage (NCBI taxonomy): Eukaryota > Viridiplantae > Streptophyta > Pinopsida > Pinales > Pinaceae > Pinus > Pinus albicaulis. Next base: position 960,720,944 of record CM076570.1, on the reverse strand, counting down.
TAAGATTCTCCTTGGCCTCCATACGTTTTAGCCATATTTCCTTTTCTATCTGATCGTCCATCGTCATTGATGAAGGCATACTTCTCATACTCCTTGTAATTAGGGCTTATCCCCTTTTCCTTAAGAGCTTTGACCTCAAAGCTGTATTTTTTTGACAATTTTCTTCACTTAAGATTTATCTTCTTTGGCATATGTCATTCACCACTAGTACCTTCTCTTGTAATGTTGTATTTGAAAATAGGAATTTTTATTTTTATTTTTAATTTATTTATTATAATAATAATAATAATAATTATTATTATTTTATTATTTGAATTATATATATATATATATATATATATATATATATGGGGAAAAAAAATTATTAACTTTGAAAAGTCACGTTGTTTTTAAAAGTCACTTTGTTTTGAAAAGGCACGTTGTTTTGAAAAGGGGAAATGGGTTTTAATACCATGGGCTCCAAAACCACGAGCAATTACTCTTCCTTATTTCTTTTTACTTTGTCTTCACATGTACGTATATGTACTTCTATATATATATATATATATATATATATCTCTTTTTACTTTTTCTTTTTTTCTTTTGGACTGTATATATATATATCTCTCTTTTTACTTTTTATTTTTTTCTTTTGGAACTATTTTCTTTTAAATATATTTTTTTTCTTTTAATTTATTTCCCCCTTTATGTTAACTTTCCTTCTCTTATATATATATATATATATATATATATATATATATATATATATTTCTTCCTTCTTCTTTAAAAAAAAAACAAATGTTGTTACCCACAAGCACTTGGTTTTTTAAAAAAATCTGCAATCTGGAATTATTATAATTCCTTAATTCTGGGTGATCACACAGATTCCAAAGAGCGATGGCTCTGATACCAATGGAGTGTAAAAACTCTGGTAAACTTTATAAGTATATATTATTATTGATAAAATATGAAAGATGATTACAATGGGAAATCACCGAGGCTTTAAATATAGCCTCATGGTGTCCCTTGGTGAAGAGGCATGATCTTTGATCATGTCCTTTCACTTAATAAAACCTAATATAACTATATCTAACTATTAATTAATAAAATATACATAACAGATGACAAAAAGCAAGATTGACAACAGGCATGAGAAGACTCAGGTACTTAAAGGAGAGACAATGGTCAACTTCTTGCAAAGACATTTTCAATTCTTGTGGATGGTAACAACTCTTTTCTCTAAAAGGCCATCTTATGACCGAATTACTGCATTCAGATTCGAATATCACAATCTAACACATTCATCCAAGACAAAGGTAGAAATATGGAAAAAGTGTGGAGCTTGGACTATTGATTTTCCAAAGGGATCAGCAACAAAGAAAGACAAATCAGTTGATCAAGGAAAAGAAGCCACTTCATCAACAATTCCTATAGATTAGGATATTTACTTTATGTTATTTTCTGAAGTCAATGTAATTGTAAAAAGACATTTTCAAGGCATGTAATAGACAACCTTCGAAGTCATGAAGTAGTTTTGGTAGGTAGAATTGGTTACAGCAGTTCTAAACTGCTTTTTATTGTAATTATGTAATTTCCAAGAGGGAGGAAGGTTCCGAGTTTTGTACCTCCTGGAAAAATATTTTTGTACTCAAAGATTCAAAGATTAATGAATGAGTAAGCAAGTTTCTGGCAATTTATTTATGTTGAAATGTATTCCAGTTTTCATTATGTATTTCCTTCTATGAATAAAACAAGGTTTTGAGCAGCAGGTCTCTTCTTACTTCTGTGTCTAAGAGTTGAAAACCTTAATTGGTGCTCCTTTGTTTAACTATTTCTTTCACATGTTTCTTCCGAAGTTTGGAATGGTATTTTCTGTATAAAGCAGCATATCAGTTTGGACTTCTCCTTACATTTTCTTCCAGTCATTTCGTTCAACGTTAACAGATGGTAGCATTGCAAAGCATTCATAATATTTGATATTTAAGGGTGTGATTATAAATACTTGAGGGTTAATAAAACAAAGACATAAAAAATTTGTGACATAATTATAAAATGTCTTAAGCACTGATTCCTTATCACAGCTAAGGGATTTTCTCTTAAGGTACAACATTAATTGGAACCGTTTCCAGGGACCGAAGATTCGAAGTTTTCCCTGGGTTTTGTTCATATTTCCTCTGGTTGTTCAGAGAGGAGGAAATACTAAGCTATGCTTCTTTAAAATAATTCTGGCTCCTAAGAAGCCTCACACAAGGTCAGATACCTCTCAACAAAAAGCTCCTATTTTGTCTGATCCAAAAAATCTAGTTTCAAAGAAGGGCCAGAAAACAAAAGTATTTTCTACACCTGATGCCACACTACTTGCACTAGGCAGCAGTTCACATACATTTTCGTCCAAGGATATTTCTCGGAAACTCATTTTCCCAGAAAAAGAATCCTCATCTTCACCCATTCATTTCCAAGAACCAACGTTAGAAGAACAATCTTTTGAGTCTGTATCATTTCCTCTTATAAAAACTCAACCTCATACACCTATCCCTATATCAGTTGTTCCACCTCATTCATCCCCACCTACAACTAGTATCCATTTCACCCCCGCTCAAGGCGCAATCAATCAGGGCATAAACATGGCAACCCCTGCTTTCTTGATGAATAGATATGCACCATTAAATCTACCCCAACCAATGAATGCAATGCCTCAGGAGTATCTCAAGTTGCTCCCTAGATTTACTGGTGAAGATGAAATAATTGTAGAACAACACTTGCCCTTGTTCTGCACATTTGCTGAAAATTTTAATGTAGAACATCTTGATGTGGTAATGAGACTTTTTGTACAGTCTCTAAGTGGAGAGGCAAGAAAATGGTTTAAAGGATTACCCAATGGTTCAATCAATGATTGGGATGAATTAGAAATACAATTAATCTAGAGATGGGGTGAGAAAAGAGACCATGGTTATTCTTTAACAAAATTTAATGCTATAAAGAAAAAATCAAATGAAAGTATGAGTGATTTTGTCAAAAGATTTAATAAGTTGTACAATAGTATTCCTGTGGAAATGAAACCTCCTCCTATTGAAGCAAGGGTTGTTTTTGCTGGAGCATTTGATCCGGATTTTAGTTTTACATTGAGAGAAAGAAGATCCCCCACTCTTGAACAGATTCAAACTGATGCAATAGAGATTGAGACAAATATGTCTGCTACTAGGAAAGTTCAAGATAAAGAAGGAGCCTCATCTCAAGATCAGAGGATAGATGATATGACAAATGTCATTAAAAATTTGTCAAATAAATTGGTAAAGCTAGAAATAGATAACAAGAAACCTGCACAACAAAACAGAGGGGTTTTCAATCCCCAATTCAGAAAACAACCCCTTCAAATTTACAGAGGGAAAGGAAATATCAAGATCAAGTCCAAGCACCTTTATATATAGAAGCAGCCCCATCACATTCTGTTGATAATGATCAGAAAGAAGATGAAGATCAAATTTCTGTTGTGTATATGCAAGGTGATGAAACAAAATAAGAGAGTGAGAAAGAATATGCATAAGAATGTAAAGAAGCTGATATTTCATTTGATTAGGAAGAAATGGATGATTATTGCAAACAATTTACTGATTTTATGCAGGCAGAGTTGCATAAGAAATATGATTTGAGGTCCAAAAAGAGGCTGAGAACTTAGGATGATGAAGGAGAAGAATCAGAATCAGTACCTACTCCAATGGTGAATCCACTACAGAAAAACCAAATTACGAAATCAGACAAGGGGAAACAACCCATGAATCAAAAAAAAAGAAAAAGAAAAAGAACAAGCTGAAACTCCTCAAATGAAATCTAATGACCCTAATATTTTGGAGAAAATTGTTATTGTTCCTGATCAACATGCAAATTCAAATAAAAATCAAGAAGAGCTTGAGAAACTTACAAAACAGAATCAAATCTTTAGTTTGTCTAAAGAATTAGAAAAAGTAAAAATTCAAGTGCCACTTCTTGAGTTGGTCAAAACACCTGGTTATAAGAAGGAAATTGCAGAGTTTATTAATTTATCTGTGTCTGATGAAGTAGTTGATATAGTGAATCTGCAAGAAGAGAAACCAATGGTTACTTTTGGACCTCATGTTGAAGAGGTAGATTCTTCTGTTCCACCTTTTTATATATTAGTTATGTTGCATGATTTCATTTTACATAATTGTATGCTAGATTTTGGTGCATCACATAATCTAATGCCACTATCTGTAATGAAAGAGTTAAATTTGCAAATTACCAAGCCATATAGAGACCTTTATTCCCTTGATTCAAAAACGGTGAAATGTGTCGGTCTTATCAAAGATATGGTTGTTTCCTTAGCTCAAATTCCAGCTAAGAGTATTATGATGGATGTGGTAGTAGCAGATATTCCAGCTAGATTTGGTATATTGTTGTCTAGATCTTGGGGGGGAAAACTTAGAAGGGTTTTGAAATTAGATTTCACATATGCCATCATTCTTGTTTTTAATGGGGAGGAAAGGAGGTTATACATAGAAACCAGATTTTTGAAGACTACTACCAAAAAAGATGCAGGTAATTCCCCCATTTATGGTCAATAGAAGGAGGATCTCTCATGTTTCATGCTGCATGAAGATGCAGAATTTGCTAAAGATTCACAGAAGCAGCTCCCTTCATCCATTGTACATAAGGAGCTGTATTCAAATAAGCTTTAGAAATGTTATTTCGATGGTGCATTTTCTAAGGAGGGCATCGGAGCTGGATTCATATTTGTATCACCTGAAGGTAACCTTGTGCCTTTTTCTTTCAAACTGGAATTCGAATCCACTAATAATATAGCTAAATACGAAGCATTGATTTTAAGTCTGCAAACAGCTAAACAGATGGGAATTTAGTCTATCTCTATTTTTGGTGATTCTGAATTGATCATAAGGCAAATTAAAAATTGGTGTCAGACTAAACATCCCAGATTAAGGTCCTATAGAAATGAGGTATGGGATCTAGTTGAAAATTATTTTGAGACCTTTAACTTACAGTTTATTCCAAGAGAGGAGAATAGAATGGCATATTCGTTAGCAGTTGCAACCAGTACATTAAAACCACCAATCAATCCAAGGTTGAGGTATGAGATTGAGTTGAGACACATGCCTTCAGTTCCTGATAATGTAAAGCATTCACAGGTCTTTGAGGATGATGAACAAATTAATCAATTCTTGACGATGATTGGAAATTTTGAAGACAGTCAAATTGATTTAGAAGTGAATGAAAGTGATCAAGGTGAAGTGTCTAAAAATCTGAAGCAGGCAATTGGAGGCCAGAAGATAATTCAGTTGAAAGATAATATTTTGCCCAGAGATTTGGTATCTCTTGAAAGACTGTTTGATGCTAACAATGTGGCAGTAAACCACAAAAAGGTATCCCAAGATGGAGAAATGGAGGACTGCAATTTAGGAACTCAACATGAGCCTAAAATAGTCAAACTGTTCAAAGGAGTTCCAAAGGAATACAAAGAGAAGTATGTAGATATTTTCAAGCAGTTTATGGATGTATTTGCATGGTCATATGAAGATCTAAAAACTTATGATAAAAGTATTATTCAGCATAAAATCCCATTGAAATATGGGATTAAGCCTCATAGATAGAAGCTCAGACAAATTAACCCATTATTGTTGGCTCCAATTGAAAAAGAGGTAAAGAAACTTTTACAAGCAAAGTTTATAGTTCCTCTAAGATATTCAGATTGGGTTTCCAATCTTGTACCGGTCAGGAAGAAAAATGGAGAGATAAGACTATGTGTAGATTTCAGAAACTTGAACAGAGCTTCACTGAAGGATAATTATCCTTTGCCAAAGATGGACTTTGTCTTGCAGAAAGTAACTGGAGCATACAGGTTATCCATGGTTGATGGTTTTTCCGGGTATAATCAGGTTGCTGTGGAGAAGGAAGATCAAAATAAAATTGCTTTCATTACACCCTGGGGAACATTCATGTATGCTAGGATGCCATTCGGCCTAATGAATGCAGGAGCTACTTTCCAAACGGCAATGGATATTTCGTTTGTAGGGGACAAATTTGTAGTTATTTATCTTGATGAAGTTCTGATGATGAACACCTACAAAATTTGCAAAAAGCCTTTTTAAAATGCAGGAAATACAGATTATCATTGAAACCTTAAAAATCATTTTTTTCTCTAGAGGAAGGAAAATTGCTGGGCCATATAGTTTCAAAGAAAGGAGTGAAGATTGATCCAGCAAGAGTTGAAGCCATACAAACAATCCCACTGCCTCGAAGTAAGAAGGATATTCAAAGATTTCTTGGAAAAATCAATTTTCTGAGAAGATTTGTTCCAAATTATGCTGAGATTGTCAGGAAAATAATAGATATGTTGAAAAAGGATGCTGAAGTAAAGTGGGACAAAGATGCAAGGGAATCTTTTGAAAGAATTAAAGAAGATCTCCAAGAAGCTCCTGTTTTAATCAGTCCAGATTACTTGAAGCCATTTCAAATTTTCTCATTTGCATCTTCTTCTACAATTGTTGTTGTGCTACTACAAAAAAATGAAGAAGGAAGTGAGTAGCCTGTAGCGTTTTTTAGCAAAGTGCTTCGAGATGCAGAAATGAAGTATAATATCTTGGAGAAACAAGTATATGCTCGGGTTAAATCATTGAAGGCTTTCAGAACTTATATACTTCATTCTCAAATTGTAGCATATGTGCCTAATTCTGCCGTAAAGGATGTATTAGTACAGAGTGATGTTGAAGGGAAAAGAGGAAAATGGATTGCTAAAATCCAAGAATATGATTTGGATATCAAACCAACAAAGCTAGTCAAAGGACTAGGACTGGATAAATTGTTAATATAATCTAATTTCCAAGCTTTGGGAATCAGTTTACTTGCACCTGTAGAAGAAGTCACTGAAGAATCAAATCACATTCAGACAAAAGCAACAATTAAATATAAATTCCTCTGTTCAAACTGGTACAAAGATATTATTCATTATTTGTGTTTCCTTTCTTGTCCACCTTCAATTAACAGAGCTAGGTACAGAGCCTTGAAACTTAAAGCTCAGACTTATGTTATAATTGAAGCTAACTTGTATTGGAAAGATCCTGATGGTGTGTTTCTGTTATGTCTAACAGAAGAGGAAACCATGAAGTGATTAAAGAGTATCATGAGTGCTTATGTGGAGGTCATTACAGTTGGAAAGTAACTGCTCATAAGATTCTTAAATCAGGTTTTTATTGGCCCTCTTTATTTGTGGACATATACAGGATTGTTAGAAGTTGTCAAAAATGCTAGTTGTTTGCAGAAAAGAAAAGGTTAGCTCCTTTACCTCTTCTCCATGTCTTTGTTAAAGAACCTTTCAGACAATGGGGATTGGATTTCATTGGGGAAATCAATCCACCATCAAGTGGGCAATTTAAATGGATTTCGACCGCAACAGATTATTTTACAAAATTGGTAGAGGCAGACCCTTACAGAAGAGCAAATGATTTGGTTGTAATGAAATTTTTGAAAGAAATATTTTTAGCAAATTTGGATGTCCAATGAAGATTGTGACAGATAACGCTCAAGTTTTCAACTCAGACAGGTTTATAAACCTCTGTCAAACTTATAATGTGATATTGTCCCATTCCACAACATATCACCCTCAAGGAAATGGATTAGCAGAATCCTCTAATAAAACGTTGGTGAAAATCTTGAAGAAGACAATAAATGAGAATCAGAAGAATTGGGATTCAAAGCTGGTCTTTGCTTTATGGGCAGTGAGGATGAATACTAGGAGATCCACTGGTAAGTCACCTTATGAATTAGTATATGGTACCCAGGCATTGTTTCCCACTCAGTTAGTAAGGCCAGTAATATATTTCCTTCAAGATGCTCAAGAGGAACCTAATGCCTTGATTAGAAGAATGAATAAAGTGATGGAATTGAGTGAAAGCAGAAATAAGGTTAGGGACAATCTGGTCACTTATCAGGAGAAAATGAAGTCCATTTTCGACAGGAAAGAAAGAGATATCATGTTTGAAAATGGAGATTTGGTACTGAGATGGGATACAAGAAAAGAGGATAAAGGGAAGCATGGCAAATTTAATCCTTTATGGTATGATCCATATAAAATCATTGAAGCCAGATCAAATAACACTTTCATGTTGGAAAGTCTTGACAGAGAAGCAGTAGAACTGCCTGTTAATGGGCAGTATTTGAAACACTATTTCCAGCACTAGAAGTAGCTATTTCATCAATTGTACATATCCGGTTTTCTATCATTGCATATTTCTCATCAAGCAATTTTTGACTCCATGCACGAAGTGAAGGCACTGATCTGTAGGTTCTTAGTGTTTCGTGGCAAAAAAAACTATTCCCAGGTGGAGCCAGATGTTGTGGATCATCTGCATATCCTTTTAATTTTATATTAAAAATACAAAAAAATCTGAAATTGAAATAAAAACAAATATGTTAAACATGTTAAAGGATTATAGTCTTATAATTTGGCATAAAAATGAAATGCTTTTTTTGATGTATTAAAGTTTAATTGTTTTAAACTTTATACAAGCGGGTTTTATATCTGAAGATTAAAGGCTGATTAATTTCACTGGCGGAGAGTGTTGATATTAAAAATATAAACCGAATGACCTAACCTGCGGGCATTAATAGCGTGAGGGTTAACGGAAAGGGTGCCTCGGCAATTGACTAGGTTGACTGCGAAGGAGATGAAGATCAACGGTGGATATCGACTGCAGGGGCACCAGCCGGATTTTTCAGCCGTACCCTGAGACCCCCCGCAGTGACGTCATATGCTAAATGGAGAACAGTTGTTTTTCGTGTCAAATCAGTCCAACGGTTAAGTGACACGTTGCGTAGGCATTTAACACAAAAGCCGCGCCACCTATTTAGGTGTGTTTTTCATTTCATTTTCAAAATAATTTGCAGTTTGTTGCATTTTGACCTGTTGCGTTCTCCCGTCACCTTTCTGTTTTAGTCACCTTGCAAGAGTATTCCTTCAACACCTTTTCTAATCATGGCTAAAAGGTCTTCTTTGTCTGGTTCATCGAGCCACATTCCTCTCATGGATAATGAGAGAGACATTCAAGATATTGTGTCTTCAGTAATTCATCTTCCATTCTATCAACAAGTTGTATTGAATAATGATAATTCCCCTATCTATTCCGCCATGAAAAAATCCAGGGTCCTTTCTGCATGCATCCCGAAGACACATTTATTCCCAGAGTTTATCTATTGGTTGGTTTCCGTATTATATCCTGGAAAATGTTTCATGATGAATTCCCAAGGGGAAAATGTTCTGCATGTGTCTACCCCGCCAAGCCTTGTGTTTTCTTGAAGCCGAATCATCAGTTCAATTTTCAGAAGATTCACTGGTTACTTATTATGAAAGCCTTGCAAGAGAAGAATTCAATCAGTTTATGTTCCATTTGAAACCCAATATGAAGTAGTTTCAGCCAGAATGTGGAGAATTTTCTATGGGAGTTTTCAACGAAGACATTCGACTTGTATTAAGCCGTATTTCTAAAATCTTGGGCAAAGAAGACGATGTTACATTGGACAGGTTAGTCCTAGGAATGATCACCATGATGATGAAGCGAGGAATGGTCCTGGATATTCCATCCTTTTGGCAAGAAGCAGTCAACTCGCAGTTGATGAGTCTTTCACTGACAGGTTCTTTTAAATTTCCCTCACTGATTGTCTACTTATTTTTATACCAAAATGTTGAAGAATTCATGCAGTTAGGTCTAAATATAATGGATGCAAACAAGCAAAGACAGTCAGTTGTATTCTGGACAGATATAATCAGAAGGGAGAAAAATGAAGAGGGGTTATTTGATTTTGCTAGTCAGTATATTCCCATTGCATATAAAATATTAAATGGAGTTCATCCCCCTTGTTTTTTACCCAAATCCTAGGAGTTTCTACATTTAGGAACTAGTTGTGAATTTGGGGATTGGTTTGTATTTGAAGAATATTCAGAAATAAGGTTGTATGGAGAAAATGTTGAACATTACAGGCTCCCAACGTTTGTACCAATGAGGCTTTTCGCCTTCAAATTTATCAGACAGAGCCTGAATGTTGATCATGTGCACTTTGTCCCTATGAAGAAGGGTCATATGTATAAATTTCCTATGAGTGTGGGACCTTTCATAGTTAATATGAGGCAGGCATTTGAGGAAGTAACAAAATTGTTGGAGGAAACACATATGCTACTGGGAGAAAAATGGGCTTATGATCCCCATGGTATAATTTCACAGAGAAGAATTGAGAACGGATACTCAGATTTCGTTCACGAAAGTAGACCTAAGCAGCAAAAGGTGGGAAACAAAGGTGAAATAAGTTCAGTAAATACAAGCATTCAAACTCCTGTTATAACTGAGAAAACAAACAAAAGAGGTAAAGAAGATGTTATTGAATTATATGATGAGGCACCGAGAGGTAAGAAGAGGAAAAAAATTGTTGAGGATCATTCCTCTAATTAACCTAGTTTTTCCTTGCATTTGGGTGAAGATCAGAATGCTCCCTCTTCCCTTGGAGGTCATGAATCCTCTCATGAACAAGTACCCTTAATCAAACAGGTGTTTTCGCAAATTGAGGAGAGAAATCAAAGAATGAAGGCCAGCATGGAGGCCCAAGTAGAACATCAGGTTACTACTGATCAGACAAGGCTGTTGACTGTAATGGATCTTGAAAAATATCATTTTAGGATTGCTCTGTCACATCCCACAGGAATGTCAATTGGGTCCTCAAATAGTTTTAATACTGTAAATGTGACTATGGATGTTAAAAATATTCCACCAATGGACAAAATGAATTTCCATATGCAGACCGGGAAATTGATTGTTAATGATCTCACAAAGACAAATGCAATGGAAGTTAAAGTTGAAAATATGTTAGGGAAAGTTATCAAACATTTGAAGCTGGAAAAGGCCAATTCAAGAGCCTTAACAGTCCAAAATGAAGAGTTGAAGAAGATTATTGTTAAGATTGGTGTAGACCCTAGTGACAAGACTATTGTGCAGAAATTATTGCAAAGTGCTGAAGTAGAGATATATACATTAAGGAAGAAATTGAGGTTACCTACTGGTGAACACTCAATGGCTACAGAGGTTGCAGAGGTAGAGAAGGAAAAAGAGAAGTTGTTGCAATAACTTATGCAAAAGGATGAAGAACTTTCCAAAGTGAAGAAAACTGCAATTCCTTTACAAAATCACACTGACAATCATAACTGTACTTTTGTTTTTCCTACAAGTTATGCATATCCTCAACCACAAATCATTCAATTAAATACTGAGTTGCAGATGGCTGAAAGAGATAGAAAAAAGGCCCAAGCAGATTCGGAGACTGCTACAAAATTGATGAAGGTCTTAGAAAACGAAGCAGATAAGTACAAAATGGATTTTAGAAATGCTGAAGCTGAGATCAAGAATCTCAAAGAAAGAATTAAAGGTAATGTGTCATTAATACAAGCTAAGGATATCATTTGGACTGATATCATCTCATAAATGAAGTCCAATTGGTTCTTCCTGATGATTATTGCAAAAGAAAAAAGCCTTATTGTGGAGTGTGAAGAACCGATTATGTCTGATAAGCAGAAAGGGATTAACAGAGCAATTTGGGCTAGAAGATTTATTGATTATATCAATTCCAAATCAGATAAGGAATTAGAGGAGAATGATATGCAGGATAGAATGTTGTATGCAGTGGAAATTAATAAAATTATTATCAAAGAATGATATCGTGAAAATGCGTAAAATAAATTATACATATACACAGAAATCAAAGAAGCAAGAGGAATACAAATCTTTTGATAAAATGTAATATCCCTTTTAAGGGATATTTCTCAAACACAAGAAAACTCCAACCAGAGATGGACTGGGAGGGCGTTTACCAGATATATCACCTCTGAGAAGAGGGTGAAATCTGGAGGTTACATGGCCCTTTCCAGACTCTGTCTAAGAGTATGGGAAAAACACACCAAGTGGTATACTATCAAGAATGCTCAAAGAGAAATACGTAGTGCAAGTATACAACAGCATATGTAGAACATATACCGTATACTCGTAAAATATAGAGAGAATACTGAGCCATTTTATTATACTGAGAAATAGCAATGAGTACAAGAGGTGATCAGAGTGATGGCACCTCAACTTGCACCAGGCAAGTGAAGAAATACTCTCAGAATGACAAAGGAATGGCTGCTCTCTGATCTGCGTCCAAGCTGTTGGAGCACTGCCGTGTAGCTGCTACTGCTGGAACAAAATGAGTATTTGGGGCTGCTCCCCTACTCGGAATAAGTTGAAACTCTGGAATCAGCCTCTACTCACCAAACCCAGAAAAGCCCAGAGAGCGTTTCTGAAATGGCCAACCCCCGAAAATCACTCTCTTGAGGATCTACGCTATCCTCCAAGGCTCTGCGCTGACACTGAAGGGAATCCACCAAAATACTGCCTCAAAATCTGCCAAAATCCTCCAATAGGCAAGGGCTGGCCCCTTGCTCAATCTCAAAGCTCGAAACCTCCAAAAGAAACCCAATCCGGAGCTCCCAAGAAATGGACTGCGTCCTCCCTCTCAAGACTGCACAGTTTATGGATGCACTGCTCCTCCGCAAAAGCCAAACACCAATCCTCCTGCAAAATGCTGATGGGACAACCTCACCCGAGCAAGAACTCGAAGTCTTCCGGGGCTGAGGGTGAGATCTCCGAACGGAGACACTCGGTGCACTAAACAGTGTTGCAGACTAGCTAAACAACCAGCGTGCTCAAGAAGTCGAAGTGACCAGCTCAATATCATAAACATCGAATGACCAAAATGAGGAGGCTCTCCTCCTTTTATAACGTTGGCCTCTCTCTCAAACCCTAGGCCCATCATCTCCAACATAGCCTCTATTGGCCCCACGCTGCCAACCCAGCCTGCGCAGTCCCTCCACGTGCTCTAGTGTGTCCCCTCTCTACGTGGTCTCTTTGCCCCCCTTGGCCGACTTAAGTTACAACGTTGTGTCTACTAGGGAGTAAAATTTATGTTTAGAGTGAGTTATGTCCCCCTCTACTCACTTTTATTTATAATTTAACTATAGTAGGCAAAATTGATCAAAATTAATATTTCCAATTAGCCATCACTAATTGGGAATATTACAGTCTCCCCCGGCAAAATGTTGCTTGACCCAAAGCAACTGTAGTGATGGATGCTGCAAGTTTTTCTCACTCTCCCAAGTGGCATCCTCATTCGGCAAATTCTTCCATCTCACTAAGAATTCCCTGATTGTCCCGTTCCACAGCTCCCTCTCCTTGGTATCAATAATGGCCTCTGGCTGCAACACCAAATTCCCCTCATCATCCATAGGCGGTAGCTCATCTGTCACTGTCACTTGCTGCCCCAATGCCTTCTTCAGGCATGATACATGAAAAATGTTATGAATCTTGCTGCCTGGGGGCAGCTCCAACTCATAAGCAACCTGTCCAACCCTACGTATCACCCTCTATGGTCCATAAAAACGTGGCTTGAGCTTTTCAGCTCCCTTTTGCTTCAGTGACAACTGTCGGTATGGCTGCAAACATAGGTATACCAAGTCCCCTACCTCAAACTGTCTCTCCACCCAACCCCTGTCAGCATACAGCTTCTGCTGATTCTGCGTTGTAGCCATGTTATCCTTGAGAGCTCGGAGAATGTCCTGGCTCTGTTGGATCCAATATTTGGCTCTCAGAGCCTTGCTAGCACCAAACATCACATCAGCAAAAGATAAAGAATGATATCCATATAAGGCATAGAACGGAGACATACCGATGGATATGTGATATGTGTTGTTGTAGCAGTACTCCCCCAGATGCAGCCACTTCAGCCACGCTCTCTGCTGCCCACTAACATAGTTACACAAGTAGCCCTCCAACCACTTGTTAACTATCTCTGTCTGCCCGTCTGTCTGTGGGTGGTAGCTGGTGCTCGGTGTCAACTTTGTCCCCACCAGCCGGAAAATCTCTTGCCAGAATTCGCCCATAAAGCGGTTGTCCCTGTCACTGATAATGGTCTTGGGAAGACCATGTAACCTAAAGATGTCTCTGAAGAATAGCTCTGCCACCTGTGTTGTTGTATATTGTGTGGATATGGCGAAAAAGTGTGCGTACTTCGTCAGCCGATCAACGACGACGAATATACAGTCCTTGCCCTGCACCACGAGCAACCCTGTGATGAAGAGGCTACATCCGGAATGGGAAGAGGTTGCAACAAACCTGCTAGATGGCTCATCTCTCCCTTGTTTCTCTGGAAAACCTCGCACTCCCTGATATGCTGGAACACATCCTCCTTGAGGCCCTTCCATGAGAACCTCTCTCTGATGGCCCTGTAGGTTTTGGTAAACCCCTGATGGCCGGACAATGGTGAATCATGTGATGCCTAGAGTATCTTCTTGAGCTGGGAGCCCTCAGTCAAGAAGATCATATCTCTGTAGTAGATGATCTCATCTATCACCCTGTATCTATCATCTGTCACCTGGCCATATAGAACCTCACAAGCAAACCTGTCCTTGGAGTACTCCACCAAAAGTCTAGCCCTCCAATTTGTATCCAAACTCATCAGAGACAACGTGGCTGGTCTACGTGAAAGTGCATCGGCTACCACGTTGTTCTTCCCCTTGACATACTCAATGTCAAAGTCATAAGCCTGGATCTTGCTGATCCACTTCTGCTACCTCTCTTGTAGCTGCTTCTGCTCCAAAAAGAACCTGAGGCTGTTGTGATCAGTCCTCACCCTGAACCTGTTACCCACCAGGTAATGCTGTAATTTGGCCAATGCGTGCATAATGGCCAGCATCTCCTTGTTGTATATAGGATACAACCGCTCATGAGGAAGGAGCTTCCGGCTCTCATAGGCTATAGGGTGGCCTCCCTGCATCAACACTGTGCCAATCCACTCTCCTGACACATCACACTCCAAAACAAAAGGTTGCGTAAAATCTGGCAACGCAAGCACTGGGCAGCTACTCATAACCTCCTTGAGCCTGTCAAAGGCTCATTGCGCTGTATCTGTCCAACTAAATGCCCCTGTCTTCGTCAGGTCTGTCAGGGGTGCAGAGCTGAGAGAAACTCTTGACAAACTTCCTGTAATAAGTACAGATACCAATAAATCCTCAAAGCTCTGTCACGTTTCTCGGCTCTGGCCAATCTCTGATGGCCCTGATCTTCTTCTCGTGGACTCTCACTCCGTCCACCCCTATGATGTGTCCCAAGTATAGCATCTCCGTCAACCCAAACTCACACTTAGAGAGCTTAGCATAGAACTGCTGCTCCTCCAAAATACGCAGTACTGTCTCTAGATGCTGAAGATGCTCCTCCCAAGTCCTGTTGTATATAAGGATATCATCAAAGAAGACCAACACAAACTTCCTCAAGTGACTGCGAAAGATGTGGTTCATGCACGACTGGAAAGTAGCTGGTGCGTTGGTTAACCCAAAGGGCATCACCAAGAACTCGAAGTGGCCATAATGACACCTGAAAGCGGTCTTGGGAATGTCCTGCTCCCTCACACGAATCTGATGGTACTCAGATCTCAAATCAATCTTTGAGAAGAATTGTGCTCCCCTCAACTCATCCATCAGCTCATCAATCCTCGGTATAGGGTACCTGTTCTTCAGGGTCTTTTTGTTCAAGGCCCTGTAATCAATGCACATCCTCAATGTGCTGTCCTTCTTCTTCACCAATACCACAGAAGAAGCAAACGGACTGGTGCTCGGTCGAATGTGTCCCAGAGCTAGCAACTCCTAGATGGCCCGCTCAATCTCATCCCAATAGGCCTTAGGATGCCTATAGGGGGTGGTAATAACGGCCTAAATGCCCTGCTCTAGATCTATAGTGTGCTCAAACCCCCGATCTAGTGGCTGACCTGGCGAAATCTCCCTAAACACCATGGCATACCTGTCAAGGACGGACTGTATCTCCGGATGCACTGTCTGCCCTGTAGTCCCTGCCTCTAATGCACGCAGCTCTACTGCCCACTCTATGTCTCCCTTTCAGATGTCTGCCTCCATCCGGTGAGTTGAAACAGTCTGAGGTGAATATGTGTGCTGACCCTGTATCTTCTCATGCTTCCCATTCTTCTCATCATCCCACTCCATCTCCAAGGCATTCCAATCTGTGGTGACCTTCCCTAGAGTGATAAGCCACTGTACACCCAATATCATGTTGGTGTCCGGGATGTTGACCATGAAAAAGTGGTCAGTCAATGTGTAGATGCCCATCGTCACTGAAAACTCTAGAACATATCGGGCACACTGCATAGGCCGATCTCCTGGGACCAAGACTGAAAACCCATCGAAGCTCTATGTCTGTATGCCTCTCCGCTCTACCATCTGTGCATCGATGAAGTTGTGGGTTGCCCCACTATCCACGAGTACCGATACTCTCTACCCACGTACTGTCCCACGTACGCACAGAGTCAAGTACTTGGGAACTCCTTGCAATGCTGCAAGGGTCCCTCCGGTAGGTGCAAAGGTCGCACCTCCTACTCTTGGGAGTGGAGGTGGCAAAGGATCCTGCGCTGCATGACTGCCTCCTGCCTCCGCGTCATCATCCTCATCCTCTTCCCCGCTAGTCTCGGAGAAGACCTCAATAAAATGTGCTTTGCTAGCAGCACATCTGTGTCCTGGCACCCACGGCTCCTGACAGGTAAAGCACAACCTATTCTTCTTCAACTCCCTCCTAGCATCATCATCTAGTTCTACCCTACCCTGATTCCCCTTCGGAGGTGGAATCTTGACATCCTTCCCATTTGGTTGGAAAGTCTGTCTCTAGGGGTAAGGTGTCCTGGTCTTGGGTAAGGCATCCTGCAAATCCCGGGTCCTTCCAATGGCATCCTGGAGTGTGGCTGGTCTAGTGGATCTGACTAGACCCCGAAGTGGCTCTGCTAACCCCTCAACAAACATGTAGATCATCCGGGCTGCGGATAGATCTGGCAGCATCACTGAAATCCTCAGGAAATCTGCAATATACGTCTTCAGGCTCCCGGTCTGTTTGAGCATCATCAGCTCAACAAAGTGCTCCTCCAGATCCCTTTAGTCAAACCTCTCTATCAACCTCCGAGTGAACTCGGCATAGGTAGTCACTGTGGAATGCCCGAGTGTAACCATCCCATGGAACCACCAGTCCTGAGCCTCGCCATCTAAATGCAGTGTGGCCACCTTGATGGCCTCCGTCTCTGCCATCTAGTTGAGCTAGAAATATATGTCCAGCTTCTCCACCCATGCTGAACTATTTGATGAACCATCAAAAGTAGGCAAATGGAATCGGCTCGTTGTATGTTGGGTGTCTCCATCATGATAATGCCAGTGCCCTCTATGATGGCCGCGGGGTCTGCTGTCCCGCTGGAGCTAAACAAAGTCTCTGAATGAAAGGGCATCCCTGAACTCCTGCCCATATGCCTGGTACTCAGCAAAATAATCACCCATATGGCTAGGCTCTGGCTCCTGTTGTGCTCCTACCCCAGTGTCTACACCCAGAAAAGTGGGCATAGTGGAACGAGTGGGGGCATGTGATGCTTGGTGCGGAGTGGCATCCCGCTCCTGCAAATGGTGGGATGTGCCCAACCCCTCACCAACCTGGAAACCCCTTGGGGTTTCACGTTGTCTAGCCTCCACAACAGTGAATCTCTGACCCATCACCTCGATCTTCCTCGCCAGATCCTACACTGATTTGAGGAGTGCTTCCCCAAACTGTTTTGCATCGCTATCATCTGCCATTGGCTCTCCCTACTCTGCGTCTACCACAGGCCCCTCCTATTCTGCATCTATCACAGGCTCCTCCTATTCTGTGTCCACCACCCGAATGTAGTCACCCTCTCCGTAGGTGTTCTCCAACCTACATTCAATATCTATGTACTTCCTACCTCTGTAGCAGATGTAGGGTTTCTCCCCCAGTGTCATAGACAACTAGCTCCACAGGCTGAGCCAGATCTATGATCTGATACCACTGTAATATCCATTTTCAGGGATATCTCTCAAACACAGGCAAACCCCAACCAGAGATGGATTGGGAGGGCGTTTACCAGATATATCACCTCTGAGAAGAGGGTGAAATTTGGAGGCTACCTGGCCCTTTCCAGACTCTGTCTAAGAGTATGGGAAAAACACACCAAGTGGTATACTATCGGGAATTCTCAAAGAGAGAAATAACAGTAGTGCAAGCATACAATAGCATATGTAGAACATATAACAGATACTCAGAAATATAGAGAGAAAGCTAAGCCATTTTATTATACTGAGAATAGAAATGGGTACAATAGGTGATCAAAGTGATGACACCTAGACTTGCACCGGGCAAGTGAAGAAAAGATCTCAGAATGACAAAGAAATGGCTGCTCTTTGATCTGCGTCCAAGCTGCCAGAGAACTGTTGTGCTGCTGCTACTGCTGGAACCAAAATGAGTATTTGGGGCTGCTCCCCTACTCGGAAAAAGCTGAAGCTCTGGAATCCACCTCTACTCATCAAACCCAGAAAAGCCCAGAGAGCGTTTCTGAAATAGCCAACCCCCAAAAATCACCCCCTTGAGGATCTAAGCTATCCTCCAAGGCTCTGCGCTGACACTGAAGGGAATCCACCAAAATACTGCCTCAGACTCTTCCAAAATACTCCAATAGGCAAGGGCTAGCCCCTTGCTCAACCTCAAAGCTCGAAACCTCCAAAAGAAACCCAATCCGAAGCTCCCAAGAAATGGACTACGTCCTCCCTCTCAAGACTGTGCAGTCACTAGATGCCAAGCTCCACCACCAAGCCTCAACTCGATCCTCCTGCAAAAATACTGATGGAACTACCTCACCCGAGCAAGCACTCGAAGTCCCTTGGGGCTGAGGGTGAGATCTCCGAACGGAGACACTCGATGCACTAAACAGTGCTGCAGACTAGCTAAACAACCAGCGTGCTCAAGAAGTCGAAGTGACCAGCTCAATATCATAAACATCGAATGACCAAAATGAGGAGGCTCTCCTCCTTTTATAACGTTGGCCTCTCTCTCAAACCCTAGGCCCATCATCTCCAATGTAGCCTCTCTTGGCCCCACGTTGCCAACTCAGCCTGCGCAATCCCTCCACGTGCTCTGGTGGGTCCCCTCTCTACGTGGTCTCTTTGCCCCCCTTGGCCCACTTTAGTTACAACATTGTGTCTACTAGGGAGTGAACTTTATGTTTAGAGTGAGTTATGTCCCCCTCTACTCACTTTTATTTATAATTTAACTATAGTAGGCAAAATTGATCAAAATTAATATTTCCAATTAGCCATCGCTAATTGGGAATATTACATAAAATGACAAGGGTAGGCCTGCCATCATGTTGGGGAGCTGAGGGGAATCTTCTGCCATGGAGCTCTTATGAGAATTTACTGGTGATGACAAAAAGCAAGATTGACAATAGGCATGAGAAGACTCATGTACTTAAAGGAGTGACAATGGTCAACTTCTTGCAAAGACATTTTCAACTCTTGTGGATGGTAAAAACTCTTTTCTCTGAAAGGCCATCTTATGACCGAATTCCTGCATTCAGATTCGAATATCACAATCTGACACATTCATCCAAGACGAAGGTAGAAATATGGAAAAAGTGTAGAGCTTGGACTATTGACTTGCCAAAGGGATCAACAATAAAGAAAGACAAATTAGTTGATCAAGGAAAAGAAGCCACTTCATCAACAATTCCTATAGATTAGGATATTTACTTTATGTTATTTTCTGAAGTCAATGTAATTGTAAAAAGACATTTTCAACGCATGTAATAGACATCCTTCGAAGTCATGAAGTAGTTTTGGTAGTTAGAATTGGTTACAGCAGTTCCAAACTGCTTTTTATTGTATTTAATGTAATTTCCAAGAGGGAGGAAGGTTTTGAGTTTTGGACCTCCTGGACAAATATTTTTGTACTCAAAGATTCAAAGATTAATGAATGATTAAGCAAGTTTCTGGCAATTTGTTTATGTTGAAATGTATTCCAGTTTTCATTATGTATTTCCTTCTATGAATAAAACAAGGTTATGAGCAGCAGGTCTCTTCTTACTTCTGTGTCTAAGAGTTAAAAACCTTAATTGGCACTCCTTTGTTTTAACTATTTCTTTCACATGTTTCTTCCGAAGTTTGGAATGGTATTTTCTGTATAAAGAAGCATATCAGTTTGGAATTCTCCTTACATTTTCTTCCAGTCATTTCATTCAACATTAACAGATAGTAGCGTTGCAAAGCATTCATAATATTTGATATTTAAGGGTGTGATTATAAATACTTGAAGGTTAATAAAACAAAGACATAAAAAATTTGTGACATAATTATAAAATGTCTTAAGCACGGATTCCTTATCACAACTAAGGGATTGTCTCTTAAGGTACAACATAATCCATGATATATATGCTTGTTTTATAATTTCTACATGGTATCAGAGCTTAGGAAATCACAATAGTGAAGGAGGAGTTGAGTTTGTGACTGGATAGAATTCGAATTTGCAGAAATGCTTTCATGGTGCTACAAATGATTCAGTATCGAAATGGCTTTCAATGGCTTGAGGTCAGAGTATGCACTCGAGGGCATCTCTAACTATATTTCTTGGAAGGACAGGATGGAGGGAGTCCTCCAAGATAATGGATTGAAGGAATTCATTGACAATGATGTTCCTAAACCCGCTGTGACAAATGCTGCAAATCCTGATGCATGGTAAAAGAAAGTGGAAAGGAGAGGAGGATCCTACTATAGGGAGTATGAGACCACATTGTATCAAGCCTCCATGGAAAATCCACACCATATGCAATGTGGAAGTATTTTAGGAATATATTTCAAAGTAGTAGTGACCATAGGAAATTGGCACTCAAATATAAACTCAGGAATATCAAGACGGAGAAAAGCGACGCCATGCCAAAATATTTAACAAAGTTTGTCCAATGTCGGGATGAACTGGGGAGCATTGTAATAACTACCGCTGATGATGATTTGGTGAGTTTAGCTCTCCTAGGACTTCCCAAGAGTTGGCACAATTATCAAGACTCTATCAATGGAAGGGAAAAGTTTCCAGATTGGAAACGATTGTGGTCGGATTTGGTGTAGGAGGAGTTCAGACGGAACACTAGAGATGGATCTTCATCTAAGAATGAAGATGAAGAAGATTGTGCTTTGGCTGCCAAGGAAAATAAAAGGAAGGGGAAGAAATTCCATTTCAAATCTGAGTCCAAAGATGGAAAGAAGCAGGATATGTTGAGGGTGAAGTGTTTTCACTGTCACGAGCATGGGCATTATGCTATTAATAGTCCACAAAAGAAGAAGAACAAGAAGGCTAGAGGATCTATAGCTGGTGAGGCTTTAGCCTCACAATTTGATCTTGACTTCTCATTGATTGCATGCATGGTGTCGAGTGCAATGGGATCTGTGTGATATTTGGATAGTGTTGCTTCCTTTCACATGACGGGAGACAAGGAAATTTCTAGTAGCTTGGAGGAGAAGGATCTCCAAATTCATATCGAAATGGGTGATGATGGACGGTACAATGCTACTGGGATTGGTATCATTACCTTTCATATACAATCAGGTAAACCCTTTCAATTAAAATATGTAATTCATGTACCAGGTTCGAAGAAAAATTTAGTCTCAGTTGCAATGTTGGAGGATAGAGGCTATGTGGTTGTTTTCAGTGAAGGAAAATCTTTCCTGCAACATGAAACAATAGGAAAAGCCAAGAAGATTGGGATTCGAGTTAAGTATATCTACAAGCTGGATGTAGATGGTTGTGCAACATTGATGGGCAAGGTAGACAAAGTGGTGAGTCGGGATGAGGGCGAGTTATGGCACAGGAGATTGGGCCATCTCCACCACGGAGCCTTGAAAGTAATGTAGTAGATTTCTACGGGTCTTCGTAAGGGTACACTTGCGCAGTCAGACACATGGAAGGGATGTACTATGGGAAAATATGTAAAGGCCACCTTTCATGAGAAGGAGAACCGAGCCTCAGGGATCTTTGAGAGAGTTCACACAGATGTGCGTGGACCATTCTCTATTTCTTCGACAACAAAACATAAGTACTATGTGATATTTGTTGATGAATTTTCTTGTAAGTGTTGGATCTACTTCATGTAGAAGAAATATCAGACATTCTCAAATTTTCTTGAGTTTAAGGCACTAGTGGAGAAAGACACAGGGAAGCAAGTGAAGGCTCTTAGGAGCAATAATGGTGGTGAGTACATCTCTAACAAATTCAAGAAATTCTACAACAAAGAACGAATTCGAAGAGAACTGATAGTGCCTCATAACTCACAACAGAGTGGGGTTGCTTGAAGAAAGAACATAACGATTCTGGGTGTAGCAAGAGCGATGTTACATGATCAAGGCCTACCGATGCATCTGTGGGCGGAAGCATGCAACACTGTGGTATTTGTGCAAAACCATTGTCCTCATAGGATACTTGGCATGAGTACACCAGAAGAGGCTTTCACTAGTAATAAACCTGATGTTTCACATTTTAAGATTTTTGGCTCATCTGTTTATGTGCATGTGACCAAAGACGCCAGGAAGAAGCTGGAACCAACATATGAGATTGGGATTTTTGTGGGGTACACTGAAACACCACACAACTATGAGGTGTATTTGCCAAACAACAGAATGAATGTTGTGCGACGGGATATAAAATTTGATGAGGAGAAAACCATGCGATTGTCCCTTGACAGGGAGCTGGATTTGCATGTAGAGGAGGAACTCTTGGTTCCCAAGGATGTACCTCAAGATGTGGAGCAACCACATGCAGAATATCATGGAGTGGCGGAAAACACTCATGCAGAGCCATCGATCAGAAATGGCATAAGGTGCACCACGGAAGTTGATAGATTGAGACTTGTTGCTGCAGAGAATGTAGGAGCCCATACTTCACAACGCAGACAGAGACAGTCTCCAGACAGGTTTACTAGATACATGGCTCTTATGAGAAAATTTATTGTGACTGAACCATCTTCCTTTCAAGAGGCAATGCAACAACCAATTTGGGTTGATGAAATGGTGGAGGAGTATGATGCCATTGTCAAGAACAATGCATGGGATATTGTCCCAAGACCGGTCGGTAAATTAGTGATTGGATCTAGATGGATCTACAAGGTAAAGCAAGCTAATGATGGGAGTGTGGATAAATACAAGGCTAGATTTGTGGCCCGGGGATTCTCACAAATGGAGGGGATCTATTATGAAGAGACTTTTGCACCAGTTGCAAGTACTCTTCCATTAGATCCATCCTTGCACTCTCAGTGCAGATGGGCTTGTGCATTCATCATATGGATGTGAAAAATGCATTTCTCAATGGAGTTATTGAGGAAGAAGTGTACATAGAGCAGCGAGAAGGTTTCGAGATCTTCGACAGTGAGTCGCATGTGTGTCGACTCAAGAGAGCACTGTATGGGCTGAAGCAAGCACCTCGTGCTTGGTACAATCAGATAGACATCCATTTCACCGGAATGGGCTTAACCAAAAGTGAAGTTGATGCACTACTATACCAGATTGTGGTTGAGGGTAAGATATTGATTATTTTTCTTTATGTTGATGATCTAATTTTGACTAGTGATGATCAGCTGATACACTCATGCAAGGAGGATCTTACAAGGAATTTTAAATGAAGGACATGGGACTCCTTCATTATTTCCCTGGTTTGGAAATATGGAAGCGGGATGGTGAAATTTTGTTTTCTCAAGGCAAGTACGCCAAAGAAATACTGGGTAAGTTTCACATGGAGAGGATCAAACCCATGGACACTCCTCTTCCAGGAAATTGGAGGAAAGAGGATGCTACTTCTGGAGAGGTAGTGGATGCTATTGTCTACAGGAAGCTAGTTGGTTCACTGATGTGTCTAGTGAACATCAGACTAGACATCTGCTACGCAATTAACCATCTGAGTCAATCTATGGTTAATCCTACCAAGCTCTTTTGGAAAGTGGGGAAGCATGTCTTGAGATACCTGAGGGGCACATCAGAGTTTGGATTATGGTATAGATGGACAGAGGGAGTGAAGATTCAAGGCTTCACAGATTCAGATTGAGAAGGCAGTCCATCGGACAGAAAGAGCACATCATGAGGGATCTTCAGCATATGATCGACAACGGTTTCTTGGTACAGCAAGAAGCAACGATCTGTGGCACTCAATTCAGCGGAAGCAGACTACATGGCGGAAATTCAAGCTGCATGTGAGGCTATTTGGATGAGAAATATCTTGGTTGGTTTGTTTGGTTCTCAGATGGATCTGACAGTGATACATTGTGATAATCAGAGTTGCATTAAAATCTCGATTAATCTTGTGTTTCATGATAGGTCCAATCACATAGATATTCGGTACCACCATCTCAGATATTGTGTGCAGATGCAAATAATGTTACTTCAATACATTCCCATGGAAGATCAGGATGCAGATATTCTGATGAAGGAACTCACCAGGAGCAAATTTGAATACCATAGAGGCAGGATCAGGGTGAAGGATAATCCCTTTCTTTTTGAGAGGGAGTGTTGAATTTAAACAAGAAATTTCAGCACCCACGCTAGTGTGGTACCAAGAGGTCCAAGTAGCACCTACACTAGTGTGGGACCACAGGTCTTAGTAGCACCTACACTGGTGTGGGCTAAATTTGGTGCATGTATATTTTAGTTATCCCTTAATTAAGAAGGACAATAAAATGTAATCTAATCTAAAAATAGCTTGTAATAGTTAATTGAGTGTGAAAAACTTAGTTGTCTCATGAATTTTGAGTTGAGGGTAGTTGGTGAGGCATGTAGAGTAATTCTAGTTGTAACAGAGTTCGAAGTATAGTGGTGCATTAGTTAATGAAGGTTGTAAATAGTTTAACTCAGTTAAGTGATTTAAACTCAGTTGTGCTAGTTGTAATTGTTACATACACTAGTGAGATATCAAGTGAATTAAATATTAATTAATGCACAATCAATGATCTCACATGCAACTGAGGATTTACTATTATTAGTTGCATGCATGTCAGTTCCAGTGGAGACCTAGTTGAGATCCTGGTGAAAGGGAAGTTGACTATCAATTGTAGGATTATTGGGTTGCACCCATGAAACCAAACAACCATTGGATTGCCCATGATACTTGTGTAGTCAAGGAAGGACAAAATTCCTAAATTATAGGGATTTCATTCATCAGGGATTGCGCAAGCAAGGCAGGCTATCTGGAGGTAGTAAATTGGCTAAGTATTGGTCAGTTTTATCTGAGACAGTGTGAGACAATTAGTTGAGTACATGAGGGCTCTTGTGAGAAGAGTTGTATGTAATTGTTTCATGTATCCATGTTGAATATACAATAGAATATAGTGGGGTTTTGAGCGGCAAGCTTTCCCCGAGAAATTATCCGTGTTGTGGTTTGATTGATTCTTCTTTGCTTCATGTGATTGGTGATTGTGTTTTTAATTCCGTAATTGATTTGCAGAAGTGATTCAATATTTAAATATAGTACATTGTTATATCGGATTGAATCCATGATATACATGCTTGTTGTATAATTTCTACAGAGTGCGGTTTCACTCTCTTTGGGTATGGTTTAATGTTTTTAAGGTTATGGTTTTCATGCATGGGATCATGGTATATAGTTGGTATGTTCATGCATGATTAGTTTTGTGATGTTATGTTATTACATGGACATCTTAATGATTATACATGTACATGCTAATGTGGACTGATATTTCAGATGAGATAAGCCTCCCCTAAACATAATTGATGTTTTTTTTTTAATATTTATTATCTATTTGGTTTGTTTGACATGGTATACTTGCAGGAAGATGAGAATCAAAGATGACAAGAAAAATGATACACTACAATTCCCATGACTCTCCCTATACTATAGATCAATTAGGCAACAATGAGAAGAGTATTCTCCTGGTATAGCATATACATTCAGGAGCTTGAGGGAAAATATTAGAATTTTCAAAATAGAAAATGACAGGTTGGTTGAGGCTTAGGAAATACTTGTAATGGCTCAGGAGAAATAGGTAGAGGTTAATGTAGCAATATTTTAGAGCTTGTCAAAATTACAGAAACAAGGACAGGTGAGAATCAATCAATAATAGGAAGAGAAAACTAATGGAGTCTATGGTAGCATATCTCGGTCCGGATACAGATTGGAAAGAGGGGACATAGTTAGAGGTGGTAGATCACTAGATACACCTGACAAGAAGAATGGTATGTATGGAAATCATTCTAGTTCCTCATCCAGGAGACATCATCACAATCATCACCATCATCATCCTTATAGGAGGAGGGATTATCTACTCGAGGAGTTCAAGAAAGTGAAGCCTCCTAAATTTTATGGGGAGATAAAGAATCCAGAAGATGTAGAAGCATGGTTTCTTAGAATGAAGAAATTCTTCAGATTGCATAACTATTCACAGAACATGAAAGCCATGATAGCCACCTTCAATCTTAAAGGGAAAGCAAATATCTAGTGGGAATATTTGAAGAATGTTAAGGGAATTCGTGAAGAATATCTGATTTGGAATGATTTTGGGAGGATATTCAAGAATAATTACCTATCAGAGAGGTAATATGATGATAGAGATAAGGAGTTTTATGAGATACATATGGGTTCTATGACAGATGGTGAGTATACTAGTATATTCTTAGTTGTTGAGGTATGTGCCACATCTCAAGGAGGAAAAGGATAAGATTCAAAGATTCATCAACGAATTTCCAGCAACATATAGAGACCGGATTGAGTTTGATGAGCCTAGATCGTTAGAGGAAGCCATCCGTAAATTGAAGTATTTTTATGAGATTTCAAAGCGAAAATTTGAGCCTAAATGTGACTTGAAGGGAAATGAGAAGGTAAAAGGAAAATGGCCATTGAAGCAGGGAATATCTTAATATATAGGTGAGAAAGAAAATGTTTCTCCTTACAAGCAGTTCAATGCAGTTGAGAAGGGACATGTGTTGCAACCCGGAGAGTGATAGAATAGAGGTGATAGTAGAGCATTGTTGCAGTGTTTGGTATGTGGAAAAGATCCTCGTAAGAAGGATTTTCCATTGTACCAGGGTGGTAGGTCTCGTATATATAGTGCTTAGGAGGCGCTGATAGTTAGGGATGTTAGTCATAGTATTCCTCAAATCTATGTGGTTGTGGTAAACATGCAAGTGGATCACCAGGGATATATTATTGAGATATATGGTAAGATTTGTGATACATTTATTTCTATCTTGATTGATACTGGATCTAATTATGGTTATGTAATCTTGACCATATGGATAAGTGTGGCATGAGAAAATAAGTGCATTCAGAGTCTTTGTTGGTGCAGTTGGCTACTGGTACAAAGAAGAGAGTTCATCATTGGGTAAGAGCTTGTGCATTTGAGTTTAATGGTATGCCTACAACAACACATTTGAATGTACTTCCATTGGGATTGTATAGCATGCTTTTGGGTACGGATTGGTTGTATCTTCACAAGACAAAAGTAGATTTCTATGACAAGGCTATTGAGTGCGTGGATGATAATGAAGAGAAGAAAATTTTACAGGGAAAGAAGAATCCTACATCCGTGATGATTGTCACATCTATGCAGGCTAAGCATAGTTGCATAAAAGTTTTGCGATGTTTTTAGTTCATATATCCAGTAATGAGGGTAAGGATGTTGAGGATGCAAAAATGTTCAAGAGGTACCCTGTATTACATCAATTTCAAGATGTGTTTCCAGCAGAAATTCTAGAGTTTCCTCCACACAGGGGAGTATATTTTTCTATTGAGTTCGTACCAAAGGTAGCACCAGGATCAAAGGCACCTTCTGGGATGAGCACTCTAGAGTTAGTAGAGTTGAAATTGTAGCAGAAGAAAATGCTTGATAAGGGATACATTAGGCCAAGTGTATCGCATTGGGGTGCACTAATGTTGTTTGTGAAGAAGAAGGATGGTACTCTTATATTGTGCAATTATTCGAGGCAACTGAACAACGTGACAATCAAGAACAAGTACCCAATGTTGAGGATTGAAGACTTGTTTGATCAGTTGAAGGGAGCAACAATGTTCTCAAAGATTGATCTACAATTAGGATATCATCAAGTATGCATCAAATAAGAGGACATCTACAAAGCTTTCTTCAGGACCAGGTATGGGAATTATGAGTTTGTTGTAGTTCCATTTGGTTTGACTAATGCTCCAGATACTTTTATGAGTTTGGTGAATAGTGTGTTGTGTCCTTATCTGAAAAAATTTGTGATTGTATTCATTGATGACATATTGGTATATTCTAAGAATGAGGAAGATCATTCTGAACATTTAACAACAATGTTGAGATTGCTAAGAGAGCATCAATTGTATGCTAAGCTTAGCAAGTGTAGTTTCTTTCAGACAAAAGTACACTACTTGGGACATGTTGTTCCAAGAATGGCATAATAGTAGACCAGAGAAGATAAATGCTAGCATGGAGTGGGTAGCTCTTAGAAATGTGGAGGAAGTCAGATCATTCATGGGCTTAATAGGCTACTACAGGAGGTTCATCAGGAACTTCTCACACATTGCATATCCTATTACATCATTACAGAGGAAAGGTAAGAAGTTTTAATGGAAAGAGGAGTGTGAAACCAGTTTTTATCAATTGAAGCAGTTGTCAAAAAATGCTCCAGTGTTAAAGATTGTAGATCCGGATAAAGAGTTTTTAGTGTGTATAGATGCTTGCAAGAGAGGAATTGGTGGAGTCCTTATGCAGGGGGGACAGGTGATCTGCTATGAGTCTAAGAAACTGAATGATCACGGGCATAACTATGCACCTCACGATCTTGAGTTGGAAACTATTATTCATGCCCTGAAGATGTGGAGACATTAACTTCTTGGCAAGAGGTTTGTGTTGATGAGCAATCACAATGGGTTGCCATATATGTTTGACCATCCAGATTTGAATGCCATACATGTTAGATGGTTGGCCACCCTTAGTGAGTTTTAATTTGAGATTAAATACATTAAGGGGAAGGAGAAAAAGGTTTCAAATGCTCTCAGTAGGAAAGTACTTTTGAACCATATTGTAGCAATGAGCTCATATGAGACAGATTTACAAGATCATATTTTACATGTAGGACAATAATATGACAGGTACACAGAGCTTATCCTTAGGTTACAACAGGGTATAGGTGATTAGGATGTATATTATCATCTTACATCAGATGACTTGGTGAAATTTAGGGACAGGATATATGTGTTGGATAACAGTGAAATCAAGAAGCTTATCTTGAGGGAGTTTCATCTAAAACCATATTCAGGTCACCCAGGATATTCAAAATACATTGACAACAATAACGAATTTCTACTACTAGTCGAATATGAAGAAGGAAGTGGCAGAGTTTGTGGTGAGTTGTATGGACTGTCAACAGGTCAAAGTAGAGTGTAAGAATTTAGGTGAGTTTCTTCAACCTTATCTGGTTCTAGAGTGGGAATGGGAGGTCATTTCCATGGATTTCATTATAGTCATTCCAAGGACATCGAGGCGACATGATTCTATCACGGTGATGGTAGACAGGTTGAGCAAGGTAGCTCACTTCATTAAAGTAAAGACTACATATTCAGCTAGTGAAGTAGCATAGGTCTTCATCAGGGAGATCGTGAGATTGCATGGTGTTTCGAAGAAGATTATGTTAGATAGGGATGCCAAGTTCACTTACAAGTTTTAGAAGGATTTGTTTAATGGATTGGGGACAGAATTGGCCTTTAGTGCAACTTATCAACCACAGACAGATGGACAGACAGGGATGATCAACAAGATAATGGAGGATATGCCAAGGATGTATTTCATGCACCAACAAAGGATATGGGAGGAGTAACTTCCATTGGTTGAGTTTGCTTACAACAACAATTATCAAGAGTCACTAAGGATGAGTTTGTTTAAGGCGTTGTACGGGCGGAGTTATAACACTCCCATCAGCTGGAGTGATCTAGTGAACAATGCACTTATTGGACCAGACATGTTGACGGACATGGAATAGGAAATAGAAGTTATAAAGAAGAATATAAAGGCAACATAGGACAACCAGAAAATTTATGCAAACCAGCACAAGGAATTTAAGGAGTTTCAAGTTGAGGATCATGTGTATTTTCACATCAAGCCCAAGAAGAGCTCCTTGAGGATTGGATCATGTTCCAAGTTGGCACCACGGTATTTCAGGCCTCGTGTGATCCCTGAGAGGATTGGACCAGTGGCATAAAGACTTGCGGTGCCTCCGACAATGAAATTCCATGATGTTTTTCATGTTTCATTGCTTAAAAGATATGGAAAGGATGTTGATCATGTTATTGATTGGTCTGTATTGCAGGTGAAGCAAGAAGGATAATTACAATAGAAACCCAAATTCATATTGTAGCGAAAACATCCTATGCCTCAGAACAGAGCACTCGAGTAGGTTAAAGTGCAGCGGAAGAACTTTGGGCCCAATGAAGCTACATGGGAGATTATGGATCATATTCGGCTATGTATCCTTCATTGTTTTCTGGTGAAGGAAAATGAGAATTGGTATTTGTACATATTTATGTATGGTTACTATTATAAATACCATAATGAGCTAAGTTATAAATCTCCAATAAGCGGTATGGTTTTCATATTGTCGTGTTTGTCATGATGGTTTTTCCTTGAGCAGGTTTTTATTGTAAATGATGCAATGAGTTGGGTTATAAATATCCATAGGCAGTATGTTTTTCTTTTCAGTGATTTTTCTGGGTATAGGTGTGGTTTAACACCGAGGATGGTGTTCCCCAAAGGGAGAGGGTTTTGTAACAACCCCAGGTTAAAAGTTCATGTAATAAAAGTTAATAAAGGTAAAATAAAATCACTAGAAAGGGACACTTATTCCAAGTTGAATGTTGGGAAAAATATCGTAGTGGGCATCACTAGATGTGTTTATGGCTAAGGGAAATTGGCAAAGGCAATGGATAAGGCTTTGGAAAGGAAAACAAATATTTTTGGCACATTATTTATGAAAATACTTGAAATTAAAAGAAAAGGAAGGTGAAAGGTCAGAGGTTGCATGTGAGGAGGAAAATAAAGGAAAATATTGGAAAATTGAATAAATTAGAGGCCTCACCAATAAAAATACCTCATAGCATCAGTTGGTAGCCTTTTCTATCAGTTTAGTGTTAGAATTTGTCTCAGAGAGGAGAAAGTACCAAGAGGAAAGGAAAAGAAAACAAAGGAAGGGAAAGGAAAATCAAAATAAGGACAAGGAAAGAAAAGGAAGGCAAGGATAAACTAGCTTCAGTAGGAATACTTGCAGGTAACAGGTTGCGTGTGTCATTTTTGAGCTGTTTTTTAAATGCATGGTATGTGCATGTTGGTATATGGTTCTTTTGTTTTCATTGGCATGGATTTTTTCAGGATTCAACATTGGAGTTTATACTAGCCTTTCCATTTCCGGATAACCATGGTGTGATGGGATTGTTCTCGATTTTGAGTTTTTGATTTCAGGATGGTCTCAAAATTCAAGGTGAGGCAGTCTCAAGAAAATTCCCAAATGCCTATGAATACCTTGAATGGTAATGTTGGGATACACGGTAAATATTGAGGGTGGAGACAGTAAAATTCCTCAAGGACGGTGAATAAATTCCAAGGAATCTAAGCTCGGTTTTGTTGTGTGATCTCGACACCAGTTTAGGTGTGATCACAGTATGGAGAGGGTGGAGGTGGTTTAACTTATGGATTCCCTTTGTTGTCTTTGGATTGGTTTTTCCCATGAGATCCCACATTCATGCTTGGAATATGGCACGACGGTGATTGGTTGAAGAGAGATTTGGCTCAACCGATCTATGGTCGAGTGGAACGTGGAAGTCTTGAACTCAGTTGGTATTTTCCGATGTTTAATAAAAGCTAAGTTTATCTTTCTTTTGATAAGTAAATGTATTGGTTATTATGTGGATTTAATGAATGTTATCTTATTGTTATTTATCTGGTTATATGCTGGTTATAAGCATGGTTTTATGACACATCTTAGTCATGGCTCTTTTCATGTTTTCACTTATAATTCAATGAATAATGGATGCAAGACCTAATTAGTGTTAAGACAACTAATGAGATAAGGTAGTGACCCTTGTTTTAAACCTTGGATAAGTTTTCAGTCCCTCATGTTCAGAATTTCGTTCATTACCAGTAGGTTGCATAACTACAGAGTGTTTGACAGAATGTCAATCTTGGTTAGGGTTAATAATATTAATCTCATGGTTTATAATCTTGAGGTTTAATATATTAAATTTAGGGTTTATAATATTAATATTAGGGCTTTGTAACTCCCTACTTCTTCTGTTTGAATTTACAAACCCTAACTTCTGCTCGAGCATCGACGACTTACCCACTATCAGTCAATGGTGATGGAATTGGGGGTTGGTGTATCCCTCCTTACTATCTCCAAGGAAGAATATTTCCACTCATTTGTTCAAAACATTAAAGCAAACCCTCAGCCAGAGGATCCACAACAAAAGTTTGTAAAAAAAGTTTCGAACATCGTATTCGTCATTTTTCCTCAGAGTTTTCGTAAGACATCGTTGACCTACTTTGATAGAGATTTGGTGGGAAATTTTATGGGCATGTGTACCTCCCCCAAGTCAGTAGAATAATAAATTGACTACACCTAGAAATAAATGATGAATGGTAAAATTTTCATTTACGTCGCTGGAAACAATTTTTTTTCTCTTTTGTGTGAAATCAAGGAGGACAGGGACATGATCTTCTGTAACAACCCCTATTTTTTTGGAACGAGAGGCATGTACCTCAATTCTTGGACCATTGAATTTAATCCTAATGATGATTTCCTGATCTGAAATTGATTTTTAGTTAATGTTGTGCTGATACCAGTTTCAGAATTAACATGAAAGTTATTTGGTTTGCTTCTTATACAAGGGTTTATACATGTGCTTATGATTGACAATTCATTATACTTGATGAGATTAAGTGTATTTCATGAACATAAAAGCATGAAAACTCAATTCTAAACAACAACATATAAAAACACAACAAGCACAAATAACTGAGTCAAATACACAAGTTTTTGATGAAGGATTTCACCCCTCCTGGGCCACATCTCCTTGGTCCAGCTTCATAGCTTGTGCCTTTGTATTACATTCAATTGTGAAAAATTGATGTTTATAGTCTCCTATTGCCTCTGAAACCTACTCCAATAGCTCCAAAACATCAAAATCTACCGAGAATGACTCTTCCTGAGCCAAAATTGGTCAAAAATTGCATCGGTTATGGCATAACCAATTTTTCCTAATTTTTCTCCACTAAATATGGAATTCTACCAGTTATCTCCACTAAATGTGGAGATTCTACTGCATTTGGCGGTTCTGCCAAATCCACCGCTAAGATAAGCCACACTTAATTAACGATAAGCATGAGTTTAAAGTGTGGTTAAGGGTGTGCTTAGCACTAACCACACTTTACCACAAACCGCGCTTTACCACAGACTGTGGATTATCATGGGTTAACCACAAATTAACGTTAATAACCACATTTTAATTCCATTTTAAAACTCCTGCCAGATCAGCTTGGCTCCCTCCAGACCCCCAAATCCCTCATTTTAAGACATGTGGGAGGGGGTTGGCCCCCTCCAGACCCCCAACTCCCACTTCATGTTAATTCAAATGGTGGTGAAGTCCTTATGGGGTAAGGACTTGTGGTATGGTGCAATGGTTGGCACTGTCATTAGTTCGGGGGAGGTCGTGGGGTTTACCCCGACCTCCGCCCCTCTGGTCACAACATTTTTGTTTAATGCAACTTCGGTTCGGAACATAGTTTATGACTTTGGTTTAAAATATATGTATGTGATGGTATATGTAATACCGTTTGCGCCCATGACTGTGGTTTCGACCTTGCATTTGGACTTGAATTTTGACCTTCATATATAACAACGCCATCCAAACTTGCCTTGGGGGAGGGCATGTGGCCGCATCCGGCTGCGCCACGTGGCCCTTCTGCATTGGCCCAAAATTCACCATAAAAACATAATAATCCACCATAGAAAAAATTTCCAACTTAGGATTAGGAGGAAAAATTCAACTTCCCTAAGCAACATTGCCGAATCTGATTGTGAAACTTGTCACAGTGTCACTGACTGAAATCTATAGGATATTCCTTGAATATTCCTAAGGTGTTGACTGGATTGCCAATTCATCAGTTTGTCATTGATTTGCACAATTTTTACTTGTTTGAAAAAATGAACAACAGACCATAACTTACTCATACGAGCTTGGATTGTGATGAAACGAGTTGCGGTGGAATCCTGGGGAAGAGCTATATCCATCCATTCTAGTTTGGAGCATTTCTGAGCACTTTCATTTTTGAGCTAAATACTAGGCCTTTGATCATTCCTCCCCACTAGAAGCATTTTGGACCCTAAAATATACTATTAATTGTTCAGCAGGTGAGGGTACAACTCCCTCACCCTTTCACTCTCCATCCATCTAGCCTTTGAATGATTTTGTTCCTTGATTCTGACTCTAAGGTATTTGATATTCTCTCTTCTTGAAGTTTTGATTCTTCTGTCAAGTATGAGATCTTGCTGAAGTTAATCAAGATATTCTGGTGAGAAATAATCTATTGATGACAGCTAAACATGCTCTCCTTTTTCATAAATCAAAGGAGGCTCAAATAATCTCAAATTCTCAACATTAATGACATAATATATTTTCATATAAGGAGGCAAATCTAGCTTAGATGCATTAGTATCAATCTTTTCCAGAATTTTAAATGGACCATAACGGATTGGCTTGATCTTTTTACCTTCCCCTTGCAATATTTATTTGCTGATATATAAAAAAATTTCATCTCCAACCTATAATTTGTGATCAACATGATGTTTATCATGCCTTGCCTTGTAGCTGCTTTGACTCTTTTCAAGTTGTTCTTGCACTGTGTGATGTACCAATTGAATTTTCTCAATGAACTTCCTTGCCTTATCTATGTCACTATGACCATCTATAGTGACATCTTTCTCAAATATGAAGTCCAAAGGCGATCTTGGAAAGTATCAAAAACATGCCTCAAATGGCGATGTGTTTGTGGAAGAATGTTTTTCCCTGTTGTATGCATGTTGAATGTAATGCAACTGTTCATCCCACAACTTGGGATGCTTGCTGCAATAACCTCTAAGAAGATGAATGATTGTTCTGTTTACCACCTCGTTCTGACCATATATTTTCGAATGAAATTTTGTACTATTCTTCAACTTTGTGTCCATCATGTCCCATAATTTTGACCAAAAATTCCCAACAAACTGGGAATCTCGATCACTTACAATAGAAGTATGAAGACCAAAATGAAACCATACATTTTGAAAGAAAAGATGAGAGGTTTTTTCAGTTGTAATTGTTTTCTTACATGGCATCAAAAGACACATTTTTCTGAACCTATCTACCACAAAATACAATTAATCATGACCTTTCCTTGATATAGGAAGACCACCTACAAAATCCATTGAGATACTCTCCCAAGGATTTGAAGGAACCGAAAGTGGAGTGTACAATCCAAGTTTCCTATTACTATGCTTACTTAGTGCACATAAAGAACATCCTCTAATAAAACGAGATACACCATCAATCATGCATGGCCAATAACAATACCTTTGGAGATTCTCTATTGTCTTGCCTACACCGAAATGTCTAGCAATCAATGAAGTGTGCGCCTCCCTTATGATATTGTTTCTTTCTCCCTGTGGTATACATAACTTTCCCAAGTGATACAAAAAAAATTTATGCACATGATAATCGAAATCTTCATCTTGGTTTCCTTGACTCAAGCTCTCATACACATCTTGAAAATCACTATCATATGCATATTGTTCAATGTAACTTCCATGCATAACTGAATTATGCTCGAGTATAATAGATGAATTTACAATATGCCTACAGAGCATATCAGCGACCTTATTTTGGATTCCTTTTTGTACCTGATAACCAAATGAAATTGTTGTAGAAATCCCATCCATTTGAAATGTTTTGATTGTTGCAACTTTGACTGTGATTGTAAGTACTGCAAAGGTTGATGGTCGGTATGGATAATGGTCTCTTTCCCCATCAAATAGTACTTCCATTTCTTTACACTTTGTACCAATTCATATAGCTCTTTATCATAGGTGGGATAATTAGTCACAACTCCATTAAAAATTTCAGAATGAAATGAAATAGGCTTACCATGCTGCATGAGCACTGGACAAATAGCATAATCACTTACATCTGTTTGGATCTCAAATGGATTTCTAAGATCCGGAAGAGCCAATACTGGTGATGAACTTATATTTTGATTTAAAGCATCAAATGATTTTTGCTGCATATCTCCCCAATGGAATGCTTTATTGACACATGTCAATGCATGTAATGGAGCTACAACGGAAGAAAAATTAGCAATGAATTTCCTCCAATACTGTGTTGCCCCAAGAAAGCTTCTTACCTCTGTAACTGTATTGGGCTTCGGCCAATTCACAATTACCTCTACTTTGGAAGGGTCTATCTTCAACTCATCTCCTCCAACAATGTGTCCCAAATACACCAAAGAAGTATTACCGAACTCGCACTTCAACATATTTAAAAATAATTGCTCTTTTTTCAAGACATCAAGTACCTTGTTCACATGCATGACATGTTCATCTCTTGATTTGACGAATATAAGTATGTAATCTAAGTAAACAATGATGAATTCATCTAGAAATGGTCTTATTTCATCATTCATGACTCTCGTGAAAGTATCTGGAGAATTTTCTAGGCCGAATGGCATAACTAACCACTCAAACAATCCTTGTCTAGTTTTAAATGAAGTTTTCCAAATGTCTTCCTCAGCTATTCTAACTTGATGATAACTATTTCGCAAGTCTAACTTAGTGAAATATCTTGAATACTTTAATTGATCTAGAAAATCATCAATGCGTGGGAGTGGATAGTGATTCTTTACCGTGATTTTATTCAGTGCATGGAAATCTATGCACGTGCCAAGTCTCGTCCTTCTTTGGTACCAAAACAATTATTGAACCACATGGCGAAGTAGATGGACATATGATACCTTTTTTTAGCAATTATTGAATTTTCTTCTTGATTTCCAAACTCTCCATAATTTACATGCGATACATACCAATGTTTGGAAGTGGAACATCCTACTGCAACTGAATCTCATGTTGAATTCCCCTCTTGGGAGGTAACCCATTAGGTTCTTGAAACATCTTACCATGCTGACTTACCACATCAAACAAATCATATTTTAATTTTTCATCATATCCTTCAAAAGATTCATAGTCAACATCATCCTTTTTCTTTATCATGAGAAGCACAAAATTTTTACTTGCATTAACTAGCCCCTTCATTTTCCATGCATTAACTAAAGAAATATTCAGTTTTTTGCGACGATCTCTTACAATATACTCCACCCCATCCTTAAGCAAATGATATTTGTTCTCATGGTTATAAAATATTTCCTTCTTGTCATACAAATATGTACTTCCCAAGATAGTCCCAGAAATTTCAAGTGGAACCACATCTAACTCGACTTCATCAACAAAGTTTGTAGTAATAGCAAATTAAAATATGCATTTACTTGTAACCTGTAAATTAGAATTATTAACTATCCAACCCAAAGGGTATGGTTTATGATGTGGTACGGTTTCAAGGTTAATCTTCTTGACCAAGTCTTCTAAAATCAGGTTTTCTTGTGACCCACTATCAAACAATGCATCAATATTTGTATGATTTGAAATGACTCTAACATGGAACAATTCTATCCTTGTGTCTTCATTTGGAGTGTTGTTGTGACTATTTGAGGAACTAGTACTTGCTATGGCTTCCTTTCCTTTTTTAACCATGGCTACGATCTTGGTCTTATCTCGTGAATCAGATCCAAGATCTTGTTGTGTGGTGGCAGTCATCTTTTGTTTCCCCTTGTTATTTGGTTTCTTTGGCCTTAGTTCGGGATTTAGTTTCCAACATTGGGCTTCATCATGCACAATGCTTGCATGTAGTTTTCTCCCCTTCTTTCTTGATGCTTGCATTCTTCTTTCTCTTCCATTCCCCTCCCCCCCTTCTCTTTTCCCTTACCCTTGAATGGCTTCTTCTTACTACCCTCTTCCTTAATGTTCTTTCTCCTTGCTTCAATATGTGTGGCTTGCACACATACTTCATCTAATTTGTTTGGGTTAAACATAAGGATAGTATATTTCAAGTAGGAATGTAAACCCCCAATGTATTTCAAGAGTGTGTCTTGTGAATTCAAGTTTACTCCTAACAACAAAGCTCTCTTTCTAAACTCCTGAGTGTACTCTTAAACAATTTGGCCTTTGAGTTGCCTCACTTTTTTCCAACTCATTATTGTTTTTTGCATGTAGGCTAATGGATAAAACTATCTTTTAATGGAAGAAATTAATTAAACCCAAGAAATGGATATCTTACCATGAATTTGCATTTCCTCTTGAGTATTTGCCTCCCTACCAAACTAGTGCTGCTCCTTCTAGCCTTAATGAAGCCAACTGGATCTTTACGTCCTCCTCTTGTAGATTCTGAATTCTGCAGTATAATTCCAATTGACGGATCCAATTTTCTAACTTCTCTGCATTTACCTCACCATTGTACATGGGAAGTTCAAACTTGATGTCCAACTTGAGTAATGGAGTTTTTCCTTTTTGGATTTTTGAATGAGTGTGGGTGGTTTTTGTGGTGGAAATGGAAGTTGAAGATGCCGATGAAAATGATGAGGATGAGGATGGTAGAGATGGAAGTGGCTTTCCTCCACTTCCTTTCGAACTCTTCTCTTTGTCCTTCTTACCATCTGAAGATCCTTCTCCATGTGGAGGCTTAGAACATTCTCCTACTCTTTTTGCAGTGACTACATCAAACATTATTTTAACCATTCTTTGAATTTCCTTGAAGTCTCTCTTGACATCTTCTTCTTATAAATGTCCATGAGTCTCTCCAACACCTCACATAATGGCTAAGGATTCAAGCTCAACCTTTGATGCTTGTACCTCTTCAATCACTTCATCTTCTTGTGCAATTTGTACCTCTTCAATCTCAACTGCTGGAGATAGAACTTGTGGTGCTTCAAGTGTAGCTTTGAGTGGAAATTTGGGTGAAGATGATTTTCTCTCATCTCTCTTTCTTCTTGTCCTAATCTCCGTACTAACAACCAATAGCTTCCCTTCTCCTCTCTGCAACTTCAACCTTGTAAGCATCACAAAATTGCAACTATTAAAACCCTTCTTGCACAATCTCAAGCAAAGCAAGCAAATAACATTTTTCAACCTTGTGATATGCTACCAACTTGATCTGAAAGTGATTGTTAGTTAATGCTATGATAATATCAGTTTTAGAATTAACATGAAAGTGCTTTGGTTTTCTTCTTATACAAGGGTTTATACATGTGCTTATGATTGAAAATTCATTAAAATTGATGAGATTAAGCATATTTCATGAACATAAAAGCATGGAAACTCAATGTTGAATATAAACATATAAAAACATAGCAAGTACAAATAACTAAGTCAAATACACAATTTTTTGATGAAGGAGTTCACCCCTCCTCGGCCACATCTCCTTGGTCCAGCTTCATAGCTTGGGCCTTTGTATTAGCTTCAATTGTTAAAAAGTGTTGTTTATAGTCTCCTGTTGCCTCTGTGACCTACTCCAATGGCTTCAAAACATCAAAATCTACCAAGAATGACTCTTCCTAAGCCAAAATTGGTCGAAAATTGCCTCAGTTATGGAAAACCCAATTTTCCCTAGTTTTTCTCCACTAAATCTGGAAGTTCGCCAGTTAACTCCACTAAATGTGGAGATTCTGCCGCATTTGGCGGTTCTGCCAAACTTGCCTCTAAGATAAGCCGCACTTAATTAACGATAAGCACAAGTTTAAAGTGTGGTTGAGGGAAGGTTTAGTGCTAACCGTGCTTTATCACAAACTGTGGATTATCATGGGTTAACCATGAATTAAAGTTAATAACCATGTTTTAATTCATTTTTAAAACTCCCGCTGGATTGGCTTGGCTCCTGGTCTTCAGTTCTAAAACATGTGGGAGGGGGTTGGCCCCCTCTAGACCCCCAACTCCCGATTCATCTTAATTCAAATGGTGGTGAAGTCCTGATGGGGTAAGGACTTGTGG
Source organism: Pinus albicaulis (assembly GCA_034641835.2). Taxonomy (NCBI): domain Eukaryota; kingdom Viridiplantae; phylum Streptophyta; class Pinopsida; order Pinales; family Pinaceae; genus Pinus; species Pinus albicaulis. The sequence continues at coordinate 960,680,905 of CM076570.1, read as the reverse complement.
TATGGTGTAATGGTTAGCATTGGCATTAGTTCGAGGGAGGTCGTGGGGTCGAACCTGACCTCCACCCCTCCGATCATAATATTTTTTTTGAACGCAAATTCTGTTTAGACCATATTTTATGACTTTCGTTTAAAATATATGTATGTGATGGTATATGTAATACATTGCGCCCATGACTATGGTTTTGACCTTGCATTCGAACTTGAATTTCGACCTTCATATATAACAATTCCATCCAATCTTGCCTTGGGGGAGGGAACATGGCAGTCTCCGGCTGCGGCACGTGGCCCTTAGCCATTGGCCCAAAATTCACCATAAAAACATAATAATCCACCATAGAAGAAATTTCCAACTTAGGATTAGGAGGAAAAATTCAACTTCCCTAAATAACATTGGTGAATCTGATTGTGAAACTTGTCACAGTTTCATTGGCTAAAATCTGGAGAATATTCTCTTAAGATTCTTGAGGTGCTGACTGGACTATGAAGTCATCAGTCTTTCATTGTTCTGCAGAATTTTTACCTGTTTGAGAAAATAAACAATAGACCATAAATTACTCATACGAACTCAGATTTTGATGAAACGAGTTGTGTTGGAATCTTGGTTATGAGCTCTATCCGGTTGTTCTAGTTTGGAGAATTTCTAAGCACTTTCATTTTTGAGCTAAATACTAAGCATTTGATCATGTCCCCAAGGTGATTCATGTCTCGGTAAAGTTTCCCTTCTCCCTTTGGCTAGTTGGAGTGCTAAATGCTTGAAAGATATAGGGAATAGTGCGAGTTTCTATCGTGACAGGGTTGAGCCTATGGGTCAACAATTTCTCTGCGCAAATATTTATGTTGAGGTTGACTTGGAATAGGGGTTTCCATCAGATATCATTCTCACTCAGGGGGAGTGGAGATTTTTTGAGTCCCTAAACTATGAAAAAATCCTTGTCAAATGAATTTTTTATCATGAATATGGGAAATTTTCCTAGGATTTCAAAAGGAATAGTCTCCTCTAGTCCTCCGCAAGAAGGAAAATGGCACACTCATAGGAGTGTAACAAAAAAAGGTAAAGGGAGCTCAAAGGCCAAAAATTCCTCGCATAATATTTCCTCCTCCTCCATTAACCCATTTTGAGTGTTGTATCAAGACAAGGATACACAAGAGTTGCTGGTCAAGAATGAAACTCTAGCTCAGGATATAGCTCAGGAGTGTGAAGTTGAAGATGAGTTGGAATATAGCCATAAAGATATTTTGAATGTGTTTGGTAGCCCTCATCATGCTACCCCTTCCCACTAGAAGGAGCCCCCTCCTCATCCTAAGGGTCTAGTTCTGAGCCCAAAGCAAAGAGCAAGTATCCCTCATGGAGGTGAGGATGAAGCTAATATGATCTTGACTAGAAGTGATAAGAAAAAAATCAAGTGGAATAGCGACTCATCCAAAATGGAAGTGGAGAAATTAAAGGAAAAAGGAAGACCTACCAAATTAGAAGCGAGGAAAGTGGAATCAGAGCAAAACATCAAATTGGGAAGTCAATCTCAAATTCTAGAAATTCTAAAGATTGTAAGCACCAAAGAAAAAGGGAGCAGTGAAGTGAAAGGAGGTAATTCATCTACCTTAAAAACCAAATGAAATTTCTTTCATGGAATATAAGGGGACTGGAAACCCTACGAAGTCCCAGTAGTTAAATATCTAACTAAAACTAAAAATCCACAATTTATTTTCATTCAAGAAACGAAATTGGTAGAAGAAAAGATGTTAGCATTATCACAATCTTTTTGGAGAAATAGCGAAGAGGTGGAAAAAAATTTCTGTGGAGCCTCTGGGAGTCTATGCAAGCTCTATTCAACCCCAAATTACAAACTCATCCATAGTTTTGGATCAGATCTTGTTTAGAAGACACTCAAATGAAGGAAACATTTTCTTTAATAAGTGTTTATGCTCCCACAACCTACAACGGGAAAGAAGATTTTTGGGAATATTTGATAAGCCTAAAATATAAACAATGACATACGAATTGCATAGTTGGAGGGGATGTCAATGTCACTCTCCTCCCCTCTGAAAATAAATGTGGAACAATTGGTCATGACCCTTTCCAGGAAAGAATGGAAGACTTGCTTAGTGATTGGGACCTTCAAGATATAACCCGAAAGAAAGGAAAGTATATTTGGATGAACAAGAGAAGTGGTCATGTGTTTATAGAAGCTAGGCTTGACCGTTTCCTCATCCATAACATCTGGGTCCTAAAAGGAACAGAGTGATACTCCAACATCCTAGCTAGAGGAGATTCAAATCACAAACCCATCGGGCTAGTTTTAGATCCCCTTGGGGATTTGGCTCAATCCCCTTCTATTTCAACCTTGGATGGTTGTATTACATTGGTGGCACTGAATTAATCAAACAATCTTGTATTCTCCTAGTCTTGGGCTCCTTGGCCTTCATTTGGGAATCAAAATTAAATTTATTCTAGCAAGTGCTTAGACGTTGGTCCAAGATCCGCTACTAGCCCTCAAGTCAAGAAAAACCATAGCTACTAAAGAATATGGAATGTATTCATGTTGATATGGAGAAAAATATTCCCAAGATTGAATACTTTGAAAAATAGAAACAAATCAACAACACATCCTCATGCTCAACAAGTTGGAGGAAGAGCACTGGAGATTGAAGTCTTGAAGCCTATGGTTAAAAGTTGAAGATCACAATACATCCTTCATCCACAAGCACGCGAAGGCCCAAAATTTAGAAACAGGGTCAAGGAGATTGATCCAAAATTATACAGGAATGCAATAGAATACAAATATAAAAATAAACATAGATATGCAGTAAAAACAAAAATTCATTTCATTAATATCAAAGAATTGAAATATTCTTACATACGGAAGGGAAATAAACGAGCTCGGACGATGGTAGCTTATCTATGAGAAGAGATGTGGTGGATACATCCCTCTGAATTGTATTACAATGAGGCTCAAAGGATTGTTTATTATTGATAAATAATGGAAAACCCTAAACATCCAAAAACCTAACCCTAGGAGATGAATCGCCAAAATTTTGGGCCCTGTTGGGGTAATTTGGTACATCAACTTCTTGAGGTCGTAACTTTGGCATACAATATCCTTTTGGCGTGCATGATACCTCGTTAGAAATATATATCCGAGGACTAAAACTTCTAATTGTAAAAAATTATTATTGACTAATGTTTTATCATTTTCCAAAAAAACGTTGTTTAGGGCCTTAAAGCGGCTCTGGAAGTTCAAGACCCGAAAAATTGCCAAAAATACTAAATCATGCTACAGTTAAGGAAACTAAAAAATTGAAAGAAATAATGGTGGGGAACCAAGTGGAATAGGGGGGTGTCCATCAATATCCACCTGGATCAGAGATCGTCCCATAAGCTGGTTAAAAACTATCTACCTTTTCAAAAATTAAACAAGAAGCCTACTCTTTTTCCAACAATTTATATTATGAAAACAATGAGAATGACTCCAACGAAGTTGAATCCTGCATATATTTCCTACCCTCCATTTTCTCTAGCTTTGATAACAACTTCTTAATGAGGCTCATAGAATAATATGAGATCATCGATGTTATTTGGTCGCTTGACCCTAATAAATCCCTTGGCCCAAATGATTTTCCAATATCGTTTTATCACATGTTTTAATCTTTGATAAAAAAAGACTTGATGAGAATATTTAACTCCTCAAGGACCAAAGGAAAACTAGGGGGATATATGAATTCTTACTTCCTCGCCCTTATCCCAAAAGAAAATAAGCCCACTTCCTTCTCTCAAATCATGCCTATATCTTTGTGTAATGATTCGTATAAGATCCTCACTAAAATTATTTTGAGTGGATTCAAAATTCTTCTCCCTGCAATAATTTCTGAAAACCAAGGCAACTTTCTCTGGCTTCGCCAAATTCTAGATAATTTTATCCTTGTCCAAGAGGCCATTCAATCAAGTAAACTCAGTGGTGAGCCTAGTATGGTAATCAAGTTAGACATGGAAAATGCCTTCCACCATGTCTGTCATTCCTTGCTTACTGCAATCCTTAAAAGTTTTGGTTTTGGGAAAGAGTTCATTCATGTATAAAAGCCTATATCAAGAGACCCTGGATCACCCCCCTCATCAATGGTCATCCTTATCCTTTCTTCCCTTCTTATAGAGGCCTTTGGCAAGGTTTCCCCATATCCCCTCTTCTCTACATTATTTTGGCCAAATATCTGAGCAAGAATTTGGAAGTGGCTCATCTTAAAACAAAGATAAAAGGTTTAAGCATAACGACCAATTTCAAGGATGTTAATCATTTTTTTTTAATGAATGACACCCTTTTAATGGGAGGCTCCTCTAGAAACATTTCTATCAAATTTAAAAGTATTTTGGATAAGTATTTGGGTCTTTTTGGGGGAATCATCAATAAGACTCAAAAATCCATTTTTATGGGTCTTAGAATTTTCCTTTAGGGTGGAGTGGGAATACTTCAAATATATTGGCATTCTATTGTATTTTTCCTCAGAAAACCTAGAATGTTGGGAGGAAATTCTCAATAAATTCAAAAATTAAATACAAGGTTGGGGAGCTTAGTGGCTTTCCTCTATTGGGAGAGTGATTATGATCGAGTTGGTCCTTTCCTCCCTCCCAATTTACCTCTATTTCGGGCTTTCTTGCTCCCATGTCTATTTTAACACAAATTAGAATCTTGATTCGTAGGTTTCTTTGGTAGGGAGGAAGGAACAATCAAATAAAAATTCATCTAGTATAATGGAACACAATTTTTCTATCAAAATCCAATGGAGGTTTAGCGGTGAAGGACCCTATATATATGAATTTGGCCCTGTGGGGAAAAATATTCTGGAAAATAATTGCAAACACTGAAGAGTGGTGGAAATTAGCCCTAATTCAAAAATATTTCAAAAGGAATCACATGATTAGAGTGGAAAATGCCTCCTAGACAAGACCTGGTTAAAAAATATGGGCTATATGTACGGAAGTTTCCCCCATAATTATAGATCATTGAAGTTGGTGACCAAGGAATGGATCTAGAATTAACATTTGGAGTAACTCCTTCTCCTCATCAGGCCCTATTAGGCATATAGAATAACTCAAGGATTTAAGGAAATGGATGATAAAAAGGGGTTATAAAAAGTTTATTGACATATCATAATGGGACAAATAGAGATACTAGAAGGGTTGGGAAAGGGTTGATCTTCCACTCCACCCATCTGCCCAATGGGGCATCCTTATTCACCTTTTGAAATATATGGCCCCTATTTCAAAGAAAAATAAGGGTTGTTTCACCTAGACCAAGATCTCCACACAAAGATATTCAATTCAGGAAGTATAATCCTTGCTAATAAAACATCTTTCACATCCTCCTCCAAGTCAAATACGAGATAGTATATGGAGCAAAGAAAACATCCCTAAAGTCAACACCTTTTGTTGGGCTCTAGTTCATGGAAAATCCTTACTTTCCAAAACCTTAGAAGGAGAGATATCAGTGGACTGACAAGATGTTTCTTGTGTTGCAGTGACGAAGAAAATATTACTCATCTCTTTTGGAATTGTCCTTTCTCTTTGGAAACACGAAAATTTTCCTTTGGTTCAATTTGTAAAATAGAATCAATCCCAAGCCCGTGGGACCAAGTGTTTGTTGACAGGAGAAGACATTACCCTTGGATCATAAAAACCTCATCCATCCATATTCTTTAGGTTTTAACCCTGTAAAGAAATTATCTACAAACAAATTCTTAAAAACATAAAATAAACAATAGCGAGAGCATAAAACATAAAACAAATATACACACAGAGTTTCCCCTGGATCCCAAATCGAGACTATGTTACACGTCATTTGTCACCATGACATTTTACTGTTCATATGGGTCTATCACCATCCATATCATGTTCCCTTAGAAGTAAAAAATACTCATGTTCCTTAATCAAGTCTTGGAAATTGGAGAAAAGCTCTGTAAAACCCTTGAAATATTTCTTGTGTGGTTTTTCTAGCCTTTTCCTGCACATGCGCTAATGTTTCTTCCATTATCCACGGCGATCATCGCTCTGTTCGCCACTAAAACCTACACACCACCATGAAAAGAAAGTAAAAATAAAAAGTAACTTCTGGAAGCCTAGTTGGTCGAATATTCTCCTAACTGGAAGCCTCTAGAGTCATGCCAATTCGAGCTTTATCCCTCCACTCATGGATCTTATCCCTTAGTCCAAGGAACTCAAATCCCTTCATGGGAGGAATCCATCCCTCTCTTAATGGATCTAAAACTACTTCAATCTCCCTATATATTGAGCTCAAGTTTCAGGTTGAAGGGTAGATACCAATGTGAATAGAGACTAATTTGTATAGTTTCTAAGCTGGAGAGAGTTCATAGGGTTCATACTTTCTATACTAGTGAGTTGTTGTTGACACATTGAAGATCACACCTTTGTGCCCATGACTTCATACTGGTCATTCTAGAGAGGAAGGCTTATCAGATTGAAGGAAAATGATTGCTCAAACACCCGAGAGGAATTTGTACAACATCAAGGCATGTGGATGTAAGATTTATCTTCCTAATTTATGATAATACATATGGATCTCTTTTTCTCATTGTCTTGTTTCTGAATTCATGGAAATGATGTCAATACTTAGATTCCTTGATCACTAATTTGGATTAGTATTTACGATTATTATATACTACAGGTGTTTTGATCATTTTTTCTTGTCTGTGATTGTAGGTTCTACTCATCATTGAAGAACTACTTTGGAGCGAAAGACAAAGGACTACATCAGACATCTGGAGTGAAAGGTAGGAACACGTCCTCTCTACTTTCCTATTTGTAATGATCTTAAAATACAAATAATCTAGAGAAAGAGATATTCAATGAACCTTTGTTTCTAGTTACTTGTTGGAGTACTAGGGAGATCGCTCTTTTCCGTAAGAGGGATTAATCATGGTAACAAATTTGCAACCATACTGGGGACTAGTGCTTAGTTTTATTTGTTTGTGTTCAGTTTGAAATTTTAGTTTTCTGATTTTGACTTCTCTGAGTGTGGTTGGGTAGATGACTTTTTAGAATCTATGAGAAAGAAAACCTATATTTTATTATTTCGAACTTGTTCTCTGCCTACGCAATTTTCTATGGAAAACAGAGCTGCACTCTGTGCAACTTGTTAGTTCAGTCTAGTGCACATGCACATTGTTGTTAACTGATCGGCTGCGTACCCCCTGAAAAATTTTGAAAATTTTGAAATTCTCTATTTCAGAGCCAGATAACTAAATTCTTGAAGTTTAACTTGATTTAATCTAGTTTTCAGAACCTGTGTGAGAACTCCTCTTCAACAATTTTGAGTCTTATGTGATTAATCATCCTTTTTTCATTATACAAGTTATGCCCTGGTTTACTATTGCTTTATATGGAAGATAGATTTGTTTACCTCAGATCACCTGTTTTATGATTTTGTATCCTTGAGACATCACGATTATCTCCAACCTTATTTTTTATGAATATTTGTTTATTATTCATTTGCAAAATGGAAAGGCTTCTAGATCATTGAAGCCTAATTTGGCACAAAGTACTCTTTCGTGATTTCATTTATGTTGGGATAAGTAGAAACATTCTTATTCTGATTACAACTAAGAGAAATCATTTACCAAACATTCATAGGTATCCTAGTTAGGATTCATAATTAGAAATTTGATTTGATTTTGAAGTTTATACTTTTAGGGTTTTTAAGAAACTGTTTTCTTTTGAGATTTGTTTGTTTGTCGAAATTGTAGTTTCTGGCTTTGTTATCAATGGAATTTTATTCAAAAAGAGGAATTGATCATATTTGGAAATTTAGTTTTTAATGAAATTGTTTTATTTTCAAAAGGAACGTCGTTTAGAATGTGAGGAATTTTGTCTTTTTTAAATTCAAAAAATATCTCAACTTTCTCCTAAATAGAATTCATTGAAAATAAAGAGTTGTATTTTTCATATTGATGCATTTAGAGTATTTTGCATCAGGTCACAACATCATAAAATTTTCAACTCCATACCCTTTGCGTTAAATAAAAACCAAATCAATACAGTGCCTAATAAAATCAATCTAGACATTTTTACAATTTCAAGGGCTCATTCCACCAATATAACTTAGGTTAGTATTTTGGAATATGTTGTAGTAAACATTCCAAAGCATTAAAAACAATCAAATAGTATCTTGCAGTAGGGAAATAATATTTTTGCATTTGTAATCTGGGAAGCTTTTCTTAAAAGAGTCAAGCACGAGGTCATGTCGGACCCAGTGAGGTAATCATACATATCTCATTAGTGAAGAGAGAATATGTGCACGTAATACAAATGGTAAACCTCAGATTAACCATTGTCGAGGAGCCTGGGTCACATGTTGGCAAACCTCAGATTTACCATGTTGGAAATACTGAGAGAGTGAGTGAATCAGTATTCATTTCAATTAGTATTATTATTAAACTTTCAGAGCATTAGTTAATCTTCAATTATTATTAGTGTTTGTACAATGATAGCAGTAAACAAAAGGAAAACAACTGCACACAATGTTTAAGGTGGAAACCCTCTCCGGGACAAAAACCACTTGAATTATTTTGATCCAGATTTATGCAGGAACGCAACAGAATACAAAAATAACCATAAACATAGAAATACAGTGGAAATAAGGCTTCATTTCATTAATATAAAATCACAGAAATATGCTTACAAACATGATGGAAATAAAATAGCTAGGGTGCTGGTAGCGAATCTCTGAGAAGAGATGTGCCAGCTACAAACCTCTGAACTGTGCTACAATGAGGCTAGAGGGCCTATTTATTATGGAGAAACAATGGAGAACTCTAAATGTCCAAAAAACTAACCCTAGGAGATGAAGTGCCAAAACTATGGGCTCTATTTGGGTAAATTGGTGTTTCAACTTCCCGGGGACGTAACTTCGGCATACTATCTCCGTTTGGGGCTTCAAAATGGCTCCGGAAGTTCAGGACCTGAAAAACTGCTAAAAATAGTAAGTTGTGAAAAAAAATGAAAGAGACAATGGTGGGGCCTCAAGTGTAATAGGCAGCCACCAATATCCACCTAGATCATTCCTCCCCCCTTAGGAAGCAATGGTCCCCATTGCGTTGAGTTCCTCCATGAGATGAGGAAACTTCTGTTGAACTTGGTCCCTGGTGAACCACTTGCCTTGGTGTAGGAGTTGGCCAGCTTTGACAACCTGATATAGTTGGATCTTCTGTCGGCGAGTGTTCTTGATTTGCATGTCCATGATACATTCTGTGGTGGCATGTTTCATGCAGTCTAGGTTTAACTCTTTTGGTGTGAGTTCTTCTGCAATGTTAGAGGTGTCCAATAGAGGTGGGAAGTAGGGACGAAGGTGGTCTACATTGAATACCGGGTGTAGACCAAGGAATGGTGGAATACTGAGCTCGAAGGAATTTTTCCCTACAGCCTTGGTGATGATGTATGACCCATATCAGAGCAGGCGAATCTTGCGATGGGGTCCAATGAGGCGCTCCTTCTGCAAATGTAGCTACACTTTTTTGCCCACCTGGAAGTTGTGTGGCACTCGATGTTGATCATGTTGTTGCTTGTAATTAGCATTAGCTCTGTCCAATATGTCATGAACCTATTGGCGGATGTGCTGAATGTGCTTGATGAATTTATTTGCTTTGTTAGCTTCAGACTCGACATGAGCCAAATCGGCTTGAGTAGCTACAAATGGCATGGCTACGTCAATGGGACATAGTGGCTGGAATCCCAAGCCCACCTGAAAGGGGCTGTGGCTGGTTGAGCTATGGAGAGCCCGATTATAACTGTGGTGTACATAGGGAAGGCTCTCATCCCATGTGCGTGGATGCTTTGAATTGTACATGTGCAAAATGTGTACAATCATCCTGTTGAAGACCTCTGTCTGGCCATCAGTTTGGGGATGGAAAGTTGTGGACTTAGTGAGCTTGGTGTCCAACATTAACCAGAGGCTGGACCAAAATGTGCTAAGGAACCTACTATCGTGATCTGATATGATAGACTGTGGGATCCCAAAGTGCACCCACACTCATTCAGAGAATATTTTGGCAGTGGCTTCTGCTGTGATATTCTTCTTGCAGGCCACCATAATGGCCATCTTTGAGAATCTGTCGACGACCACGAAAACACAGTCATTTCCATGCTTAGTAGAAGGAAGGCCTAACATGTAATCCATGGAGATGGATTCCCAAGGTCGACTAGGGATAGGTAGCAGAGTATAGAGCCCTTGCTTCTTGATGGTCAGTTTGGCAATGGCGCAAGCAGTGCAGGATCTGATGTACTTCCTAACATCCTGTCGAAGGTTCAACCAATAGAAATACTTCTGCAGTACTGCCACTGTTTTCTCGACCCCAAAATGCCCAGCAACTTGACTGTAGTGCACTTCCCATATCATCTTGGCATGCTCACTTGAAGGAACACAAAGGTGTTCCAGGTGACATAATAGTGCATCTTGGAGGTGAAAATTTGGAACTTGCATACCCCCCAAGAGTGCCTTGTATGTGTATCTAAATTCTGGATCGCTCTTGTAGAGAAGCGGCTAATCAGAAGTCTCATGCCCACAAGAGTTGAGAATGGTGGTTACGGCCGCGATCGGTGGTCAGCTAAGGCAGTCTGCAACATTATTGGTGCTACCCTTCTTATACTTGATGTTCAAATGAAATTGTTGCAGATATGTGGACCACTTTTGATGGCGATCGTTTTGCAACTTCCATTGTGTCTGTATGAACTGCAGGGGTCGGTGGTCTGTGTGGATGATTGTCTCCTTCCCCAAAATTTAATGCTTCCATTGTCAACAAGCCTGCAAAATGGAATACATTTCTTTATCATAAGTGGGATACTTTCGAACTGTGTCAGACAATGTATCACTGTGATATGCCACTGAATGCCCTTGTTGAGTAAGAATTTCTCCAATAGCATAGTCAGAGGCATCTTCCTCGATCTCAAATGGTTGTTGCAAGTCTGGTAATGTCAACACTGGGGCAGAACAGAGGCAATGTTTCAATTCCACAAATGCCTTCTGTTGAGAGTCCGACCAACAGAATTTTGCTTTCGCTCCTCCCTTGGTGACTTGACTCAAGGGCCAAGTGATATGAGAGAATCCCAACACGAACCTGCGGTAGAAATTAGCAAGACCCAGAACGTTGCAAAGCTCTGTTAGGCTGGTTGGGGTTGGCCAATCTCGAATGACTTGGATCTTGGCTGGATCCACATGCACCCCCCTTTCATCAATAATGTACCCCAGATATTGAACCTGGGTCATGCCAAAAGTGCACTTCTCCAAATTGGCACACAACTTGTGTTTCCGCAGTGTTTGGAGGACTTCTCGGATGTGATGGAGGTGCTCTTCCCAAGTCTAGATGAAGATCAGAATGTCATCCAAGTATACCACTACAAATGAGTTGGTGAATGGACGCAAGATATCATCCATCAACCTCATGAAGGTTGCAGGAGAATTTGTCAATCCGAAATGCATGACAAGCCATTCGAAAAGGCCCTCCTTGGCTTTGAAGGTAGTCTTCCACACATCAAAGGGTTCAATTGGTACCTGGTGATACCCAGACTTCAAGTCGATCTTGATGAAATATTTTGTCCCTTTGAGTTGGTCCAGAAGGTCATCAATCCGTGGGATCGAGTACCTATTCTGAACAGTGATCTTGTTCAGCGCCCGATAATCAATACAGAGTCTCCAAGTCCCATCCTTCTTCTGTACCAACACGATCGGGCTCCCATAGGGCGATGAACTTGGCCGGATGTGACCTTTCTGCAGCAGCTCCTAAATCTGCCTATTGATTTCATCATTCTCCAGAACATAACGCCTATAGATCGGTCCATTGGGTAGCGGTGCACCTGGGGTCAGGTCAATGGGGTGCTTGACCTGACAGTGTAGAGGCACCCATGTGGGTGACGTGAAGATGTCCCTGTATTCCTCCACAACCTTGTCTATTTGTTGTTGTCATGCAGAGGAGCCATGTCTGGAGGTCATGGCCACAGTCTTCTTCTTGCCCCGGGGGTGGATCATCATGACTACAAATTTTCTATTTTGGGAAATGAGCTTACTGCATTGTTTTGCAATAACCAAAGAGATAGTGGGAGGCGGTGGTACCTCTGGTATCATGTACAATTTATTTCCCAAAGTAACAATAACATCACGAGGCCGGGACTCATACACAGTATGTCGCTTCCACAAATATGGTTGGCCTAATAATACATCAGAAACATCAATAGGAGCAATGTCACACAATACCTCATCCATGAAGGGCTTAATGCTATAGGGAAGGCAACACTGCTGGCTAACGCGAAGATCCCGTCCTTGGTGAAGCCACCCGATGGTGTATGGTTGTGGGTGCGCTGTGGTCGGCAAGCCCAACTGCTTCACGAAATCTACTAAAATGAGGTTCTTTTGGCTCCCATTGTCGAAAATGAACCATAACGGGGAACCCTTTACCCACATCTGGGAGTGGAAGAGACGCTTTGCCTCCTCTGGATATTTTGGTTCCTCCTTTTGGATCTTCATAATGGAAACAGTGGCATTGGGCTCTGCATCAATAATCTACTTCCCTTTGTCATTCACCTTGTCAAGTTCTGATTTAGAGTAGGAGCATGCATCTAATTCAGAAGCCCTCATCTTGGCCACCAACGACTGCTTAGCCCAACACTCACTTGTGTTGTGAGTGGAGCTCCTATGGAACTCCCACCACTTTTCCATGTCCTTCTTTAGCTTCGCGGTGTTGTTCTTTGCTTATGTATTTGGCAGGTTGTCTTGGGCTGCCATGCCTTGGATTTGTCCTTTGTTCTGTGGTTTGGGGGCACCTTTCCCTTGCTTTTGATTCGTAGATCCAAAGTCTCACTTCTTCTATTGGAATTTCAGCTCAATCTTGGTAGCATATTGGTATGCCGTACCAAGCGAGGAGATGTCGAGGAACTCCATTTCCTCCTGAATGTATCTGTGCAGACAACCGCGATACTTTAGCACCAAATGTTTCTTTGAATCTTTGATACCCAAATTTGTGCGCAGGGTATGGAACAGATTCGTTAGCTCATGCACATCTTGATCCCTTTGTTGCCGCAACGTGGTCCATTGTATTTACTTGTCCTCATAGCTCCCCACTGGATAGTATTGTTCCTTGATGGCATCTCAGAAATAATTCCAAGTGGGTACAAATAAGAACAAAGAGGGTTCTATCTCGTCCTTTTTCTCACAGTAGGTTTCCCACCAGTCCTTGACATGGGGGGTAGCTTTGAGGAGTGCAAAAATAATCTCCTCCCGGTCGAAAAAGTCATGAACCGAGAAATATCCTTCTAATAGATTCAACCATCTATCTACAGCATCTGCATCTATTTGACCCTCAAATATGGGAATGTCAAAGTTTACTTGTACCTTAAAGGGAGTCGCACCTCTAGAGTGGATGTGGGATGTAGATGCACTGCCGGTGGGAAGTCGTTGAAGGATCTGGGCAAAGTTATCCATCATCGCGTTCCTTTGTTTTTCGAGGGCCTCCTCGAGCAATATTTTGATAAGATCTCCTGCTCCCTCATCTTTCTTTTCGTCCCCCATGGGCATCCGTCAGGGTTTGCGAGGCTGATCTTGCAAAGGTTCCACCAGATCAAGCCCTAACTCCTTATACCCCGACCTCATTGGGGACATGCAAAGAAGGATCGAGAAAAAATAGACTGCTCTGATACCGCTTATCCGGATTTATGCAGGAACGCAACAAAATACAGAAATAACCATAAACATAGAAATACAATATAAATAAGGCTTCATTTCATTAATATCAAATCACATAAATATGCTTACAAACATGATGGAAATAAAATAGCTAGGGTGATGGTAGCGAATCTCTAAGAAGAGATGTGGTGGCTACAGACCTCTGAACTGTGTTACAATGAGGCTCGAGGGCCTATTTATTATGCAAAAATAGTGGAGAACTATAAATGTCCAAAAACCTAACCCTAGGAGATGAAGCGCCAAAAATATGGGCCCCGTTTGGGTAAATTGGTGTTTCAACTTCCCGTGGACGTAACTTCGGCATACTATCTCCGTTTGGGGCTTCAAAACGGCTCCGGAAGCTCAGGACCCGAAAAACTGCTAAAAATAGTAAGTTGTGAAAAAAACTAAAAGAGACAATGGAGGGGCCCCAAGTGGAATAGGCGAGTGGTGACCAATATCCACTTGGATAATCTTTTCTAATAATTATTTAATATTCAACTCTAATTGAAAATAAACCTCCAACTTCCTAGAATCTAGAAAAGTATTCTTCTCCAGCTCCCACTGGATGGATGCTCCAATGCTTGAGATCCTTCAGTAGTCAACTGAACGGATGCCCCAACACCCGATGAGATACAACTCACCCTAGCACCACCCTACCACCCTAAATTTTTCACAGGCTTGATCCTATTGGTGACTTCATGCACCAGCCTAGCACCATCCTACCACCCTATAGAAGAATAAAACAATAATGGACTCCTGTACCAGGGAAAATGGTCCAGTTTACAATGATATAGAATGATGTAGAAGAATAAGAAACAATAGACCATAACCCCAACTATGAAACAACCACCTAATGATGATCCTAGACCTCTCGGCACTACCTCTTCAACTCTTGGCAGATAGACGCTTGTACAATTTTTACAGTGATGTATTTACAATGACTTAGTACAATGATACCTTTACAATGATTGTATGCAGTGTTGCCCACTTGAAGACTTCATGTGGTGAAATTCTTGCTATTTTTCTACACCTTGATAACTACTCTCGCTATGCTACCCTCTGCTGCACCTTGCTTTGCTTTTCTGCCCTAGAAAGTCTGGTCCTTTACTGCCCTTGACAACACATGATATAGCTTTTTCTTGCCTTCTAGGAGTTCGATATTGAATCTGGTGTATCTCTGTTATTTCAAATCCCCAATATGTGATTTTTAGTCTTGTAGTATTCCTCTGCATCTTCTTTCCAATGCCATAGGTTTGAGCTAATTTGGATTCTTCAAGGGAGAGTTATGGCCAATCTCTCATAATGCCCTAATTATGGATTGGTTCAGTAAAGCAAACTTGTATGGTTTTCCATGTGTCACTATTTCTTCATTCGGCTCTAAAATTGATACAGTGAAAACGAAAGTCTATGCACTAGATGTCACTTTTTACAAAATTCCAATCCGATACTCAGATAGAGAGTTATGACGATTTTCCCAAGGTCACTTCTTTTAGATGAAGTTCAGGAGCTTACAAAGACACTGACTTCCACAGATCATATCTCTGAAAATGTTGTGCACCTTGATTTGAAATTTTTACTGGAGCTTCCTCAGGATTTCGGCTTCGCCTCATAAAAATTTCAGCTTCTAAACATTTGTAGAAAAAACGTTATAGTGAAAATTCCACGATGACCAGTTTCAAGTAGCGAAATCCCTGCATGAGGAGGATATGAGGATCACAATTTATATAGATGCTTAGGTTGAGAGGGTCTTCAACAAGTGAACATGGGAGGGATTCTAGGAGCTTAAAAATTATTAATTATGACTTTTCAATGAAGCATGCCACAACCCTAGGGGGTTTTAGCCCACTAACTAGGGTTACAAACTTCAAACATGAATATCTCTCGAACCGTGAAGGATTACGTGGCGCGCCATATATCAACGGAAACATATCAACAAGTAGAAACCATAAAAAACATTATTGACCCATAATATAGTAATTTTGTAGGTCAAAATTCACATGCAAGAACGGGGTAGCCCCTGGTGCTGCTTGGGTTGGCATCAATGACAACCACTAATCAACATACCATGTCAAGGATCTTTCAAGGGGATTGATTTTGATACTCTTCCCTTGTGTGTATATCAGATCGTAGATTGTTCCCCCAGGGGAATTTGTCTCAGTTGGTGACCTTAGTGGCCATAATATTTAGGATTTTTCCCAAGTTGATGGTGGAGGGAAGGTCCCACTATACCTGGAGTAGACGTTGGCTAGACTCACTTGGAATTTCCAGAGGGTACTCTTCACTTCGAGATGGCACATTGGAGGTACTTTCACCGCACTATTTCATTAAACAGGTTTCAGGGTAACTGTTCCAACCGCAAATTTTCCATGTTAACTTCTGCGATGTTGGATTTTATCATCAACTAGTGTCTTTATTGTGGAAACATATTGTTTGTGTGTGGTTTGTCTCTTAGATTTTGTAGGCGTGTGTTCAAATTTCTTGATTTCTTAGCGACCTTAGGTGTATTTTGTTTAAATATTTTTTGATTTCGTGTGTTAAAAATTAACCGTGGCTGAATTACCGAGACACTTACGTAGAATGTAGGGGAAACTCCCTGAATATACACCTAGTCAATTGGAAAAGATTAAATCTGAAATATTTCAACAATCAGGAACCATGTCTATTGAATAAGGAGAAACATCTGTAATAATGCATCCTGATTTCGAAATTAATCAACCTTAGACAATAGAAAGAAATCAATAAAAACCAGAAATTTCTGAAGTAATCACAGTTGAATCTGTTACCAATGAATTATCAGATACTCAATTCATTGAACCCGAAATATCTGAACCTGAATCTGAGTCTACTTCATCTGAGTCACCTTCAGAATTAATAGCCTGAACTCTTGGTCGTCCTTGTTCACCTTGATTGAAACTTTGCATTACTGAGAATCTTCCTCCTGGCCTAATTAGTATTGAAGAGATTACTGACACGGAAGAAGATATCACAATTCCTTCGCGTCAAGAATATTTAGATCTAAGATATAGTGAACCGATTTATCCTTACCTTCCTTTTAGACCGGATCCTTGGTATCAACATATTACCGACTTTCTGCATAACACTGGTCTCAATTATTCGTCACGCTGCATCCCTTTTTACTCTATACCCAGAGGTAGTTACATAGCTTCATCAAGCATGTCTATTGAGTCAGCCATGTTTTCTTCATCACCAGAAAAATTTTGTATGGTGGTCCATCAGTTCCTACTGGGTACTAGTCGCTCTCTGGTACTTTTTCATGAGAATCTCCCTCTTCTGAAGATCTTACACAATAAATTAGTCTTCATGAATCTACCACCGAATCTTTGACAATGGAACAAGTCTATATGATGTCCAAAAATATTCCTCAAACTAGTTCTCAAGGTGGCTATATACCACCTGGGGGGCAGTATACTCCTGAAGGACATCCTCTTCAAGGGCAGTACCCTATTCAAGGGCAAAAACCTATTCAAGGGTAGTACTCTATTCAAGGGAAACAACCTCTTCAAGGAAAACAGCCTCTTCAAGGGCAACAGTTTTATCAAGAGCAACTATCCTTTCAAGGAGGTCAACCTTTTACTAGAACTTATCCGGGAAATTATCAAACTTATGTTACAATACCTCAAACCGGTTATGGTCAACCTTATGCATCGCAAACTTTAATGGGAGCTCCTTAACCATGCGTTAATATTGTGTGGATTCTGTTTTTGAATAAAAAAATATTTGCAACCTACTTTACAAGTACCTTATAATCATCCTGGTTAGCCGGCTGGACAATTTGGTTATACCCAAGTCCAATATCTTGTTCAGACTGCACTTCAAATTACCCCTCAGATATTTGTACCTAGTAGTCAACAAGCTGGTTCGAGTACTCCAAGTACTCCTATCCAATTTGCTGTGAAAATTTTTGTTCAACAACCAAGTACACCTATCCGTGGAGTTTCTCAAGTCCTTGTTGCTACAAACCTTCAAATGAGTGCATCAAATGTTACACAGTAAATCCATCAGGTTACTACTCATCAAACTAGACCTGCAGTTTAGTCTACTATTCAAACCTCTTTAGGATAACCTGGTGTAGCTACAGTTCAAACAAGCCAACCTTTTATAGGTTAGTTTGTACAGATTCAACCATTTTAAGGGAAATTTCAATATGGATAAAAAGGACAAAATCCAGTGTACCAGAATCAACCATACCCTAGTTATACATATCAAATACTAGCTCAACCTCAGTTAGATACGGCTAACCCTGGATACCCCAGAGGTATTCCAATCCCATCTGGTCAGGCTATTCCAAGTTATCCTGGATATCCTCCTCCAGGTGTTGATATTATTCCTCAAAGTTATCAGTTTGCGCAACAAGACCCTAACCGTTGGTTACCATTCATTTCAACTTTAGATTTACCAGATTTGTCTCGCCTCACGAATGATCCAATTTATTATCTTCTGTTCTGGCCGGAAATTCCAACCAAGTTTCCCAATGATATGCCTAAGCTTGAAGGAAAATTAGGAGAATACCCCTCAAATCATGTGCTGAATTATCATATTTGGTGTGCATCCAACTCCTTAATCGATGATTCCATTTGACTAAGACTTTTTCAGAGAAAATTGATCGACTTAGGTGCAAAGTGGTATAACGAGTTACCACATGACTCTTTCAATAATTTCATTGCTTTAGCAATAGCTTTCCTAACTCAATCCAATTTCCAGTTCGTTATGACAATGTCACGGAACTTTAACTTCATTAAAACAAAGTACGTCTACATACATTTCATATCACATTATACACAAATGGCGATGTAGACGATGTTTAGTGAAGGTTTTTATTTTGGACCAAATTTTGGCAAAATGGTTTATTAAATCATTACTTCCAAAGATCAATGAAGATGTAGCCAAGGGAGGTTTTTTCACAGAAAAACAGGTCATAGATCAAGCACAGTACTTAGACCTTATATACACAAGGACTGGTACTCTATATGAAAAAATTCTTGATTTACCACTCCCATGTCAACTTACTACAACTCCTTCTGGTTCTCATTCTGCAAACGGTAATTGGTACATTTAATACTACAAAGAGTAAGAATAAGCCATCTAAATCTACTTCTCCAATAATAACTCTACTAGATTCACCTAAAGGAGATTCTTCCCTCGGAACTCTTTCCGAAATTCATGTTGTATACTCATTCACGACTAAAACTATAAGAAGAATGGAAGAACAAAAATAAACAAAACACATCTCCTAAAGAGAAAACAGAAAAAACTGAACCATCAGACAAAAAACGAAAACCTCCTTATCCTTGTCTTATTTGTGACAAGGATCACTACACTAAATAGTGTCCAAATCGGGCCAAGGTATCCAAATTTGTCAAAGGTTCACCCACACCTGTTGTCTTGAAGGATCCTTTTCTATGTCAAGATAGTAAAATGATCAGATCTTCTTCCAATTCATCGACAGATATTTTGGTGATGTCTCAGGTCATGGTTGCGACGCGATCTCAAGACTATGGATCTAAGAGTCTTGTAACTGGTAAAGAGACTGAATCATCCAGTCAAACACCAGCAATGACTCCTTAATTTTCTGAACCATTACAAATTGAAAAACCTATTTCTGATTTAGTGATTAAATTTCCTACCAAAGGTATACTTCGAAAATTGACTTTCAATCCACATGCAAGAGCCGCTCAGAATTACAACATTTTTTAAGATTTGGCCATATCCCCTTCAGCAATGTCGGCCCTAGAAGTGTTGCAATCCTGTCCAGCTCAAAGGAAATTACTATTATCAGCAACAGGAGATATTGATCCTCAAGACTCGAATCTAATGGTCTTTGATCTCAAAAATTATGTACCTAGACTCCCACATCAAATGGCTTTTCAAATTCCAGTATTAGTCAAATCAAGACGAGTTTTTCGCATTGTAATTTATGATGGGGCATCTACGTGTATAATGTCATTAGTCTGTTGGAAAACCCTTGGTTCTCCAAGAATCAACCAATCATCGAATATCCTTAAAGCCTTTGATAGAAGATATTTTCACCCATAAGGAATACTCCAGGATCTGCCTATAGAAGTAGAAGGAAAAACCGTAACCCTAGAGGTGGAAGTTTTTGATGTCCCTCTTGATTACAAACTTCTTTTGGGTTGTAGTTAGTCTTATGATATGACTGCTATTGTTTCATCAGTATTTCAGATGATAATGTTTCCTCACAAAGGAAATATCGTTAAAATCGATCAATTGTCTTACTGATCAGATTTGGATCAAGGACCTAAGTGATAGCTCAAATTTAAAAGTGTTCGAAAGTGTTCCAAACCTTGAGCGACTAGATATATCTCGTCTTCTTGATTCCAACACCACAAATGGTTCGAAAAACTGACACCGTATGAAGAATTTATCGTGATTTGAAAAGTCCAGTAAACTGCAAATTTTGACATTTGACCAGGGTTGACTAGGAAAAGGTACACTCAGCAAAAAGGAATATTCCTAGAATATTCCTCAGAATATTCCTTTTGAGCCAATCCCAGGCTGACAAGTGGCGCATTGTTATTTTTTGGTGGCTTGTACATTATGAAATGGGAGCCAATTGGTGGGTGACACATGGCCAACCCTGAGGCTGCCACATGTCCCTAGAGTGGTGAAGTAAAATTTTGTTAAGGGCTACATGAGTCGATCCTGCAACCTCCGACAGAGCACGCCGAAGACTTAACCACCAGCGCTATTTTTTGACTTAACTATATTACTTCATGGGTTCTATTTAAACTTTAATACATTGTGGATTGGGGTTGGGACCGCTAGTGGTCCCAACCCGCCAATGATCCCATTGAACATGGTCATATTACAGGTTAACATCGCAAAAAATTTCAAAACCCCTAACAGCATATCTGCCAACATTTTAACGTGTCACATGGAGTGTTACAACTCCCCACGGTTAAACCTCCAACGGTTCCGTTAACACCACTCTAAACCGTAGTTTCCGCTTGTAAACTGTGGTTTGTGCTACAGTTCCGCTCCACCATTGCGGTAACCACGGAATGGGGGTTGGAATGTGGCCACCCCTAACCACCTTAATTTAATGCTTGCGGTTTAGTCTGGAAAAATTATGGCCAGCGCCTTTTTTTGTGTGGAAAACACCAAAAATAACTCCAGTTAAGTGGAGTTCTCCACAATTAGTGGAGCTTTTCTAGGTGTTACTGGGAAACTGAGTTGGAGACTCATTTTTCGACCATTTTGAGTGAAAATAGATTCATTATTAGCTAATTGGATCATTTTGGAGCCATTGGTGAGGGTTTCAGAGCCACCATAGGACTTTTGAGCATGATTTTTCTTCAGAGAAGTTCCAAGGGCCACCAAGGGCTAGCCGTAGAATGAGGCCTAACTAGGGCAGCTAGAGGCCTTAATCAGGAAAAAAAATAGTCATTTTTGGATGTTTCAGACACTATATATCCATTGGTGAGGTTTTCAAAGCCATCATATGACTTTTGAGTGTGATTTTTCTTCAGAGAAGTTCCAAGGGCCACCGGGGGCCAGTAGGAGAATGAGGCCTATCCAAAGCAACCAGTGACCATTCTCAGCAAATCAGTAGTCTATTATGACTATCTTGAACCTTATGAATCCAATGGAAGTATTTTCATAAGCTTTTGGAGACTTCTGAAGGCTGATATTCTTCAGGGAATTTTTTAGTGAGCCTAGAGCCATAGGGTGCCACCAGGTGTTGGAGGCGTAACCAGAGCAGCCAGAGGCCTTTTTCGGAAAGTGAATAGTATATTTTGACTATTTTGGACATTCTAAATCCAATGGAAGGATTTTCAGATCCATTTGGATACTTGTAGAGCCAAGAAGCCATGGGGAAGTTTCGGGCAGCCTAGGGCCAACAGGAGTGGAGGCCTAGATTGGGGAGTTAGAGCTCATTTGGAGAAAATGAACTGTCTAATTGGATGTATGATATATGTTGGAGATAGTAGGAAATATTTCTAGGACAGAAAGGGACTTCTAAGGGAGTTTGTGCCACAGAGAAGCTCAGGGAAGCTTAAGGGCACCGAAAGAAGAGGTCAAGTCCAAGGGAGCCTAGGTCCATCTCCAGAGAGATAACAGCCATTCCAGGGGTATGATGGTATTCTAAATCCATTGGTACAGTTCAAATAACCATTATAGTTAAGTATAAACTTGTAAAATAAATTTTCCATCATAATCCCAAAGAGCCAACTCAATTGACAAAGACTCAAGGAGACGTAGCCCATGGCATTCGAGTGAACTCCTTTATTAAATTTGTTGTTATGTGTTGATGATTATTTTCTGCACTTTATGGTTGATGGACATGCTTGTTATCAACAAAAAAAAAAAAAAAATTCCTCACACTTAAAGAATTAAAACAATTTAAAACACATACACCTGAATCAATAATTCTATTTCGCACAGTCAAGTATAAGCAAGATCTTAATTTGTTTAACTAAATGGGAGGTGCTTGCATAGCATAACAAGTCAGCCACCCATTTCAGATCAGATGGTATCATAGCACTAGGTTTCTTTCTTGACAAAGCACTAGTTTTCTTGTTTGACAAAGCACTAGGTTGCTTGTTTGACTTGAAAGGTATTTAACAGTGCAAAGAATTTAACTGTTTGCAAATTGATTGATGCTTACAATTTTGAGTTTGATAGAGGTGAAGGGGAGCTACTATTAGCTAAGTCTAGAAGAGGACAAGAAGGAAGAAGGTTGAAATAATTCTCCTTACCCAAAGGACCTCAAGGAAACCCTTGAAGCACAAGAGGAATTGTTTGCAAAAGGTTGCTTGAAGAAGAGATACAAGCTGCAAAAAAGAGCTTATATCTACAGCCATATTTTTAAGAATATTTGTCAATTGTTTTTGAAGCTTTGTGAATTTTTGTTAGAGTTATTTAATTCATTTACATAATTATGACAACTTCATCAAATGAGGTTTCTAATTCATCCACCTTTACAATACTCTTTGATGAAGAGATGAAGCGAGACTTCTACATCTTGAAGGATATGGTGCAAAGTCTATACGAAGACGGAAAGGAAAGCACTAGACTTCATGAGAAATTGGTTGCTATGAAGCAAGAGAAATAAGGACTTCTTCAAATAATGCATGATATGGAGATGCAACTCCATCATGCCCAAGAGGCCTTAACCAAACACATGCTTGAAGTAGAGGTAAATCACTCAAATTTGTCTTCAAATTCCACTTCAGATAGATGTGTAGGTTCATTTGAAAAGCACACTAGAGGTATAGGGTCCAAATTGATGTTAAAAATGGGCTATGAAGGCAAGGGTATAGGCAAACATGCACAAGCCATGGTTGAGCCTATTTTGGTTGAGGAAAGGCCTAGGAAGTTTGGTCTAGGCTATGTTCAATCTTATGGTGAAAACTCTAAAGCCAGAAGGCACTTGAGACAATTCAAGGAAGAACTTTGGTTGCAAGTTCAAACCCACAAACATGTCAAGATTGTATTCAAGATGAATGCAATTGTTTGAAGCCTATGTTGCAGTAAGAAGTTTGTAGACATGCATCTTATGGCAAGAAAGATAGTTCTGACAGCTATCAAGACATGAACACTGATGTTAGTCTTCAAAAGAAAGTTGGAAACTCTTCAAGTTCATCTCCTCAAGAAGGTAAAAAAGATGGATGTGAAAAGCAACATTTGAGGTATAATTCTTCCCATAGTCAAGTTGATTATGTTTATATTAAGCATGGAAAATCTACATGCATGAAAGGAAGAAAGAATTGATGTTCCTATTGTGGTTTGTGTAACCATGAAGTTTCAAAATGCTGGAAGAGGAAGAATGTATACATGAAACAGTCGAAGTGAAGGCAACTTGCACAAAATATGCAAAAGACTTAAACACATTGCCAGAAGAAGGGACATTTTATTGCCCAATGTTGGACACTAAATCCAACCAATCATCCCAAGCAATTGAAGAAAGAGGATAAAAAGACTAGCAAAAATGGAACTAAAGATTCCATCATTGATGTGAGAACAAATGTTTCAAAAGAAGATTTTCAGCAGCAAAACTCGCCATGGAAGTGGCTTGGTAAGAAGTGGTTTGACTTCTTGACCTAGTAAGACATACACTCATTTGTACATATACAAATTTCAGTCATGTATGCATGTATTTATATTGAAAACTTACATTTGTTTGAGCTACCTTTAATCAATGATCAAGGAAATGATGTTCAGCTACCTTCAATTGAATATTTCTCGCCGGAAATTTCTGGAAGAGCTCAAAGAGGATACAATTCTTGACAGGAGGACAAGAGTATGAAAGAGGGAAAGTGTTGACTACCTTCGAGTTGGGGCTCAAAGGAACTAAGCCAAGCAAGGCAAAGTGGATGGAGGTTGGAAAGGTGAGGGTGTTGTACTCTCATCTACTAAACAGGCAATCAAGTATTTTGGGGTCCAAAATATTCCCAATGGGGAGGAGTGATCAGATTTGGATCAAGGACCTAAGTGATAGCTTAAATTTCAAAGTGTTCGAAAGTGTGTCGAACATGAGCACCCGGATATATCTCGTCTTCCTAATTCTGGCACCGTGAATGGTTCGAAAAACCGACACTGTATGAAGTAGTTATCACGATTCAAAAAGTCTAGTAAACTGCAAATTTTGACATTTGACTAGGGTTGACGGGGCAAAGGTATAGTCAGCAAAAAGGAATATTCCAGGGAATATTCCCCTACAATATTCCTTCTGGGCCAATCCCAAGCTGACAAGTGTCACATTGTGATTTTTTGGTGGCTTGTACGTTATGAAATGGGAGCCAATCGGTGGGTGGCACGTTGCCAGCCCTGAGGCCGCCACGTGTCCCCAGAGTGGTGAAGTAAAATTTTGTTAAGGGCCGTAGGAGTCGACCCCGCAACCTCCGGCAAAGCACTCCCAAGACTTAACCACCCACGCTACATTGTGAATTAACTATATTAGTTCATGGGTTCTATTTAAACTTTAATACATTGTGGATTGCGGGTTGGGACCACCGACGGTCCCAACCCGCCAGCAGTGACATTGCAGGCTAACATCGCAACAAATGTCAAAACCCCCGCCAGCATATCCACCAAAATTTTAATTTGTCACATGGAGTGTTACAACTCTGTGCAGTTAAACCTCTGACAGTTCTGTTAACACCACTCCAAACCGAAGTTTCCGCCTGTAAACTGTGGTTTGTGCTACAGTTCCGCTCCACTATTGTGGTAACCACGGAATAGGGGTTGACATGTGGCCACCCCTAACCACCTAAATTTAATGCTTGCGGTTTAGTCTGGCGGAATTATGTCCAGTGCCTTTTTTTGTGTAGAAAATGCCAAAAATAACTCCAGTTAAGTGGAGTTCTCCACAATTAGTGGAGCTTTTCTATGTGTTACTGGGAAAATGAGTTGGAGACTCATTTTTCGACCATTCTGAGTGAACAAAGAGTAATTCTTAGCTAATTGAAGAATTATGGAGCCATGGGTGAGGGTTATAGAGCCATCAGAGGACTTCTGAGTGTGATTTTGCTTCAGATAATTTCCAAGGGCCATTAGGGCTACTAGGGGCCAACAGTAGAATGAGGCCTAGCCAGGGAAACTAGAGGCCTTACTCAGGAAACCAATAGTCATTTTTGGATGTTTTAGACATTATAGAGCCATTGGTGAGGTTTTTAGATCCATAAAAGTACTTCTGAGAATTATTTTTCTTCAAAGAAGTTTCAGGGGCCACCAGGAGAATGAGGCCTATCCAGAGTAGCCAGTGACCATTCTCAGCAAATCAGTAGTCTATTATAGCTATATTGAACCTTATGAATCCAATGGAAGGATTTTCAGAAGCTTTTGGATACTTCTGAAGGCCGAGATGCTTCAGGGAAGTTTTCAGTGAGCCTAGAGCCATAGGGTGCCACCAAGTGTTAGAGGCATAACCAGAGCAACCAGAGGCCTTTTTCAGAAATTGAATAGTCTACTCTGAATATTTTGGACATTATAGATCCAATGGAATGATTTTCATATCCATTTGGATACTCCTAGGGTCGAAGAATCCACAAGGAAGTTTCGGCAGCCCAGGGCCAATAGGAGTTGGAGGCCTAAATTTGGGAGTCAGAGCTCATTTGGTGCAAATGAACAGTCTAATTTGGATGTATGATACATGCTAGAGATAGAAGGAAAGGTTTCAGAAACATAAAGGGACTTCTAAGGGATTTTGTGCCATAGAGAAGCTCAGGGAAGCTTAAGGTAACTGACAGAAGAGGTCAAGTCCAATGGAGCCTAGGTCCATCTCCAGAGAGATAGCAGCCATTCCAGGGGTATGATGGTATTATAAACCCATTGGTATAGTTCAAATAACCATTGGAGTTAAGTATAAACTTATAAAAGAAATTTTCCATCATAATCCCAAAGAGCCAAGTCAATTGACAAAGGCTCAAGGAGACGTAGCCCACGACATTCGGTTGTACTCATTTATTAAATTTGTTGTTATTCATTGATGATTATTTGCTGCACTTTATGGTTGTTGTAAATTCTTATTATTAGCAAAAACAAATGTTTAATTCCTCACACTTAAAGCATTAAAAAAATTTAAAACACATACACCTGAATCAAGAATTATATTCTGCACAGACAAGTATAAGAAATATCTTAATTTGTTTAAATGAATGGGAGATGCTTGCATAGCATAAAAATTCAGCCACCCATTTCATATCACTTACTTCACTTCAGACCCTAGTTCTACATATAGTATCCAAAATGTCGAAAAATCGATTATCCAGTACGAATATGTTGGCATGGGGCTAATGAAGGATTTTTCTCTCATGGGAACTTTCGCTATGCCCTCTCCCAACTTACCGCGAACTATTTCCAATATCAATATGATCACATCAAGCACAATGCCATTTGATGACACATGGACTGTGCCTTTAGAATCATAATTGGAACCTTATGACGGAAAGATGCCTTTAATTCCTTTTGAATCGGCATATGTAGCAATACAATCATGCTCTGAAACTACATCAACTTCTACTAATCAAATGAATGTGATCAATGAGGAATCATCTTCTCTATCAAGCTCAACTTTGACATTGTTTCCGGATCCTTTTCAACATGTATTTGCAACTGATGAAAAAATTCAAGAAATCTTGTCATTGGACGAATTGCCATGGGAATATCTACATCATCAATCTTCTTTTTTTCCTAATCTTGATAAACTTGTAAATTATTTTTCATCTATCTTTAAGATTTATTATGTCAAGGAAGCTCAAAATCCCACATCGATTATACATTCAGATTCTGAGAAAAACTTGGGAAATATTTCTACAAAAACTCCTATTGACATATCAATTAAACCTGGAATAATTGAGAAAATTCATACAGGTGCTTCTTGTTCTATTGAATATATCAAAACTTACAAAGCCCTATTTCAAGAATTCCGAGACATTTTTGCATGATCTTATGAATCAATGCCAGGTATCGATACTAAGATTGTTATTCATGAAATTAAGACATACCTGGATGCTAAGCCTATTAGATAGATATTACGTCCAATACATCCGCACAAAGCTGCAGCAATCAAATTTGAAGTTGAAAAACTATTACGTGCAAGATTTATTTATCCTATTCCTTTGACGGATTGGGTATCTAATGTAGTTCCCGTAATGAAAAAACAAGGGACTATCAGAGTTCGTGTCAATTATCGGGATATTAACAAGGCTTGTCCCAAAGACAACTATCCTACACCCTATATTGATCAAATTGTTGATGATTGTTCCAGAAACGAAATATTCTTATTTATGGATGGTTTTTCTGGCTACAATCAAATCAACATACTCCCTTCTAATCAACAAAAAACAACATTTATATGTCCTTGGGGCACGTTTGCATATTGTAAATTACCTTTTGGACTGAAAAATGCTGGTGCAACTTTTCAAAGAGATATTTATTATGCATTTCATGATATCAAACATATTGTACAACCTTGGATGACTTACGTGTTCATTCTTTACACAGACAAGATCATCCAACGCACTTACACACTATCTTTATGAGATGTAGGCATTACAACATTCTTTTGAATCCAAACAAATGTGTTTTTTGTGTACAATTAGGACATTTACTTGGGTTCATCATTTCAAAAGAGGGCATTCATGTCGATCCATCGAAGGTTAAGGCTATCATTAACCTACCTCCTCCTTCCATTATTCACCAACTCCAGAGTTTGCAAGGGAAAGCAAAATTTTTACGTTGGTTTATCTTGAACTATGCAGAGTTAATGAAAGGTTTCACCCAGTTGTTGAAACAAGATGTTCCATCCATTTGGGACAAGATTGCCAATAAATATTTTGATGCACTTAAAAATGTGTTGACCTATGCACCGTTATTGCATCCGCCCAATTACCACCGGGATTACTTTTTGTACTTAGCTGCCTCTTATTCCATGATTGCAATGATTTTGGTTCAAGAGGTTGAAACTAACAATGAACATGTGATATACTAAATAAGTCGAAATATCAACCCGATAGAAATCAATTATTCACATGTGGATAAATTGGCCTTGGCAGCAGTTCAAGTTGTCCAACTTTTTCGTCATTACATATTGTTACGAAAAACCACAGTGATATCTAATTGCAACCCAATGATGTAAATTTTGAAAAAATAGTTACTTGGGGGGAAATACTCCAAATGGATTATTATCCTGCATGAGTTTGATTTGGAGTTCGGAAAATCCAAGTCTAAGAATACTAAGTCTGAATTGGTGGCAGAAAATCCTCTCGCTGATGAATCTATGTTTCTAATCAGTAATTTAGATCCCTAGTTTGGAGATATCATTATATATCTTCAGATCCAAACCTTTCACCTAGAGCTTTCACGATCAGATCGTCGGAGAATCTGATACCAATCTCAGCAATATAATATTGTTGGTGACACTCTCTATCGTCGTGGTGTCAATTTTTTGTTTCGGCGTTGTATAAATCATGAAGAGAGAGAAAGGATTTTGAATGATTTCCATTCTGGAGCGTGTGGTGGTCATATATCTGGGTTTGCTACAACCCAAAAGATATTGCGCGCTGGTTATTTTTGATCGTCCTTATTCAAAGAATGTATTATCGCGGTCCAAAAATGCCACAATTGACAATTTTTTTATCAAAATATGTGTGCACCTCCAGCTCCTCTTCACCCAATCATTGTTGTTGGTCCTTTCGCCAAATGGGGCGTCGATTTCATTACATGTAACCCTCACTCGGCTGGGGGGCATGGATATATTATTCTCGCCTTAGATTACTTTACCAAATGGGTCGAGGTGATGCCTACATTCGCGGCTGATGGCAAAACTGTAGCAATTTTCATATTCAATCATGTGATTGCTCGATTCGGTGTACCTCAAGCTATCATTACAGACCATGGAAGCCATTTTCGAAATATTATGATGACCAAACTTTCTGATCAACTTGGCCTATGCCATGATAATTCTACACCATATTACCCACAAGATAATGGTCAAGTTGAGGCCGTCAACAAGGTTTTAACCACCATGATTAAATGGATTGTCGGAACTCATAAATCTAATTGGCATACCATGCTTTTTTTGGCATTATGGGTGTACCTTACCTTTGCAAAAACTGTTACAGGGTTCACTCTCTTTCAACTTGTTTATGGTTTAGAAGTTGTGCTACCCATTAAATGTGAAATATCGTCACTCAAATTATCCATTGAATTGTTACCAGCTACCTCTAAAGAGGAAAAACACTTTCTATCCTAGCACAGTTAGATGAGACTCGTCGCACTACTACATTAGCTGTCGTAGCTCATAAAAAAAATGTTAAAGCTCAGTATGATCAAAGTTTTAACCCTAGCATTTATTTAGAAGATGACTTAGTTCTAGCATATTATCAAGCTCACAACAAGCTAGGCGCTGATAAATTCAAACCAATGTGGCATGGTCCTTATATTTTTAAGCGTTTGCTTGCAAAATAAGCCTATGAATTAATTGATTATGACGATGTCTCTTTAGATAAACCCATAAATGGTCTTTATCTCAAGAGATATTATGCATGAATTTTAGTATGAATATCTCCCTTGTACATTAGTTACATTTTAGAATAGTGTGCCTTAGGATTAGTTATTTTTTGTTTTACAACTATTACAACTTTCGTTTCTTATATTGATTACTCTTGATATTGCAGATGGCGAAATTCCTTCAAACTTAAAATGGTTTTGTTGACAGTGCCTCTTGTAGTATAAAGAACATCTCTTACGCGGCTTGGGTTATCTATTGACCCACCGATGAATTATTCTCTATTCATGGGATATACCTTGGTCAAACAACGAACAATATTTCATAATATAGTGTAGCCATTGAGTTATTATCTAATGCCATCGCATTTGGTATTCGACGTTTGATCATTAGGTTAGATTACAACTCATTGTATTACATTTTAACGTTGTTTATGTTATCAGAAATCCAACCTTGTTAAGAATGTTTTTGAAGGTTCGTCTCTTGGAAAGACAATTTGATTATATCGAATATCAACAAATTTCAAGAAATTTAAACACATTAGCGGGTTCATTAGCTAATCAAGTTTTAAAAATATATCTTCAACATTAAAGTAAAACAAAAAAACATTTTATACATGTTGAACAAGATACTCAAAGAACGAAAATAGTAATATCATTAGGTTAAATAATTTGTGTCAAAAAATATTACATCGTTTGTGATCATAGGTATCAAGCACCTTATGATCTAAAATATACTGATACAAAAAACAAAACGTCAATCTACATTGACCATCAACTGTCCATGATGATGATGATGATAGAAAACTATGGCACATGCCACCCTGCACAAAAATCTCCTAAGTGGACCTGGGACACCAGTCACATGTCTCTAGAGCCTGAGAGGTTTATCATCTATCCCTGTCTTTGGAATATCAATATTCAACCTCTCTATTTTGTGCTCCATCTCTTCCAAGATCTCTGTTGCATCATTCTGTGGTGGGCCTGGTATAGGTTGTGCCTCTTTCCTATCAAAGCAATGAAGTGCTACTAGTCGTGTTGGACCGACATTTGCATTTAAAAAAAATTTCAGTATTGGACGATAAAAATCAAATAAAAATTAGATAACATAAAAACTTCAAAATGATTCACTAACACGTCTCATCCCACTGTGCCCCTGGTGGAAGAGATGTATCAGGATCACCTCTATAATCCATCCCTGCATAAGGAAAATATTCAATCATGAAGATCTGATTCCTAAGCCATGTGAAAAACTGAGGAGTAAAACGAACCACTGCACCACCATCACCAGCATGGCGAGCCATCATTTCTATCCAGCGCAACATACGTGGTTCTTGAGGACCTGTGGAATCCATCGGAGATTGCTGAGGCAAAAGGAGTGGGATCCTCTCTAAAGAAAAAGATACAATAATGGCCCCATATCCGAAGTTTTTCAACTTCCAATTCTTAACTCTCGTGAGTTGGCCCTTCATATTATCCAACACTCCTTCACTCCAGTTGAAAATTGTTCCCCTGGAACATTCAATTGTGGCCTGCATCTATTCTTTGGTAGCCACATGTGGAGCTACACTCCCACATAACCTCGTAATCATGAATGCTATGATCTTGAGGTCCAGTCGCAAAATACTTTTGATATCAATGTGACCTTCCTTTAACTCTGAATCTCGGCTACAATATTGAGCCTTGTAAGTAGCAGTGGGAAGACCTCCTGGTATAGTCCCAAATAAGGAAATGTCCCTCCCTCTATGAGGCAATCCGGTGAGGAAATATATTTCCTCTGGCTCGATCACAAGCTGATGGTATTCGATAATGAAACATTGACCTCGGACATCCCATGCATTCACTAGCCAAGTCATCATCTCAACCCATGCTTTCATACCCTCAATCGCCCAAAAATTATACAAGCCACAATTTTTTAATGAGTGCATTATTTCCGGATCATCTATGGCTTCATTGTCCATGACTTCATGCTCTCTTTCTCACCATTCCAACATGATTTTCAACCTACACATTAGTAAATTAATCATTAAAAATCAGTTGGGAGAATTTTGAGTCATTTTTATGGAGAGATTTATGTTTTTCAAAACCCCACGACGCTTATGCAGGTGTTATGTTTACACAGTGAATTTTTTCACACATGTTATACACAAAACCCACGGCGGCCTGATGGTTTTTCAACATAAAATTCATCGGGGTGTGCAGTTTTCTCCACGATAACCCGTGCACCCCTGAGGGCGGATTTTAAAAAATATTTTCCCTCTAAGAAATGACCTGAAAGCTTAAAATAAAAAAATTAAACGGACGAAAACAAAGATAATGATGATGTGGATTACCTGGTGCAGACGGTTCTTGAAATGTTTGGTCGATTTTCCTGATATCAGCTCTGGAAGATTTTGGGCAAAACTCATTCTGCTCTGTTCTGAAAATAAAAAGGTGAAAATGACTTGTTTAAACATATTTTTGTAGTTTTAAATGAATAAAATAATATTATTTTATTTATTTTTAGTTTTAAAAGTCAAATCAAAATATTTTTCCTTTTTGAGAGCAGATGTTCGTAATTGTTCGATTTTTTGTGCAAGATACACGATTTTTGTGAAAAGAATCGTTTTTCCATTGAGTAGACTTTTATCAATTTTTCAGACTCTATAAAAATACGAAAAAGAGAAATCATGGAATCCTCTTTTAAGCCCTTTTCAGACTTTCTAAATATGAAAATATCGTCGAGCACTTGACTATTTGAACTCGTTAAAATAAATGAACAGTCATTCATTCAGTATAAGTTTACCCATTTTTCGGACGAAATTGAATCTAGTTACAAAAAAGGTATACGTTGACTAATCATGGTCAATAGAATTCTCTCATACATTATTTTATCCTTTTTTGGGTTTGAGGGACTAAATTTATGAAAAATAACAACCATGGAGTTTACTTATGTTTTTCTTCAGACTCCGTAAAATCGAAAAACACCAAGTTAATCCTATATTGGATTGGTTAAAACTAAACAACACAGGACCTATCGATCACAACAGGATTGAACCACTCCTTCTTAGGGGGAAAAGAGAGAAAAAGAATCCATTTGATGTCATTGTTTTAGAAAGCAGCATGTCACTCTTGAACACAACACTTTGTTACACTTGTAACTGGTTTGGGAAATCCTTTGTCTTACAGTTAATCAAACCACATTGAAAGTCTTAATCTGGTTTCTGGGTATTATCTATAGGTCAAATGTGTCCAAGCCATTCACAATGTCATTATGTGTTCAAGAGAAATTTCAATTTACCATTCATTGCAAACATTTGTCTCCATTCATGTTGATCATCCTTAATTCAGTCCTTGAAAAAAATTTCTTCAAAACTTGATCTAATTGTTTCATGTCGTAGGCTTTCCTACGACAGATCACTTTCTATCAACATCAACTCACTATCTAGAAAGTTGATCCAGAATCCTATCAATACCTTGGAATCTGCATGCCTTAATGGCAGGTTTCTGGGCTTTGACGATAGGTTTTCATCATTGACCTTTGATTGAATGATTCTATAGGTGCTCGACTGCAAATCATTCATTCACACTTCATAGATTGTATTGAAGTACTTTGAGGGCCATTTTCATTATTTATGGTATCTCTCACACTTGTTAACAATTCTCATCATTCACCGGTAGTCAAGTGCTTTCTACCATGTTCGACTCCGATATAATCAATCGCATGGATAGATTCGTACTAGTTCGAGAATCGGAAATCAAGACTCTGGATCTATTTTCCACCATTGAGGATGTGAGGAGTTTTTCTATTCATAATATAGTAGACTTCTTATGACAGACGGTTGCGCCCATACTGTGTCCACTTTTGATATAATACTGAAATCATATCTTTACCAGAACACTTAGTTAGTTTTTATCTGAGAATGGGAATGCCTACCTCAGCGATATATATATTTGCATTGAATGTTTTTACAGTTTTTCGACCGTTGTCTCTAATCCAATCCTCGAAATGATAAAGCAATTCATTCTTCAGAAAAAATTTCTCATATTTCGCACTTTAGGGGGAAATCTATTACACGTTATTTTTTCACCATGAAATTTGAATGTTCATATGGGTCTATCACCATCCATATCATGTTCCCTTAGAAGTAAAAAATACTCATGTTCCTGAATCAAGTCTTGGAAATTGGAGAAAAGCTCTGTAAAATCCTTGAAAGATTGCTTGTGCAGTTTTTCTAGCCTTTTCCTGTGCATGCGCTGATGTTTCTTCCATTAGCCACGGCGATCGCTGCTCTGTTCACCACTAAAACCTGTGCACCTCCATGAAAATCAAGTAAAAATATAAAGTAACTTCTATAAGCCTAGTTGGTCGAATATTCTCCCAATTGGAAGCCTCTAGAGTCGCGCCAGTTTGATCTTTATCCCTCCACTCATGGAGCTTATCCCTTAGTCCAAGGAACTCAAATCCCTTCATGGGAGGAATCCATCCCTCTCTTAATGGATACTTCAATCTCCCTATATATTGAGCTCAAGTTTTCGGTTGAAGGGTAGATACCAATGTGAATAGACACTGATTTGTATAGTTTCTAAGCTGGAGAGAGTTCATAGAGTTCATACTTTCTATACTAGCGAGTTGTTGTTGACACATTGAAGATCACATGTTTGTGCCCATGACTTCATACTGGTCATTCTAGAGAGGAAGGCTTATCATACTGAACGAAAATGATTTCTCAGACACCCAGGAGGAATATTTGCAACATCAAGGAATCTGGTTGTAAGATTTCTCTTTCTAATTTATGATAATACATATGGATCTCTTTTTCTCATTGTCTTGTTTCTGAATTCATGGAATGATGTCAATACTTAGATTCCTTGATCACTAAGTTGGATTAGTATTTACGATTATTATATACTACAGGTGCTTTGATCATTTTGTTTTGTCTGTGATTGTAGGTTCTACTCATCATTGAAGAACTACTTTGGAGCGAAAGACAAAGTAATACATCACACATCCGGATTGAAAGGTAGGAGCATGTCCTCTCTACTTTCCTGATTGTAGTGATCTTAAAATACAAATAATCTAGAGAAAGAGATTTTCAATGGACCTTTGTTTCTAGTTACTCATTGGAGTATTAGGGAGATCACTCTTGTCCACGAGAGGGATTAATCCTGGTGACAGACTACCAGCTTGATTTTTCATTATATTCCTTTACGTGTTACAACACATATATATACATGTTGAAGGATTCATAAACCCCAATCCATTATCCCTAGATTAGAACATAATCGTAGTTACCTCGACAGGATCTACAAAATAATATGTGCAGAAAACCATCATGCCCAAAACCATGTGCAAACCCATGCACAAAACCATAGGCCTACTTCTAGTCATGGAAAGAGTATAACACATACACAACATTTTGTTGTTGGGATTCCCTTCCCCAATATATTTACTGGAAATTTGGATTGCTAGAAACAAAAAAATCTTCAAAGAAGAAGACACCACTCCCCTAAAATTTGTTGACAAAGCCCTCTCTATTCTCATCGAGAATATATCTACTCAAGGTTTTAATCCCAATGAGATTGAAATCTTAAATCCTCATGAGCTCAAATGCACCAAATTTTGCCTTCATTTCTCTAATAATGTAATACTTCAAAGACACCCTAAAATAAACAGGTTCTAACGTATAAGAATGAACCAACAATATTTCAAAGTTTGGTGCTAGGAAAAATTCACTTTCTCCTTGTTCTTTGATGGAGCTTCTAGAGGAAATCCACGGGAGGCTAGAGTGGGAGGGATCTTAATTGGTCTTGAAGGAAAAAAGGTGTATCAATTCACCTGGGGTATTTGAAGTGCAACTAAAAACCACAAGGGCTTCACTTAATTAACCTATAATATATCACATGCGATCATAGCATATTAAACAATACCCTTAATTTGAATATATATTGGAAAATACCTCTAAAAAACACATTATTTAACCCCCTACCAATATAAATCCAATACACCTTCCCAATTTAAAAAACCCCTAATTTCACTATATATTGTACATATCTATTTTTTCATTAACATTCTTTATACCCCTTTATATATTTTCATTAACTTTGAGCTCAATTTTTTATACATGTCAATATAAAAACCCTTTACCCCCTATATATCCCCCAATATATTATGTCATTTTTTACTCATTATATATCCCCCAATGTGAACCCACATGCTATGGTATTGCTCCCACAGTGAAGCCCCTGTGCTAAAAACCAAGCAAAATTCTTGGCTTTATGGAAGGGTCTTGAAACCAAGGTGGAATGAAAAATCTCAAAACTAAATGTTTCCAAGGATTCTATGCTTGTTATTCGCCAATTCACAAATGCCAAGTCATCTATTTCTAAGGATTCATCAACTACTAGTTAAATAATTCTCTTCCTAATGTCAAATTTTGATGGGGTAAACTTTTATCACATCCTCCGACATTTGAATTTAGAGGTTGATATTTTAGCCAAAAAAAGGTCTACCATAACCCAAGGAGAGATCAATTATAATCAAAGGAAGAGCTATATTCCAAATTATTCCATAACATGCCAATCCATATAAACACTTTAATATATAGGTCTATTTTTTAGCATTTGTTAGACGCTTCGGTTGAGGTGGGTCATGGGATCTCCCTCCCTGGTGTATTCCTTTCTTTCTCTGATATCATAATCATAAGAAGGACAACAAGCGTTTAATGAAAGAGTACACGTGGACACATTTCAAGGCATGTCTCCATAACTCTAGTCATTTCCATTTAATGGAGGATTATTCTGATCAAACTCAAATACGACATTATAAGGAGCTCAGGGTACATTTGTAGAGAAAAAATATTTCGATTGAATATGAACATCTCGTTATCGCAACTCCTCTATGTTAGTGGCTCTGTAATTAGGATTTTAGTCTTATCAATGCAGGTTGGCTCGTGTCAGGCTTCAAGTTGTTTCTATATATCAATCTTTTTGGCCTCCCATCTTCCTTGCTAGAATTTTGTTAATGCTCTTGGTGGTTTGGACAATCAGTCTTTGATTATTTGTATTATCAACTCTTTTCTTCATATGAGGATGGAAAATCCTCAAGACTATGTGGAGATCGCATCTATGATCTAGAGGATGTTAAATGTCTTTCAGGTGTTGTTGTTCTCAATTAATAAGTTGGAGGACATGGTTGAGTGACAAAGAAGCTCTTTCCAGCTTTTCATGGAGGAAAAGATTCTCACTCACCATGTGGAAGTGGAGGACACTTTGGATGATTTAAAGGAGGAAATTATCCTCCTCGCATATTAAGTTACTACTTTGGAGGCCTTGTCGTCATCTGTAGTGGGAAATTAAAACAAAGTTATTGTCCCTAGTGCCTCTCTCCCTGGTAGTAAAAGTGCTCATCACCCAATGGGTCCAAATGAGGGTGGGTGATTTCTCTAAAGCCACATAGTTTTTTGGCTTATGTGACTAGTTTAGTCTCTTCCTCTTTATATATATTAAATGTTTTTTTGTGAGTGTGTTTTACTACTAGGATCCTATTGCAAAATCTATAGTTGTAATATTGTTTTGTATAAACTGGTGCAATCGTACTAAGATTGTAAACTCTCAGTTTACTATAATAAAGATACATCTACTGCAACTGAGATCAAATTTAAGGATGTTAGGCATTTTAATCTTAGGATTTATAAGATCATAAAGTTTATAATGTTAATCATATGATTTAACATTAATTTTAGGGCTTAATATTGATATACTAATCTTAGGATTTAATATATTAAACTTAGGGTTTAATATATTAAATAGGTTTATAAGGTTAGGGTTTGTAATATTAATCTTAGACTTTATAATCGTGGGTTTTATATATTAAATTTAGGGTTTAATATTAATTCTAGGGTTTATACTATTAAATTTTTGGTTTATAATATTAATCATAGGGTTTATAATCTAAGGTTTTGTAGTATTAATTATAGGGTTTTTATATAAGATTATTATATAATATGAATGTTAAGGTTTATAATATTAATCTTATGGTTTATAATAATAATAATAATCCAATTTTAAGACACCAAATTGGTGTATGAGACCCCCTTGTTTTTGGGACAAGGAACCCACCTATAATCATAGGTTTTATATATTAAATTTATGATTTAATATTAATTATAGGGTTTATAATATTAATCATAGGGTTTTTAATCTAAGGTTTTGTAGTGTTATTATAGGGTTTTTATATAAAATTATTATATAATATGAATGTTAAGGTTTATAATATTAATCTTATGGTTTATTATAATAATAATAATAATCCAATTTTAAAACACCAAATTGGTGTATGAGACCCCCTTGTTTGTGGGAAAGGGACCCACCTATAATCATAGGTTTTATATGTTAAATTTAGGGTTTAATATTAATTCTAGGGTTTATAATATTAATCATAGGGTTTATATCTAGGGTTTTGTAGTATTAATTATAGGGTTTTTATATAAGATTACTATATAATATGAATGCAAGATTTATAATATTAATCTTATGGATAATAATAATAATAATAATCCAATTTTAAGACATCAAATTGGTGTATGAGACCCTCTTGTTTGTAATATTAATCATAGGGTTTATAATCTAAGGTTTTGTAGTATTAATTATAGGGTTTTTATATAAGATTATTATATAATATGAATGCTACAATTTATAATATTAATCTTATGGTTTAAAATAATAATCTAATTTTAAGACACCAAATTGGTGTATGAGATCCCCTTGTTTGTGGGACAAGGAACCCACCTATAATCATAGGTTTTATATATTAAATTTAGGGTTTAATATTAATTCTAGGGTTTATAATATTAAATTTTTGGTTTATAATATTAATCATAGGGTTTATAATCTAAGGTTTTGTAATATTAATTATAGGGTTTTTATATAAGTTTATTATATAATATGAATGTTAAGGTTTATAATATTAATCTTATGGTTTATAATAATAATAATAATAATCCAATTTTAAAACACCAAATTGGTGTATGATGTTGAGAATGCAACAAGATGATGGAGCTTAGTGAAATGAAGTCACCTTCACTAAGTGGGCCCGCAGGCAAATTCTGGCGCAAAATCTATTTTTAGACATATGGAGCATGGTTCGGGGATTCTAGTTTGAGATTCTTGGAGCATTGGTCATGTTGGTAAAAGCAAGATGAGACTGTTATTTTTTAGGTTGAAAATTAAGTCTATTTTAGGCTTGCCTCTCCTTAAAACGGGGAGAGTCGAAATATTATTTACCCTTAATAATATTGAACTCTCTTTCTTGATTGCTCTCTTGGAGCACTTCGGTTCGAGGAGCTACAGAAGTGGCTCATGCAACGCCCAGACGGAGGAATCACGTGGTTCCCAAGGGTTTTATGGCATCATGCATGGTTGACTTCAGTTGGACTTCAGTTGCAGAAGTTTGGAGGAGTTAATGAGACAGCTAGTGGAGTTGTGTTCTGTTTTATTTTAGTTGAACTAGTTGAGATTAGTTTAACTAGCTAATCAATTAGTTATGAGTGGAGTGAATTAAATATTATTTAATTCATTAATTAGTAACTCATTATTCAACTCAAGAACACATCAGTTCACTACAGTGTATGATCAGTTCAGTGGAGACCAATGAAAGAGGTAGATGAAAGGGTGGAGTTAGCTATCAGTTGTGACTATACTGTTGCTATTTGCAACACACAGATAGGTGGAGTAAGCCCATGAGGATTACGCAGTTTAGGCTGGTGGTTTATCTATATAAAGAGGCCATCCCATAGCATTGAAACACGCAATAGAGGCAAGGCAATTGGCGGTGAGTTTTGAACCAGTAACCTGTTCAAAACTGAGCTAGATTGTGAGTAACTGTATGAGAAAGTACTGAGTACTTGTGAGGAGTATTGTATTGAGTTAGTTACTTGATTTCTCCATTATAATATACACAATAGCTGCGGGGTTTTCAGCTATAAGCTTTCCCCATACATACTGTGTTAATGTGTATGATGAGTTGAT
This sequence comes from Pinus albicaulis, assembly GCA_034641835.2. NCBI lineage: Eukaryota > Viridiplantae > Streptophyta > Pinopsida > Pinales > Pinaceae > Pinus > Pinus albicaulis. The sequence goes on along the minus strand of CM076570.1, from coordinate 960,641,190 downwards.
GTGCTATCGCTTGTTTTATTTCCGCATGTGTGATGATCTTAGTGGAAGAGATTATGTGTTGCATATAAATTCGAATTGTATGTGATCAGGATAGTCTCGGTGGATAATTAATCATAGTTCATCAAATTTCTACATGGTATCGGAGCTATTGAAGCAGAGATTGATCATCACGGTGATTACAAACTTATTTCGGTAGACAGAGTCTGCATGCGGGCCAGGTAGCCTCCGGATTCATCTTTCTTCGGAAAGTGAAAGGTCTAGTAAATGCCCCTTGCAGTCAATCTCTGTGCTAGAAATAATTTGTTCTCACAGATCTAGAGCGGTTGAGCTTTGAGGTGGAATTCGAATTTTGCAGCAATTTTGTTTTCTTGGTGCTGGTGTTGAAAATGTCTTTCAACGGTTTGCGACTCGAATATGCTCTTGAAGGCAGTTCGAATTATGTTGCATGGAAGGATCGCATGGAGGCAGTATTAGAAGATAATGGTCTGAAGGAGTTCGTAGATACGAATGTCCAAAAGCCCACTGATCCTGCTGAAGTCGATGCATGGCAAAAGAAGATGGCAAAGTGTTGAAGGATCCTGTTGGAGGGCGTCAAGGATCATATTGTATCCAGCCTGCATGGAAAGGCTACTCCATATTTAATGTGGAAAGCTTTGACGGATCTATTCCAGAGTAAGAGCGACCAAAAAAAGCTGGCGCTCAAAGATAAGCTCAGGAACATCAAGATGGAGAAGGGCGACAGTATTTGCCGACCTCGGTATCGCCATTTTTCACTGATCGCATGCTTGGTTTCAAGTGTGATGGGATCGGTGTGGTTCTTGGACAGCGGTGTTCATATGACGGGAGATCGGGAGTTGTTCTCGGAGTTCTCAGATACGGAGGACAAAGATTTGGGTGTGCACATCGAGATGGGCGATGATGGTAGATACGGTGCGGCGGTATCGGTACCATATCCTTTGGAGGGTCTGGTAAACCCTTTGTCTTGAGGGATGTCATGCATGTACCTGGATTGAAGAAGAACTTGATCTCAGTAGCGATGTTGGAGGATAAGGGGTATGATGTGGTCTTCAGCGAAGGAAAAGCCTTCCTGCGCAGTAAGACTACTGGAGAGACCCGGAAGATAGGGGTTCGAACCAAGAACCTTTATCAGTTGCAGGTAGATGGCTGCGCGGCTATGGCATGCAAAGCGGGAGAAGTGGTGAGCCGGGATGATGAGGGCGAACTGTGGCACAGGAGATTGGGCCACCTTCACCATGGAGCTTTGAAGATTCTGCAGCAGATTTCTACTGGACTTCCTAAGGGCACTCTTGCGCAGTCAGATCAGTGCAAGGGGTGTACTTTAAGGAAGTATGTGAAAGCCACCTTTCACGAGAAGGATAGTCGCGCCACGACGATCCTTGAGAGAGTTCACACAGACGTGTGTGGTCCTTTCTCAGTTGCTTCGACAGCAAAGCACAGGTATTATGTGATCTTTGTTGATGATTTCTCTTGAAAGTGCTGGATCTTCTTCATGCAAAAGAAGAGCGATACATTCGCGAAGTTCTGTGAGTTTAAAGCACTGGTCGAGAAGGAGTCGGGGAAGAAAATGATTGCTTTAAGGAGTGATAACAGTGGTGAATTCATCTCGGCTGAATTCAAGGAGTTCTGCAGCGCAGAAGGGATTCAGAGAGAGATCATCGCACCCCATAACCCACAGCAGAACGGGGTGGCTGAGCGGAAGAACAGAACGATCGTGGGTGCTGCACGGGCGATGTTGCATGATCAGGGCCTACCCCTTCACTTGTGGGCTGAGGCATGCAATACAGCAGTGTATGTGCAGAACCGTTGTCCTCACAAGGTTCTTGGCATGAGTACACCAGAGGAGGCTTATTCTGGCAAGAGGCCTGAGATTTCCCATTTGCGGATTTTCGGATCTCCTGTCTACATGCATGTGACGAAGGATGCAAGAAGGAAGCTGGATCCAACTGCTGAAGTTGGAATATTTGTGGGGTACACTGATACACCTCACAACTATCGGGTGTATGTGCCAGACAGTCGCAAGACTGTTGTGCGACGGGATATAAAATTTCGGGAGGAGAAAGCCATGCAGTGTTCGCTTGAGAGGGAGCTACACTTGCATGCAGATGAGGAGCTGTTAGTTCCTAAGGAGGAGCTTCCGGATGTGGATCAGCCACAAGAGGAGGTTCAGGAGGTGGAAGAAACCACCCGGGCAGCGCCAACCATCAGAGGGCGCATGCGCACTACAGAAGCTGAGCGACTGGCTCGGGATGCAGAGAAGGTTGTAGGACCACCTACAGCACAGCGCAGACAGAGACAATCACCGGATCGGTACACTGGATACATGGCTCTTGTGAGTCAATGTGTTGTGACAGAGCCATCCTCTTTTGAGGAAGCTGTGGAGGAACCCGCATGGGTTGATGCCATGATCAAAGAATATGATTCGATCGTCAGGAACAGTGCATGGGAGATTGTCCCAAGACCGGTGGGAAAATCAGTGGTGGGTTCACGATGGATCTACAAGGTGAAGCAGGCGGCTGACGGGAGTGTGGAGAAGTACAAGGCGAGATTTGTCGCCCATGGCTTTTCACAGATCGAGGGGATTGACTATGAGGAGACCTTTGCACCTGTCGCAAGGTACTCTTCCATACGGATGATCCTTGCTCTCTCAGTGCAGATGGGGTGGCACATTCATCAGATGGATGTGAAGACTGCGTTCCTCAATGGAGTTATTGAGGAAGAGGTGTACATAGAGCAGCCTGAAGGTTTTCAGATCTTCAGCAGTGAGTCGCATGTGTGCCGACTCAATAGAGCACTGTATGGGCTGAAGCAAGCACCTCGTGCTTGGTACACTCGGATAGACAGCTACTTCACCGGGCTTGGATTCTCCAAGAGTGAGGCGGATCTAAACCTGTACCAGATTGTGGTGGAGGGGAAGCTGTTGATCATCGTACTGTATGTAGATGATCTGATTTTGACTGGCGATGAGCAGTTGATACTTTCATGCAAGGAGGATCTTGCACGAGAGTTTGAGATTAAGGACTTGGGCATCCTTCATTATTTCCTGGGATTGGAGATTTGGCAGCGCAGCGGAGGACTGTTTGTTTCTCAGGGCAAGTATGCCCGGGAGATTCTGGAGAGGTTCAACATGCAAGGCTGCAAGCCTGTTGACACTCCTCTTCCTGGTGGTTGGAGGAAGGAGGATGCTACTTCAGCGGAGGTAGTGGATGCCTCTGTCTATCGACAGTTGGTGGGGTCGCTTATGTATCTGGTCAATACACGACCCGATATATGCTATGCAGTTAACCAGCTTTCGCAAGCTATGGTTAAGCCTACCAAGCTCTTTTGGAAGGCAGGCAAGCATGTATTGCGCTATATTAGAAGCACATCGGGATATGGTCTATGGTACAGACAGGAGGATGGAGCGAAGCTTTCTGGCTTCACTGATGCAGATTGGGCAGGGAGTCCAACGGACCGGAAGAGCACATCTGGAGGAGTTTTCAGCATTGGGTCGACAGCAGTTTCCTGGTACAGCAGGAAGCAAAGATCCGTGGCACTCAGTTCAGCAGAGGCCGAGTACATGGCAGCTAGCTTGGCTACATGCGAGGCTATTTGGATGAGGAAGATCCTCGCAGGATTGTTCAAGTTGCATTTGGAGCCTACAGTGATCTACTGTGATAACCAGAGTTGCATTAAACTCTTGGCTAATCCAGTATTTCATGATAGGTCCAAACACATCGACATCAGGTACCATCATATCAGAGATTGTGTTCAGCGGAGAATCATGATGCTTTCATATGTTCCCATGGAGGATCAGGATGCCGACATCCTGACGAAGGCGCTCACCAGGAGCAAGTTCGAATTCCAAAGAGGCAGGATAGGGGTTGCAGATAATCCATATCTTGCTAAGAGGGAGTGTTGAAAATGCAGCAAGATGATGGAGCTTAGTGAAATGAAGTCGCCTTCACTAAGTGGGCCCGCAGGCAAATTCTGGCGCAAAATCTATTTTTAGACTATGTCTATTTTTAGACATATGGAGCATGGTTCGGGAATTCCAGTTTGAGATTCTTGAAGTATGTGTCATGTTGGTAAAAATAGATGAGACTCTATTTTTGAGGTCAAAGAGGTCGAAGTCTATTTTTAGACTGCCTCTCCTTAAAACGGGGAAGTCAAATATTATTTACCCTTAATAATATTTAGACTATAAACTGCAGTTTACTCTCTTGGAGCACTTCAGTTCGAGCTACAGAAGTGGCTCATGCATCTGACAGAGGAATCACGTGGTTCCCAAGGGTTTGATGGCATCATGCATGGTTGACTTCAATTGGACTTCAGTGGCAGAATTTTGGAGGAGTTAATGAGACAGCTAGTGGAGTTGTGTTCTGTTTATTTTAGTTGAACTAGTTGAGATTAGTTTAACTAGCTAATCAATTAGTTATGAGTGGAGTGAATTAAAGATTATTTAATTCATTAATTAATAACTCATTATTCAACTCAAGAACACATCAGTTCACTACAGTGCATGATCAGTTCAGTGGAGACCAGTGAAAGAGGTAGATGAAAGGGTGGAGTTAGCTATCAGTTGTGACTATACTGTTGCTATTTGCAACACACGGATAGGTGGAGTAAGCCCATGAGGATTGCGCAGTTCAGGCTGGTGGTTTATCTATATAAAGAGGCCATCCCATAGCATTGAAACACGCAATAGAGGCAGGGCAATTGAGACCACTTTTGAACCGTGCTGTTCAAGGCGAGCTGGTTGTGTGTAACTGTGAGATGAATGTTTGAGCTCTTGTGAGGAGTATTGTCTTGAGTTTAGTTAGTTGATTTCTCCATTATAATACACGATGGTTATGGGGTTTTAGTATAGCTTTCCCCATACATGCGTGTTAATGTATGATGATGCGAAGTTTGGAGGAGTTAATGAGACAGCTAGTGGAGTTGTGTACTGTTTATTTTAGTTGAACTAGTTGAGATTAGTTTAACTAGCTAATCAATTAGTTATGAGTGGAGTGAATTAAATATTATTTAATTCATTAATTAGTAACTCATTATTCAACTCAAGAACACATCAGTTCACTACAGTTCATGATCAGTTCAGTGGAGACCAGTGAAAGAGGTAGATGAAAGGGTGGAGTTAGCTATCAGTTGTGACTATACTGTTGCTATTTGCAACACACAGATAGGTGGAGTAAGCCCATGAGGATTGCACAGTTCAGGTTGGTGGTTTATCTATATAAAGAGGCCATCCCATAGCATTGAAACACGCAATAGAGGCAAGGCAATTGGCGGTGAGTTTTGAACCAGTAACCTGTTCAAAACTGAGCTAGTTTGTGTGTAACTTCATGAGATAGTACTGAGTACTTGTGAGGAGTATTGTACTGAGTTAGTTAGTTGATTTCTCCATTATAATATACACAATAGCTGTGGGGTTTTCAGCTATAAGCTTTCCCCATACATACTGTGTTAATGTGTATGATGATTTGATGTGTTATCGCTTGATTTTATTTCCGCATGTGTGATGATCTAAATTGAGTTGAGTGGAAGAGATTATGTGTTGTGTATGAAGTTCAAATAGTATGTGACCAAGATAGTCTCGGTGGATAATTAATCATTATTCAGCAAATTTCTACATATGAGACCCCCTTGTTTGTGGGACAAGGGACCCACAAGGAACCCACCTATAATCATAGGTTTTATATGTTATTTTAGGGTTTAATATTAATTCTAGGGTTTATAATATTAAATTTTTGGTTTATAATATTAATCATAGGGTTTATAATCTAAGGTTTTGTAATATTGATTTTAGGGTTTTTATATAAGTTTATTATATAATATGAATGTTAAGGTTTATAATATTAATCTTATGGTTTATAATAATAATAATAATAATCCAATTTTAAGACACCAAATTGGTGTATGAGACCCCCTTGTTTGTGGGACAAGGGACCCACCTCCGCGTAGCCATTTGATTGCTAAGACTACCAAGACATACATACTCTACCCCCTCTGGTTTTGAACTTGTGACCTCTTAAGAGGAAACACATACTCTTAACCATTAGGCCCATTCAAAATGTATGGTTTAAAATCCGAAGATTTAAAATATTAATACTTGGGTTTAATATTAATCATATGGCTTATAATATTAATATTGAAGTTTATATATGGATCTTAAGGTTGTTAAAATTAATCTTAGGATTTATATTATTAATTCTAAAATTTAAAATTATATGATTTAATATATTAAACTTAAGATTTATAATTTTAGGGTTTATAATATTAATCATAAAAATTATAATCTTACGATTTAATATATTACACTAATAATATTTATCTAAAAATTTATTATATTGAGTTTTATAAATTTAAAGTTCAATATATTCAATTTAAGATTTATAATATTGAATTTTATAATGTTAAAACTATTATATTGAGTTTTATAATTTAATATATTCATTTTAAAATTTATTATATTAAGTTTTATAAATTTAAATTTAAAAATATTAATTTTAAGATTTATAAAAGTTAGTTCAAAATATTAATTTCAAATTTTATAATATTAAATTTTATAATGTTAAAATTTACAATTAAGGATTGATATACAATTTGAATTTTATAATGTTACAATTTATAATTAAGAATTGATATAATAACTTTGAAAAAATTAAAATTACACCCTATGTGAATCAAACACAACCTTAAAATTGAATTTTATAATGTTAAAATTTACAATTAAGAATATTGAATTTTATAATGTTAAAATTTACAATTAAGAATTGATATACACTTATAACTTCGAAAAAATTAAACCATCTGTGAATCAAACACACAACCTTCTAATTTGGAATAAAGAACACTACCATTAAGCCACGGATCAATTAACTATTATTGTTTAATATATTTTACTAATACTACTTCTCTTCCTATTAGTACTATGTACAGTTCATTTAATGTTCATTTTAGTGTCATTGTATACGCTTCACAAATAAGTATGAATTTCAGTATAAATTGAGTTGTCATTTATATTAAAATAGCAATTATGTACCTTATCCAAGCTCGCTGTCTCCCAATAAAATAAAATTCCTTGAAAGGAATTAAATAAAATTAACTTGTGATTTATATTTAAAATAGTAAATACGTACCTTTCCAAATAAAAATAACTTGTCATTTAAAATAGCAATAATGTACTTTATCTAAATATTTTAAATACTAATAGCAATAATGTACATTATCCAAATGTTTTAAATACTAATGTAGCAATCATGTAGCTTTCAAATAACTTGTCATTTAAAATTAGCAATAATGTACTTTATCCAAATGTTTATATTTGAAGTAACAATCATATACCTTTCAAAATAGCAATACTGTACCTTATCCAAATATTTTAAATACTAATGTAATAATCATGTACCTTTCAAATAACTTGTCATTCAAAATAACAATAATGTAATGTTTATATTTAAAATAAAATTAAAGTGTCATTTAAAATAGCAATAATGTAATGTTTATATTTAAAATAAAATTAAAGTGTCATTTAAAATAGCAATAATGTAATAATCATGTACCTTTCAAATAACTTGTCATTTAAAATAACAATAATGTAATGTTTATATTTAAAATAAAATTAAAGTATCATTGTTTATATTTAAAATAGCAATCATGTACCTTTCAAAATAAAATTGAAGTGTCATTTAAAATAGCAATCATGTACCTTTCAAAATAAAATTGAAGTGTCATTTAAAATAGCAATAATGTAATGTTTATATTTAAAATAAAATTAAATTATCATTGTTTATATTTAAAATAGCAATAATGTAGCTGAAGGTGTCATTTAAAAAACAGAAAGAGTTTATGTTGAGACTGGAGATGCAGGGTATCGAACCCCGTACCTCTCGCATGCAAAGCGAGCGCTCTACCATGTGAGCTACATCCCCTTAGTTCACATTCTACACAATCTATTAACTTATTTTAATATTCCTTACGTTTCTCGAGCGAGCAAACATATCATTAAAATAACAAACATGCCCTACCCCCATATGCTGCACAATTTGTTTATTTGTTTTAATATTCCTCACGTTTATCGAACAAACAAACATATTATCAAAAATAACAAACATGCCCTACCCCCATATGCGGCACGATTTGTTTATTTATTTTAATATTCTTCACGTTTCTCGAACGAACAAACATATTACCAAAAATAACCGATACTCTAAAAGAAAATCTCAGGCATTCAAATTAGGTAGATTAAAAAATTTAAATTCAAGAATTTGGTTAAATTTAACGAAAAAATAATGGTGAAAAATTCTGTTTCATCTATAAATTAGATTACATTATTAAATTTTGAGGGTTTACAAAATCAATTCTGATGAATTTGTCTTTAAAAAAATAAAAAATAAAAATATATCATATAATAAAGATATAAAATATCTTATTTATATTAAAATTATAAGTATATATAATTTTATAATTTTAAAATGTTACTCTTAATATAATTGTAAGTATGTTTTTTTCATTTTATTAATAATTAATTTACAAATAAATTATTTTGATATGACTTTATAAACATGTAAAAAATGTATTTTAACATTGAAAAACTCAATATTTATAGAATTATAGTTCCATTAATACACTTGAGCAATGCACTTGTAAAATTATAGTTCCATTAATGCCTTATATATTGGTTGTCAAATGTTTACTTTGACACTATCTGCCAATATATTGGTTGTCTGTGTTGTGTTCTTATCCCGTCGGAATCTGATGAGCCATGGCATGCAGAGTTGCCTTGGTGTTTTCCGTGCTGGTTCGCGAAACCATCTTCTGAAATAGAGTTGCTTCTTCGCGAAACCATCTTCTGAAATTATGACGACAAATTTATCAAGCTCTTTATATATAATTATGATCACAAATTTATTAATTGGTCAGCTTAGATCCATCTAGAATTAGAAATCCGTGTGATAAGAGGGATCAAATTTTTCTGGATGCAAATATTATTTCTAGAGTGTAGAACTTGAGGGAAGGTTTGAGCCTTGAGGGATTTGATGTCACTCAAAGCACGATAGATATGGTGTTAGATGGATCTAAGTAGTTCCAGTTGAGTACAACAATGTCACATTTTTAGATTATCATTAGTATGTTAATGTTTGAGAATAACTTCAAAATTTACATTATGTTTTCTTTGTTTGGCATGACCATATCATTATTTTCTTTAATTTAGTTTGTGTTGCTTGCCTTGAATGGTTTTGAATGGTTTTTGTGTTTACATATTTGGACGGTAGTGTTTGTGAACATTATAATTGTTGCATTATATTTTTATATATGCATGTAATTGTCTATTAATAATTAGTTGGTGATGAAGAAGAGAGACAATATTTTCAACAGTTTGCAGGAGAGGACTGCTACTACATGTCTATTTCATTTAATTTTAGGTATCACAACTTTTCACAAATAATTAATTCGTAATAGTGTCTCTCTAGGTATTACTAAATATATCTTGATGAGTAGTTTTAATAATTTACTGCGTCAAGATTACTCTTGAAATAATTTGTTTCTTTGCTAATGTTTGAAATAATTTATTTCCTTCCAGAATATTTTGATGATTTTTTTTATTATCTATAGTCTATTTTGCAAAGTCAAGAAATAATGTATATTTGAATTTTTCAATGGCTAGCAAGGTTTATACATATTTACATCCAAACAATTATCACATATCTTTCAATAATATTTTGATTTGTTTTGAATGTTTATAAATATATGTTTACCTCTTGTAAATATTTTGAATACATTGGTTCACCTATGTAATTTTCTATCAATAATCAGTTGGCCATGAAGAACATAGACGATGTTATCAAGGATTAAAATTTTCACTTTGCAGGAGGATTGATTCTACACATCTATTTCATTTCAATTCTAGTTATCACAACTTTTGACAACTAATTAATTCTTAATAATGTCCCTCTAGGTATTACTAATTATATCTTGAAAACTATTTTTTTAATAACTATAGCCTTAAGATTAACATCTAATGCAAGCAATAAAATATGATTAAAAAACAACATATACACTAAAATTTGAATGCATCTAGTGCAGACAATTAAATAGGATTAGAAATTCACATCTACACTAAAATCAATGCATCTAATGCAAGAAATCAAATAGGATTAGAAATCAACATCTACAATGAAATCAATACATCTAGTGCAAACAATCAAATATAAATAGAAATCAAAATCTACACTAAAATCAATGCATCCAGTGCAATCAATCAAATAGGATTAGAAATCACCATCTACACTGCAATAAATGCATTAGTGCAAGAAATCTTCTTCCCTCTCCCCCCCTCAATTTTTTTTTTCAAAGTCGGGTGCTATATTATATTCGAAAAAAAAGCAAGGAGAGTTTTCCTTGTTACAATCTGATGCTATTGTGGACAAACAAGGAGGGTTGTAAACACAAAATTTCGAGCCTCCATTGTGTCGACTGTTCAAATTATACTGCATTACAGATTCATGATATATTATGACAAACTGAGAAAGTAGGAAAGCAAAATTAAAAGAAATATGCAGAAAAGAAAGAGGAGGAATGAGGATCAATCGATGTTGATTGGTCGTCTAATTGATGCATCAGTGTTGTCTTCAGGATCGACATTTCTCACGTTGTTGAGCTGGAGCTTGGAGCTAAACGTTTCTCTAAAATATATTTTAGAATCTGAAGAGACTCTTCCACATGCGAACAACGGTTGGTGAGCTCATTGAGTTGATTTTTAAAGGACCGAGCCCTGTGCTGAAGGAGGGCCATATCAACTTGCTACTTTTCATCCAGGATCCTCTGCTGAGCATGGATCTGTTCCATTTCTGCCTGCAGGTCAGCACAATGGAAGCAGTCTCCACTGTGCGCCATGAAGAATGAGGACGAGGCAGGGGCAGTTAGAATTGTTGAAGGGGAATAAAAAGAGCAGGGAAGGAGTGGAAGGAAGTGGACTTGCAGGGAAGAGAGCAGGGGAAGTAGACAATGGGTGAGCAGCGAATGATAGAGAAGGAGATGCGAACAGTTCTGAGGGCAGCAACAGAGAGGAAGGAGATAAGAATAAGGGAACACGTGGAGCAGGTAGAAGGAGAGGCACACTTCTGAAACAGACTGAAGAAAAATAGGAGAAAGCGATCTGAGAGGTAATGTGGTGATGCAAGGAGGAGGGAGGAATAAATAGCATGAGTTGGGAGGAGGAGGGATTCGCGCTTGAGAGATCGAGGAGATAAGGTCACGGGAGGGGAGATGTTGTAAGGATGGGGAAGTATGATTAGTTCAGAGAGATTCTTGTAGAGAAGCCAACAAAATAGATATTCTGGCAGAGATAATATCATGGAAAAGGTGTGAGAGATAGGCCATCATGACTGTGCATTTGACCGGCTGGTATACTGCAAGCTTTGTTAGCCAAATTATCCACAAGCTTATTGTTGGCTCTAAGAATGTGGAGGAAGGAGATATCCTGCATATCTTTAATCAGTCTACGACATCTGCTGATGATCCTGTGAAGAGCTATGTTTTGGATTGGGGAGTCCTTTAACATCATGCTGATGATAATAGTTGAGTCCCCAAACACCATTTCATTTGCCATGTTGTATCTCTTTATCAATTGAAGGCCTTGGTGGAGTGCGTAGACTTCGGCTTTGATGTTAGACAGAGAGCTGAGACCCCATTCGAAGGAGAACAAGACGCTGCCATTTTCATCCCTTATGAGGCCTCCAGCCCCAACAATACCCATATTCGATTTAGAAGCTCCATCAAAGAAAAGGGCTAGTCTTTTGCAACTATCGAGCCATTCGATAAATTCTTTTTCTTTAAGTCTTATCTTCCAGTTTTCATTATGATAGGTTTGAGTAACTCATATTTGAAAGGGTCGAGACTGTCCAAGACTCTACCCAGAAAAGTTCTTTCATCTACTTGAAGATTGTTGAAATTGATTTTACCAGTGCTTTTTGAGAGAATAGTTTCAATGGTGAGGCTTCAAGTCTTGTTGTAGACTTTCCTTGGAGATTATTTTTTATTGTTGAAAATCATCTTATTTCTTGCCAACCAAATGTTCCAGAAAAGCACATAAGGAAGGGTATCCCAGATCCTTTTGGTTATGTTATTGCTCTCTTTCCCCATGGATATTCTTTTTTCCAATTTTTTATCAAGTATAGAGTAGAGTTGATGGAGTCTAAATCAATCTGAGAGAAAGAAGTGAGATTTTTCCATCATTGTATAGAAAAAGGGAATTTCACAAAGAGATGAAATTTAGTCTCTTTTGCGCATTGATAGTTGGGGCATCTGGATGGGCCATAAACACCTCTCTTTTTTTAAATTTTTTGAGGTTAAAACCTTACCTTTGAGGAGAGTCCATATAAAGATTTTTATCTTTTGTATGGCTTTAGACCTCCAGATGAGCTTCCATACAGGCCATTGAGGAGATGGGAACTTCTCTTTTAGAAATTGACAATAAGCTATTTTGATAGAGTATGAGGACCTGGAGGGATCCCATCGAAGACTGTCTTCACTGCCTTTCAAAAAAGGTATTGCACCATGAAGCATTACTTTAAGATTTTTTAGATCATCCTCAAGATGAGAGGGGACAAGTGGAAAATTCCAACTGATCCATATGTTTGAATGCTCATCCCACCTTGAAATCAGAGCTAAGGTGTTTATATCAAAATTTTGAAGGTGGGTTTGAATTCGATGTGTACTCGGGCTTTCTTTAAGAGGAGCTTGTCCCATAATTCAGTCATTCCAGATGTTTGTGTTGCTTCCCCCTTGAGGAACTTTGGAAATATTTCTGCTAATAAAAGGGATGGCTTTCTTGCATAATGCCCAGATTCTAGAGCAAGGCCTTCTTGGGATGTTGTAATCAAAGAGATTTTGTTTGGGTGAGCTGAGATATTTGGATTCCAGAACTTGTTTCCACCATAAGTGTTGTCCACTGATTAGGCACCACAAAATAATTCCCCCAAAAACATTGTTCAAGAGTTTTGGGATACAAATACCGAGCCCACCATTTTCTTGATTTTACGTAACTTGTCTCCATTTGACTAAGTTGTATTTCTTGTTCTTGTTTTTTCCTCCTTACCAAAGAAATTTCCTTAAAACTGCTTCAATCTTTATATGTATGTTGGTAGGTGCATTGAGAAAGGTGAAGTGATATAGAGGCAGAGAAGAGAGAACGGATTTTAAGAGGATTAAACGCCCAACCATGTTAAGCCAAGAAGATCCCCACTGTTGCACTCTTTTTTTCATTTGTCAATTGTGATGTTCCATACCTCAGACTTCAAATGTCCAGCATTGACTGGCATCCCAAGATAATTGAAATAAGTCGAGTTCAATTTGTAGGAGACTCCAAATATTTGTGTAATGCTATGAATTGTGTGATTTGTAGCATTCCATTCGTAAATACAACTTTTGTGATAATTTATCAACCCTCCTGAGTAAAGCATAAATTTGTCAAGAAGAGATTTGAATCTTTGAGCAATAATGTAGGTGGCACCGCCCATCAGAAGGGTGTCATATGAAAATTGAGAGTGGTTCATATTCTTGACTCCATTTCCGAATTTGATTCCAGTGATGAGGCCAAATTTGTGCTTGTGGTCTAAGGCTCTGCTGAAGGATTCAACCATAATAATAAAGAGAAAGGGAGAGAGGGGACAACCCTGTCTGAGACCTCGGGAATATTGAAAGAAATTTGTTGGCCTGCCATTGATAAAGGGAGAGATCCAGGGGTTTGAAATACAGGCATTGATGAAGGAAACGAAATCATTGTCAAAACCCATTTTTTGAAGGACAGAGATGAGAAAGGAATGTCTCACTCTGTCAAAGGTGTTGGCAAGGTCGAGCTTCAGGATGAAACCTTTCTCATTTCGCATCATACTCGAGTGAATGGTTTCTTGAACAAGGAGAATGGAGTCTGAAATTTGTCTTTGAGAGATAAATCCCCCTTTATTTTTAGAGACGAGGTTGCGAATATGAATTTTAAGGCGAGTGGCAAGGATTTTAGTGATGATTTTGTAAGAGGAGTTGCATAGAGAGATAGGTTTGAACCTTGAAAAGGAGGAGGGGTGGTTTTCTTTGGGTATAAGGGCGAGGTAGGTAGAATTGGAAAATCCCCAAATATTCTTCTTCCTTTGAGCCCACTGAATCATTTTGATTAAATCCTTTTTTATTAAGTCCCAATAGGTCCTAAGAAAGCTAATGGAGAAGCCATCCGGACTCGGAGACTTATCTGGATGCAAAGACCATATGAAATTTTGAATTTCGCCCTCCTCTGTATCTCTTTTTAGGGTGTTGTTTATCTCCTTTGTGATTAGCTTTGGCAAGTGACTTAAGAGGTTCGAATAATCCTCAGGCGCATCTGTTTCAGTGAGAAGGTTCTTATAGTGATTAAAAGAAACAACCTTTATACATTCCTGGTCTATTCGAATTATTCATTTATTATCTATGATGGATGAGATATTATTCCTTGTCTTTCGAACCGTAGCTTGTTTGTGAAAAAAAAAAGTGTTTTTGTCACCTTCCTGAGCCACAGGTTTCTAGATTTTATCCTCCACTTCTCCTCTTCTTTCTTATTGACTTTATACAAATGCTAGTAAAGTTCTTTCTCTTGATCTGAATTTTCTTGTTTTTCTCCATGTGTATCAATTTCATTATGAATAGCTTCCAGCTTTACTTTGATTTTTGTTCTGGCTTTGTCAGGTTCCTTGTAATGAAGCTTGGCCCAATCTTTAAGAGCCATTCTAACATTATTCAACTATGTTTCCCAAATGTGCGAAGGAGACCCCTCGACATGCTGTTGCTAAGTATAATACAAAATCTGTCTTGCATCAGGGATATCACTCCAGAGGGGGTTATATTTAAAAGGGAGGGGGCCGAGGGAGGGATGGTCACCGAGGGAGAGGGTGATAGGGCAGTGATCTGAGGCTGAGGAGGAGAGAATTTAAGAGGAGGCAACAAAGAATTAATAAAGGAGAGGTACATCCACTATGAATCAATCAAGTTGTTCCATAATGTTTCCCACTCCAATTCTGCAATTAATCCAGGTGAATTTGCGGTTTTTTGGGATGACATCAACCAAATCGTGATCTTGGATGATGATTTCAAGCTAGTCTCTAGATGGATCCAAGTTGAAGCTTCCACCTCTTTTTTCATTAGCATGCAAGATCAAGTTAAGATCCCCTCCTATGATGATATTTCTGTTGTCCTCATTGTCTATATTTTTTTTCATTGTGCTCTAACAAGCTTCTTTATCCCTGTAATTATTAGGCCCATATATATTATATACAATGATCTCAATGTTCTATTTAGTAATCTGTAGGTTTAATTTGACCCAGTTTTGAGTTTTGACAGCTCTTTTTTTCTCTGAAATGTTCTGTTTCCAAATGGTGGCTATTCCTCCCGAGGCACCCCTGGATTCCATGTGGATGCCTGTATAGTTCTTCATTATGTTTATAATGTTTTCCATATCTTGATCTCATTGTTTAGTTTCTTGAAGGAGAATGATGTCAGGTTTTTCTTGATTCATAAGCTCTCTTAGAGCTGAGTTTTTTGAGGGGTGCCCTAAACCCCTGCAGTTCCAAGAGAGGGATTTCATCATTTCAGGAATACATGATGTGGACATGTCTTCCCTCCTTGCTCATTCTGACTTGCTTCTTTGTTATTTTTCCCTAGAATGAAGGATTATATAGGGTGTTGAGTTTCAAGGGCTATATCTTTTTGGGCAACTTCATCTCTGTGATGTTTGGGGGACTTCCTTCCAGGGCCAATTTTTTAAGAATTTCCAAGGTGACCCCCTGTTCTTTTGTTGTGTTTCTATTGATTTGGGAAGAAGATGGTTCTGAAGAAGAGTTGGGGGGAATATTTGGAGGGGGGGAGATGAGGATATGGAATATGAATGGGGATGGAGGGTTGAGGAGGGTCATCTTCGGAGAGGGCAAGGGAGGAAAAGGGATCGATGGAGGTAAGGGAGGGGATGGAGGGAGGGTTAAGGGATGGGTCAAAGGGTTGCTGAGGGGAAGGGGAGGGATTGGACAAGGATTCTTTGAGGGGAGGGGCAGAATGCGTTAAATGATTACTGGTGTTTCTAGGGTTCGGAGTAGTCTTTTTTTATATATAGTTTCCCATTGGGTTTCTGGATCCAGATTTTCAATATCAATGACTTTGGAACATATATTAGCAAAGTGATAGTATTCGTGACATACCTTGCACTTGAATGGGATTTTCTCATAGTCTGGTTTCTGTATGAGGGTCCAGTTGTCAACTTTAAGCTTTATCACTTCAGGAAGGCCTTTACCCAGATCCACTTCAATGAAAATCCTGGCACAAGCTTGCATGTTGTCCTTCGGCTCACTTCGGTCGATGAATTTTCCTATTGCGTTTCCAATAGCTCAAATGGAATCATCACCCCAACGGTGCAAGGGGAGATGAGGAAGCTAGACCTAAACTGGAACAAAATTTAGCACTTCGAGTTCAGGATCAAAGTATAGAGTCCATTTGTTGAGATAGAGCTCTCTGGTGTCCATGAAGTATGGTCCATTCCTAAATATAAAATCCTTATCTTCCTTAGTTTCAAAATGAAAAGTGAAATAGCCTCTTCCACAAAATCTGATTGAAATTTTTCCACTGATCTTGTCTGCCCATTTTTGCTCGACCCATTTTTTAACAGTCTTCAGAGAGGGCCACAAACTAGTGAACTACCCAATGAGACCCTTCTCAGCAAGAGAAAGAGCAGCCATACGCGGGATAGTCAGAGGAAGAGTGACTTCCTGAATGCCTTCAAGTTTCTTGAAAAACTTTAAGATTGTTGGTCTAGGGCAAGGAGGATTTAATGAATTGATAAAAGCCAAAAAAGCTTGGGCATGATCAGGTTGAGGGGCCGCCTCCGGGATGGCCTCCGGAGGGGCCATGCGCATAAGGGCAGGCAGCAACAGGGAAAGTTTGCGGCGTCTTCAGCTAGGTCGCGGCCGCGGCACCTGCAGAATGATTGGTTATTATGAAGAATATTGAAATATCGTAAATAACATAATAAGACAAGGAAAATTGCAATACTTCCCCCCCTCAATTTAATCTTGAGAAATATTTTTAATAATTTAATCTTGAAAAATAATTTTAATAATTTACAGCCATAAAATTAACAACATCTAATCCATCTAATGCAAGCAATCCAATGGGATTAGAAAACAACATCTACATTGAAATCTAAAGTTATATATAAGATTAAAAATTTAATATAATATAAATATTCAAGTTATATATAATTTAAGATTTAAGTGAATGTTTTGGCCAACATTAGCGAAAGATTTTTATTTTTATTTTTTGAAGGCATGACATACTTACATATCGGGTGTAGAATGTGGCGCAATAAATATATAGATTTAAATATGTAGGGAATAAGATTATAGGAATAATCACATAAATAAAAAATAAACATATTCAATAATAAATATATGAAATTAGAGATATAAGGAATAAAGTTAAGTTCAATAAAAGTTCCAACAGTAATAAATAGGTAAACCAGGTGGGCAACATATCGATTTAGATATGCAAGAAGTAAAATCATTATTAGTAGTGAGACATCATAGCTGCAAATTAGACTAAGCTTACACAAAGCATTAGATAATTAAAGTTTTAAATTTTTATTGTGTAGTCAAGGTTTGGTTATCTAATATTAATACAACTATAAAATATTACCTCCTCAAGGTAACCATACCACAATTCACCTTTGAATAAAAACCGATATTAATTAACATGACCACTTAAACTATGCTTGATTAATGATTTCTGATGAGCAATGCCAACTAGAAAACATATGTGCCTAATAAGAACCTACAACAAGAAAACCTAAGGCGTGTTCAAGCCCTTAGGAGAGAAATTACAGGCTTGTATATGCTTATGAGCAACAACAACAAGAGAAACTACATGCAAACTCCAACAAATAGATCTTACATTGAGGAAAACATGCCCACATTCCATTTCCTAAACCTATATGCCTAAGCTCACATAACCATTTTTCATTTTATAAACCATGTTTCTCATTGTTATTTGATAATTAACATGATAATCATTATTTGAACAACTTAGATCCATCTAACGCTTTATCTATCATGCACTGAGAGGGATCCGCTGCAAAGATTAAAAAAAGTTAAACCCCATAAATTCTATTAAGAAAATCAAATTTCTTTAGGGAAAACTTAAATTCACAATCCAATCATTCTTTATGGGAATATATATATATATATATATAGCCCCAAGGGTTAGCTCAATTGAGAGGTCACAGGATCAAATCTCTTAGACGCTCGCGGGGTTAGGCCTCAATGTTAGGCTGATAGTAGATCCCTTCGGGAGGATTTACTGCGATATAT
Organism: Pinus albicaulis; assembly: GCA_034641835.2. NCBI lineage: Eukaryota > Viridiplantae > Streptophyta > Pinopsida > Pinales > Pinaceae > Pinus > Pinus albicaulis. The sequence continues at coordinate 960,622,813 of CM076570.1, read as the reverse complement.
TAAGACCGTGGATGTAGCTAGTAAATTACGAGCATTTTGATATAGCATCTCTTTCCCTGCGATCTTCCTTGTGGAGAAATAAAGAGAATGTGGAAATAAATAGAATGTGGTCACACCAACCATTCTAATAACTACTCACTCTCTTATGTGTGAACGTTAGTGTCACATGGTATTATTTGTTTAATATTCAAGTCTAAATATATAAGCAATGCCACAAAAAAAGAGAGGAAAAGGAGTCTAATAACTTCATCGTTACCTAGGGAAGGAGCATGCCACGAGCAACACAATGTAAATCCATATTAAGTGGATAGAGGTAGGATACATGGTTACAAATTTTCTGACCCTAATTCCTATGTAATTAATCTTCCATAAATCACATCAAACATAGGTTGATGTAATTAAAAGGAAAAAAAAATTCTCAACATCTTAAATTCTAGCCACACCAAATCAGCATTATCATTAAAAGAAATTTTCCTGTGGCACCCCATTTTCAAAATAGGAATGCATATTAGTGTTAATGTATTTTAAGGCTATTGCCAAGAACATGGTGGAAGATTATTAGACTCCTCACAACCATCATAGACAAGGGAAGCAATGGCTCCCTCAAGACTCTTGGCATCCACAGCTAGAAGGAAGAAAATAACAATCTTTTTGGCATAACCTTCACCTCTGAGTCATCCCCTTATCTCAAGATTAATACAAGATTAGATGGGGTCACAAGTATAGTGGCTCCTTTACCATCAAGGAATCTTATCATATAGAGGTCAAGACAAAAAACAATCCTAAAGCAGAAATCTAGAAACACATCTACGATTTGAATATATGACCAAAGATCTATTTCTTTTTGTGGCTTTCGATCCATGGAAAAAATCTCACTTGGGAAAAGCTACTTAAATGAGTATTATGTGGTCCCTCTTAATGTTACCTAGAGTACAAATATGAATATGAATAACTAGAGCATCCCTTTAATCAAATCACTATCTATCACTATAGAGAACTAGTAAAAAGAAACCTTCACAAATACCATACTCAATTGAATTTGAATGTTTCTAATAGGCTTTAACATTTGGGCGGTATATAAAGAATGAAACTTACACATCTTCCAAAATTTCTCGCTTATCCAGGATTCTATTTGGTTCAAAATCAAAGATAGTATTTGAGAGATGATAGCCTCCCATCATTGGTCATATGAAGACTAGCAAACCAAGGATAAAAACTAGTATTCTAAGTGCATGGGACCTTCTCACATTGTCACAGTTCTCTCAACGACCCTCCTCTCTAATTCCTCCTCCTATTTTTGTTATATGGAACCCACCTCCTCATTTTTTCATAAACTTAAACATTGATGGGGCCTCTAAAGGAAACCCATGGAAAGTTGGATATAATGGAGTCTTATGGGACCACATGGGGAAACACTATTTCTTTTCTCTATTCCTTTGGTTACTAACAACAACAACATCATAGAGCTAAAGTGTTAGAGATAAGGGCCCATACTTTGCTCAAACTCAACACTACTATAAAGTAGTAATTGAAAGTGATTCTCAAGTAATCATAAACATTATCACTAAAATCATTCATGGCACAACATCAAGTAAAGTTTTAAATAGCTAGCACTTAGAATGCAATTTGTAACATATTTCCAACCTTCTTCATTTTATCTCATTTATTTTAAAGTCACATGTTAAATTGTCAAGGAAAAAAAATAGCTAATCTCTTAGAAAATGAAGGTTGCAAAGATCAAGTAAGGCTACTAAGCTTCACTTGGGATTATTTTCCTAACTCTCATATAAAACAAGAATCCTCATATATGGCTCAAAATGACCTATCTTCATTAGATGGGGTGTTAGCGATGGGCTAAGTGGGGGAACGCATGGCCATTGTCCCACCAAACACTCATGTCCCACCAAACACTCATGATGGACAACATGCCAATGCACCCCTTAATGATATTATCTTGGCATCACATTCCAACCAGGATTATCATGCACATGCATAAGGTTTTTATCTAGCTTGTTATGGCTTTTGAAAATATTAATGGTAGACTTCCTGGGGATTGATATTGCAATTATGATGGTGGAATTTGGATACCGAGCACTATTGATGGGCTCATTATTTTTTCTCCCTCCCTTGAAGAGCATTCATAATTTGGAAAGTGGGTTGTTCATCCTAGGTGGAAATGAAAATTAGCATGACTGAGAGGTTGTTCAAGGTAAAAAAATAAGTAAATTAATGAATTATCAACATTCATGGCTCTCGGCTCCCACATCCCTAGGTCATTATAGTCATTGGCCTCAAAGGATTTTAGATTCTCTCTACAGTCTGGTCAGTTAGCTTGATTTAATTATTTCCTTTGGAGTTGGATTTGATCTCCTGCATGTATATAGAATAAGTTTATGGTAATCATCCTCCTCCTTAAGCTTTTCCTCCTCTCATAATCTACTTTTATATATGATGTTTTTGGGTTCATCATCTCACTGGGGAAATCTTTCCTTCTTTGCAATCCATTCTATTTACCTTTAATATTTCCCCAAATTTTCTCTATCTCTAGCTATACATTGCTCCTTACCTACTCAAACCAACACCCCTTTTCCTTAGCTCTCTCTTCATGGGTTGATCATTTTCACCTAGATGTATTGTTAGTTTTTTGGTTTTTGATCTCAATGCCTCTCTAATGTGCATGTAGTCAAAGACGAGAAGTGTATTACAAAGAGAAAGGTGGCTCTCGGGCTCAACAAAGGGTGGAATATTATGTGACGATTTATCACTCTCACACTCATTAAACTATTTAATAGGAAATAGTAGAAGAAAATTGAGAAATTACAAGAGAGTGAGGATGCCTGATGAATATGGAGGTGGACAATGAGGTTGTTGATTGGGTGCTATATTTTGAGCACACTTGTGGTCACTTCAATCAATATATGTACATAGTTGATATTTATTGGCATATGAAAGCCTCACGGTCACTTAAATCAACATATGTACATGGTTTATATTTATTGGCATCTAAAAACCTAGTTGTTTAGGCTCTTGCTGGACCTAAATGAAGCCAAGGAGGAAATCCTCTTAATGTTGGATGAGCTTCATCTCTCGACGAAAGACTTGGCAAAGTGTTTAAAACACATTGAAACTCATTTATGCATATTTCTAGATCTAGAATGTTTGCTATGAAGTAGCAAAGATCCAATTGTTGTGGAAGAATTCAACTTTCCCAAGGCAATGGTAATTTATATTTATTCCTTTTTTATGTTTGTTATGTTGGTTTTTTTGTTTTGCAACAGTCCAAAGTTAAAATATGTTTTTATGTGCTTTAGAACAAAATATATGATTTTTTTACTGTCCTAATTTATGATAATTTTTGGATGTTGAAAAAACTATGGTTATGCCACTAGCCTAGTTTCCCAAATAGCAAACTAGGGCAAGCCACAACTTGTTAATCTATTTCGATTTATGGAATGAAAAAAAAAAAGATTTACATATATATACATATGAGTTGTTTCTAATATGGTTATATAAATATATAAATAATTTATATTTAACTTGGGTTTGTTGAGCATAAGAGGAATTAAATCTCTAAGTGTAAATATTTCGATCAATGTAATGAGTTATGAAAAGATTTTCACTTCATGAAATTTGATATCCCCATGCTTGATATATTGGGGTTTATGATGAATTTAGGTTGGTTATTGTTAAATTGTATTATTTAAAAAAATAAGATAAAAAGTTCATGTGAAATCCAATGTGGCTTCAATGTCCCACTCACTCATTCACGACAATATCTCCCATATTTCGTTGTTGCAGGCATATCTCAATAAAATAACTATGTTAAGTTGGTTCTTTATACCCACTCACCACACATTATAAAACAAGACTATAGAGAATGATAATTCCTATTCGATTAACTTTGGAAGTTTTATTACACTTTAACTAAATGTATGATCTAACATCGAAATTATGTTATATAGAAAGTTTTATTTATAACTCTCAAATATCTCCATGGTTCAACATCATTACCCGCATCACTAAATTGAAAAAATTAGCTCAACACTAGCATGGTGAGCTAACTTAAGTGATTGAGTGCTTTGATCTTCATGCAAAAGGAATTTTGAGCCCCCAAGTTGGTTTCTTTTGTTGCATTCCTCACTCATGGTCCCAATAGGGTGAATGTAACACCTCCCCACCCCTTAAATCATCCTTGCATATGGGAGCGTTACTTGTTTGGCCCGATCTCCAAGTTATATTATGAATATGGGGTTACAAAAACATATTTTATCAAGTCTTCTAATCTTAAAACTAATTCCACCATTACGTTTAGCTCGTCTAAAGCTTTCTAGTGATAAAATTTTACCTCAATTTGAGTTGCATATAGAAAGTTATGCGCCTTATAATTTTGGCACATTAAAAGAGGCCATGTCATCAAGGGAAATCCATGTGGCACCGATGTGGCCACACCTAACCCACTTGGTGCCACCCACCACCATGTGTGGTCCACATGACATCGATGTCATATTAGGTCGGGTCATCAACATCAGGTAATTTTATTAGAGCATGTTATGTGAATTGGTTAAACTTCATTATCGACCCATATACATCGAGATTCCCCAAACAATTATCCACTTAACTTATCTAAATTCCAATGACTCAATGGTCATATGTGGCACCCACATCATATCAGTACCATCAGATACTTATAGTTCCATAATACTACATTTCCAATATGATATTCCATCGAGTTGTTATCCTTGGGGACTACTTCCTCTGGTACCATGCTCCAAAAGGTAATATCTCGATACCACGTTCCCTAAGGTCACTTCCCTAGTGTCTTACTCCCAGGATTACATACCCTAACATTGCATCTCCTAGACCAATATCTCCCCAAACTAATAATTGTTCTCTTTCTCAGAATCATGGTACTTGGGACAATATTCTTTACCCCAGTAGTAGCACGCTCCCTATCATGGTAGGCTTAAATTCACTGTTTAAACATTGATTAAACTATGACTATATTTCATACTTAAAATGATTATTAATTAATACCAAGCATAAAATTTCACATAATTTTACATATAATCATGTTATTTCAAGGACTTTAGTTGTTTCCTTATTTAAATGAAATGTTCAATGAACTACCATCGGTTCCTATATGGGTTGCAATATTTTTATACTTATTCATAGGGCTATGATTATCAATTCACCATGCATGAACACACAGGTTCTCAAAATTGAACAAGAAGAGTTGATGTCTATTTATCAAACATTGCTAATCCTTTGAACAAATTGAGCTACCATATTCAAAATCCATTGATTTCAAATAAGAAAGCATAAACAACACTTTCTCATATCAATCATGAACATAACATTCAACAACATAGTCTAGACTTCATTAGAAAACATAGTCATACAAGATCTCATACTATTCATAAGAAAAATATTGAACATTGTGGTTCATGTTTCAAGTATGAATATGTAATATAATTATTTGTATAATTTAAACTGGTTGGAAACTGAAGGAGGTACCTCCACTCTCCACCCAACCATAGGTCAACTAAAATGCAGTTTTCTTGCTATTGATCACCCCCGAGCTATATCCAATGTATAAGGAATGCTTGCTCAAAGAATTCACACCAAATACTTGGTTAAGCACTCAAAATATGGACCCCATTCATGTCTAGGTGGTTTATCAACTACTCTCTAACATCAAAAACCAAAGTGGTTTATCAATTGTACCTACAACAAGCACTAGGGTGGTTTATCAGTTATTCCTAGTAGTAAGCACCATAATGACTCACTCTTTCCTCTAAGTTCATTCACAAGGATTCACCAAAGGTTTAAATGTAGTATTTATCAATCTCGAAAGTTGGAATCCACTATCCGAGTGTTTTATTATTTGTATTTTCATAGAAAGCACCACATGGGTCTGAATTCCACTCTCCAGGTGGTTTATCATCTACTTAGCAAGCACCGCAATGACCCATAATTCCCTATCTAGGTGGTTTATCAATTACATAACAAGCAACATAGTCATTTAGTCTTCCACTAAGCCTCGCACTAAACACATATGCTTACACAACATAGTCAAGTGGCCTCACATAGTTCACAAGAATTTCACCAAAATTCACATAGGTTCAACTCTTGCACAAGGCTTTGCATAACAAATAAGAAATCACTTTTCCTTCCACTTCCAAAGCCTGAAAACTTCTACGCTCCAATGATTTGCAGTGAGAACCATAAGAACATTATTCCCCAAAGAACCAACACCAAAATCAACATGTGTGAGATATTCATCAAAACAAACCAAAGTCTCCCCTCCCTTCAGTTGTGTATAACTATGTTCTTCCCAATGTCCCGCCATGTGTCTAAGAGGTTGCACGATTGTCTCTTTGATGCGCAAGGGGGGCAGGAACTTTCCTTTACATAACTACCCCATTCACGTAAAATAAATTTGAATCAATAGCTCTCCCCCAGTTGTATCTCATAAATCAATTGTCATTAGGTGGCTCGATCATGTATGTAAGTGGTGATTAACTTCGAAAATTTAGTTTAGGGTTGGTTTTGTGGCCTTTCAAGAAAGAAAGAAAACTCCCTTAGACATTGGAATTATAAAGGACATCATATCCTTCAATAAACAACCATAAAGATAAAAATTAATTGTTTAAACCATATTGTATCAACCAATTGTGGCTCTAATCCACATGTCTGTCTCTTCGATGCGCGAGGGGGATAGGCATTGTCCTCTACCTAACTAACCCAAACACATCACATAACTTCGATTGTCATAAAATAGCTCTCCCCTAATCATATATCATAACTCAACTGCCACGAGTTGGCTCGATTAGTTCTGTAAGTGATTAACTTTGAAAATTTAGTTTAGGATTGGTTTTGTGGCCTTTCAAGCAAACAAGAGAGCTCCATTAGACATTACGATCTGAAAGTTCATCCTCTCCTTCAATCAATAGTAATAAGGATGAAAATTAAAATTTTAACCCACATAGTATTAACCATTTGTGGCTCCAATGCACAGACAGGTATTATAGTCATGTTTTAAATTACAAAAATATGGCTTAAAAAAGGTACTATAACAAACCCCACCGCATTAAAGGAAATTTTTCCATGGTGTTCTATAAATAAAAAACAAAAAACAAAGCTTCATAATTAAAATCTATTCTATACATTAAACAAAAATGGGTAGAAATCTCTCATTTGGTCTTCAAATTCCCAGGTAGAACTCTCTCTCTTCATTTGGTCCAAGATGCAGATTGGTTCAGGTTGGAATTCTCCCTTGGATTCCACTTGTATCACAAACCAATCAATCATATAATTAGCATCATGTACATACTTTTTATGTAAAGAAATATGAAATACATCATGTGCTTTCAATATGGGTGGCAATGCTAGTCTATAAGTTACTGGTCCCATTCTTTCCAAAATATGAAATGGTCCACAAAATATGGGTCCTAATTTAGCACATGACCCCACATTTAGTGAGCTCTAATGTGGAGATATACATGCTCTCCCACTTATAATTATTTGTGCATTCTCTTCTTATCTATGTAACTCTTTTTTCCATCCTGGGTTTCTTTCAATTTCTGCCTAATATTAATCACTTTTTGCTCCATTTCTTTCAGCATATTAGGTCCAATAATTTATGTAAAGCATGATAGAATATTGTATTTTCTATCATATAGTTCCTCAAAAGGACTTGTCTTCAGTACCTCTTGGTACTTATTATTGTATGTGAATTCAACTAATGGTAGGAATTATTCCCACCTCTTCAGTCGATGCATGACATGCATCCTCACCATGTCTTCTAGGATTATTTGTACCCTTTCAGTTTGACCATTTGTTAGAGGATGCCAATAGGTTTTGTTAAAATCTAGTTGAGTCCCAAAACCCACAAATAATGATTTCCAAAAAATTGAGGTGAAGTTGGCATCCCGATCTAAAATAATATTCTTGGGTATGCCATGCAAACTTCTTTCATAAAAATATGAGTTATGCCAATAACTTTATGGGCGGACTTAACAATTATAAAGTGAATTTGATTGCTCAATTTTTCCACTACGAGCATTATAATGGCTTCATGATGTTTGGATGTCTTTGGAAATCCCATAATTAAGTCCATGGATACAACTTCCAATTTCCACTTACGGATTGGAATTGGCTATAATAATCCCATTGGGTTTCTGCATTCTACTTTGACTTGTTGGCATTCTAAGAAGTTGATGATGTATTCAGCTATTTCATTCTTCATTCCTAGCTAATAATACAATTTCCTTATGGTTGTTATTATTTTCTAGTAACCAAGATGACCTGAATAAGACCTTCTTTAGAATTTTTCCATTATGAGTTTATTCATGTCAGACACATAGGTTACATACCATCACAAGTAAGCTTGCAATTCTTGCTTATTGTTCCATCTTGTTACTTTTGTAATAATTCCTCCATATATTGGAAGTGCTCATCATCTAGTAATACCTCCCTAATACTTTTTTTGTGTCAATTGCACAAGCACTCGTGGCTACCAAGTGAGCTACTTGTAGACTTCTACTAAGTGCATCTACTACCCAATTTTCCTTTCCCTTAATATGCTCGATTTCAAAATAAAATTCACTAGTTAAGTTCAACCATCTTGTTTGTTTATCATTTAGCTTAGGCTGATAAAGCACGTATCAGATTCCTCCACGATCTGACATTAACACAAACCTCCTCCCAAGCAAGTAGTTCCTCCACATCTTCAGTGCATGCACAAATGCTATTAGCTCCAAGTCACGAGTAACATATTTCCTCTCAAGTCATTTAGTTTTACATTTATTTCTTGCATCAAGGCTCCACCTAATCATTCATTATAGAAATTTGTGCAAACTAGGAAATCCTTTTATGGGTCTATTACTCTTGGAATAGGTGCATGTGTGACCAAGTTCTTGAGTTTATCAAAGCTAGTTGCACACTCTAATGTCCATATAAATTTTAATCATTTCTTTTGTAAATTGGATGTCCAATATTTGAAAATAAATAAAGGAATCACCAGTAATATCCAGCCAATCCCATGAAGGATTTAACCTCCATAACGTTTTGAGGAGTGGGTCACTCCAATATTTCCTTAATCTTTTTTGGATCTACAACTACTCGTTCCTTTGAGATGGCATGTGCTAAATATTGTACTTATGATTGGAAGAAATCATATTTACTAAGTTTGGCATGGTCCTATAGTAATTGCAACATTTTCTTCAGATTCTCTTCATGTTATTCTTTGGATTTTGGGTAAACTAGAATATCATGAACAAAGACTGGCATGAACTTGTCCAAATATTGGATGAGGACATTTTTCATCAGGCACATGAATGTGGCCAAGGCATTTTTGAGCCTAAATGGTACCACCACGAACTTATAGTGCTTGTATCTCATATTGAAATTTTGTTTGTGAATGTATTCATATTTAATTATGACTTGATGATAGAAATATCTTATATCTATCTTGGGAAACATTGTGGCTCCTCTCAACTGATCAAATAGATCATCAATTATGGGTAGTAGGTATTTATTCTTCAATGTAACTTGATTTAATTGCTTGTAATCAATGCATAATCATAGTGTGTCATCCTTATTCTTCACAAACAACATTGGGGTTCATCAAGGTGATACACTAGGTCTAATGTAACCTTTATCCAATATTTCTTTCAGTTGTAGTTTAAAGTCTACCAACTACAACATGCTCATAAAATATGGGGCTTGAAAAACTAGCACATAACGAGGAATCAATTCAATGGAGAAATTGATTTCCCTCCTGGGTGTTAATCCTCTTACTTCCTTTATAAAAACATTGTTACATTGCTGCAGAATGGGATGATCTTTGATTTTGAGTTTGTTGTCCTCTGTTACACTAGTTACTTGAATCAGAAACAGGACACACCCTTTTTGGTTGCATTTCTTCACTTGAAGTGTTGATATTCATTAGAGGGAATTTCAGCCTAAAAGTGCCCATGAAATTTTCACCTACATAATATATAACCCAATCAAAATCCTTTAAATTTTAAAAGAGGTACATGTAAATAATTTGGAGGGAAAAAAAAACCAATTTTTTTTAATTGTTTTTGGCGTATCTCCTTATAGGTTTACTCAAATTTCAAGTGTAGACACTCGTTGGATGTGGAATTAAATTCCACATCTAACGAGTACCCATTATGTATACTTATGAGAAGAACCACATTTATAAAAATTGCAGATACATTAAAAAAATGTGTTGAAAATGTTTTTTTAATGTATCTGCAATTTTTTATGAATGTGGGTCTTCTCAGAAGTATGCATAATGGGTAATCATTGAATGTGGAATTTAATTCCACATCCAATCCAAATGGATTTTGGCATCCACCTATGGTATTCATCCACCTGTTGTATTTATCCATCAACGGTATTGTAAGTGACATCTATCCATTATATTCATTCACCCATGTTATTTATCCACCCATGGTATTCATCAACCCATGGTATTTATCCACCCATGGTATTGTAGGTGACATCTACCCATGGTATTTACTCACCCATAGAATTTAATTGTGGCATTGTTACTAAAAATACTATAAGTAACAAGTAGCATTTTGTAAAAGGAGAAATTTTCCACCACAATGTAGCCTTTATAGTTATTCTTTGTTTTAATTTGAAAAAAATTGTGGTTTTGTTTATTGTGTGTTCTCATCGTTTTTATGGAATTCCATTTTTTTAGATCTTAGGGGCCTACCCCTAATATCCATTTAATTTTTTTTATATCTTCGAGGCCTCCCCCCAAGATATGGATTAATGGTATCATATTCGAGTTACGGTTCCATGGGAATGAGGGTTTGAAACATATTTCGGTTTCAATGTTTTGCAGTGATATTTATCAAAGTTCATGCAACTTACACGACCTCCAAATATCATATTATAGAGCACAAAATATCTCATTTTAAATAATTTTTATTATCTCAAATGGGTTTTTTACAGAATTTGATTTCGTTTCCCAGTTAAAGAGATATGAGAAATTTAAGTTACCCATGCTTGGAACATTACGCTGTCGTGTGTCCCATGAGTTTCTGGAATCATTTTCTCACCCCACAAGTCATCAAATTTCAATGTTATTATATCAATTCAAATATATTTTCAATACCTCCAATGGGTATTTAGCGGAATTTAATTTCATCATCTGTAGAAGAAGTTATCAAGAAAGCTACAGCAAGAGGTCTATAATGTGAAAGAAGCTTTTACAACATCTCATTGGATAGGAGAATCTACCAAAAAATCCACCATCACGGTTATGTGTCACCCACAAACCTAAGGTTATGGGTCAACCACACAACACACTTGTCATCAAAGTCCATTTTCTAGGTTGTACATTGTTAATATCACAGTTGGTCACAAGCATTACAGGGTATCTCTATCCTTAGATCTTCATTTGTCATGGTTATGGGTCATCCACAAGCCCACGGTACATCAAAGTCCATTTTCTAGGCTGCACATTGTCAATATCATAGTTTGTCACAAGCATTACAGTGTATCTCTATCCTTATATCTTTGTTCATCATGGTTATGGGTTAAATAAACAAAATCCTCCCCTTTAGTGGCTCTTCATATTCAACAAAGGCTTCTTAGGAGGGAACTTCATGCAATGGGGACCATTTCTTCTTAAGGAGGGGAGAATGATCCCAATAGAATCTGACATCCACCTATGGTATTCTTCCACTCATTGTAATTATCTGCCAACGGTATTGTAAGTGACATTTATCCATGGTATCCATTCACCCATAATATTTATCCACCCATGGTATTTATCCACACATGAAATTTACCCATGGTATTGTAAGTGGCATCCACCCATGGTAATTACCCATTGTCTTGTAGGTGACATCTACCCATGATAATCATTCATCCATGGTATTTACCCACCCATGGAATTTACCCATGGTATTATAACTAAAAAAGGCTATAAGGAACAAGCTACATTTTGTAAAAGGACATATTGTCCACCACAATGTAACCTTTACAGTTATTCTTTGTTTTAATTAAAAAAATAATAATAATAATCTTGTGGTTTTTTTTACTGTGTGTTCTCATCTTTCTTTTAGCATTTCAATTTTTTAGATCTTAAGGGCCTCCACCCTAATTTCCATTTCATTTTTTTAAGATCTTTGAGGCCTCCCCTAAGATATGAATTAACATCCAACGAGTGTCTACACTTGAAATTTGAGTAAACCTATAAGGAGATAAGCCAAAGATACAATTAAAAAAAGTAGCTTTCCTCTTTTCCCTCCAAAATTCATAACTCTTATTTTATTATTTTCCTATTATTTTATTAATTTTCCTTAGGAGGTCACTTTTAGTTTTAAATTTCCTCTAATGTGTCTTACTAAAGTAAAATTTCTTATTCACTACAATACCTTTTCCTCTCCTTCATCTTCGAGGCATTCCAACGGTTTACCATAATAATCAACTTTGGTACTATGCTTTTCTATCCAATCTAGGAAAATCAAGATATCATATGGTATGTGGTTTCTCCTGCAACATACATGTATCTGAAATTTTGGGGCTAGCATAACTGAAGTAATAACTTGGATCAATTAAAATTGAAATAGGCTATTTTCCAAACAAACCTTCCATTTCCATCATCAATGCTTGATGATCTTCTTGTTTGTTTTCTAATGTTTCATAAATCCAAGGTATGCCTTAAGCCACATCATTCATTTTTGTTGCCTCTTGGAAATTATACAAATTTTTGCTGCTTAGTTATTGGTGAGGGCACTCTTTTAACATGTGATTCTCTCCACATCCCCAACACTACAATGGTTTTCTCTTATGTTCCTTTACCTCTTCCCTTGCTGATTAAATATGTAGATATTTATTTGCAGTAGGAAAGTTTCGTTGGAACTCACCTTTATAAGGCTTATTAAACTTGAGTCTTCCCCATTTTATCGTATCCCAAGGATAATGGTATTTTACCCTTAAATTTTTTTTGTCTTTCTTCTTCAAATATTTTTGGACTTTGGCCTATGCTTGGACAGAGCATATCAATATTGCGCCTTCCTGGTAGTGTCCTCAAGTTTCTTTGATTCATCAAATTCAATTTTTTCTTGGTAGGACTATGATAAACCAGTGAGATATGTTTGAATCTTCACCTTCTTGTCCCTAATGTAAGGCACATATCTCAGTCATTCCAAAAATTTGTTGGTTTAGGCATCCAAGGTGAGTTTTCCTAGCTTATTCTCATGAAAATCTTTGATTTTTTTGTCATAGTACTGTATAAATTATACAATATGCATGCATATCTTGGATTCACGTGATTTAACAATATGCTAAAGTTAAATATTGAATCTCTTCTAAAAATCTTTGCGGAATTTAAAATACAATCGCCAATTACAATATCATGAAGAAAGATCAATCACACACAACATAGATAATTTCCTAGGGAAATTTTACAGCTAAAAACCCCACTATCTTCTATTGTAGATTATATCATGGATCATGAAACAATTACATACGAAAATCCAATCACAAGAGCTCTCAGTACATCAACTAATTGTCTCACACCGTCATACAAAAATTGGCAAATCACTTACTCAATTTACTGTCTCCAGACAACCAACCTCCACTGCGCAATCCCTGCAGAAAAAAATCCATGAAATGATGACTTCTTGCCTGCCTTGACTTCGCAATCCTCATGGGAACATCCAATGCATGTTAACTTGCTTGTGTTCAAGTGGATAATGTCACAACTGATAGTTTACTTCCCTTTCACATAGAACTCAAATGGGTATCCACTGGATCTGGTATGGATGCAGTTAATAATAGTAAATCTTCAGTTGCATGTGAGACCACTGATTTTGAATTAATTAATAATTAATTCACTTGATCTCTCACTAGTGTATCTTCAATTACAACTAGCACAACTAAGTTTAACACACTTAACTGAGTTAAACTACTTACAACTTTCACAACTCATGCACCACTGCACTTCCAACTCTGTTACAACTCAAATATCTTAGTTACAATTAAAGTCAACCTGCATGTCCCACCAACCAACCTCTTAACTCGAAATTCACTTAGCTAATTTATTTTCCAATTCAGTTAACTTAGATGATGGTACCGAATATCTATATGCTTGGATCTATCATGAAACACAAGATTAATCAAGATTTTAATGCAACTCTGATTATCACAATGAATCACTGTCAGATCCATATGAGAACCAAAAAAACCAACCAAGATCTTTCTCATCTAGATAGCCTCACATGCAGCTTGACTAGCTACCATGTATTTCGCTTTCACTGAACTAAGTGTCATGGATCTTTGCTTCCTTCTATACCAAGAAAAAACTGTAGATCCAATGCTAAAGATCCCCCCGGATGTGCTATTTCTGTCTGTTGGACTTCCAGCCCAATATGCACCTGTGAAGCCATGCAACTTCACTCCATCCATATGTCTGTACCATAGACCATACTATGATGTGCCCCTCGGGTATCTTAGGACATGGTTCCCCGCCTTCCAAAAGAGCTTGGTAGGCTTAACCATAGCTTGACTCAGTTGTTTAACCGCATATCAAATTTCTAGTCTCATGTTCATTAAATACATTAGCGAACCCAATAAATGTCGATAGACAGTAGCATCCACTACCTCTCCAGAAGTAGCATCCTCTTTCCTCCAGTTTCCTGGAAGAGGAGTATCTATGGGTTTTCAACCCTCCATGTTAAACTTACCCAATATCTCCTTTGCATACTTGCCTTGAGACACAAAAATTCCACCATATCACTACGATATTTCCAATCCAAGGAAATAATGAAGGAGTCCCATATCCTTCATTTCAAACTCCCTTGCAAGATCCTCCTTGCACGAGTGTATCAGCTGCTCATCACCAATAAATATTAAATCATCAACATAAAGAAAAATGATTAAAATCTTAGCCTCCACCAGAATTTGGTACAGGTTTACATCTGCTTCACTTTTGGTGAAGCCCAGTCTGGTGAAATAGCTGTCTATTTGAGTGTACCAAGCACAGGGTTCTTGCTTCAGCACATACAATGCTCTTTTGAGTCGACACACATGCGACTATCTATTGAAGATCTCAAAACCTTCAAGATGCTCTATGTACACATATTCCCAAATGATCCCATTGAGAAACACAATTTTCACATCCATCTGATGAATGTGTCAGCCCATCTGTGCTGAGCGTGCAAGGATGGTCGTTATGGAAGAGTACCTTGTGACAAGTGAAAAGGTCTCATCATATTCTATCCCCTCGATCTATGACAAGCCCCGGGCCACAAATATGGCCTTGTATTTCTCCACATTCCCATCAGTAGCTTGACTTACCTTGTAGATCCATCTCTAACCTACCATTGATTTATCAACCAGCCTTCGAACAATTTCCCAAGCACTGTTTTTGACAATGGAGTCATACTCCTCCACCATTGCATCAACCCAAGTAGGTTGTTGCACTGCTTCCTGAAAGGAAGACGGTTCAGTCACAATACATTTACTCATAAGAGCCATGTATCCAGTAATTTTGAGATTCAACAAGATAATGAGCTTAGTGAAAAGAATCACCTTCACTAAGTGGGCCTGCAGGCTATTTTTGGCGCAAGTCTATTTTTAGACATGATGATCATATTTAAGAAGTTGCAGGATGCTATTTGTGGATGGATGATCAAGTTGGAAAAATAGATGAAATTCTATTTTTAGAATATTGGGCGAATTCTATTTATAGATCGTTGATCTAAAAATAGATGCATGTCGATTATTATTATCTCTTAATAATAATCAAACAATAAACAACAACTTATTCTCTTGGAGCACTTTATTTCCGTGAATAGATTTGTAAAATCAGTGGGCTGAAGGAATTACGCAATTCCTAAGGGTTTACTGGATTTCATGCATGAGGGACTCAGTTAAAACTGAAGTGGAAAAGTTATGATAGAGTTGGAAGAGTAGTTTATGGAGTTGTATTCAGTTTAACTCAGTTAGACTCAGTTGAGCTAGTTGTATCTAATCTAACTGAATGATACACTAGTGAGAGTGGAGTGAATTAATTAGTTAATTAATTCACAAATAATAACTCATTAATCGAGCTGAACAATCACAACGATTTAACTACGATGCATAGCGATTTGATGTAGAACCCAATGGAGATAGAGTGAAAGGGCAAGATGTACTATCTATTGTGACTATAGTGATGCATAGATTGCATCACACACACATTAGAGTTACCAATGAGGATTGCACAGTCAAGGAAAGGGTAATTCGAATTCATTCAAAGCTATTCTTCAGCAGGGATTGCGCAGTGGAGGCAGGCTAGCAGGAGGCAAAGATCGGTGCATGGATTTGCAAGATTGTTTCCTGATTAGTGTATGACGATTGTACTGTACTGAGAGCTTGATAAGTTTTGTATGAGGATTTTCATATGATTCCATGATACATAATATATATTTGGGGTTTTTAGCTTCAGGTTTTCCTGGTTGAAAACAATTGTGTTATGTGCGATTATTTTTATTTATGCTTTACATGTGTGTGCAATTAATTTTCCGCAAAAGATTAACAAGTGGAATGATTCAGTATTTTGCATGAAGTTAAATAGTGTGAGATCGGGTGAATCTAAAACATATGCATGTTTAGTGCATATAATTTCTACATGGTATCGGAGCATTGTTGATTGAATATTGCAATTGTAAAGTGAGTTTGTGCTGGTGGAAAATTCGAATTTGCTACAGAAGATTCTTAGTGCAGAAGTAGAGTATACATTGAAATGTCTTTCAATGGGTTGAGATTGGAGTATGCCCTTGATGGGAGCTCGAATTACATAGCCTGGAAGGACAGGATGGAGGCAGTGCTAGAGGATAATGGACTAAAGGAGTTCATCGATAGCGATGTTCCTAAGCCGGGATCTAGCGATGCTACATTACTTGACGCATGGCAAAAGAAGACAGCAAAGACGAGAAGGATTATGTTGGAAGGTGTGAAGGACCATATTGTGTCCATCCTTCACAGGAAAGCCACTCCCTTCTTAATGTGGAAGGCTTTGACAGATTTGTTCCAAAGTAGAAGTGACCAGAGGAATTTGGCACTTAAAGACAAGCTCAGAAAAATAAAAATGGAGAAAGGCGATAGTATTCCAAAATACCTCACGAAGTTTGTCCACTACAAGGATGAACTGAGAAGTGTGGGGGTTACTGTTGATGATGAATACTTTGTGAGCTTGGCTCTCATTGGGCTTTTGAAGAGTTGGCATAGCTACGAAGACTCTTTTAATGCACAGGAGAAACTGCCAGGATGGGAGTGACTTTGGTCGAATCTTGTGCAGGAGGAGATAAGGCGGGGTACCAGGGATGGATCTTCATCGAAGAATGAAGATGAAGAGAATTTTTCTTTGGTTGCCAAAGCAAGGAAAGGGAAGGGGAATAAACATCCTTCAAAATCTGATGCTAAAGGCAAGAAGCAGGATTTGTCCAAAGTGACGTGTTTTCACTGTCATGAACATGGACATTTCGCCACTAACTATCCACAGAAGAAGAAGAACAAGAAGGCTACTAGATCTGCTGCTGGAGAGGCCTTAGCCTCGCAATTTGAACTTGATTTCTCCTTGATTGCATGCTTGGTTTCAAGTTGTATGGGAACGGTGTGGTATCTTGATAGTGGTGCGTCTTTCCATATGACGAGAGACAAAGAGTTGTTTAGTGACTTGGAGGAGAAGGACCTCCAGATGCATATAGAGATGGGCGACGATGGTTGGTACAGTGTGACTGGAATTGGGACCATTACCTTTGAGAGGGAGTCTGGTAATCCATTCTTGTTGAAGAATGTTATGCATGTTCCAGGTCTAAAGAAGAACTTGGTCTTAGTCGCAATACTGGAAGATAAGGGTTATGATGTTGTTTTC
The DNA here is from genome assembly GCA_034641835.2 of Pinus albicaulis. Taxonomy (NCBI): domain Eukaryota; kingdom Viridiplantae; phylum Streptophyta; class Pinopsida; order Pinales; family Pinaceae; genus Pinus; species Pinus albicaulis. The sequence continues at coordinate 960,604,923 of CM076570.1, read as the reverse complement.
AGTGAGGGAAAAGTCTTCCTTCAACATAAAAAAATGGGTCAAACCAAGAAGATAGGGGTTCAAATTAATAATCTCTACAAGCTGGAGGTAGATGGCTGCGCTGCAATGGTGGGCAAAGCAGAAGAAGTGGTGAGCAAGGATGAGGGCGAATTATGGCACAGGATATTGGGCCATCTTCACCATGGCGCTTTGAATATTTTGCAGCAAATTTCTACTGGACTTCCCAAGGGTACTCTTGCGCAGTCAGATCAGTGCAAGGGATGTACTATGGGTAAGTTTTTGAAGACCACCTTTCATGAGAAGGAGAATTGTGCTTCGGTGATCCTGGAGATAATTCACACTGACGTGTGTGGACCTTTCTCGGTTGCTTCAACAAAAAAACACGGGTATTATCTTATATTTTTTGATAGTCGACTATTCTCGTAGATGCTGGATCTTCTTCATGCAGAAGAAGAGTGAAACGTTCTCAAATTTCTGTGAGTTCAAGGCATTGGTGTAGAAGGAGTCAGGGAAGCAAGTGAAAGCTCTACAGAGTGATAATGGTGGTGAATACATCTCGGGCGAATTCAAAGACTTCTGTAGCAAAGAGGGAATTCGAAGAGAACTCATAGCGCCTCATAACCCACAGCAGAATGGGGTCGCGGAGAGAAAGGACAGAACGATCGTGGGTGCTACACGAGCAATGTTGCATGACCAGGGCCTACCGATGCACTTGTGGGCGGAAGCATGCAACACTGCGGTTTATGTGCAAAACCGTTGTCCTCATAGAGTACTTGGCATGAGTACACTTGAAGAAGCTTTTACTGGTAAGAAGCCTGATATTTCTCATTTGAAGATTTTTGGCTCATCTGTTTACATTCATGTGACAAAGGACGCCAAGAAGAAGCTGGAGCTGACTGCAGAAGTTGGGATATTTATGGGGTACACAGAAACACCCCATAATTATCGTGTGTATTTTCCATACAGTCGGATGATGGTGGTGCGACGGGATATAAAATTAAATGAGGTGAAAGCCATGAAGTTGTCGCTTGAGAGGGAGCTACACTTGCATGTGGAGGAGGAACTTCTTGTTCCCAAATATGAGCCTCTAGATGTGGATCAGCCACAAGAGGAGATTCATGGAGTGGAGAGTCCACTCATGTAGAACCAAACATCGACAAGGTAGAAAGCGTACTACGTAAGCCGAGAGATCAAGCTTGATGTGGGCAATGTAATGTAGGAGTCCCTACATCACAACAGACAGAGATAAATACCGACCGGATGCATCGGATACATGTGGATCTTATGAGCAAGTGTATTGTGATGCAGCCATATTATTTCGAAGAAGCAGTGCAGGAGTCCACATGGGTAGATGCCATGGTGGAGGAGTATGACTCCTTTGTCAGAAACAATGCTTGGGATATTGTTCCAAGGCCAGTGGGAAAATCATTTGTAGGATCAAGATGGATCTACAAGGTAAAGAAAGCTGCTGATGGGAGTGTCAAGAAGTATAAGGCAATATTTGTTGCTCGGGGCTTCTCACAGATCGAGGGGATTGATTATGAAGAAACCTTTGCACCTGTCGCACGGTATTCTTCCATACGGACCATCCTTTCTCTCTTAGTGTAGATGGGTTGGCACATCCATCAGATGGATGTGAAGACTGCGTTCCTTAATGGGATCATTTAGGAAGAGGTGTATATTGAGCAACCTAAAGTATTTGATATCTTCAGCAGTGATTCGCATGTGTGAAGGCTCAAAAGAGCGCTGTATGGGCTGAAACAAGCACCTCGTGCTTGGTACACTCGAATCGACAGCTATTTCACTGGACTTGGCTTCACCAAGAGTGAAGCGGATGCAAACCTGTACCAGATTGTGGTCAAGGGTAAGATTTTAATCATTGTACTTTATGTTGATGATTTCATACTAACAGCTGATGAGCAGTTGATACACTCATGCAAGGCAGATCTTGCAAAGGCGTTTGAGATGAAGGATTTGGGCCTCCTTCATTATTTCCTTGGATTGAAAATATGGAAGCGGGAAGGTGAATTGTTTATGTCTCAGGGAAAGTATGCTTGGGAGATACTGGAGAAGTTTCACATGCAAGCTTGCAAGCCCATCGACACTCCTCTTCCAGGAAATTGGAAGAAAGAGGATGCTACATTAGCAGAGGTAGTGGACGCCACTGTTTATCGATAGTTGGTGGGTTCGCTCATTTATTTAGTCAATACAAGACCGAACATATGCTATGCAGTGAACCAGCTTTCACAAGTGATGGTTAAGCCTATCAAGCTCTTTTGTAAGGCAGGAAATCATGTCCTGAGATATCTTAGGGGCACATCTGAGTATGGTTTATGGTACAGACAGACGGATGAGGTGAAGTTGCATGGCTTCACGGATGAAGATTGGGTAGGAAGCCCAACAGACAGAAAGAGCACATCAGGGGGGATTTTCAGTATCGGATCTACGGCAGTTTCTTGGTACAGCAGGAAAAAAAGATCCATGGCACTCAGTTCAACGGAAGCATAATACATGGCAACAAGTCAAGCTGCATGTGAGGCTATCTAGATGAGGAAGATCCTAGTTGGTTTGTTCAGTTCACATTTAGATCCCACATTGATACATTGTGATAATCAGAGTTGCATTAAACTCTTGGTTAATCCTGTGTTTCATGATATATCTAAACATATTGATATCCGATATCATCATATCAGAGATTGTGTGCAGCGGAAGATCATGTTGCTTCAGTACATTCCTACGGAGGATCAGGATGCATATATTCTGACGAAGGCGCTCACCAGGAGAAAATTCGAATACCATAGAGGCGGGATCGAGGTGAAGGATAATCCCTATATTGTTGAGAGGGAGTGTTGAGATTCAACAAGATGATGAGCATAGTGAAAATAATCGCCTTCACTAAGTGGGCCCACAGGCTATTTTTGGCGCAAGTCTATTTTTAGACTATGTCTATTTTTAGACATGGTGATCATATTTCAGAAGTTGCAGGATGCTATTTGTGGATGGTTGATCAAGTTGGAAAAATAGATGAAATTATATTTTTATAATATTGGGCGAAGTCTATTTATAGATCGTCGATCTAAAAATAGATGCATGTCGATTATTATTAGCTCTTAATAATAATCAGACTCTAAACAACAACTTATTCTCTTGGAGAACTTAATTTCAGTATACCTATTTGTCAAATCAGTGGGCTGAAGGAATTATGCAATTCCTAAGGGTTTACTGGAGTTCATGCATGGAGGACTCAGTTAGAACTGAAGTGGAAAAGTTATGACAGAGTTGGAAGAGTAGTTCATGGAGTTGTATTCAGTTTAACTCAGTTAGACTCAGTTGAGCTAGTTGTATCTAATATAACTGAATGATACACTAGTGAGAGTGGAGTGAATTAATTAGTTAATTAATTCACAAATAATAACTCATTAATCAACTGAACAATACAACAATTAACTACAGTGCATGTCAGTTCCAGTGGAGACCCAGTGGAGAGATAGGTGAAAGGGAAAGATGGACTATCTGTTGTGACTATAGTGATGCATTGATTGCATCACACACACATTGGAGTTTCCAATGAGTATTGCGCAGTCAAGGCAAGGGTAATTCGAATTCATTCAGAGCTATTCTTCAGCAGGTATTGCACAGTGGAGGCAGGCTAGCAGGAGGCAAATATCAGTGCATGGATTTTCAAGATTGTTCCTGATTAGTGTATGACGATTGTACTGTACTGAGAGCTTGATAAGCTTTGTATGAGGATTGTCATATGATTCCATGATACATAATATATAGTTGGGGTTTTCAGATTCAGGCTTTCTTGGTTAAAAACAACTGTGTTATGTGCGATTATTTTTATTTATGCTTTACATGTGTGTGAAATTAATTTTCCGCAAAAGATTAACAAGTGGAATGATTTAGTATTTTTAATGAAGGTAAATAGTGTGATATCAGGTGAATCTAGGACATATGCATGCTTAGTGCATATAATCTCTACAAGTAAATCGGTCAGGAGACTGTGTTGGCTTGAGGGGTCTTGACCCAGGTTCGGTGTGCATGTGGACCTTTCTCGGTTGCTTCAACAAAAAAACACGGGTATTATCTTATATTTTTTGATAGTCGACTATTCTCGTAGATGCTGGATCTTCTTCATGCAGAAGAAGAGTGAAACGTTCTCAAATTTCTGTGAGTTCAAGGCATTGGTGGAGAAGGAGTCAGGGAAGCAAGTGAAAGCTCTACAGAGGGATAATGGTGGTGAATACATCTCGGGCGAATTCAAATACTTCTGTAGCAAAGAAGGAATTCGAAGAGAACTCATAGCGCCTCATAACCCACAGCAGAATGGGGTCGCGGAGAGAAAGGACAAAACGATCGTGGGTGCTACACGAGCAATGTTGCATGACCAGGGCCTACCGATGCACTTGTGGGCGAAAGCATGCAACACTGTGGTTTATGTGCAAAACCGTTGTCCTCATAGAGTACTTGGCATGAGTACACCTGAAGAAGCTTTTACTGGTAAGAAGCCTGATATTTCTCATTTGAAGATTTTTGGCTCACCTGTTTACATTCATGTGACAAAGGACGCTAGGAAGAAGCTGGAGCCGATTGTAGAAGTTGGGATATTTGTGGGGTACACAGAAACACCACATAACTATCGTGTGTATTTGCCAGACAGTCAGATGACTGTTGGGCGACGAGATATAAAATTCAATGAGGTGAAAGCCATGAAGATGTCGCTTGAGAGGGAGCTACACTTGCATGTGGAGGAGGAACTTCTTGTTCCCAAAGATGAGCCTTTGGATGTGGATCAGCCACAGGAGTAGATTCATGGAGTGGAGGAGTCCACTCATGTAGAACCAAACATCAGACAAGGTAGAAAGCGTACCACAGAAGCTGAGAGACTGAAGCTTGATGTGGCACAGAATGTAGGAGTCCCTACATCACAGCGTAGACAGAGATAGTCACCTGACTGATTTACTGGATACATGGATCTTATGAGCAAGTGTATTGTGACAGAGCCATATTCTTTTGAAGAAGCAGTGCAAGAGCCCACATGGGTAGATGCCATGGTGGAGGAGTATGACTCCATTGTCAAAAACAGTGCTTGGGAGATTGTTCCAAGGCCGGTGGGAAAATCATTTGTAGGATCAAGATGGATCTAAAAGGTAAAGCAAGCTGCTAATGGGAGTGTCGAAAATTATAAGGCAATATTTGCTGCTCGGGGCTTCTCACAGATCGATGGGGTTGACTATGAAGAAACCTTTGTACCTGTCACACCGTATTCTTCCATACGGACCATCCTTAGTCTCTTAGCGCAGATGGGTTGGCACATTCATCAGATGGATGTGAAGACTGTGTTTCTTAATGGGATCATTGAGGAAGAGGTGTACATCAAGCGGCCTGAAGGATTTGAGATCTTCAGCAGCGAGTCGCATGTGTGCAGGCTCAAAAGAGCGTTGTATGGGTTAAAACAAGCACCACGTGCTTGGTACACTCGGATCAACAGCTATTTCACTGGACTTGGCTTCACCAAGAGTGAGGCGGATGCAACCTCACACTGGACAGGGTGGAGGGTAAGATTTTAATCATTGTACTTTATGTTGATGATTTAATACTAACAGGTGATGAGCAGTTGATACACTCATGCAAGGCAGATATTGCAAAGAAGTTTGAGATGAAGGACTTGGGCCTCCTTCATTATTTCCTTGGATTGGAAATATGGCAGCGGGAAGGTGAAGTGTTTGTGTCTCAAGGCAAGTATACCCAGGAGATACTGGAGAAGTTTCACATGCAAGGCTGTAAGCCTATCAACACTCCTCTTCTAGGAAATTGGAAGAAAGAGGATGCTACATCGGCAGAGGTAGTGGATGCCACTGTTTATCGACAGTTGGTGGGTTCACTCATGTATTTAGTTAATACAAGACCAGACATATGCTATGTGGTGAACCAACTTTCACAAGCGATGGTTAAGCATACCAAGCTCTTTTGGAAGGCAGGAAAGCATGTCCTGAGGTATCTCAGGGGCACATATGAGTATGGATTATGGTACAGACAAACAGATGAGGTGAAGTTGCATGGTTTCACAGATGCAGATTGGGTAGGCAGCCCAACGGACATAAAGAGCACATCAGGAGGGGTTTTCAGTATCGTATCTATAGCAGTTTCTTGGTATAGCAGGAAACAAAGATCTGTGCACTCAGTTCAGCGGAATACATGGCAGCAAGTAAAGATGCATGTGAGGCTATCTAGATGAGGAAGATCTTGGTTGGTTTGTTTAGTTCACATTTAGATCCCACAGTGATACATTTTGATAATCAAAGTTTCATTAAAATCTCGTTTAATCTTGTGTTTCATGATAAATCTAAACATATTGATATCTGGTATCATCATATCAGAGATTGTGTGCAGCAGAAGATAATGTTGATTTAGTACATTACTATGGAGGATCAGAATGTAGATATTCTGACGAAGGCACTCACCAGGAGCAAATTCGAATACCATAGAGGCAGGATCGGGGTGAAGGATAATCCCTATCTTGTTGAGAGGGAGTGTTGAGATTCAACAAGATGATGAGCTTAGTGAAAAGAGTCGCCTTCACTAAGTGGGCCCACAGGCTATTTTTGGCACAAGTCTATTTTTAGACATGATGATCATATTTCAGAATTTGCAGGATTCTATTTGTGGATGGTTGATCAAGTTGGAAAAATAGATGAAATTATATTTTTATAATATTGGGTGAAGTCTATTTATAGATCGCTGATCTAAAAATAGATGCATGTCGATTATTATTAGCTCTTAATAATAATCAGACAATACACAACAACTTATTCTCTTGGAGCACTTTATTTCAGTGAACAGATTTGTAAAATCAGTGAGCTGAAGGAATTATGCAATTCCTAAGGGTTTACTGGAGTTCATGCATGGAGGACTCAGTTAGAACTGAAGTGGCAAAGTTGTGACAGAGTTGGAACAATAGTTTATGGAGTTGTATTCATTTTAACTCAATTAGACTCAGTTGAGCTAGTTGTATCTAATATAAATGAATGATACACTAGTGAGAGTGGAGTGAATTAATTAGTTAATTAATTCACAAATAATAACTCATTAATCAACTGAAAAATACAACAATTAACTACAGTGCATGGAAGTTTCAGTGGAGACCCAGTGGAGAGATAGGTGAAAGGGAAAGATGGACTATCTGTTGTGACTATAGTGATGCATTGATTGCATCACACACACATTGGAGTTTCCAATGAGGATTGCGCAGTCAAGGCAAGGGTAATTCGAATTCATTCAGAGCTATTCTTCAGCAGGTATTGCACAGTGGAGGCAGGCTAGCAGGAGGCAAAGATCAGTGCATGGATTTTCAAGATTGTTCCTGATTAGTGTATGACGATTGTACTGTACTGAGAGCTTGATAAGCTTTGTATGAGGATTGTCATATGATTCCATGATACATAATATATAGTTGGGGTTTTCAGCTTCAGGCTTTCTTGGTTAAAAACAACTGTGTTATGTGCGATTATTTTTATTTATGCTTTACATGTGTGTGAAATTAATTTTCCGCAAAAGATTAACAAGTGGAATGATTTAGTATTTTGAATGAAGGTAAATAGTGTGATATCAGGTGAATCTAGGACATATGCATGCTTAGTGCATATAATCTCTACAAGTAAATCGGTCAGGAGACTGTGTTGGCTTGAGGGGTCTTGACCCAGGTTCGGTGTGCAAACCCCTATACTATTGGCCCTTTCGGCAGTGACCTGCTTGTGCAGGTCACAGTCTCACTTGAAGTAGTATGGGTGGGTGCTGGAACCAAGTTTCCGCACCTTGAGAAAGGAAGGGTAAGGCAAGCAGGGCTACGTTCGGTTCATATTATCTCTGCGTAGGGTCAAGTATATGTCCAATTTCATCCACGTGCACTAGATCTACAATTATATGCTTTTCATAAACTTAACACAACATTACATACCCGAACAAAACAGATCTAGATTTACTTTAATACACAGACTTTCGCAGCAAGATATAACCAAAGAAGAATAGATCCAATCATTCAATATACAGACCTTCGCAGCACAAAGACAGAGTAATGCATAGTACAATAATTATCAGAAATCCATTCAATAGTACTCACATATTCAAATCCAATAATCTTGCATATTCATTCATTCGTTTACCCTTACAATTTCCTTCCCAACCTGCGCACACAGCAGCAGGGTCCGCACACAGCTGGACTAGGATCTTTGAGCACATAGCCAGCAAGAGTCCGTTCCCCAAAAGCCCCAACAGATCGCTTACACAACATATTGCATCAATATCTCATCAAATCCTTACCTCTTACAATCCTAAATGCCTCTCTATTTATAACAATATAGCTTTAACATTCCTATGGTTCCGCAACCCATGGTTTTCGGCCCCTAGTTTACCCTTTAACCCCATTACAATGCTTTTCGGGGCTTTGACCCACACCAAAACCCCTGCGCTATACTAAATATAACAAAAATACCCAAAAAGGACCGGTTTCGTAGCTTGTTAGGAGACCCTGTTCCAACAATCCCCCAACACAATCTTGTGACTCGTCCCGAGTCACTTTGGAGGCGCGCCTTCAATCTGCGCGTGTAAGGTAGCCAGGGAGCGAAGAAGGGGTGGAAGCACTTCCTTGCTTCGGGTCACTGTGTGTTGCGCAATATTGACCATCGTCAGAGAAGCAGTCCTATCGATATTTGGACCAACGCGTTCCAACAATCGGTGGAGGTGTGCAATGGAGGACTCTGCATCATGTGCAAGCTGGAGTGCAGCATCAGTCCATGGTTTCAACCTTTTGTACGCAAACTTCTTGGAGTGACGAAGGTCCTCAATCTGGTGCATGGAGGCCAGGCGCTGCGCGTGGCCGAGGGAAGGTGTAGAGGCCCGAAGTCGATCTAGAGCATCTTCTGCCTGCGTCAATTCCCTTTGGACATGCTGAAGCATGGGGTGGTGCAGTGCTTTTGTCCATAGCTACGTAGCCTCTTCAAACAATTGGGCTCCCTGCGCCAATTTTTCCTGAATAATGCATGTGGCGTTAGTGACCATGGAAATTTGTTGGGCGTTTTCTTCCGGGGTTAGGTCATACTGCTTGCATCTTTCTTGGCCACGGCAGTGTACTTCTTGCAATACGCTAGCAGACAGTCTTCATAGTTCTATAGTAGAGAGTTGTGCTAAGTCGACTTGTATGTCCCCAGAACTCGATTCAGAAGTGACAATGCGGGGGAGTAAACATATGTTGCTTCTAGCGGGCGGGGCCTGGAAGTGGCAGAGATGTCGTAGCAGGTCTTGGTACCGCAAAGTTCCTGCCGAACTTGGTTAGAAGCTAATCCTCCCAGGCGGCAGCCCACGTGCACTCCTATTACTACACTCAGCGTCTCTTGGCCCTCTTATCATTTCCTCCTGTGAGTTGGGATCCATAACGGAGAGATGAGCTATATGAATCATAGAGATAAGTAGAAAAAACCATAATGCAGGTAGCCAATACCGCTTGAAAGTTGAATAAATAGCTCGAACCATCATCTTCCAGCAATCTGCACCCTGATCAAAGCTACTTAATGGCAAGGTAGCTCGCATGTGGTGCGTACCCTCGATCATAAATTGTGATATTGATAATCTACCGCCCTTTTCTTGCGTTTGTAAGTGTATTTTCGCATTATCTCGAGATGAGCTGGTATTCTTCCTTTGTATCCAAGGTCGCGTCCCTGTGATGTCAGGGCGTGGCTGACGCGTTGGAGGTCCTTTCATACTTCAACGGAAGGTTGACACACAGTGAGCCTTCAAGTCGATTGGGAGTCTTTTCGAGGCATTTATGTCGATCGTGGAAGGAGCATTTTTGTCCAGGATAGCCGCGTCATACGTCCGTAGGTGTTTTAATTCTTCAATCGTCCGCAAATTCTCCTGGATACTCATTATTGTAGACAGGTTTGTAACCTAGTTGGACAAGGGACAAACGCACCCTTGAGTGTTGTGTGCAATCAAGTCACCATGTGGGTCGACCGATTTTGGGGCCCATCTGGCTAAGGGGGTCTCGATATGCAGGATTACCCTACTCCAATACTTCGTCCGGGCAGGGGAGATAGGTCCCTGTGTAGGTGCTTCATACTAAGTTAGTGGTAGTGCCTCAGACCTACATTTTGTGGACCCCTTAGGCTTCAGAGGCTTCGGAGTGTCATCTGTGGCCTCTTGGCAAGGCAAGGTTCATTCCATGGTAGAGATGTGACGGAAGCTTCTGATGGTCTGAAGGCTACGAAGTGCCGAAACCTCATGCAGTCGGCTCTACCAATTCTCCAGCTCTTCATGAGAGTCAGAAAAGCATTCACTGTCCTTTTCCCAACAGAGAAACCCTTCATCCATGGGGTTAACCCGATCTTCATATTACGCAGTGATCTTATAGATATGACCTAATTCTTCCTTCATGTGGATAGGCTCGGTATACCGGGAACCTTCTGCGGGATCCAAGGGTACTATGATACGCGTACTTCCACTTTCAAACACCATGCTCTGTTTCTTTAGGTTAATAATGCCTCCCATGTCCATTGCCCAATCTAGTTCGAGTAGCGCAGGGTAGGGGTCTGCATCTTCAACTATCTCAATTACTTCAAAGTGAGCTAGGACCCTTGCCCCTACAATGTCAACCATAACCTTTGGTAACCTACCCAAGGGAATGATTTTCTGTTGGTTTTCCATGCACAGCTGGATAGTGGACCATTCCAATTTGGGCTTCCCCATTCATTGCCAAGTTTTCTTAGGTAAAACATTGGCATCAGATCCAAGATTCAAGATAACCTAATCCATTTCATAGTCCTCGATTTGTGTAGTTATCCGCATTTCTTTCCCTGTGCATTTCTTAGAGTTGTACAGTTTGTGCACGTCCTTGGTCTCAGGGATCAAGGTGGGCCGAGCTACGCAGGTGTTCATTAAATCCAGGAGGTTTCTTACGGCCTGCGGGTTCCTGAGTAATTTCAGATATGCCTTCAAAAAGGTCTCAATTTATTCCTCGCTTTGAGATTGCACAGGGGCTGTTGGTAGTGCTTGTTCTTCTTAGGGTACCTCTTTGCTTCTCTTAGCTCAGTTTTAACCCTTTGTACATTCTGCGTAGGGGTAGGTTGCTTTTCCTGCATTCTAGCTATCAAGATTGGGCAGTCTTCTACCTCATGGTCTAGCTGTTTGCAGTATTTACATGACGGTCGGGTGGGATTAGGGCATTCTCTAGAAAAGTGCCCTATTTCTCCACAATTATAACAGAACAACTGACCTTTTCCTCAGTCTACACTTCCTCCTCGGCCTCCTCTGCCTCAGGCCGGTGATCCTCCAAAGTGCGCAGTTAGTCTAGGCAATGCAGGGTCTGATTGCACCCGATATAAGTTCCCGCGATCTATCATCAAGTCATATGTTCAGAAATTCTGCTCATCATGTCCTACAAACTGACAAAATTAGCACCATTATTGTTTTATCTCTGGGACATACGCACCCAGCCGAGGGCAATGTTTTGTATCGTGGAGGCCTGCTACCCGACAATCATCACACCATAGCGCAGATCCACTTGATCCTGGTCACAACAGGGTAGGTTCCCTACTTACCCCTGGGCACAACGGGCTAGGTCCTCTAGCTTGGATATAATCAGTCAGTAGAGGGCACTGATCCTTAGTGTGACCAAACACTCGGCAACGTATACACCAGAGATCTGCGCATATGTCTTTTCCTCGCTCTTTTCGTAGGTTCTGTATCTCTAGGTGCATAGCTCCAAGTTGTTCATGTATCTTTTGGACTCCTGCTGAGGTATCCTCCTAGGGAGTAGCTTCTGACTTAATAGCGGCTTCTATAGCTTTCTCCTGCGATTCAAAGGTTTGTTGATTCATTGGTGTGCGTAGGTGAGGTAACAACATGGCGAGGAACCATTCCTTATGTTGTCTATCATCATACTCGAGCCCTCCTTCCCTAATTGCCTTCTTCAGCCATTGATCCACCTCCCACACTGATTCAGACGCACCCTGTTTGAAGCCTTTTACATCCGCCACTAACTGGGAGTAGGACTTTGGTTTGCGGAATTTTTGCTTCAGAGAATTCTTAATATCTTGAATGGAAGTGGTTCCATTTTTGGCAACATATCGCATATACCAGTCCAGAGCTCTGTCTTCGAATGCTAAAGACAGTTGCGCCCTTTTGATTGTATCGCTTGCCACGTTCTGCACAGTCCAGACAGAGTCTTCAATGAACCAAAATCGATCCATGTCCTCATCTCCTACCCCCTTGAAGGTAGGTAGTTTTAGATGCGCAGCCATATCACTATCCAAGGACGATGTTATAGGTGAGTTCTTACCCCTACGTGCCCTAGGTGGTGATGTGGCTGGTTCCTTAACTGGGCTATAGGTGGCCCTTCCTCAGTCAAGGTTGGTCCGATAATACTTACCACTGCATGTCGCACTCCCGTCTGGATCTGAGGTCATTCAGTTTGTGTGGCTACACTGAATGCTCTTTTCGCACAGCAACTTCTTGATCAGTAATGGTAACGTCCTTAGAAACTTACCCCGGAATCCTTTGAAGAATCATCACTCGGCCTCAGAGTATGATACAAATTGATCAATGGAAAACTTTGTCACAAAGCCTCCTAGCACACTATCCCCTAGTGATCCACCGTGCGTGTAATAGTGTTATCGGTTCTCTCCAGCTATTCAAGAAGATCGGGAGTCCACTAAGTGACTCGCTCATCCTTCCGGCACTTCTGGAATTCTACCAGCCTGGCCAACCACTCCTGAAGCTCAATTGCAAAGGTTACAAAGAATATTTCATAGCTTTCAGTAAGAACGTACCTATTCTTCCACCTTTTCGCCGTTAATTTTTCACTTCGGTTTTCTCTTGCTACAAAATCCTGGAGCTGCCTTTCGAACCAGTCCTCGGTCTCTTTCCTTTAAGGCTTCCAGTATTCTCTTGTCATTACCTGATCTCTTTCTTAGATCTCTTCGGGTCCCGGCAACAGAACCATTTGTTGGCTTGAGGGGTCCTGACCTAGGTTTGGTGTGCAAGGTTTTCCAACAAACCCCTATACTACTGGCCCTTTCGGCAGTGACCTGCTTGCACAGGTCACAGTCTCACCCGAAGTAGTATGGGTGGGTGCTGGAACCAGGTTTCCGCACCTTGAGAAAGGAAGGGTAAGGCAAGCAGGGCTGCGTTCAGTTCAGATTATCTCTGCGCAGGGTCAAGTATATGTCCAATTGCATCCACGTGCACTAGATCTACAATTCTATGTTTTTCATAACCTTAACACGACATTACATACCCGAACAGAACAAATCTAGATTTACTTTAATACACAGACTTTCGCGGCAAGATATAACCAAATCAGAATAGATCCAATCATTCAATATACATACCTTCGCAGCGCAAAGACAGAGAAATGCATAACACAGTAATTATCAACAATCCATTCAATAATACTCACAGATTCAGATCCAATAATCTTGCATATTCATTCATTCGTTTACCCTTACAATTCCCTTCCCAACCTACACACACAGCAGCAGGGTCTGCACACAGCTGGACTAGGATCTCCGCGCACACAGCCAGCAGGATTCCATTCCCCAAAAGGCCCAACAGATTGCTTACACAATAGATCACATCAATATCTCATCAAATCCTTACCTCGTACAATCTGAAATGCCTCTCTATTTATAACAATCTAGCTTTAACATTCCTATGGTCCGCAACCCATGGTTTTCAGACCCTAGTTTACCCTTTAACCCCATTAAAATGCTTTTCGGGGCTTTGACCCACCCCAAAACCCCTGCGCTATACTAAATATAACAAAAATACCCAAAAAGGACTGGTTTCGTAGCTTGTTAGGAGACCCCATTCCAACAAACTGTCTCTGTCTGCACTATGAAGTAGGGGCTCCTACATTCTCTGCAGCATCAAGTCTCAACCTATCAGCTTCCATGGTGCACTTTCTACCATTTATGATGGATGGCTTTGCATGAGTGGCTTCCTCCACTCCATGAACCTCCTCCTGTGGCTGATCCACATCTAGAGATTCATCTTTGGGAACCAACAATGCCTCCTCTGCATGCAAGTCCAGCTCCCTCTCAAGCGACAACCACATGGCTTTCCCCTCATCAAATTTTATATCTCGTTGCACAACAGTGATTCTGTTGTTTGGTAAATACACACAATAATTATGGGGTGTTTATGTGTACCCCACAAAAATCCCAACTTCAACAGTTGGCTCCAGCTTCTTCTTGGTGTTCTTGGTCACATGCACATAAACAGATGAGCCAAAAATCTTAAAGTGTGAAACATCCGGTTTCTTACCAGTAAAAGCTTCTTCAGGTGTAATCATGCCAAGCACTCTATGAGTACAATGGTTTTTCACATAAACCATAGTGTTGCATGCTTCTACCCACAAATGCATTGGTAGGCCCTGATCATGCAACATCGCTCGTGCTGCACCCACGATTGTTCTGTTCTTCCTCTCTGTGACCCCATTTTGCTGTGGGTTATGAGGCGCTATGAGTTCCCTTCGAATTGCTTCTTTACTGCAGAAGTTCTTGAATTCTTTAGAGATGTATTCTCCACCATTATCGCTCCTAAGAGCCTTCACTTGCTTCCTCGAATATTTCTCCACCAATGCCTTAAACTCACATAACTTAGAGAATTTTTTATCTTTATTCTTCATGAATAAGATCCATCATTTACGAGAAAATTCATCAAAAAATATTACATAGTACTTATGTTTTGTTGTTGAAGCAGTCGAGAACGGTCCACACACATCTGTGTGAAATCTCTCAAGGATCCCCGAAGCATGGTTCTCCTTTTCATGAAAGGTGGATTTTACATACTTCCCCATGGTGCAACCCTTGCACTGATCTAATTGAGCAAGAGTTTCCATTGGAAGTCCAGTAGATATTTGCTGCATGACTTTCATGGCTCCATGATGAATATGGCCCAATCGCCTATGCCATAATTCGCCCTCATCTCGGCTCACCATTTTCTCCACCTTGCCCACCATAGAAGCATAGTCATCTACCTCTAGCTTGTAGATATTCTTAACTTGAATCCCTATCCTCTTGGCTTGAACCATTATTTTATGTCGCAGGAAAGCTTTTCCATCACTAAAAACAACATCATAGCCTCTGTCCTCCAACATTGCGACTGAGACCAAATTTTTCTTCGAACTTGGTACATGAATCACATATTTTAATTGAAATGGTTTACCTGAATCCCTATGAAAGGTAATGGTACCAATCCCAGTAGCATTGTATCATCCATCGTCGCCCATCTCAATATGCATCTAGAGATCCTTCTCCTCCAAGTCACTAAAAAGTTCCTTATCTCTCGTCACGTGAAAGGAAGCGTCACTATCCAAATACCACATCGATCCCAATGCACTTGAAACCAAGCTTGCTATCAAGGAGAAGTCAAGCTCAAATTGTGAGGCAAGGACCTCACCAGCTGCAACTCCATCAGCCTTCTTATTCTTCTTCTTTTGTGGACAATTATTAGTAAAATTGCCATGTTCATGACAATGAAAACACTTCACCTTGGACATGTCCTACTTCTTTCCTTTAGACTCAGATTTAGAATGGAATTTCTTCCTCTTCCCCTTCTTTTCCTTGGCATCCAAAGCACAATCCTCTTCATCATCATGCTTTGATGAAGAGCTATATTTGGTGTTCTTCCTGAACTCCTCCTGTACTAGATTCGACCACAGTCATTCCCAATCCAACAATTTTTCCCGTCCATTGACAGAGTCTTCGTAACTGTGCCAACTCTTAGGAAGTCCTAGGAGAGAAAAACTCACCAAATCATGATCAACGACTGTTATTCCCACACTCCCCAGTTCATCTTGACATTGGACAAACTTTGTGAGATAATTTGGAATGGTGTCGCCCTTTTCCATCTTGATCTTCCTGAGTTTATCTTTGAGTGCCAATTTCCTATGGTCGCTACTGCTTTGGAATAGATCCGTCAAAACCTTCCACATAGAATATGGTGTGGCTTTCCCATGGAGGCTTGAGACAACGTGGTATCGTACTCCCTCCAACACGATCCTCCTTGCCTTTGCCACTTTCTTTTTCCATGCATCAAGATTGGCAGCATCTGGCTGAGGAACATCTATTTCAATGAATTCCTTCAAGCCATTATCTTCGAGTATTGCCTCCATCGTGTCCTTCCAAGTAATGTAGTTCGAGCTTCCCTCGAGTGCATACTCTAACCTCAAGCCATTGAAAGCCATTTCGATCTTGAATCAACTGTAGCACCAAGAAGGTCTTTCTGCAAATTCGAATTCTAACCACCAACAAACTCAGCTCCTGCTTCACTTCTACAATTCCTGTGCTCTGACACCATGTAGAAATTATACAATATGCATGTATATCTTGGATTCACCCAATTTAACAATATTCTAAAGTTAAATACTGAATCACTTCTACAAATCTTTGCGGAATTTAAAACACAATCACTAATTACAATATCATGAAGAAAGATCAATCACACACAACACAGATAATTTCCCAGGGAAAGCATATAGCTTAAAACCCCACTATATTCTATTGTATATTATATCATGGATCATGAAACAATTACATACAAAACTCCAATCACAAGAACTCTTAGTACATCGGCTAATTGTCTCACACTGTCATACAAAAATTGGCAAATCACTTGCTCAATTTATTGTCTCCAGACAACCTGCCTCCACTGCGCAATCCCTGCTGAAAAAAATCCCTGAAATGATGCCTTCTTGCCTACCTTGACTGCGGAATCCTCATGGGCACATCCAATGTGTGTTTACTTTCTTGTGTGCAAGTGGATGATGCCACAACTGATAGTTTACTTCCTTTTCACCTAAGACTCAATTGGGTCTCCACTAGATCTTACATGCATGCAACTAATAATAGTAAATCTTTAGTTGCATGTGAGGCCACTGATTGTGAATTAATTAATAATTAATTCGCTTGATCTGTCACTAGTGCATCTTCAGTTACAACTAGCACAACTGAGTTTAACTCACTTAACTGAGTTAAAATACTTACAACTTGCACAACTCATGCACCACTGCACTTCCAACTCTGTTACAACTCGAATCACTCAGTTACAACTAAATTCAACCTGCATCTCCCACCAACCAACCTCTTAACTCGAAATTCACTTAGCTAACTGATTTTCCACTTCAATTAACTATTTCCAAGTCCACATTGAGAATAGATTACATTTTAATGTCCATCTAAATTAAGGGATAATAAAGATGGACATGCATCTATAAATAGACATGCACTATAAATAGACATAAACCTAAAAATAGCCTAAGGGCCCCACCTAGTGTAGGTGCTTAATTTTCACTAGGATCAAAATTTCTTGTTGAATCTCAACAAGTACCTGTCAGAAAGGTACTTTTCCCATAAATATTTCTCAAACCTTTTCCAAGTCGGGGATTTTCCTCTAATTCCTTTGACATTTATAATATCTTCCCACCATAGGTCACCTTTTCCTTTCAAGTTAATAATTGTTACTCAACCTTCATATTTTTAGAACAATTATGGACTTTGAAGTACTTCTTTAAGCCAAAAATCTAAGGTTCTTCTTCTATATCATTCTTAATCTCTCCATCAAAGTTAGGGGCCTTGCTTTCTTGAATTCTTCCGACATTGTATTTTTCTCACTCTTCATATGTTGGTGGTGCCTTCTTGTCCTGGTTGTAACATTGGATGATTGATCATGGTTGTTTGTTTCTCTTTCTAGAGTATTGAGTGGAGTTCTTCCTCTTAATATGTATCCACTTGTTTCATTGGCCTCTTCTTTGACTTGCTTCCTTCTAGCTTATTGGTTTCCAATCCATGCTTATGGATTTCAAACGAAATTTTATTGGATTTATGACTGTATAGATAAATAGCACCGAGTTCATGTTTCTCTTGTCTTTATAGATATGGCAAGCTCTACAATATCATTGCATTCACCTCTTCTTATCTTTCTTTGGACCTAAAATTATTTTCATTGTCATCCTTATAGCTTAGTTCAACTCTCGAGCTTCTGAGGGTATCCATCAAATCATGGGAATTTCCTTTTGACCTTTTTTCCAACATAATCTTCATCATGGTTAGGCCCAAGGTTTCATCTATGTTGCAGTGTACCATTCTACTACTCATTCCTTTGTTTTTTATTGTAGATTATTTCTTCTTATGTGTTGTCACACGCACACACACACACATACTTAGAATTGTCAACTAAATAAAAAAATAAACATATTAATCATACCTTTTGTATGTTATCACCAAACATGTTGTCCTAAATCTATTCACACAACCAAAACCCATGTCAGTTACATATTTCCAAAAAAATAAGAGAAATAAGAATTCCATCAAAGTTAACAACCACATCAACTAATAGTTTAAACAAATTAATTTACTTATCCATATAAAATTAAATTCTACTATGTGTGTGTGAGACCCTTCAAGTCCAATGTTGAACCTAGCTTTGATACCAATTTGTAATACCTCCCACCTCCTTAAATCATCCCAAGTTGTGGGAGTGTTACTCATTTGATATAATCTCCAAGGTATATCATGAAAATGGGGTTAAAACAACCTCTTTTCTCAATTCTTGAAATATTAAAACTAATTCCATCATTATGTTTAACTCGTCGAGAGATTTACAATTATTTAAATTTTACCTTGATCCTAGTTTTGGGAAGAAATTTATGCCCCTTACAAATTTGGCTCATTAAAAAAGGCCATGTCATCAAGAGAAATCTGCATGGCACCTATGTGGCCATGCCTAACCCACATGGTGCCACGCCACTGCCACATGGGGTCCACATGGCACCTGCATCATATAAATTCAAACTATAGGCATCAAGTAATTTCATCAACATTGGTTATGTGATTGGGTTGAGGGTTGATGACTGATGTTCGAAGGTTGTTATCAAACCATCAACATCAAGTCTCTACACACAACCATCCACTTAACTTCTCCAAATGTCCAACGAACCAATGACCTAACAACCCTACATGACACCCACATCATACCAATATCAACACATTCCTTTAGCTCCCTGGTACTAGGTTTACAATATGATCTTACCTCATGTTGGTATTCCTCAAGACTACTTCCCATAGTAACATTATCCTTGGGATCACCTCATTGGTACCATGTTCCCTAGGGTTAATTCCTCGATGTCTTGCTCCTTAGGGTTAAAAATCCCAATATTACATATCCTGGGCCAATATCATGAATATAACATTGAACAACATAGTCGAGACATTCATTAAAAATCATAGTCACATAATATCTCATACTAGTAATAAGAACTACATTAGCCATCATGGTTAATGATTCAAATATGCATATGTAATATACTTATCTATATAAGTTAAACTAGCTTGCAACTAAAGGAGGGACTTCCACTCTCCACCCAACCATATGCCAACTACACCGTAAATTTCTTGCAGTTGACCAACCCTGAGCCAGATCACATGTCCGAGGAATGCTTGCTCAAGGAATTCACAGAAAAGGTTTTTTTAAACAATCAGAAGATGGAACCCATTGTCCATTTTTCATAGCAACTGCTCTCTAATATAAATCACCAAGGTGGTTTGTCATTTGTACCTACAACAAGCACCAAGGAGGTTTATCAATAGTTCCTAGTAGTAAGCACCGTGAAGACTCACACTTTTCTCCGAGTTCATTCACAAGTATTCACCTAAGGTTCATATGGGGTATTGCTCAGTCTCGGGAATCAGATTCCACTGTCCAGGACGTTTATCGGTCTTATTTTCATATTAAGCACCATAGGGGTATGAAATCCACTTTCTAGGTGGTTTATCTACTACTCAAAATTCCTTGTGTAGGTGTTTTATTAACTATACAACAAGCACCAAAATGATTAAGTCTTCCACTTAACCTGCCATTGACCACACTGGCTTAGACAACACAATCAAGTGGCCTTAAAAAATTCACAGGATATTCACATAAATTCAATTAGGTTCATCTCTTGCATAGGGCCCTCCATAATAACTCATATATCACTTTACCTTCCACCACCAAAGCCCAAAAAATTCCATGCTCCAACGATACACAACGAGAAGTAGAAGACCATTTCATGCCACAAATCCAATGCCAAAATCAACTAGCATGAGATATTCCTCCAACCCACAAGAGCCTCTCCTCTCTTCAATTACATCTTCCTATGTTCTTCCTAACATCTTACAATGTGTCTAAGAGGTTGGAGGCTCATCTCCTTGATGGGAGAGGGGGATGGGAACCATCCTCTACCTAAATAACCCAATCACATCTCATAACTTCAAATATTAGGAAATAGCTCTATCACAGTCGTATCTCATAACTTAATTGTCAATAAGTGGCTCAGTCAGATCTTCAAACAATTAACTTTTATAATTTAGTTCAGGGTTGGTTTTGTGGCCTTTCAAGCAAGCAAGAAAGCTCCCTCAAACATTGGAGGTCACCCCCTCTTTCATTTGATAGTCATAAGGATAAAAATTAAATTTCTAGCCCACATCGTACTATCCATTCATGGCTTCAGTTCATATGTTGGCATTACAACCATTTTTTAATTAAATTAAAAAAACATGGATGAATGTGGGACTGTTACAGTGAAGCATCATAATCAACATTAATGGGTTTGGGTAGGACCATCTACAAAATACAAGAAAGTGCATGGGAGTTTCCCATTAGGTTTTCCTTAAGATAAAAAAGTAGTCAAACATGACTTAAGTAGTGGTTAAGTGCTTTAATCTTGATGTAAGAGGTCTTGGAGTTGATCCATTAGTTTGTTTACCTCTATTTCATGCCTCACTCTATATCCCTAATAATCCAAACATCATAATCAATGTCAACATGGTTACACTATGTACCATATGAAAAATGCAAGGATGTGCTTGAGGTATCCCTATAAGGTTTTCCTTTCGGAAAAGAAAGAAGCCCAACACGACTCAAGTTTTACCTAGCTAATGCTTTTAAAATGTTTGTGTGTCATTTGAAACTATGAGGGTTCAATACCTCCATTTTAACCCAACGAAGATCTTTATTACATTAAAATGGAGATATGCTAACAATGTTGAGACCCCTACTCTAACTTTTTCACCATTATTTATCCTAGTTCAACATCATTGATATCAATATGTACAATTTATACTAGACAAGTTGCCACTATGATTAACATGGACCCAATTAAATCATAATGTATACATGTTTCCCTAAAAAAAAATCAATCACCCTATTCATGTTGCTATTATGTCAATGTTGTCATCCCAAAAGTGTGATAAGAATGGATGTTAATGTTTTTTATGTGTGTAATAGATAGTGAACTAAAAATTAACAACTATTTTGATATGTGTGGGTGTATTATTGGTATATGATTAAGCTTCAAAATTGTCAAATATTAAAGTATTTCCAAAACAAAGTGACTTTAATTATATAGTGGAATGAATATGCAAGTTTGGCCTAAAAAAACTTTTGATCCAAGAGATATAATAAGAATATAAGAGTCTAACACTAAATACATAAGTCTATGTGTTATAAATATTTGAATACTATGTTAATCGATACCCCAATGTATGTGCTAGAAATATTTTAATATTATGCTAATCAATATACCAATTTCTATTGACTTGAATGAATGTGAATGAATGGTTTACATATAACATTTGTTACACATTTATACAAAATGAAGATGATAAAATGATAAAGATAAGTAGTCCCTAAAGTCACATTTTGATCCTTAAAACCATTGTGGTTGGATGTGCATGACCCTAGTATCTTAATCATCCATCTCAATAATCATACTAGCCCTCTAGTGTGTAACATGTCATGGGCCATATCTAAGGTGGTAGGTCATGTGATGAGATATATTTTAGTTGATTCCGTGTAAATTGGGAGTAGGTTTCAAGCACTTTTGTGGGAAGGATAAGGGCATGTACTAATGATACAAGAGTTTGTTGCGATGAGTCTTTAGATTTGGTTATGCTTGTTTCGACATTTTATAAAGTGAAAATATTGTAGTGCATATTAAAAATTCTCTAAAGATTAATACTTATCCCTAAGAGTATAAATCATTCCAATCCTACTAAAAGTAGAAATTAAAAATATTATATAAGATTCTATGTCATAGAAAAAAAATCATAGTATTATTTTAAAATTGAAAATACCTCCCCGATGGGGGTGATAAACAAGGAAATCACTCTTATGTGTGGACGATGATGTCAGACACCTGACCGACGGTGTGGAGGTCAACCTCCCCATACTCTCATGAAGTTCTTAGTACATGTAATGTTAATGTTGGGGTGTGTGAATTTCCCATCACCCTCGATGGGAGAGGGAGAATACGATCGTCGAGCATAATGGAAGGTGGCGAACCTATGTTATGGTAAGCGATCTGGTTATTGTGGTGGCTTGTTGTACATGGCTTGAGCTTGGATAATAGTGTGAACCTCTGCGTTTGGAATCCTTCCTGGGACTGGTGGCGTTTCCGTCATTATTTCCCCCTCCCAGTGTTAGGATTACTGAATTGGTTGCTTTCTTTTCTGACATGTGGCCTTTGGCTCCTCTGAGATGGATAAGGGATCGACGCATAGTAAGTGGGTTGACCTGTGAGCATTGTTTTGGGTGGTTGGGTATTCAAGATTTTTGCTCTCTTCCGTATCTTCAGGGAAACGAGTTTCCTCTTCTGAATGATTCTCCCCTATGGTTCTGCATCTGTAAAGGTATCTTGTGGTGATGGGGTGTCTAATATCGAGGATTCTTGTCAGAGTTATGTCTGCGAGGGGATGGGGACTATGAATTGATGGTTAATTGTTTCACCACTGGTCTGGATTCTTGGTGTCTGACAGCTTCCCTGGTTGGACTGGTTAATGATTTTCTAGTGTGGTTGGGTGGTTTCCTTGTAGTCATAATTCGAGTGTGGGTTAGGAATCTATTGCTCATTTCATCTTTTCCTGGTGTCGGTGGCCTTGCTGCAATGCATCTGGGGTTGCGCAATGCTCATTCCCTCCCATCGACTAAGCGAATTTTAGCTAGTCTAGGAGGTATGAGATCTCATTTGCAGGTGGCAATGGTGGCAGAGGCGTCTCTAAGCTCTGGACAGGGTGGTCGCACCACCGGAAAAGCGGGTCGGGTGACTTCCAAGACTCGTGGTGGTTTTTCGGTTGGTTGTGGTGGCTTATCGGCTAGTCATGGGGGGAGCACCCCACAGACTCCAAAGAGAGGTGGGGGGACACATCAAAGGGGCGCTGGTTGTTGGGGGAAAACAAGATGGATTGGGCATGGAGTCATGGTGGATCGTCATTTTTCTCTGGATAACTATCGATATTTGATCTAGTCTATACTGGAAAACTTGGAAACCTCGGAGAGGGTGTGACAGGAAGAAAATGTAGCACTCAATGCTATGTTGAGCAAGATGCATTACTTCCAGTGGCATGTTTGGGAACGAGTCGTGGTGGTATGACGCGATCATAATTTTCTAACAGAGAAGGTGGAGAAGCTAGATTCATGGATGTTGCACTTCGAGGAGCATGCATAATACTCCTTATGCCCTCCTCCTCCTCCAGGGACTGCTCCCAACAATCCTGCTTCAATTAATTTAGATGAATGATCATGGTTATAATTTTTTTACTTGTTTTATATTTTTTTTGGTGTTTTTGGCCTCCTAAGCTGTGGAACGTGTCTCTAGTTGTTCTTTTGTTTCTTTGTCATATGCTAATCGCAGTAGTCAAGAGACCGGGTAAGGGTTAGACTACTTGCGTTTTGAAACTAATGTACTCCTTTTTTTTATGTTTGAATATAATTTTGATTTACAAAAAAAGTGAGAATACCTGTATTGTTCCTTCTCATATATGGAAAAGTTGATAACATGGAGGATAGACCTATATTAATACCCTTAAAGATTTTTGTAACCTTATGTCATCGTATCTTCCTTTAGCTTTGATAAAGAATTTTCTTCGCACTAACAGTTGAAGATTTTGGCAACATGGTTTGCTCAAAAAATGTCACAACAAGAATTTAGTTATGGTTGAACTCAAATGATAATCAATCCTTTTTGTTTATGAATAATGATATTGTAACCTTTCTTAGAAGTTGAAATGATTATTTTGAAATTTATTAAATTTTTATAGTAATGTTTTAAAATGTGTGGAAACCATATTCGAATTCAAATCTTTTGACAAATAAATTTATTAAGAAATAATCTATTAAAACTAAACATGTAAAGGTGACATACATACATCAATATTGATATATTTCACAATATATAAACATACAAAATAATGGTGGTGTGATTTATATTAATAACCAAATATATACAGATATTTTGTTCGTGTATTTGATTTAGATTGGATCATTATATTGTTTGTCATCTTACATTATTTTAGAGTGAAAAAAGTGGAGGAATCGACTCTTAAGACTATTTTTACCTGCGATACCCAGTTTGACAAATTGGGGTTTGAAACTTTTCGAGAGAATTTTGAGGCATTAAATGATATTTTTTTAGGGTAATACTTTGCCACTCTAGAAAAACAAATTTCTTTCCTATTCTACTCACATATACCTTTCCAATGACGTAAGAATCACGTCAATCAAAGCCTATATGTGAAAGTTATGCCACTTAGAAGTTTACCTTCATGTTTTCACCATCATAATTCGAGAAGACGCCACGTCAACCCCCATTATTCTTGAAAAATAGGTTAGCCACATGATTATGATGTAGAACACTCTAGAATAGTCTCTATTGTAACTCTGGTTAAGAGTTGAGGTAGTCAAACCTAACCACCAGTAGTTTATCAGGTTGTGTTATAACTAACCCACTGGGAGCAAAAGAGGTTCCATTCTTTCGATTGCATTTGTTTCATATATGAACAAAAATAACCAAAAGGGATGGGAGCTAGAGCACACATAGAGTATTTGTGCGCTATAACAACGCATGGGCCATGAGCCATACTTCTTTGTGCTTGCAGCCATATTTCCATTTAGAGAAAGAGAGAAAAACAACCTCACCTTCTAGCTATATTTTTCTCCCAAAAGGGTTTTTCAGATCATATCTTGTGTCAAATGTGTGTGTGAGCTTCTGTTTCATTGTTCTCTATTTTCTGCATAATTTTAAATTCACATGCATACATTATTAATGGTAAATCTATAGATCGAGAAATCGAATAAAACTGTAATAGTGTAGAATTTCAGATTTCAAATATAATTTTATTAGATTTGTTTTGACAAAAACATAGTTACCAATCAAACGAGAAAATTATTTGATACCCATTTTTTTGAGGTAGAAAAAAAAACACCCGATTTTGAAAAGTGGTGAAGCAGAATCACCCTTTTGTTTGGAGCATAGTTTTGGCACTTTAAATTTTCTTATAATTTTTTTTTTAAATGTCATGATTTTTATGTCGATTTTGAAAAATGGCAATGTAAAATTACATTCTTTTTTTTTTAGCATATTTTTGAAACTTTAAATTTTCTTTGATTTTTTTTTAAATGTCATGATTTTCATGTTGATTTTGAGAAGTGGTGATTTTTTATTTATCAAGTATGAACATTTGTTTTAAAATGTTAGTGATTTTCATGCTAATTTTGAAAAGTGTTGATGCAACATCAATAATTTTTTTTTAGAGTGATGATTTTCATCTTGGTAATAAAACATAAAAATAAAATAAAAAGACATGACAAAAAAAATCAAGTATAAACAAAAACCAATAAAAGTGTAAAAGAAAACAAAAATAACTTGTAAAAATAAAAAATTTAAACAAAAAAAATTAAAAACAAATTTTTTTTTTTTTTAAAAAGAGAAAAAAAAACACACAATTTAATGAAAAAAGATTTAACCAAAAAAACAAAAAACGCATCATAATTAAAAAAAAGGCTAAAATAAAATAATTAAAATTAAAAAAAAATTAAAATAATCAAAATACTAAAATAAAAGATAATTTAAATTCAGAAATTTAAATTAAAAAAATTAAAATTAAACACCGCCTTGGGGTCGCGGAGCTCAACCGACAGGCAGCAGGAGAGATGCAAGCTCTCACATCGGCCGAGCCATGCTTGCAGCTCTCCCGTCGTCCGAGCCACACTTGTAGCTCTCCCTCCGCTTGTCAACCGAGCCATGCTTGCAGTTCTCTCGCTGCCCGCTAACCGAGCCATGTTTGCAACGCTCTCACTGCCTGTCGACTAAGCCAGGTGACCCTAGGGCGACCAATTTCTTTATTTTTTTATAATTTTTTTAAATTTAAATTTTAAATTTAAATTTTAAATATATTTTATTTATTTATTTATTTTTAATTTTTTTATAATTTAAAGAAAAAAAAATGATTTTTTTTGAAAATGTGTTTTTTTATATATTTATAATTTTTTTTTCTTTAATTTTAATTTTAAATATATCTATTTATTATTATTTTTCAATTTGAAGAGAAAATTGTTTTTTTGAAAATGTGTTTTCTATATATTTATATAATTTTTTTTACTTTTATTTTTTATTTTTAATTTAAATTTCCTTTTTAATTTTTAATTTTTTTTTAATGTAAAATTCTAAATTTTAATTATTTTTTGTTTTAATATTTTTTTTTTTTTGAAATTTTAATTTTTTTAGCTATGAAAGTTTATATATATATATATATATATATATATATATATATATATATATATATATATATATATATATATATATATATATATATATATATATATATGGGGTTTTGGGTTAATTTATAATTTATTTTTCTTCCATTTAATTTTTTTATTTTTACATGTGATATTTTATTTTTAATATCATGCCTAAAAATCGTTGAAATTTTAAGACTTTTGATACTTTATCTTTAATGTCATTTTATCGTTGAAATTTTAAGGTTTTTCAAAGTCATGATAATTTATCTTTAATCATGTCATTATTAAAAATTGTTGACAATTAGCCCTAAAAGAAAAAAAATATTATTCCAACATCAACACTTTTCATTTTCAAGGTGTTTTTTGCGCACAAAAAATTGAGGATGTTATTCCAACATTGACACTTTTCGTTTTCAGGGTCGACATTATTCCAACATCAACACTTTTCGTTTTCAATTTGTTTTTTTCACACAAAAATTTTGTGATGTTATTCCAGCATCAACACTTTTCGCTTTTTGGTTGTTTTTTGCACACAAAAAATTGATGACGTTATTCCAACGTCAACACTTTTCGTTTTCATGTTGTTTTTTGCACAAAAAAATTGGCTTATACTTCCATTTTTTTAAAATGTTGAAAATTTACCCCGAAAAAAAAGGTTATTCCAAAATAAAACTTTTCGTTTTCGGGTTGCTTTTTCATGGTTTTTTGATGTTTTCTTGTTAGAGTTTTCGTTTTGAGGTAATAGTTCTCTTTTGATTGGAACTTTGTTCAAATTGTCTAGTGGAATATCCATGGAAATTTAAGGATCAATATTAGTATGTGAAAAGAGTAAGGCCCCATTTTTTAATTCTTTCTTTACCTCATAGATGTTGTGATACATTAAAATATATTGGTATTAGTGTTTTTTTTAATTACATAGTGAGAAAACTTATCATAACTTAGTTGTTGAATTAGCAATGGGGACAATCATCATTGGTTTCTCTCCGCGAATGCAGATTGACTCATCACTGTTATTCAAGGAAACCATGCCACATGGAATTCCCTATTAGTGGTCTATAAGGGGGGGAACTTTCGCTCTTGCCAGATACCTCTAGAGCTTAGGCCGTTAACTTGTCTTTGAGCCTAACATAAGCAGTTTTAGTGCATACTCCAATATATATATATATATATATATATATATATATATATATATATATATATATATATATATATATAAATTTAAATCAATTAAATATTAAAATATAAAAGATAAATCAATTTTTTTTTAAACTCTAAAATTATATATATATATATATATATATATATATATATATATATACATATATATAAAGAGGTAAGTTTTGAGATGACAAGTTTAATTTGTTGTTTGATTAATAGTGACCTAAGTGTATATAAGCCACCAATATCACTATATATATATATATATATATATATATATAGATATAGGTGAGTTTAGAGATGATAGGTTTAATTTGTTGTTTGAGTAATAGTGACCTAAGGGTTTATAAGCCACCAATATCACCTAGAGTTCTCACTTAACCTGGGTCATGCAAAAATTTTCTACAGCAGTGAGAAAAAAAAAGGTTTTCTAAGTAAGCTGGACAGAAACGGAGGGCACAAATCCCATTCAGTGTGCAGGGCGGTTGATGTTTATGGCCGCGGCTGCTTCCTTGTTTTGAGCTATGGATGCTCCCTTGAACTAGAGTTTGCCGCAGACGCTCCCAGTGGCCTGTATTCTGCAAGAGATTCGTGTTTTGATGCATGCGGATAGATAAAGAACTAGGGTTTCC
This sequence comes from Pinus albicaulis, assembly GCA_034641835.2. Taxonomy (NCBI): domain Eukaryota; kingdom Viridiplantae; phylum Streptophyta; class Pinopsida; order Pinales; family Pinaceae; genus Pinus; species Pinus albicaulis. The sequence continues at coordinate 960,576,523 of CM076570.1, read as the reverse complement.
TCCCGCCGCCACACCTTGCTGCCGGATTTGAGCTGGGGTTTTCTCTCGCCGCTACACCCTGTAGCCGAATTTTTATGATGGTTTTCGACAAGATTTAAAGCTTGCCGCTCTTACCCGTCGTCTCCTTTGTTCACATACAGTGCCTCCCTTACCCTCATTGTGTCTGCACGAAACTCTCAGTACTCCCGCCTCCTCCTTGAAACTCATTTTTGTCTACACGCAACTCTAAGTACTCTCGCCTCCTCCTTGAAGCTTTTCTTTCTGCGTGGGGCAAGAGCTGATCAGAGGGGCTCGCCTTCCTTACCCTCAATGTCTACTCGCAACTCTCCCTCTATCCGTCACTTATTCTCCCACCATCGTTGTCTCCCTCCATTGCCTATTGTTGTTCTTTCCCGTTGGCTTTGCTTCTTCTATCTTTGCCTCCCTAACCCTCTTCTCTTACTTGCCTCCCTTGTAGCCTTTTTTTCTGCCTCCTTTGAAGCTTTTTTTTAGCGAAGGTTTTCTATTGGAGGTGGGTTGCTCAGTCTTAGATTTCAAGGGGCAGATTTCAGAATGACAGCTCAGGGAGGTTTTTTTCGATGCAACGTAGTTAGTGGTAGTTATGGTCGTGGCGGGGACATCAGATTTTTCGAGGTTCGTTGCGATGGTTGCAGTGGTCGACGAGGTGCTCAAAGGCACAGGAAAAAATGACCGTCTTATATGAGAAAGAGGGGGGTGGTTGTGGCTGTGGAATTTCACTGAGGAGGTGTTGTTATGGTCTCCTCTTCTCTGGCGGGCGTCTCGCTTGTGATGGTGGCTACTCCCTGTTGAGGTTTATCGAGTCCCTCTCCTACTATTATTTTTCTTTTTGGGGTTTTCTGTCGATGTTTCCTTGCTACCTTGTTTTTGGGCGTGATGGGTTTCTTTGCAGCCCTATGTATGGGTGTGTTTCTTTGCTGCCCAATTGCTAGGCGTGATGAGTGTTTCTTTGCTGCTCAGTTTCTGGGCTTGTTGGATACTGTGGGTGGTCTTCTGGTACTATATTGTGGGTTCTTACCCTATTGTATTTGGCACACTGACTTGCGTTGATCCATGTTTGGTTGGTGGGCTTGAGTGGCCTTAGTTTGTTTATGCTGCTTTATTGGCGAGATTTTTTGGCCTACTGTTATGTTCAGGGTATGTTCTTCAACTTTGTCTCTTGCCTGGCTTGTAATGTCGAAGGGCATGTGCTATGTATTTATGGTTTATTTTGACACATATGCTATATGCATGACTATGTAACATCTTTTTATCTAATAAAAAGTTGTTTTTTCTTCTGATTTTTTTTTTAACATAGCTAGATTTTTATCCACAAAGTTTAAAATAAGTAACTTTGATACCACAAATTTACCTTATCATCATTTACTTTACACTTTATTATTATTATTATTACATGATGTGATTAATCCTAAAGATATATATATATATATTTTCTGAATTAGACTAATTCTATTAAGCAAAAATATGATACAAGATGGTGATACAATCAAGAGAGACAGATAACCGGCAACCGGCAATGATAGGACTATCAACCTCGGTTCCGGAGAAGTGAAGCAAGCAAAGTACTACAACCAAAGACTGGAAAGCTAAAATACTGATCTCTACCCAGAATGGGTAGAGGTCTCAACACGAAGCTTTTTCCCTTTCCTTTTTTTAACTTTGACCCACCCATCCAGGGGCGAATGAGCAACAATAACTTGAAGACTGGGGTTCTCCGAGGGGGGCCCCTCCTTTTCTGAGTCAGAGGAGGAGGTCAAGTGAGCACGTTTCTGGGCGATGGCCATATCGGAGGAGTGTGCCGGTCCATCGTTGGAAGGAACCACAGCTTGAGGGGCTTGATCCAAATCTGCATCGCTGGCTTCATCTTCAGAGCAAGAGGATTCAGAATCCACGACTGGAGGTGGAGAGCAAGGAGCCCATCGTTTGGATTTGTGCTTGGAGAGGTTCTCCTTTTTCTTTTTTTCCGGGAGAGAAGGGCAGGAGGACTGCAGATGCCCTGTTTGGTGGCAGTGGCGACAGCAGAAGGCAATATTTTCGTAGTCCAATGTCTGGGTCCAGACTAAGTCGTTTATCTTGAGAATGATTTGGTCTGGAAGTCCCTTGCTCAAGTCCAACTCCACACATATTCTGGAATATGTGTAGAGACCTACTCTTTCCCTCCTGTAATCTCCCGTAATGAAACTGCCCAAGGTGTTGCCTATAGCTTTGTAGACTGCAACATGCCATAAGTGGACAGGAAGGTTTGGAAGTCTGATCCATACAGGTGTCCTGGTGATGACTGCTGTTACCGGATCAAAATCTGGAAACCAAGGCGTTAAGAAGAGCCCTGCAGTTCCCATGAACCAAGGGCCTTCTTCTAAAGCCTTTTCATAATGCTTACTGTCATCAAAGAGAACAATGAAATATCCTTTTGAACAGAAACTGACCTTACAACGATGTGTCCAGTTTGCATTAATCCAATCATAAAGGTCCTGAGATCGCGGCCACAGTCCGTTGAATCTGCAAATGATGGCTCTTTCTGCATATTCTTGAAGTTGATTTACAGGGTCTGCATGGGAAATTTCGACAGAGGGAACTTCCTCTGTTTTGTTAACCAAAAAAGGCTTCGATTTAAGGGCTTCCGAGGGTTTGGGGATCTCGGAATGTACTGCATCTTTGTAAGAGAAGGGAGGAGTGGAGGACGACTGTCTCGCTGCACCCCCTCTCAAACGTAGGGTTAACACCAAAGAGTTGTTCCTGTTAATGCTGTAAGTAGAGATAGGTAGAGGGTTTTCAAGTTGTTTACCTTGAAAGATAAGTCTTTGAAGGCCTGAAGGGATCCCAATCCGCCGTTCTAGATCCAGCTTGAGATCCAGCACCAAATCTGAAGAACTGACCCATTGCAGGATAGTATTGCCTTTTGGTTGAGAAATCTGGATCTGAAAGGAGTCAAGGAGGGGCCTGGACACAGAGCCTGGGTCTCGCATGCTTCCTAGAAGCAGCCCCCTACCCAGTTTATCTGGCTTCTTCGAGAGGCTAATACGGAGCCTATGCAAGGGCTCAGCATTGGTTGAGACGGCAAGATTGTTGGAGCCGATCTCTGTGTGCTGGCAATCGTTGACGTCCCCTCCTCTCTCTGAAGCTTGGTGTAAGGAGGCAGCCGAATCTGGAGGGCGCTTGCAGAGAAGACCTGCATGAACTGAGTGAGCTTTCCCAATAGATCTGCGGCTTGGGCGAAGTAAACCGCTGAATGCATCCACGGTGAAGGGCGCAGAGCATACTGTGGGAGCGACGACTGCAGGATGATTGCATGCGTTCCTTGGCAATCTGCGAGGAGTCGGGTAAGGTTGACTGCCTGGAGCTGCAGCAGAGGGAAGCGCAACGCCTAAAGTGAAGTCGGCGGCTGTGGTGGAGCCGAGCAGCGCAGTAGCTGGAGAAAATTCTTTGTCGGTAGTGTCCATGCCTGAAACCCTAGCCGCGCTCTGGTTTTCCCAATTTGCACCCCAACCCAATCGCACGTTCTAATCCTAAAGATATTTATCTACTTTATAAATCACAAAAATCTTCATTCTAATATATATTATTATTATTCTTGTAAATTTTCATTTTTCAATTAAAATTTATTAATATTATTTTATGTAATCTAATTTATTTAAAAATAATATTAGTTAATCTCAATCATGATTGTAAGTTCCAAAAGAATAAATACTATACACCATATCAAAAATTATAAAATTTTCAATTTTTTGAATTTATCTTTCATATGATATAATATCAATATTTTAATAAAGTATGATATATTTTGTACGTAGTATATATTATTAAATTTAAATAATAAGTACTTAATTATAAAATATTAAGTCTTTGTTAATTGAGGTGAGTAACAATGAATATAAATAACTTCAAATTTGATGCTAACACCTTAACATGTAGAAGATTAAATGCTATCTAATTAGGTATTTATTTTCTATCTACATTTTAATGGTTAAAGAGAATACACATATTCACACATGGTACGGAGAGGAATCAAGTTTTTATAGATGCTAAAAAAAAAATTACATTAGATTTTATCTATCTTTAAGGTTTGAAAGATCGAATTGAGATAAATATATATTAATATTATTATTTAAAATAATAAAATCCAGTAATAATAAATAAATAAAATAATAGAATTATTACTAACAAATAAATATTTGTTACTCCAACATCAACCTGGTTAAAAACTAAAATGATTAAATAAATATTTCCATTTAATCGTGAACTCATGTAAAAGGCTGAAATACATATACTGAAATTGAAAATAAATAATTTCAATTAATTATTAATCATTTCGTGATAAAAAAGATTGAAATGAAAACTTGAAACAGGTTTACTGTGAAGAAATTTGATTTTTTAGTAGTTTATAGTGTGATTTTTTGAAAACTTTTATGGTAGTTTTTTTGGATTTAATTTCTCTAAATTCTGATAGGAATTTATTGGAAATAGAAAGTTGATGGGTAACTTTGCACATTTGAAGTGCTTTAAGGTTTTTAAAGGTGCTGAATCCATATATACAGTCAAAAAAACCAGTTTAAACAACAGAAATCAAGATTTTACTTCAATTTTTTTCACCAAACTCACTAAAATTCCAAAAAATCACACTAAAAACAACTTTTTTTTACAAAATTTATGAAATTTACCTTTAAACTTTGCAACGGAGAGAATGTCTATTCAATTTTTTTAAAGTATGTTGGTCTTTCTAGTTGCGGTTGCCAAGAAACGCTGCGAACATACAAATTATCGAAGAACTCAGGAGCACTTTGCAGGATATCGAGATGTGCTCGCAGGGCAGAGTGATCGCTTTGTATAAGACAACAATATGACTACCAATCTGTTGGAAGCAGAGTAGGAATTTGCAATAAGAATTAATTATTAAATTTGATGATTTATCTAATTTATTAAATTTGATGATTTATCTAATTTATTGTTCATTTAAGTATGAGGGGTTTTCACACTGTATTATATTGATATTATTTAAATGAACAATAGATATTTTTTTTTTTGGGATTCAATTGTTTTAAGTAAATCAAGCAATGTAACAAGTGTTAAGTAGATTATTCAAAATAATAAGAAATTAATTAGTTACTACTATCTTATGAGAATGACCATAAATAAATAATTTAACGTAATTGAATCTAAAAAATAATATTTATTGATCATTTTAATCATTTTTAACCCAAAAAAAACATTTTTTTAACACTCTTCAAATTCTATCTCTGATTAAGAAAGAATCTGACTAAACATCTGAAATCACTTGTTGAAAGTGCCATTGATTTCTTTTTTTGCTGGCCACAATTTTGTAATAATTCAATAAAACTAAAAACAATTTTAAAAGTATCTGAATTGTTTTTTATAATGAAAATAAATTTAACATCATACAAATTCCAGAAACACACAAAACCCTGGAAGTTGACAACTCCATTATTTTCCCGCGAATTGTGACCTAGTTCGGATTTATAAAGTCTTCCGTGGAATGAAACGTGGAGGGTACTATCGCATGCAGAAAGTCAAGAAACATCATAAATACATTATATGATTTCTATAACAAGGGATCCGTGGCGCAATGGTAGCGCGTCTGACTCCAGATCAGAAGGTTGCGTGTTCGATTCACGTCGGGTTCATTTATCTGACATTCCACAGAATGCCAGCCTGGCAATTCCACAAAATGCCAGCTTCTCATATTTATTGCGAATTATGCTAAGAAGATGTGGCCAACATAAGATTGCCAGCGCATTGACTAAAGATAAATTAGTTTGAAGATTGCCAGCGCATTGACTTAACTTAAATTAGTTTGCCAGCGCATAAAGATAAATTAGTTTGAAGATTGCCAGCGCATAAAGATAAATTAGTTTGAAGATTGCCAGCGCATTGACTTAACATAAATTAGTTTGAAGATTTGACTTAAATTATACTTAAATTAGTTTGCCAGCCTGGTATATATATTGCCAGCGCATAAATTTTCTGAAATTCAGATGCCAGATGCCAACATGGCATATTTCGTTACTGCGAATTATGCCAACAGAATATATTTAGCGCAGTCACTTAAACATAATTTTTTTATTATTTTTTTTTTTTGAAATTCCACAAGACATAAAGTTTTTTGAAATTCCACAAGAAGATGACATATAAAGTTTTTCGAAATTCCACAAGAAGATGCCAGCATGGCATATTTATCGCAAATTTCGTGATCAATGAGGCATCAGAAAATGCCAGCATGGCATATTTATTTGCGAATTATGCCAGCAGAACATATTTAGCGCATTGACTTGACATAATGTTTTTTGAAATTCAACAAGAAGATGCCAACATGGCATATTTCTCGCGATTTTCGTGAGGCGTCAACAATTTTCATTGTCCGTTTATTTATTTGGTGGGTATATATATTTTAAATTAAAAAAGAAATTATATTTTTCAATTATATTATTTTTAATTGAGATGATATTATATTTACACCAAAGGTGTTCTTTTTGTTAGCTTTGGCTGGGAAACACTGTTCATCTCAACCAATCCCAACAATCCACATCTGCTCAAGATTTGCCCTTCTGCGCTGTCAAAATTTGACACTTGGCGGGCAACCTACCTCCTGCTGTCCAATCCTTGCCTGGGCTGTGCTGTTATCATCTCGTTCGCTCTGGGAGTTACACGACAGGCGCGGGAGTTCGACGAAGGTTGGCGGCGCGAGAGTTCAACGAGCCACGCCTTCGGTGTCCCGTCGGCTCATTTTAATGAGCAAGTACTTTTTTTTGGTAAATTAGGCTAATCTATATTAATTCGAAAATATAAACAATACATATGCTACAGATTGGGTTAGTAAGTTGTGCTTAACTAATCTCAACGTCGGTTGCGCAGTTTCGGGGCTCCCTTTGTGGAGGAAACCAACCCGGAAAATACTTGAAGCAGAAAATTACAAAATGTACAGAAGCGCTGGTGTGTCCAGAAATTACAAAATATGCAGAAGCATAAGTATAACTTGAAATTCCGTGGTGATAGCAGGCATGACAAAAAACAAAGAAGAACTGAGTAGCATTGCAGTCCTTAGTCTTCAGCGTCATCATTACTGTTTGGCTCTTCTTCCACTATGGGACAGGGGTACGCTTGCGCAACAGCTTCCTCTGTATCAGTGGGTGGATGTGTAGGTTTGGGGATCGGTGCACAGAGGATGGGTGCCACCGGATATTTTGCGTCAGGGACGCTCATCCAAGTACCTTCAGAATCCATAATCCACACATCTGTATCAGCACCCTCATCCTCCTGAGCCAAAAGAGGTTCAGTCTTGCGAGGCGGGAGATGCGCCTGATGCGCAATGGTGGACTTCCGAGGTCCGCATCTGCCCCTATGCAAAGCTTGCACGAGGGCGTCCTCTCCCTGATCTGGTTCGGGACTCTGTCTAGCGAAACTGCCTGAGGAGGAGCTTTCAACGGACTCCAGGGGATTGTCCGTCCCACGGTGGTAATGACTGGGGAGCGCCCTTCTCTGCCCTCCGCGAATGGTTCTTTGGTGCAACCTAGATGAAGGGATGCTCAGCAAGGGGAGAGGGTCGAAGTAGGAGCAGGGGAGAAGCAAGTGGACAGGGGGAACGAAGAGGGGGAGAGCACATCGAGGGACGTGGGGTAATGGGTGGGCGCAAACTATTGAGACTGGTGGGACAAATGGTGTTGGGATAAGATGCGCAGGCTGGGTAACTCACAGCCCAGAGATTTATGTGCAACGTAGCTCTAGGAATAGGGTTGTGCAGCGGGCTGGTGGCGCAAGAGGGCAAGAACAGAAGCAACAGAAAAGACTGAGGGAGTTGACTGTGAATCTCTTTGTGCTGAGGGGCCTTTCTTTTAAAAGCCCTATAACACATGCGAAGGGGAAGATCACGATTGAGCCTCGCACGCAGCTGCGTTCCATAACCGTTTCATGAGCAGGCTCAAGTGAAGAGTTATGGCCAGTTGGCATATCGATCCAGGTAATCATTTAGGACGATTGCTGCAGAGAGGTACCCTGGAGGGGGTGACGTTGTCCAAGCATGTCTTCATCATGCCTTATCTCATTCATCTCGTGCATATGTTACTGGTTTGAGTATCCACATTGGGTGAGGACCTGCGCTACAGATCTTCATCCTCATGGGCGTGGGAGAGGCAATTGTCATTTGTACTCATGTTGTCACCCGCATCCAGGGTGTATTTTATAATTATTACTATTAAATATATAAATACATTATTTTTTTTATAAAGAAAAATATCATCTTTCTAATACTAAAAAATGGGTACATATAACATTATTTACAAAATATTTGCACAACATAATATGTCTAGACAGGGGCAACACTGCTTGACGATAAACAACAAAGACTCATTTACACATTTACAAAGGGAATTTTCCAAGAAAGTAGCATCATCATATGAGGTCACAATTGGAAAAAAAATATTGTGTTTTTTTTTACAAGAAACATTGATAATAGATATCAACAAATATGTCATAGTTGTGCCAAAGAACCAAATTAGCCTAATAATATGATGCAGATTTCACACAGGAAACTAGTTGAAATATGCAAGCTGTAGATTGTTCTAGCCAAATGGTATCCATTGTCCTAAGGAGATGAGGATTTTCCCACTTTTCATTAAATGAATGCCCTTTTTTTCTTCAAAATGAATAAATCCTTCTTTTGCGATGAGTACCTTCTTTGATAAGAAATTGGTTTGCTTGTTCCATTCTCTATGAATAGGCTGAAAGGAGAGGAAATGAAATTTATCCTTCAACAAAGTGATCATGTCTTTCCAGTGAGTTAAGTTTAAAACTTGTAGTTTTTTAATTCATGTTATCCAATTAATGATACATTTTGAATCACCGTAACCATGTTAAGTATCAATTTTGATGAGAGAAGAAAAAAGCAGAAGGGCCCAAGCAGTGATTTTAGCCTTAGTATTAGTACTAGGTCCCAAATTCAACCAAATGTGATAAGAGAGCCCCCCCTGTAGAAGTGGGCACCCTCACCACAAAGGGCATCTTGTGAAGCACCATAAAAAAAACTCACAAGGTAGGAAAGGGGAACCAAAGGATAACAATAAGATTTGAAGGCCTTGTGTTTTTGAGGTCTCAAGTATTCCTTAAAGAAACCAATAATATGTCGTAGGATGTGGGGTGCTTTAATGGAAAAATCCTCAAAGATGAATTTGATCCTCACCTTTCAAATACCTCAAGAAAAAAAGATTGGTAAGGATTAGAAACTACCCATCTTGAGGTCCCTCTAGTGAAGACAAGATTTAAAATATGTAAGAGGGCCAATGCCCTAAAGGTTGAAAATAGCTAAAACATCTATCTATAAGGATTTAGAAAAGACACATCGAAATAAGAGATGATTTACGGATTCAAGCCCATTCAAACATGGAAAACATATATTCGGGCCAGAGAAACACTTATACAATAAATTATCCCAAGTAAGGATGTGATTTTCTATTGAAAACCAGACAAAACATCCGAGGTTTTGTGGAAGTGGCCATTTCCATATCTTCATGTGCCACCATGTATCCTTGGGTTCTAGAGAGAAAGAAGAGATGGATTCGTAGGCCTACTTAGCTGAGACCTATCCTTGCTTCATAATAACATTCCAAACCAGATCATTACATCCATTATTTCTATCCTTCCATTCAAGGTGGAACCCATTGATAATGATATCACATATTTGGGTTACCAATTAAAACCAAACAACTACCATGCGGAAGACTGGTCCTAGCTTATTAAGAGGATTGAAAGCATAATTGAAAATTGGTGTTATAAGTGGCTTTCCTTGGGTGGTAGAATGATTTTGGTAAAGTTAGTGTTGGAGAGTATATCAATATATTGGTTAACTTTCTCTAAGATCTCTAAATCTACCATCTAGAAGATTCGTCAAATATGTTCAATTTTACTAAGGTCCAGTAAGAAGATAAGGATATGCTTTCAATTGGTCAAATGGGATATGTTATCCCAACCTAAGTGTGTTGGGGGCTAGGGATTTAAAAATCTCAACTAGTTCGGTTTAGCCCTTTCCATGAAGAGTCTATGGAGAGTTATTACAGATTATGGTCTTTGGAACCATATCATCGTAGAGAAATTAAAACACAATCCTATCTCATAATGGTTGAGGTCTTACAATAATTAGAAATATTAAGTCAGATTAATTTCATGGAGGGGACTGATGGAGGCTTTACCTTGGATTGCAAAATGGATTTCCCGGAAGGTGGGAAATGGACATCTGGTCATCCTTGGGAGGGATCCCTTCATTAGGGGCAACTCTTTTTATCAATTATTACTAGAGCTATCTCATCTCTAAACGCTCAAAGAGTGTCTAGGTTATGTCATGCCTCTAAATCTAGCTCATACATTGTCCTCTCTAACAGTTGGAAAAACTCAATTAACCTGGGTTTAGAAAGGTCTCACACATCCAAATGAGATTTTTTTTCAAAATTCTCTTATCCAACTAGCTTTTGGAACTCATTTTACAACCATTACAACGTCTTTATTATACATAAAACACCTCCCAACACAACTATTTTATATATATTAAAAAACAAATACTATATTAATCTCCATAATTTGAAATTTTAAATTAATATTATGTTAATTTCCTAATTATTTTCTTAATATAGTAAAGAAATCTGAAGTGTAATATTTATTTTACGAAAATGATTTAAAAGTGAATGCTTTTATATCTATTTTATTATATTTTTATTTAGTATTATTTAATAATTTTATTTTTATTTAGTTTTATTTAAGAGATTTAAAAGTGAATATTTTTTAATATATATATATATATATATATATATATATATATATATATATATATATTATTTTTCTAAAATTAGAACCATGTTAATTTCCATAGTTATTTTCAATATTATGATAAGGAAAATTAAACTTTTATTTTTTGAAGAAAAATGATTTAAATGTAGTCTATGGGATCAATGTGTTGTTAAAGTATTTTTAGATGTTAAATCACTGGTTCAAATCCCCACTTTGTTTAGGTATTATTTTTGGACATAACCATGATGTCACCGCACAAATACATAATTTTAAAAAAAGAAATAATAAAAGTAAATATTTTTATATTTAGTTTAATTTGTTTATCTAGTATTTAAATTTGTTTTGATATTTTTTTTTTTCTAAAAATGATGTAAATAGTTGTTAATTTATTAATAATAATTATTTATAAAAATATATTAGTTCGTTGAGGATCGATAAAGAAACAATGACTAAATTCTCAATTTTTTGGAGTTGTGCGTTCGTGCCCTAGCTGACGCCAAGCCTCTGCGATTTTGACCACGATCTTTAGCAAGTTTGCATGGCTACCCCAGAGTTGGATCCAGGGCCGCCCTCTCCTTCAGCAGCAGCTGCTACCTCGAACAACCAACAACAAGATGAAGATTTAGCTATTTTCGCTTCTCTCATAGGATCTCTGGGACCCCAACGAACCAGACCATCAACCTCCAAGTTTGTTAAAAAGCTGGAATCCATTCCAGAAATCTCCTTACCTCCATTGGTGCCAAGGAAAGCTGCAATCGCTCTGGCAGAGAAAGGACTCGTGGGCCAGTTCACAGGATTATGGCCATCACCCAAAATAGTGCAGAAATGGGTTGAGAGGAACTGGATCCAGTTCATCCAAGGAAAAATTGCCATAAGATTTTGTGGTCGAGGATATTATACATTTCATTTTGAGACAAAAAATGATCGAGATCTTATATTTCGAAGCGGGCCTTACTTCATGGATACAAGAGGCTTGTATCTAAACCGATGGACTCCGGACTTTGATCCAGAACTAGATGTCCGTAATGCAGTACCAGTATGGGTAAGATTGCCACACCTCCCTTTACACTGCTGGAGCGATGATTCGGTTTGTGCAATAGGAAATGGAGTGGGCAAATACATCGACAGAAGTGAACCCAAAGACAACATGCAGGCATGTGCAAGAATCTGTGTGGAGGTGGATCTAGGAAAGGGCTTCTCGGAAGCTGTCAAAATCAAGGTAGACAACTGGATCCACATACAACAGCTGGACTACGAACAAATCCCCTTCAAATGTAAGGTATGTCACGAATACGGTCATTTCGCCAATAGATGTAGTAAAAGAGAAGAACCTGAAAAAAACATTGAAGAAACATCAGATCCAAAATGGGAACAAGTAAAAAATAAAAAAACTGCATCTAAACCTGCCTCAGGCTCACATCCCCCTCCCTCGCCGGGATCTTCTATCCGCTCCCAAACAACCTCCCTTGTGGGGACAAACCCTTTTGATATCCTCACTTCAGCCCTTATCCCTTCCAATCCGATCACCACCTCCTCCCCCAATCACCTCTCATCTCCCATACCCACCCCTCCTGGCTCCCCTCCTCAGGCAGACAAGACTCTCCTCCAAAATCTGGACCGAATACTAACAAGAAACCAATCAAAATAAACCCCTCAAAACATTGAGAATATCAAAAAGTGGGAAGGGGATCAAATAAAGAAATAAGAGATGAAGAAGCAGCCAAAGACATCTCATGGGGAACACAACATGGACTGGACAATTTCCTAGAAAAAGGACCAAAGAATAAAGACAAAGCATAACATGCAAACAAAGGACGAGGTCCTACAACAACCCAAAACAATAAATAATGATAGTTGTCTCTTGGAATTGTAGAGGGTTGGGTCACCCCTCCAAAATAATTTTTTTAAAAGACCTGATAAAAAGTGAAAAACCTGACATCCTCTTAATTCAAGAGACAAAGTTAAGCAGCCAAGAAATGGAAGTGATCATAGAAAAATCTAGGATTTATGAAGGATTAGCAATATCAGCTACGAGAGCTTCAGGAGGGATAAGCACTATATGGGAGAAAATGAAATGGAAACTGCAACAACATACAAGGAAAGATCATTGGATAAACACTAAACTGGAGAATATTGAAACTGGTGGGACAAAAAGCATCTACAATATATACTCTCCCAACCATTATAAGGACAAGGAAACATGCTGGGAAACTCTAAAAGAGAGCATTGGGGATGACAGAGAAGATAACATTCTTGTAGGGGGAGATCTAAATTTAATACTCAAAGCTAAGGAAAAGAGAGGAGGGAATTTCTTGCTGGACCAAAATAGAGAAACTCTTGAAGAGATAATGGAACAAAGCAATCTACTTGATATTCCTCCTAAAAATGGGAAGTATACTTGGGATAATAGAAGAATAGGCAAGGCAAACATTAAGGAAAGTCTAGACAGGATCCTTATCTGAGATAAGATGATCCTCAAATACAGTAGAGCTGCTTCAAGAATTATTCCGTTAGTAGTCTCTGACCATAAACCTGTTTTGATGGAGCTGGGCATGGCTGAAAACTACGGGTCACTGCCATTCAGATATAACCAGCTTTGGGGCAGCAGCGAAGAAGCACCAAAAGAGGTGGAAAAAGTATGGGAGAAAAACATCAGCGGCTCCCCAACTTATATTTGGGAAACAAAAATAAAAGCCACAAAAACAAGTTTGAAAAATTGGGCAAAAAACAAATACAAAGAACTATACAGTGAAAAAGAGCATCTCAAAAAAGAGCTAAAACAGATCCAAGAGGAATTGGAAAACAGCGAGAGTACCACAGAAAAGCAAGCAAGAGAGAAAGAAGTTCAATGGAAAATCTACAGAAACAATAGGAAAGAGGAAGAGACTTGGAGACTCAAGTCTAGACAGTTATGGATGTTTGCTGGAGACAAGAATACATCCTTTTTCCATAACTCGGCTAAAACCAGACATTTATGGATGTTTGCTGGAGACTCAAGTCTAGACAGTTATGGATGTTTGCTGGAGACAAGAATACATCCTTTTTCCATAACTCGGCTAAAACCAGAACAATAAAGAACAACATTGAAAAAATTACAAGAGGAGAAGGGCAAGAGCTAAAAGGGCAAGAAAAAATAAAGAATGAGGCCTACAACCACTTCAGAAATCTACTCACAGCACCAATCAGTCAGGGAAATCCTAAAGAATTCCTGAGACATATCCCAAAAATTGTGGACAATAGCAATAACATTGCACTCACCAAGGAAGTGACGGAAGAAGAAGTAAAGGAAGTTGTTTGGAATCTGCAACCGGATAAAGCTTCGGGACCAGATGGTTTTCCTATAGCTTTCTATAGAACCTTCTGGAAAATCATTAAAAAGGATCTGTTGAAAATGGTCATATATGTAATGAGAAAAAGAAAGATTGGAGGATACACAAATCTACAGAAACAATAGGAAAGAGGAAGAGACTTGGAGACTCAAGTCTAGACAGTTATGGATGTCTGCTGGAGACAAGAATACATCCTTTTTCCATAACTCGGCTAAAACCAGAACAATAAAGAACAACATTGAAAAAATTACAGGAGGAGAAGGGCAAGAGCTAAAAGGGCAAGAAAAAATAAAAAATGAGGCCTACAACCACTTCAGAAATCTGCTCACAACACCAATCAGTCAGGGAAATCCTGAAGAATTCCTGAGACATATCCCAAAAATTGTGGACAATAGCAATAACATTGCACTCACCAAGGAAGTGACGGAAGAAGAAGTAAAGGAAGTTGTTTGGAATCTGCAACTGGATAAAGCTCCGGGACCAGATGGTTTTCCTATAGCTTTCTATAGAACCTTCTGGCAAATCATTAAAAAGGATCTGTTGAAAATGGTCATATATGTAATGAGAAAAAGAAAGATTGGAGGATACACAAATTCAACCTTCTTGGCCTTAATTCCAAAAGACCCCCATCCTTCTACTCTAAACCACTTCAAGCCCATATATCTCTGCAACAACTCCTACAAAATCATATCCAAAATTATAGCTGGTAGGATGAAACCCCTCCTTTCCAACCTTATCACTGAAAATCAAGGAGGGTTTGTTCCCAACAGGCAGATAGCGGATAATATCATTTTAGTTCAAGAGGCTATCCACACCAGTCTCAACAACAACAAAAAAGGATTTGTTCTAAAAATGGATATGGCAAATGCCTTTGACAAAGTGAATCTGTCCTTTCTTGCAGATGTCTTAAGAGCATTTTGCTTTTCATAAGAATTTGTTGAACTAATCCAAGCTTGCACAATGGGCCCATGGATAGCCCCACTCATCAATGGAAGGCCGTGCAAATTCTGCCAAATTTCAAGGGGCTTAAGACAGGGATGTCCTTTATCCCCCTTCCTCTACATCACAATGGTTGATTCTCTCAGCAGAAATTTGGAACACTGCAGAAGCAACTCCACCCTAATAGGCCTCTCCATAAGCAGAGGCACTAAAAGAATAAACCACTCTCTGTTTGCAGATGATACTCTTCTATTGGGAGGAGCACCCTGTATAGTGGCAAAAAGATTCAAAGCCATTTTGGACAGCTTCATGGAGGTCTCTGGAGGCTTGATCAACAACGGAAAAAGCTGCTTGTACAGTTGGAAAACCCCCATAAGAACCCTGCAGAAAATGTCACAAATTCTGAACATCCCCTTTCAAAACAGCTGGGTTCATTTTCAATATCTGGGGCTGCCAATTAGCAAGAAAAATATGAAGAACAAGATATGGAGCAAATATGCTGAAAAAATGAAAGCAAAAATCAAGGCTTGGGGAATGCTCTGGCTAAACCAAGCAGGCAGAATTACGTTAATAAAATCCATTCTAGCAGCTCTGCCTTTATATCAATTTTCCCTTATATCGGCCCCTGCAAGCATCCACAAACAAATGGAAATAATTATCAGAAATTTCCTATGGCAGGGAGGGAAAAGAGAAAAAAAGAAATTTAGCCTAATTAATTGGAAGCAGGTAACATCTACTTACAAACAAGGGGGCCTATCCATAAAACTTCCAGGAATGATGAACATAGCACTGGGAAGTAAAATAACTTGGAGGTTCCTAACAGGGGAAAAATTGTGGTGGAAAGCTTCCCTAGAAGCAAAATATCTGAATGGTCCAAGGTCCACAATTCAAGGAAATAATCCCCCGATAAGGCCATGCACTCAGATATGGAAAACCATCATCAATGCAACACAACTCATCAAAGATCATATAACCATGAGACCGGGAAATGGAGAGCAAATAAACATCTAGAATGACAACATAATGGGGTGCCCACCCTTGGGGACCAACACAAGCATAAAGGATTTAAAAGAGTGGATGACAAAAGAAGGCCTCCACAAGTTGAGCAACATCTCCACCTAGGAGATAAATGGAGAATGGAAGCAATGGGACATCCCCAATCTTCCATCTGAACTAACTAATAAATGGGACAAACTAATCGTCTTATTAGTAGGGGCAGCTCCTATAGACCAAAACCAAGAAGATATCCACATATGGGAGCCAACAGGAGGAGATTACACAGTCAAAGCAGGATACCGAAAACTTTATGAGAAGCAAAATAATCAAGACTGGCAATATTGGAGATCAGCATGGAAGGTAGAATCCCTCCCCAAAATAAAAATGTTTATGTGGACTTTACTACACAGTAAATCATTGACTGCAGAGAACTTAAAAAGAAGAGGAATAAGTGGGCCATCTCAATGCCCTTTGTGCATAAAGGTGGACGAAACAATTCAACATCTATTTCTGGAGTGCTCTTTCACAAGAAAATGCTGGGAGGAAATGGTGATACCCATAGCAGCAAATATAAATTACAATGTCCCCCTAAATCAATTTATAAGCAGATGGAAAAGTAGGTATCCATACTCTCTCAATAACAAGCAAACAATAAAGAGACTCTGGAACAACCTACCTTCGTTTCTCTGCTGGCAATTATGGCTAGCTAGAAATGGAGCAATCTTCAAAGATACTACTCCAACAGTAAGTAAAGTCAAGTCGAAAGCTTGGGGACTTATGGTGGAATTTCTCACAGCAAAAGGGGCCAAAGGAATCAACATCAACCAAATCCAAGAAGAAGAAAGGAATTGGATAAGCTTTGCCGCAAACAAGATCAACCAGACTCCTCAAGTGAAAAGCACAACAAGACATCAAAACTGGAAAATAAGGACAACCGAAGAAGATTTTCAAGCCTGGATAAAGAATCTTAACAAAGCATGCCTCTTTTTTTACAGTGCATCAAAAAAGAATCCAGGTCGGGCATGAACTGGAGGAATTATAATGCTTCACAATCAGTCAATACAGACAACTTACAACTGGGGCCTTGGACAGATGACAAGCAACAAATCAGAGGCATATGGGCTTTGGCTCAGACTTAAAATTCTAAAAGAAAAAAAAATCAATGAAGCCATCATTCTGGGGGACTCAACTATCATTATTAAGGCAATGGAAACGGATTCTCTTCCGGAAAATGTAGGGCTAAATAAAATCTTAAAAAGAGCACAAAAAATATCAAGGCAGATTGGTAAAATAGAATTCTTTCACATTCTAAGGAAGAATAACAAATTAGCAGATGAACAAGCAAACAGAGGAGTAAATCAAAGTGTTGGACAAGCTCAGATTGGATAAATTAATATTAAAATCCCTATCCCATAACCCATCTCTTTTCTCCCATGATGCACAACACTCAAATAATTCCAAATCAAGAATCCAAAGCGGTTTTCAAAATCCCCTTTGATTGTATAGCCATCCCCAAAGCTATCATCAATATTCCTTATGAAATCACCACCAAGCTACAGGACAAAAATGAAATATTCGATAAACTCTATAAAATCTCTGGAAAGATTTCACACACGACTTCTCCATCCCATGGAATCACGCATCATGTGATCGCCCAACTCCCTTTCTCTCTCACTTCCTTTCATATTTCGTGTTACTCTCTGTCATTTTCTCATCTCTCATTTTCCTCCCTTCCTCACCTTAAGCAGCTCTCTCCTCCTGCGTCGATTCCCCACCACGTTCTCTGTTTTTCCCCTCGCTCCTTCTTCACTCCTCCCCTGCCTCCCTTTTCTCCTCTCCCCTTATCCACTCAGGCTTTTTCTATGGATCATCTGCCTTATTCGTGAACGCTCTCCTTTTTGCTGCGTTGTTGCCATCTCCAGTGAGCTGGGCACTCACCCCTCCAACGTTCCTTCCTCTAAATTTTATCCAGCGTTTTAGCTGTTCTGTTTTTAGTAAGTGGACCTTTACTTATTTAAAGAGAGATTTTATGAGAAAGAGATGTTCAATTTTTAGTAAGTGGCCCCTTTCTTCATTAAAGAAAGTGTTTAAGAGCAAGGAAGTAGAGCAGCTGTGGGAATTAGCAAAGAAAGAAGGAGCAACCAAGCCATACATCGACAACAGAGGAAAGATAAATATGGATCCTATGGAGAATAGAGCACACCCATGTGCATTCTGCAAGTCACACCGAGTTGTGATTGAAAGTCTCAAAAATCAGATATTGCAAGACAAAGAAAAAACTAAAGAAAAAATGGCATATATAAGATCGCAATGGAAGACATGCAACGAAGAAATAAGGACTATGAGGAACAATTGCAGTCATCTACAAGAGTCAATCGACATCATCAAAGAAGCACTGAACAAAAAGTTGGAGCAAGGATCCACTTCAATGGACCAAGGAAGCAAGCAACGTGGAAGCGAGAACACTGTCAATAAATAGGCCATCAAAGCTCTGATCATCTATGTTTTCAGTTTTAAGTTACGGTAGCAATCTTAGTTTATAATGAAAGTCAAATGTATTGTGTTATTATTCCGGTTTGTTAAACAGTATAGTACCAATGTAACTGCCTCCAGTTCTAAGAGGAGGGGAGAAAAGAGGAAAACAAGTAAAACATGGGAAGAAATATCACCCAAACAAACTTCTTTCTGCAACAAAATTGGGGAATTTTGTAATGGAGAAATTTCTCTCCTCTTTTTTTTTTAGAAATACAACATAACCGATCTTGTTAGAAAAAAAAATACATTAGTTCGTTATCATTAAAAATAAATAAAAAATTGTTATGTGAAATATTATATTGATGATTTATAAGAGTAGGATTTGTTTTATATCATAGATCTATAAAATTAGAGTTTTTAATGATTATATTTAATAAATATAAACCCTTAGTTAGTAAAAAATAGTTTTAAATCTTATTTAAAACTAAAACTAAAATTTAAATTTAAATAAAATTGCATTTTTTTAATAATCTACATTATAGATATATATTTATAATATAAAATAATTAAATAAACATTTTAATATAATTTTATATAATTATTCATAATAATATATTTATATTCGCATCTCCATTAACAAATTAATTATTACTATCATTTAAACTTAAATTCATAATAGGAATATTTACAACATGTATACTTAAATTCATAATATTAATATTTACAACATGTATAGATATATAGATTTTAGGATATTTTCTTAATAAGTTTAAATGCTTTAACACTTAATTAAAATAATTGGATATAGATAATATTTGCATGATTGATTATTGGGTCTAGAGGTGTTAAAGCATTAACATCTAACTAACAATGCTTTAATACTTAAATAATAATGTTTTAACATCTAATTAAAATGATTATTGCATTCTACACCATAGTATAAGGGTGATGTGTGATTATGTTAATGCTTAATGTAGTGTTTACAAATATTGCTTTTAAAATAAAAATAAAAATAAAAATAAAATATACCTCGAAAAAAAGAATAATATCACTCAATTATTGGTATATATTACAACCTAGTATGAGCCAGATGTGGTAGAAATATTTCACCTTTCCCATAGGAGCCATAAATGTGTGTGTGTTTATCATAGTAAAATATTTCAATGCCCAAAAGGAAGAAGTAATTAAAAGTAAAATAATTAAAATTCCTTTTTAATAAAAGGGAGATGTGATGGAATTGGGGGAGATTCACCCATCGATTTTGGCGGGCAAAAAATGGAGCGAGCGACGCTATTGTCTCGTGGAAACCCTAGGGCACGGGGCTCATGCGTCTCGGTGGCGGCGGACCATGATTACGGGCGCCGCATCGATCCTTTGTGCCCGATTACTGCTTTGCTCGGAGGCGAATCGCCCATACCCCCTCGTGCACCTTTGAACTGCTACGGTCACGATTCGTCGCGAACTACAAACTTTTTAGAGGTTTACGGGGGCACGAGCGACATCTATTTCGAGAGTAGAATCTGTTTTATGGTTACACGACTCGGAGACTGGTTGCAGTGGTCTTCTTCCATCGACATGGGACATCCCGCACTATGAGCAATGGGTATATTATCCCTCAAGCTCTGCTTGTTTTTATCGTGTTTATTGTCGAGGTCTCGCTATTCGCCCTGTTCCTTCCCATTCTGCACGCGGATGGGACAATGAACATTGGGATCGTGCTGCGGCGATTGTTTTGGTTGCGGGCGGGCCTATGCGGACCCTATGGCGGCCTTCGAACCATACATGCCATGCTTTGGCCCACAACTTGATCGATATGCCTACGGACAACAAATACGGCGCGCATTTTCACGTAACAGCTGACCATCGGGTAGGCTCGAAAGCCTTCCAAGTTTTCATTAAGCCTCCTATAGGCAATAGCATAGTTCTATGGATTCGACACAACTGTTTCACATACCCATAGTCGAAGGAAGAAATGCAGTGCATGGTGAGTTACCCGGGTTCATTCTCGAGTCTTCGATATTTGGGGGGAAAGGCCTTAAGCGACCATTGCACTCTCAATGGCCCATGCCATTGGCCCACGCTCTTCCATCTGCCTCAACCTTTAGGCGAGGGTGGAATGATGGGACAAAATAGGGCACAAGGATCCTCCATGGGGCGAGGCACATCGGAGAATAGTTCCCACGAAAAGGCTCATGCTTGAATGTATTACGAGGGACAAAGATCCGTACGGTACCAGTCGCCCGCTAAAAGTTCCCTAAGCCCTTACATTGTAGAAAGCTACGTGAGGACGCGTGTGCACGAAAATAAATATAGATAGTCTAGACATCGATGTGCATAGAAGCGCTTACGAATCCCAAGCCATCATAGGCCAGTTCAAGCTAAGTTTCGGCCCAAACCAATGGAGGCGTTCCATTGGATTTTTACAACCGGACCATGGAATGTGAAATACACCTATGTTCTAAAGGATTCTTCATTGTCAAATTCTCATCTCTCGGCTAGAGATGACATTATGCACGGGGACCATAGTTCGGGGGCTCTATGGGACTATTCATTACACCATGGTTCCCGCAGTTTGGCCGCCAACACCATGGAAGTGACCAAAATGCCGGTGCTGAGGTAAGGCTCTACAATCTCCCCAGCTACATTTTTTGGAATGAAAATGTACTTGCACGCGTGGAAACACTCTTGGTAGATACATTAAAACGGAGATACTCAACGCCTTTGGAGCGCATATTCACCTTTGCACTGATATCAGTGTGGAGGTGGACTTGAGCGAGGACTTCCATAGTCCATTATCTTTCGAACAACAAACAACAGAGATGGACACAAACATTTAGATTATGAGAACACGGCCTTCGAGATGCTTGGATATGTAGGTGTACGGGACACCTACAAAACTTATGCACCGACAGCCCAAACGGGATAACGGGGGAAAAAAGAAGAAAAACAACAAAAGCGGCAAAAGGTTGGCAATTCCCCTGCGAAGAGCCGGAACTATAGGAAGAAGAGGTGGAACCAACACCACAGAAAATCAACAAACAGAGATACTTCCTTGGGCACACAGGAAAGGAAATGCAAGATCCTCTCGACACCACCACAAAGACTCGGCGGGGAAATGGTACCTGGAACACTCAGACGGTGGGGGATATAAACGAACATATACAACGGGCACACATCGAGACTCCGATAAGGATAATGGAGCACAAATGGAAGAAAATCAGCTCGTCCTTATCGAGACCAGGACCAACACTGGTGCTTGGCGTAAGGTTGAAAAGAAGAAGGGGAGAAAATCCTAATTGTATCTCTTTTTCTTATTTTTCTACGACTCTTGCGAATGTCTTTGGACATATATCGACACATGCAACATGTAATTTTGTTTACACATAAATAAAATTACAATTTTTTCTTTGTGAAAAATAAAAAAGGGAGATGTGTAATTCATTCAATTTGTAATAGAAAATTGGTATGTGACATTCAAATAATAATATTTAATATGGATCTCCTTGACCATGGTGGGAAACAAGGGCACTAGAGGACAAGGCTACCACCCATCTCCTCATAAAACATTTAAGAGGGAGGTGGCGTGGCCAACCCGAAAAATGCATAAGCATGTGAACATTCCCTCCTTGATTTATGAATATGGAAAGCATTCAATCCAACTACAACTCTATTACAAAGCTTTCCCAATATGTTTCTTATGACGTAATTTGGTCCCTCGCTCATCATAGGTAGGATTCCTGGGGTCTTACAGTATTTAGGGGCCTATGCATGTCAATTTATTTGCTTGCTCAAAGACCTCCCTTCTGTTTTTCCCTGCATTGTGTCTGGATATCACAAATAGTGGAGTTGCAGTGGTCTAATTTTGTTTATGCTCTATAATGGTTTATGGCTTTTGGACGGTTGGGGACTCTAGGAAAAAGCGAGATAATGTTCTAACTAAGTTAGTTTTTGGTTATGGTAGCAACAAACATGTTTCTAGTCTCAAATTGTGTCTACATTAGGGGAATTTTGAGGTCTAAAATGGGCCTCCTAAGAAAAACGTATAACCAAAATAAACTTTATGAGAACCAATAGGATTCAAGATGATGATGTCAACCATGGGGGATGATTCACCATTTTTGGAGTAAAAAATTAAAAATATTAAAATAAAATAAAATAATAAAACTACATTTTCAACTCGTATTTTCAACTTATCTCCCTTAGCGTTTACTCAAATTTAGATCGAGACTACTCGTTGGATGCAAAATTTAATTCCTCATCTAAGAAGTGCCCATGTTGCATACTTTTGATGGACCCTGCTATAAGAAAAATGAGAAATACATGAAAAAACGTGATTCCAATCACGTTTTTTCATGTATTTCTCATTTTTCGCATAGAAGAGTCCATTAAAAGTATGCAACATGAATAGTCATTGGATCAGAAATTAAATTTTTCATCCAATGAGTATTCCTGCTCGAAATTTGAGCAAAACCTTAGGGAGATAAGTTCACAATATGAGTTGAAAAAGTAGTTTTTTCTTTTTTCCCTCTAAAATTTGATGATGTAATCAAATCTTATTTTATTATTTCCACTATTATTTTATAACTTCCTTAGGAGGCCCATTTTAGACCTCAAAATTCCCCTAATTTGAAAGGCTAACTAACATGAGATCACCAAAACCTGAAAAATATTTCACGAGAAAAGACTTGGATATACCTTAATTAAATCAATTAGCCAATAATTTAAAAGTTCCTAACTCTTAGAAAAATTATTTAATTAAAGGTAATTAATTAAGGAAGTTCGATTTTGCTCTAAAGGCTTCTATTGACGAAGTCAAATTGATCTTAATCATCGGTTGAGATGTAACCATGGCGTTGAGAGTCCAACGAGATATTATAAGAGCAGGTTGAAGGATTTAGAGAAGACACAGTTTATGAGTTGAGCAGTTCGACTACACACTTGCAGGTATTGAACAAGGGCAGAATTGAAGCTAGGGAAAGCATCAAAGTGGCGATTTCAAGAAAGATTTGAGAGCAGAATTTTGGAGAAATTTTCCTCAATATTTTCTAATGTTTGGGAGACAGGAAAGATGAGTTCAAATTGATCTACAGAGGAGGTTGAATACAAGAGTGAAAATTAGCTAGATCTCCCAGTGCCAGTTATCGGAGGAGCCTCGTTTCCATTGCTAGTTAACATATCAATGTCCCGGAGGTAGAGCGTGTGGGTTTAATAGATAGAGGGAGTCAGGATGAATTTCCTAGAGGTGATTCCAGGGTTGTATGATCTCTCCTCAGCTAGATCCCTGCATTCTAGCAAGAAGTGTGAATTCCAAGAGGAGGTGTGAGTGGCTAGGAGAGGCTAATTCGATTGCATAGAGAGAAAAGTTTATCTCCAAATTATTTTTCCAGAATTAGCTAGAGCTTTTCAAATAAGAATCAATAAAATTAGTATACTCTTGAATTGCTGAAGAATTTATAATAATAAAACCCTCTTCTGCTACATTGTTTTTCCCTTCGAGGTTTTTCCAGGGACATTTTTCCAAAGATAATGGTGTCAATTTTTTATGTGTCTGTCCATCTATTTCTAAGTTCAAGTTTTACATTACATAATTCATTTTTTATTGTGAAGAATGTAACAATGAATTTATTGTTATTTTCCGAAGAATAATTCAGAATACAAATAAATTGTAATTGTTAGAAGATAAATATATAGTTGGTTGCATTCGTGGATATTTCATACTAATGGGAAATATTTTTTATGTCGATGGTTTATCACATTAGATGTTGCGTTTTCCTCTATAGTTGGATTTTCCTTTGGTAGTGGCCACCTCACAATCTTGAATCTAACAACTTTCAAAGGCTTGTGACATCATGGGACACTTTCATTGGGGTAATTTGTGAGAGACTCTTATCTTTACTTCTATCTTTCTCATTCTTTAATGATCCAAACTTATGCAAGAATGAAACAAAATACAGATATAAACATAAACACAAAGATGCAGTAGAAATAAAAATTTATTTCATTAATATCAAAGAACTGAAATATGCTTACATACAGAATGGAAATAAACTAGCTCGGGAAATGGTATGTTACAATGAGGATCAAAGGCCTATTTATCATTGAGAAACAATGTAAAATCATAAACATATGAAAGCATAACCCTATGATATGAAGCGCCAAAACTATCGGCTCCGTTGGGGTAAATTGGCACATCAACTTCCCGGGGTCATAACTTTGACATACGATATTAGTTTGACGCATACGAGACCTCGTTAGACAGATCTATTCGAGGAATCACGTTTTCCCTTTTTCCAAAATAGTGTCGTTTAGGGCCTAAAAACGGCTTTGGAAGATCAGGACCCGAAAAACTGCCAAAAATAGTAAATTGTGCTACAACTAAGGAAACTGAAATTATGCTATAATTAAGGAGATTGAAAGAAACAATGGTGGGGGTCCAAGTGGAGTAGGCGGGTGGCCACCAATATCCACCTAAATCACTGAATTTGTTGTTTTTTCTTAGGTTAGTATGTAGTTCTTGTTGGTTTTTGGCTACATGACTTGTCAAGTGATGAAAATTACTTGAATTTTTGTCCCACTCAAGGTTCTCCTTCTACCCCTCCATCTCTTGACCTTTTTTCTCCGTGTTGGTCTTTTTTGCTCAGGCCTTCCTCCAATTCTCATTTCAGGATTTTTCTAGGCATGTAGTGTCCTTTTTCTTCCTTCTCTGGAATATTGATTCTTCTCCCTTGTAATTGGTTGTGTCTTCTCCTGAGTGTTAGGGTTCCGTGATTTGGCAGATTGGCTAAACCAAATGACAGGGTAACATCAGACCAGTCTTTGGAGTCCTAATACCTAGCCTTCCTGGACTCAGAGAGGGCTCTCTCTATTGTGCGAAGGATGTGAGCTTGTTTGCTTTGAATGACTGATTTTAGGCTAGTTGTTAAGTGTAGGATTGTTTGTTTGTTTTGGGTTGGGGTAAGATGATCAAATAGGATAGGTGGAATGAGAGAATATCAAATCAATAGGGCTATGGGGTCAGATGAATTCAAGGGTGTCTAAATGATGAAACAAAGTGTATTGCAGGGCCGATTTAACTGGGTGAGTGGATCCTTAAAGTGATGTATGATGGTGTAACGAACATTAAGTTTTGTGAAAAGACTAGGAGGTCTTATACATCTATAATTTGAAGCAATAACTCATAAGGTAGGGCAAACCATTGATCTCTATGAACAATTCTCAAACTGATAAACATACAAGATGAACAATCCAGTGGTACATAGAAGCATTACAACTCCTAACTTTAGAAATCCACCTTCAGCTTTTGGAGAAAACACATAAGATAAACAAACAATTCAATATATGGAGAGGGAACTCCTAAACAACATATATCAAACTATCGGGAACTCTGAAACAAGTTGATGGGCATGGGCAAAGGGAAAGATCAAAACAAGACCTCTTTGTATTAACCTAATCAATCAGTATTCCATAGAAAAGCTTCACAATAAGTTTTTGAAAACTTTAAATAAGCAGGGCATACCATGAATCATATTTATAAGCTAACATACTAATCATTCATGAAACAAAGAACAAGTTTTAGTGGGCCTAAGGAGCAGTCAAGAATTCCTTAATATGAACTAAAAGAAGAAAACATCAAAACTATAGCAAATAGGAAGTTTGAGGTGCTTCCATGAGCATATCTCAACCTATACTTTTATGATCTATAGCAAACAAGCAGACTGAAACAAAATGAGGACAAGAAAACATTAACAAGTTAGAAAAACATCACCATTCACCAAGCTATGGAATCCTGCAAGCAAACTTCTTAAACATCAAGCCACACAAGCCATTCATTCACTTCATAAAACCAAATATCTTCTCCAAGCTCATAAACTATGTATTGCTCTATAACACATCAAGTCCCCATAGATTACAATGAATCCTCATGTCTTATATAAAAAATGAGGATAAGAGAGCCTACTAGAGCATCTAGAAGCCTATTGGCCAAAGAGAAATATCCTAACTTGTCCTTGAGGCTTTGCAAAGCCCAAGGCACAAAAATATCTAAATAAAATATATTTTCCGACTATAAGAGGAAATAAAATTGACTTTTAGGCCTGACATGCTTAAGAAAACTTGCCAAATGCACATTTTTTCCACTCAGTTACAGGAGCATAGCACACTGTGTGGAACTCTGAAATTCCGCCAGGAGCGCAGCACCAAAATAGGCCTTTTTGCAGCGGTGTTTTGGAGGCCTTCCCGATGTCGGAAAAGGCTCCGTGATGGCTCGTTGGAAAGCTATGGAAGTATAATTTACAGATATAGCTTTACTTCTTCAATATGACCTCTAAAAGTTTCCCAAAAAGTGGAAAAATCCAAGACTTCCAGGAGCACAACACATGCTCAGAAAAGTGGGCAGAAAGGTAAACAAATGAGTGTTTTTGACCCATTTGGGGGGTCAAAGAAACTCCAATTGAGCTGAAATTTGGTGAGCATACTCCTCTAGTGATGGGGAATCCAAAAATTTAAACCTATCCTCATGAAGATGCCCTGAGAAAAATCACAGCACAGGGGGTGCTGCGCTCCTAGGGGTCAAAATTTGGAAAAAACAAAACGTTGTCCAAATTGCCTAAAATTTGGTAGGTAGGTGCCTCATGGGTCATTAGAGACCTGCAGAGAAACTTGGGCCAAAATACCAAGCATAGCTTGGTCCTTTTCATATTTTGGTGTTGGGCCCTCATTTTGGGCAATTTTGAGCTTTTTCCTTGCAAAGTGATTTCTTCGTTCATAGTGCCTAGTCATTCTCCTTTGCAATGTAAGAGTTGCCTTGATCATTGCTTAGTACATTTTTGTCTTCATGAATGTCCTCTTCTTCATTATTTGACCCACTGTATTCATTGTCTAACTCAGCCTTTGTATCACTGTTTGCACTCTTGGTAGGGTCACTGTCTTCTTTGTCTTATTTGCTACTTCATATGCCTCCTCTCCATTTTCCTTTGTATTTTCAATGTCACTTTCTTCATTGTCTACTTACTTTCCTTGATTTTCATTTGTTTGTTGACTGTCACTAGGCTCATTGTTTTGGTCTTTTTGTAGCTCACTGTTTTCCTCTTGACAAACTGCCTCTGACCCTGTGTCCTTGGAGTCATCCTCTTCACCTTTAGACCCACTATTTTGGCCTTTTTTCTCATCAATGTTAACATTATCCTCTTCAGACATTTTATTTTTCTTTACCCCTGCCTCAAGATTCTTAAAAAGAAATGGCACTGCTAGTGAAATTATGTGGAAAGAGGTTAAAGGAGATGATGAGTTTTCTAGCTAGGTCAAGGTATCAACAATGTGCAGGCCAAATGTTTCTTTTGGATTTCTCTGCCTTTTCTAAACACCAATTTTCAAACCTCTTAGTGGCCTTATCTCTAGAAAGACATGCATATGCAGGAAAAATCCAAAATACCTCTTGAAGCGCCTCCACAGCAGAGAAAATGACTTCAAAAAGCTTTTGGGAAGGCTTGGGTCACCCTGAACTTGAAATCTGGCAAAAAATGAAGAATAGTGGCAGGAGTGCAACACCATGGCAGGAGCGTAACACCGAGGGAGTTGGGTGCATGAACATGCTATCGTGCAGAGTTCTGGAGCAGTGGCAGGAGCACAGCACCATGAGAAACTGCCTAAAAGAGGTGTCGTGTAGAGGTTGTAGCAGTGGCAGGAGCGCAGCGCTGCCGGGTGGGCGGCTCAGGCAGTGGCAGGAGCGCAGCACGGTGGGAAGCTCTGCCAGAGTCTGCATGCAACTCCTTGCACGGTGGGCAACTCTGCCAGGAGCGCAGCACCAATCTTTAGGCATGCAGCACACAGTGCAAAAATACACAAGTGGATGCTATAAGACTCTGCTGGAAATTCTAAAAAACCCTCACTCCTACAAAAATCCAAATGA
Source organism: Pinus albicaulis (assembly GCA_034641835.2). Lineage (NCBI taxonomy): Eukaryota > Viridiplantae > Streptophyta > Pinopsida > Pinales > Pinaceae > Pinus > Pinus albicaulis. The sequence continues at coordinate 960,548,074 of CM076570.1, read as the reverse complement.
TGAAGGGGAGATGCCTTGTTGGGGTTGTTTTATACCCTTTTGATAAAAATTAAAGACAAGGCCCACTTTTATAAGGTTTTACTTCTTATCACTGTGTCATCTGACTGTTTTGGTCTTGTAGGTGGCATATTTGATTAAAACTTTTTCTCTTTTTCTCATTGACGGAGGCTTCTTAAGACTCTTTCCAATTTGACATCCTTCCTGAAGAAGTTGAAACTATGCCTCTCACCTATATTTGGAATATGAACCTGTTTTATGACTTTTATCATCTATACACAACAAACTTGCCATTTTGCCAATTCCTCCTTTTGACTTTGTGGAGTACAATGTTTGTCTGCCAAACCTTAGAAAGGTAGTTTGGTTAAAACATTTTTAAGCCATCTGCTGTGATGAAGGAGGCTTCTTTGTCTATTTTTCCAAAATGTTAGGTTTTTAAGGATGCTTAGGTAAAAGTAAATAGTGTTATTTCCTAAGTACTCAAAGAGATAATTATCAAACTCACCATTTATGCCTAAAAGCCTTCAATGATCATTTGAAGGGGTTTAGGGGTTCTTTGCTCTTGTAACCTTAGCATTGATCTATTGCTTGGTCAAAATAGTCATACATCTTGATTCCTATTAAACACATCCCTGTTGCTTCCCTCTTTCTATGGATGGTCTTCTTGTGATGATGCCTCCTCTTTTACCTATCCTCTGACTAATCTGATGACCTTTTGGTCTTTTTTGTAGGCATGTAAGCAAAGGGCAGTTGTCCCTCTACCAGATTCATGCCTAAGGCCAAACCACTTTTGAATGATCTTTTTGATTGATGTATAGTGTTGTTTATGTGCCATTGTCTTTTAGGACCTGCATAGACCTTTTGATGGGCAACACTTCATAACAATCTATCATGAGATCCTAATATTCCTTGTAAACTTAAGCCTGTTTGTGTCTTAATACCAACTGTGGATGCCTTTATAAGTTTTTTAGGCCTCCTTCTTTGACTCTGTTCTGTTGTTGACCATTTACAAAACATTCCTGCAGAAATGCTTGTCCATGTTAAATTGCTCCTTTGCAGGCTTACTGCTTGATCAAGAGGATAATCTTTGGAAGTCTTTGATGTTATTTGGACAATGATAAGCTTCATCTTCTTTTCATTTGATTTCACCTATATCAGAGCTTTAGAAACCTTGGAGGAAAATTGAAAGGGATCTGAAGCAGTCTGAGGGATTACTTTTCTTAGGAAGACCTCCTAGCCAAGGGCGCAACACCATTTCCCAGGAGCGTAGTGCCATGTGTAATTTATATGGGAAAAACTTTCCAGGAGCGCAACACCACCTCCCAGGAGCGCAGCACCAATTTGTAGAGGGCATTTGGAGGCCTTCCCAATGTCGGAATTGGGCCCTGGATAGCTCGTTTGAAAGCTTAACCTGTATAATTTCCAAGTATACCATTTTTTTTCCTGATTGAAGTTTATTTACCTTGTCAAAAGTTGATTTTACCATGATTGGTCAAAAAACGCTGAGTGATGGTGTAGAAATGCAGAGTTCTGGTGAATACAACCTTTGGAGGCCTTCCACAACTCCAAATCTAGCTCATGATAGCTCATTGGAAATCTCTTCAAGTCTAGTTGTCATTGGACTCATCAAGAAAGTCATTTGGACACTGCAGCAGTGCATAAATTCTCCCGTGACACCTGTATTTTTGACATTTCTCCAAAACCATGATACCTGTGTAAAAAATGAAGGAGGTTTTTCTTCTTGGCCCTATGATGGACAAAAATCTCTCTCACGTTTGCCAAATTCATCATTGTTTGGCTAGAAACATATTTTTAAGAAAAATTTCCCTAGGTGTGGCAAATGACTTGGCCCTCAGAATGAATTCTTGGAAAATGATGGAGGCATGATGTTTATGAGTTGGAATGGCTTCATTATTGCTGATATGACCTACCATATGGATCTTCTTCTCTTATGCCTCTTTTCCATATCAAACTCTAGCTTAGTTGGAAGAGGAAAATAGGGTTTGGTGTAGGGGATTTAGGACTGCCTTGTAGAGGGAATGGAATGAAGGGGTTAAGGGTTGTCTAAATTCTTGGGGAAATTATGGGGGATAGGGATAGATGTTAGGGAGTAGAAGAAAGTTGAATTTCAAGGATTGAGTGAGGGGAAGGGGCCCAAAAGGGCAAAACACAGGCCTAGTCTTAAAAGGTATCAAATTGTGGCCATCAACTAGGTTTTGGTAGAAAAATGATGAATTTGAGGGATAGGAGTGATGGGGAATGTTTATGAAGGTATATTAAGGATAGGAGGAGTTGTAAGAGCATCAAGATACAAGCCTTGTTGATGTTTAACCATGGAGGTCATGAAAACAAGAAAAAATTCCTTTAAAAGCCCTAGATGGACAATGGAGGAGTTAGGCAAAACAAAATAGAGGGTTGAGGCCAAAGGTGACACAACAAAGAAAAAATGAGTGACATGAGCCCATGATGCGTCTTCTGGGATGGGTGAGATGAGCATTGACATGATGGGATGTTGAAATAGTGAAAAAAATATCTTAAGGATAATGAAGGTAGTGAGATTTCTAGAACTCACAATGTTCATGAAATTTATTTCTAGAAATCTAGAACCGATACTTAGTCATCTTTAGATAGTGAAAATTATGGATGAATAACACTGAGAAGCATGCCTCAATATTGCATTTTCAGTATCCTAAGGGTTGCGGGGGTGACTACAGTCACCAAGGTAGAACTCATGCCCTAACCAAGACACAAGAGGCTGCAACTATGTACAATCCTATTATCCTTCTGATATTCATGCCAAGATTCATCATCTTGAGTCCCTATCCACTTCATACCATCAATATTTATCATATTTTGAAATCCTTGAGGAGGTATCCCAATGGGTTCGTAACCCTGGTAACGGGAGGGGAAGATGAAAAAAATATATTAAATTTATAACCCTTCATTGGTAGTTGAATACCCTCCTAGGCAGAGAGTTGAAGGAGAAAGAAGAGGAGAAATATGACATCTTCTCTGCCCTGAATAGCATCAAGTGCACCCAACAGTATTGACATTTGTGCTTGGATATTTTGGATTCTAAGATGGCTCAGTTGGAGACTCATCTCCAGTGCGACGAAAAGCCACCAGCTCCTCTGGGTTCCAGTGCCAAGGATCCTGCCCTAGTGACTTCCTTGGCTTTGTGATTCTCTGTCATGTATTTAAGGAGTACTTATATTTGCAGTTCAATAGTTGATATGCTTGTTTATTTTGAATAGTCTTTTTTATCTTGCTCATAATTTCTCCTATGTAGACTGTCAATATATCTGGTTTCCCTTGTGGAAAATTGAGACTGCCTACAACCTACTCAATTAAATCACAGACATTTGGCAGTTGTATCTTGATACTTTAATATTTTGAGGCAATACCAATATAAATTCACAAAAAAATTATTTAATATGGGTCATAAATAAAATAATTACTATGCAAGGTTTAATAATATTAACATATATTTAAAAATATATTAATAACGTAAAAACGTTTTAATATAGACAATGTGGTTCATAAATAAAATATTTCTGCCATATTAAATAAAACATTTCAGTGTGAAATATATATATATATATATATATATATATATATATATATATATATATATATATATATATATATATATATATATATATATATATATATATATATATATATATATATATATATATATATATATATATATATATATATATATATATATATAATTGTTAACATATTTTAAAATTTTTAAAGTAGTCTCATCATTTTACATTTTGGACCTTTTTCAATATATGTTTTAGTTATTTTTTCTAGATTCTAGCAAAGATTTGTTGGAATTACAATTTATAATTTGTGTAGTCTACACAATCCAAGTGCCCAAGGGGACTTTCAAGGCATTGTATTTGTTTAAGCATTATAAAATGCAATTTGATTAATGAAAAATTACACATGAAACCCATGTTAACAATGGATGTATCAAGTGCCCAGAGGGCTTAAATCTCTAGTGGTGCAAACAATTTTCCAAGTTTTGTACTTTAAAAGTGGTGTGCATATCAAGAGATTTGATCCTTCTCGACACATGGTAGATCCATGGTTAAGATGGATCTAAACTACAACATACATGTAAAAGGCATGATGTTCCTGGTCTTGTTATAAAATTTAGTAATTTAAATGTGTTAACACATGTGTAGTGGTATTAAAATATTTTACAAAAGACATGGTATTTTTGGTTTTGTAATTATATTAATAGATTTTGTACATAGCATTATAATTTAAGTTTTGAATGAATATATGGTTTATATGGATTTCTTATTAGTTTGATTATTTATTATAATTATATTTTTTTATTATCAAATAATTTATATAAATGTTTTTACATCCAAGGAAAAATCCATGCAGATCCACCCAAAGGGATCAACCCGTCGGCACAACAAGAAGGGCCTAACCCCAAAGGTGTAATTTATATAAATGTTATAATTGTTGAGAATATAATTAGATGTCATTGCCAAGTTTTACATAAGTTTAAACAAAAATTCTAAAATTTTAATTTCTTTTAATCTAATCCTTATTTGAAACTTTTCCTCCTCCTTTTATTATAGTTTTAAATATACACCCTAGTCTCTTGTTTTCATGATTTTTATTTTTATAATTTTATTCTAACTTAAAAAAAAAGTAGAAGATGCAAATGTATTAAATAGTGAAAATGTTGGGGTCCTCCCTATTAGTCTAATGAGGGGACTAAATGGCTCATTAGAGTAATAATAGGTAATTATAGTGGCCATTGATTGTAAAGTGCTCTATATTCATTGAATTTGTTATTATTAAATAAATGATATTAGTTAGTTAGCATGGGATAAATATAATATATCTTCATTCAAGAAGGTCCACTAGTTAGTTAGGAGGTGGTTATGTTGAGGACTTTCTAGCAATTTCTAAATAAAGATGAAGTCTTCTTTATGAAGCATGTATGGAGAAGATTATTGTATTGATGTAATAAAAACATTTCATTAAAGGATGATGAAATTATTCTCAACATCTCAAATCATAGCCGTACAAATCAACATTTTCATTAAAATAACCTTTCTTATGGCACTTAATTTTCAAAATAGGGATACCTATCAGTGTTCATGAATTTGAAGTATATTGACAAGAAAAATGTGGTATATTATTGGACTCCTCACAACAATCAAAGATAATGGAGGCAATGACTCCCTCAAGGCTCTTGGAAACCATAGCCAAAAGGAAGAAAATGGAAATGTTTTTGGCAATATCTTAGTTTTGAGCCATCCTATTATCCCAAGAGGCAAAAAATATCAGATAGGCTCATATGTCCAATTAATATTTTTTTTTGGAAATAAGGTATTTTTATTCATGCAAAAAGATTGCGTAGAGGATAAAATTTTACCAAAATCCTATTGGCCTCACTCCTACAATATTTGTTGGCTAGTAGGTAGTTTTCCAAAAATACAACAACCTTCCATGCATGCAGGAAATATCATTAGCTATAGGGAACATCAACCCAGAAGAATAGAAAAATTATAATGAAACCATGCCTCATTAAACATATAAAATTTGATGGGGGTTGGTATTATAGTCCTAAACCATGTGACGATAGAGGCTGAAACTCAATGGATATGTTTCTCCATGTGAGTCATTATGCCTTCCATGTGATCTATCTTTTCATGAAGGCATCATTTTTCCCTCTGCAAATTTTTAATCTTGTCTTGCATATACTATTGGTTTCTTGGAGATCATTCATAAAATAAATGATCAAATTTCTATCGTCATGTCGGTATCTACTTATCTACTCCATATTCCATTTAAGTTGATGGATTTGATCGTTAATGTTTCCCTATCCAAGGTTAAAATTGTGAAGGACGAGAGGGTTAATAGTATTTGGGTCAACTATATATTCATGGCTAAGAGCCTACAGGTGATTCTGGATAGAATGTCCCCATTCACTTACACTACCACACTGGTGCGACATCAATAAATTCATTGCAGAACAAAAAAGACAAGGAAACTAGAGTGATTATCGAACAAACTCAAGATGTACTAGCCTGACCACAAGCCCCACCAACTATGTTGAGAGGGAAAAGTAAACATTGGATTCAAACAAAATATTATATAAAAATACACCAACCCAATATAACTATACCAGTGCAACATGGAACCCATAAGTTCCAAACAATAATTACCCAGAAGACCCAAAATATCAGGCCAATATAACTGATCAGACTCCCACAAACATGTGTAAGTTTGGGTACATTGGAACGACAAAGAACCCCTAGCAATACCCTTTGAAAACTAATAGATATAGAATAACCCAAATGATTTAATAATGATCAACCCTATGAAAAATAACAGATATAGAAGAACCCAAATGCTTTAATGATGACCAAATCCCTTCCTTTCAAGTCATACCAACCCTAGAATAGTAAATATAGAGAGACTCAAAAACCATAGAAGAAACATCATACCCAAAATCCATAAGAATAACAACCTACATTACAACTGAAGACAACCCTAGACAACCTCAGGGGCCAAGAAAATCAAACTAAATGTTATAATAACGATTAAGATAGTCCAAACCAAAAAATAAAACCAAAATTACCTCAAGTTGGTGTTGGACCTCCAGAAGGGAGTTATATTTCCCATCCACAGAAGCATGAAACACCACCAGATCAGAAAAACACAAGCTAGACCCTAATCCTTGATGCAGAGAATGCCAAACCAAGGGGACCCAATTGAAGTGCATCAAAGGCCGAGGCAACCTGTGCACTACACCTTGCCACCCAAAACACTTTGTTGTAGTGGCTACAACCACCCTCCAAATTTTTTCCATTGCCTAGATTTTGGAGCCTAACCTTCTTTTCACAGGAGCTTACCTTGCAATGTTATCAGGTATTCATGCTCTAACTAAAGTTTATTCATTAGTTATGCTTATGTTTACTTTCTATTCACTCAACAAATATTTTCTAAGTCACAAGCTAACCTCTTATTTAAGCCTTGTGCATAATTTTTGGGCTTAAACTATGCAATTCATGGAGCCATACTTGACCTTGATGTTCAAAATTGCGCAGTCATGACTTGCTGTCAACCTTGAGCTTAGAAATTGTGAAATCATGATAGTCAACCCAACACTGAGCCCAAAAACAACACAATATCTCACTGAGCTCAGAAACTACATAGTGCACTTAGTCAGAGAGCTGCCAGTTCCACGGAACTACGTAATCCTTCTAGTGATGTGCATGGCAAGTTTTCCCGAAAAAAGAAGAAAATCTAAAAAAAGAAAAAAACATCCCTAGAATCTAGGGATCTATTTTTAGTAATGCGAAGGAAGCACACTTGCTACTTTTGGAAAACGTCGCCGTGTGTCTCTTTTTCCTTGATTTGTGGCATGTGCTTCATAAACCCTAATTTCTAAAATCTATTTAATCGACACCCCTAGAGCTCATTCTCACACTCAATCTTGGAGCTCTAGCATTCCCGAGGAGATCAAGGAATCTTTGATGCGATTGTCATTGTTTTTCCACGTGAGATTTGCATTTATTGTATTTAGTTTCTTTTTTTGTCGCTTTTTGTCGTTTGGATTGCATGAGTGTTGTGTTATTTGTTTATTTTCATACATGCTGGAATTTTAACTTTCTTTAGCTTGATTATTTAGCTTGTAGAAGTGTTGCTTCAAATTATCACTTAACTTTCACAAGTGTCGCATTAGTTTATTCATTTTTCACCAATGGGCATCATTGCAACGACTCTCCTCACTGTTCTTGTTGATCAACTGGGTTGTCTCAAACACTGATGAGAAAACTATGACATTGAGAAACACTAGTGGGAAGAAGCTTGCTACATTCCCGACAACAAATTTTCAGAAGATGTATCATCTTCCCGAGACAGTGAAGATCATGGACTCATTGTTCTATGCCACTCACAACTAAATGAACAAAATAGATATCATCTCGAGCTAGGTGAAGGAGCCAAAAAATTTTAGATAGAAACACACCCACATGTACAAGACAAAGACACTTAGGAAGGCCTATCAACTTTTTCTCATACTATCTTGCATAATATATGGCCAAGAAAACATAGAGACCTTTCTCGAAGGGTGGGATATCTTATTGAACTGGGTAGTGAATGAGAGGAAGTTGTTCAACTGGTCATATCTATTGGCTCATCAGCTAAGATTCCATATGATGCAAGCTCGGAATCCACCCAAGGGTGAGAAAGCACACTTCTACATGTATGCATACTTTCTGGATGCAATATGTGCACATAATTATATTCCTAGCATAAAATAGACATGGACATCGAGAGAAATTACCATAAATAGCTATTACACTCTACTCTCGTATTGTAGTCATCGCGGAGTCATGAAGAAACTTACTGATCACTTCATCATCCCTCTTTATAGGCTCAACTTTTAAGAGGACCCACCTTGCATGTCACGAGCAGCTATGGAGGTGATATCATAGATTGTAGGTTGGTTCACCTTACTAGATGCCACACTTATCATAGTATTCGGTGGGCAGAAGACGCCACATATTTTTCCAATATATGCCACCGATAAATTTGTCATGCAAGAGGTATCTTATCATATCTCCACAGGGTTTTCAAGATAACTGCATAGGACGAAGAAGGCACCATGGTCAATTCTTCCTTTGCAGGTCAGATTATACAAGATTAAGAATATCAAGGTTGCAGATGCTGAAGGGAAAGCTATAGTCATATTTGAGTTCAACACAAAGAGTTACAATCTATGTAATCCGAAGGGGAATTTTCAAATACCATTGTACGAGATTATACTATAATTGGTTCAATGATATATTTCAGTGATCAGAGGAGGAATGATGGAAAAATTGTTATAAATCCTCCCAACCTCATGAACCAGTCGATGCAGAGATGAGACTTCTCCAGGTATTCATGCAAGAGGTATCTTATCATATCTCCACAGGGTTTTCAAGATAACTGCATAGGACGAAGAAGGCACCATGGTCAATTCTTCCTTTGCAGGTCAGATTATACAAGATTAAGAATATCAAGGTTGCAGATGCTGAAGGGAAAGCTATAGTCATATTTGAGTTCAACACAAAGAGTTACAATCTATGTAATCCGAAGGGGAATTTTCAAATACCATTGTACGAGATTATACTATAATTGGTTCAATGATATATTTCAGTGATCAGAGGAGGAATGATGGAAAAATTGTTATAAATCCTCCCAACCTCATGAACCGATCAGTATAGCTAAGACTTCTCAAATTTTTCTGCATAAAATAGTAGTTCCGGAGGAAGCAGTAGTAGCAACAAGCAGCAGTATGGTGCAGGAAAAAGGAAAGAGGAAGGTAGAAGAAAATACAGAAGAGGAACAAAGCTAGAATATAGAATAATATCCTCTCAATGAGAAATTAGCTTTGGAAATCGAAGAAAAAAGGGAACAGAGGCAGTAGAGAGCAGAGCGGAGAAAGAGAGAGAAGTAATATTTACAAGAAGTAGTGTAGAGAGCGTAGAGAGTAGAACAAGAGTTGAAGGAAGAAAAATACATTAAAAGAAGATAACAAGAGTAGAGACAAAAGAAAGACGAAATAAGGAAAGGTTCCATAGTAGAAAATACGACACCCATATAGGTTGGAGAGTCACTACAGGATCAACTAGCAGCACAAGAGTAAGAAAATAAGTGTTCTCTAAGGAGGTTGAACAATTTATTGAAGTCATGGACATGGAAGTAAGATCAAAGGTGCAATATGAATATGTGGACCTGATGCCTAGCACACCTCAGGACACCATTCAAACTCCACCACCTTCAGTTGTAGAGCAAGCCCCGAGCGAGGAAGGGGATTTAGTTCCCCTTGATGATGATCCAGTGATGGATTTGTACAATTTGTCATTCAATGAACTGTAGAAGAATCTTTTACAAGCATAAAGAAATAAATTACCGAATGATCATGCATCTCCTGCATTCATGAGAGAAAGGGTGATTATGGAAGACACCAACAAAGAATACAAACACTATTGTTGAAGACAACCTGGCCTTCGCAAGTGTTGGGAAATCAAACACTCAGTATCTAACGGCCGAGAAAAAACAGTTGGTTTAGAACCTAAACGTTGCTCAACAAGATATTGAACAACTCCACACAATGGCGTAGAGTGCAGCCTCTACACAGTTATACCTAGAATAAATGAGAGAAACAATACTTGCTGAAGTATCCACACTTGAAGGCATTATGTGGGACTTATATAAGGAGCTCATGGTTCTGCATAAGGCAGTTGTATGATTCCAAATATTTCAACTTCAATGTAGAGATTTTATCACTATCCTTAAGAATGTGCAAGTTTCCATCACTTATGAGCATGATTGGACAATGCGGTACAAGGAGGTGCCACTCACATTGGTAAAGATGTTGAAGCCATATGAAAAGATAGAGAAAGAAAAGGTTTCGATATTTATCCATATCAAAAATCAACTCGCCATGATCATCACAAACATTCAGGTCACATATGCATGGTTGTACAATAGTTTGGACTTCATGGTGAGAACCCACAAGATCCCATCTATCGGTTCACTCACACAAGCTAAGCACAAGCCCCAAGTGCGACATGAGATTGATGAGTACTTGGATCAGCTGAAGCAGATCACCACCAAGGAGGACTTGGAGTTGAAAAAAAAGAATATGCAGAACTACATTGGTGTCTGTGTTCAGATTCAAACGATGTTGTTCCTGATTGAGCAAGGTTCAGACCAGCTCCAAGACATTGTACCTAAATTCTATGGAGGAAAGAGTATGCTTCCAACCTGACACCATCACGTGGTTTGGGGAGATCATTGCAAAATACCAAGCTTGGCATGAGTATGTTACCAAGAGACATCAAGTTCATTTTCCTGGCTTGAGTTCACCCAAACTCCAGCATCATATTGTTTCATCCTATTAGGCTGTCAAGTTGGCTCTACCCTATTTTGTCTTATATGGGTACGAGTGGAAAATGAATATTATTTTTTAGTTATTGTATAAGTGAAATTCCATGTGTCAATGATGGAATGTCAAGAGTCATATGTAATGTGATGATTCATGAGGGGAGTCCAAGAGTCACCAAGGGGGCATGCCAAGAGTCACCCCTCTTTTGGTTATAAATATATCCTCATAAATCTTATAAAGGGCTTTCTGGGAGCCAAGATTTTGGCTAGGCTTAGGCTTAGAAAGGGCTTGGGAGTTTTGTGTCAGCCTTGGCTTCTCTGTAACGTAGAGGGAGTATACTTATTTGGTAGGAGAAGGTGTTGTTGACTTCGTGTTCCGCTATTAGGGCAAGTGGTTCATCATGTTGTATGGATGATTGGAACTTTCACTTATAATAAAATCAAAGCTGACATGTCTTCATGCATATATTGTAAATGTATTAGGACTATTATTATTATGTTTGCAAAGTATGTTTTTTAACTTACGAATATACTTATGAACTATTTCGTTTTAATTTGTATGAATATCATTGAGTGTGTGCTTATGTTTTAATCCATCACCTTTAACTTGTGGATTATTATTCTTGTTAGTTTGTGTGATGTATTTAAGCTCGTGTGGTCCTTTTAAGTTGTGTACTATTACAGGCTTCCGAGGAGTGCACTTCCTTTTCCCTTCATGTGTTGGAACCACTCATGCATCATAATGACTTTCCACAGGGTCACACACTTTCTTTAACCAAAGACATCGTGCACCACTAGATGTGTTTTTCAATCCACAGTGTATCATTAAACACCCCACTGTTGGGACTCCTACTCCAAACGATGTGAGGTCTAGTTGGAACTTCATTTTAGGGAGATCCCCTAAATGTTGGCGGGTCTAACACCGTCAACACTTCTAGCGCTAGAAGGACGTCTAGATGACAAGTTGAGCCCCTAAAGTATGTTTTGAATTTCTACGCCCATTTCATGACTTCTCCCACAATCTTACTCTTTGAATTTTTTTCAAGTAACGAAAGATAACAGTGTCGGCGGATATTGTTAATGACTTGTCACACCTTAAATTTAATGGCAAGGGTGTAACAACATTGCTTGATCATACATATCGATTTATTCAATTTTTCACAAAGCACAACATTTCCCTTGAGAATGTTGTTTGTTGGTTGTTCATTCTCACGTTTGAAGGGCGCATAAGGAAATGGTGTCACACATTGACCGATGCCTCCATTCAATATTTTGAACCCTTTGTCACAAAATTGTTCCATGATTTTGACAAATATGGTCACAAACATCTGTACCAAATTTTTTTAGAATTGCGAGAATCACCTGATGAGTGTCTATGACATTTTCACAATCGTTTTGTACATATTTGTTTTGAATTTCTAGAAAATGAAGTTGATTGGGATATATTGATTGAAAATTTTATACATCTTGTTCGCATTTCAATAACTCCACAAGACTTATAATTTTTCAAGTCATTCCTTGCATATCGCAAGGCTAGAGCTTCCAAATTTGTGACAGACAAGGCTACTCTTCCAAGTGACCCTCGTCTACTTCTCATCAAAAAACTCTAGTCCCACAGGTTGAAGTGGGAAATTTTTTGGAATTTCCTATTGAATTATCACCACCTCTTCCTACCTTACATACTCAGGCCTCCGCAGTTTTGGACTGCAAGCCTACTGAGTGTGAAGAAGTATTTTCTCTGCATCCTCCATCCTTCGGTCCCTCTTATCCTATGAATTGCGAGCTTGTGTGTTAATATATTTCAAATCCCTCCTTTGATGTTCATAAGGATCATGTGTCAGATGGATTTTTTCTTGAGTAACCAACCTGTGATGTCATTTACCATAAGTATGAGTGGGAGTTAAGAGTAGAACAAGAATCTGCGATGGAGGATGACTCTCTTCCTTGCATAACTCTTCTACATTATCCTGACATCTTCCATGATTATGCCATTCTGGTTGAGTCATGTGGAATTCAGTTTCTGATATTATTAATCCTTCCAATCATTCACATCGTTCATGGAATGCTAGTTTTTCATATAAATGCAAAGAGGATGAATCTTATGTCACTGATATTCCCAATTCCTCATCATACCTTTCTGAAAACATAGAGGGTGAAATTTGTCTTTTTTCATATCCCCCTATATACAATTCATCATATAATGAGGATGCATTCATTGGTGATCTTGAATTTTCTAATAATGGCTGACATGACTTGTTCATTGATCCAATTGGTCACGATGTTGATTTTTCCGTGATTTTTCTGTTGTCAATTTCTTGAAGCCATCCATCTTTAATGATCTACCTTCTGATGAGTTGGGACTTCCTCCAGCTGTCAAGACACTTCAGCCTAAGCTAATGGTTAATTCATGTTCCTGTAGTCTTGAGGCTAATCCCACCTCTGATCAGAATAATTTTGAATCTGTCAAGGCTCCTCATCACTCTACCGCACATATTGAAAATCCTTCTGTTTTAAAATTTCCACATCCTCCATCTGTTTTTCATGATCCTATCGCTCAATCATTGGAGGAGTGGTACTTGGCGAGCACCATGGTGAAACAAAATTTTCATTATTTCTTTATGTTTTCTTGGCCTCATCGTTCAAAATTTTTCATGTGTAAGCCTCTGGATCGCATTGTGTTAGGAAACCATGACACAACTGTAGAATGTCTTCCTTGCACTTTTCGTTCTTAGTTTTTCATGCATTTATTCAAACTTTGAACGTTTTGGTTTACAGTGTCTTATCTTTCTTGTTGCATTCTTTTCTTTCTTATATTTCTTGACATGTATTCCCTCACCCATGTAGGCCAACCAATGCACCGGTGGCTGCATTAGAAGTATCACTTCACATGAGTCTAGCCTAAGTTCTGCTTAAGTTAGGAGGAGTAGTGTTTTCTTTTCATTGTTCTTTGCTATGATTTTCTTTCATTCAATTTTTTTCCATTTTCATCCTTTCCTTTGTTTGTTTTCCACTCTTAGGTTAGTTTCTGCATGAGAGAATTTATGTTTTCTGAAGCAAGCATGGTGAAATCCAAGAGGAAGTTATTCTTCTACCAACACCTGGCTTTATAGAAATTCCCTCTCTTTGAGTGAATCTTGCATTATTTTGGTTGATGATAATCAAATAGAAAATATGTTCCTTATCGGAGAGAGTCATGGTGAAATCATGATGTCTGGGTTTTAACTAGTTCCACCTACTCTAATCGGTTTTATATTTTTGGTTTATCCTTTTCACTCTAATGTAGTAGAGTAAGGAGGGGAGGAAGACCTTAAAAAGTATGTCAGAGGTGTATATAAACATCCTTCTTTGAAGGGAAAACCTCTTCTGCTCTCAATAAGTTTGGATCCCTCTTTATCCCCATGAAATAAGTAAGTCCCTATGCACATTTCTCTGAAAATGAAAAAATGAAATAAAGGGTGAAAGAAGAGAAATTCTTCTTGTGAAGAGAAGTGAATCAAAAAACTCTGCTTGGGTATTGTCCAGGATCACTGGAAGCAGCGCAATGTTAGTGTTTCTGAAGTGACTTTTTCGGGGTATCGTTCGGGCCTTCTAGCAGCGGAGCAACACCAAATATGAAAATAAATACTTTGAATTTTTCCTTTACATATGCATCTCAATACTCCTCATCCCCAATCAAAATAACTTAGTTTGACTTGAAGTGGTTCGTATCCACCGATGAAGAGGATGGAAGGGGATATGTCTTTAACTCAGACTAAGTGAGGAAGCTATGGTAATCAATGAATTGAACAATACTTCCGGAAGGGTGAGACCAATTTTACACGAGACAAGATTCATTCAGAGAGTTGGAGTTATACTAGTGTGTTGCCAATGTTGAAGCAGCTGCAACCACCCTCGAAAATATTTCCATTGCCTAGATTTTGGAGCATAACCTTCTTTTCACATGAGCTTACCTTGCACTTCTATCAAGTATTCATGCTTTTATGAATTTTTATCCTTTAGTTATGCTTTTGTTTACTTTCTATTCACTCAACAAATATTTTTTAAGTCACAAGCTAACCTCATGTCTAAGCCTTGTGCATTAGTTATGGGTTTTCCTCCAGAAATTGTGCAATTCATGGAGCCAGAAATGACCTTGATGTTAAAAACTGCATAGTCATGAACTACAATCAACCTTGAACTCAGAAATTGCACAGTCATGATAGGAAGCCCAACACTAAGCCTAAAAACTGCGCAATATCTCACTAAGCTTAGAAACTGCACAATGCACTGAGCTGGAGAGTTGTTGGTTCCTAGGAACTACACAATCCTTTCGGTGATGTGCATTGAAAGTTTTCTTGGAAAAAGAATAAAAGCTGAAAAAAGAAAAAAATATCCCTAGAATCAAGGGTTCTATTTTTAGTAACCCGAAGGAAGAACACATGTTATTTTTGGAAATTGTCGACATGTGTCTCTTTTCCCTTGATCTGTGGCATGCACATCATAAACCCTAATTTCTAAAATATATTTAATTGATTCCCCTAGAGTTCATTCTCACACTTGGTCTTGGATTTATATCATTCGCAAGGAGATTAAGGAACCTTTGGTGTGATTGTCGCCACTTTTCCAGGTGAGTTTTACATTTATCATCTTTAGTCACTTTTTTTGTCGCTTTTTGTCGTTTGGCTTGCATGAGTGTTTTTTTGTTTGTTTCTTTGCATGCATGTTGGTGTTTTAACTTTATTTAGCTTGTAGAAGTGTTGTTTCAAGCTATCACTTCCCTTTCATAGGTGTCGCATCAATTTCTTGATTTTTCATTGATGATCGCAATTGTGGTGACTCTCCTCACCGATATCATTCACTTCTCTTTTGTTCAATTTCTGCACTTGATTTGTCTTGTTTCAATCACACTTAGCCAAATATGAACTCAAGCCTTCACTATCTCTCATATTTTCTCATGTTTCACACTTCCATCAGGAAAATTTGCCTTTCCCTTGGCCAGAATTCACTTTGCTCAGTTGGCCATTGCGCAATCTTGAGGCCCAAGCTCAGAGCTTGGCCTCTTGAAATGCGCAAAGCGTGGTATAGGATGACCCCACTGCACGCTATGCAGTATTAGGCCTTAGCCTGCATCCTTGGCCACTAATATTGCACAATGCACAATCTCTCTCAACTCACTACTCAGGCTGAACTGCGCATTGTACAGTCTCAAGCCTCAAGATTCGAAACTGGCTGTTGGGACTGCGCAGTGCATAGTTCCCAAAACCAATTAGACCCTATTCCCACCAATAATTGCTCAATACTTCTAGTCAGTTGCCCGATGTGCTGCATGAAAATCTCCTTAAAGTAGTTTTTCTTATAACTGATATTTTCTTGTTGTCGATGTCTTTTTTATCCCATAGGTACAAAAATTGTTGAGCATATCTCCAAAAGTCACTATTACAATGGCACCCAATAGAGCTTCCTGAAAGGAAACCACTCAAATCAATACTGGGGCGACAGTTGAACAAGTTCTGATTAACTTGGAAGTATGTGAAGAAACTAAATTGTTTGTAGAGAAAGGATCAAAACTAACATAGCAACAAATCAAAGATTATTTTACAAAGGACTTTTAGGTAGACTTAGAGGACCGACAGGTGTATCTCAACATCAGACAGTTAGGGCTTTACAAGGTTGCATGCAGGTATCCAACTTGTTATCTCTCCAAAATTTCCCTAGGGTTGTTATGTTGTGTCAAAGAAATAACAGAGGTAAATATCAACCACTTTTGGAGATTAGGATCTAGCCTTCCTAATGCTCAGAGAGGGCTCTCTCTTAATGATTTAACTTTGTTGTTTTAATTGGTTTTAGGCTAGTTAGGAAAGATTGATTTGGTTTGATTTTGATTTGTTGGTGGAATTACTAATTTAGATGGATAGTTGTCTTTTCTACTTTTACATTAGGCTATGGAGTCAATATATCAATAAAACAGAACATAGTCAAGTCATAAAAGAAGTGTTACAGGGTAGGGTAGCTGAGCCAAAATCAGATCTTAAAATCTTAATGATGAAATGGTTTTCAATCGGGATCAAGGATCAGTTAATGATTTGTTAAACCATATAATGAGAGAATTTGAAAGAGGTAAATTGGGATCAAAGAGAAATTAAGGATTCTCACAGCCATATATCATAATAAAACATTAAAATGTATAATAGTTCAAAGAAGAGTGTAATTAAACAAATTCTGCAGTAAAATTCCAATTATAACATTCAAATTTAGAAAAACATGCAAGTTTATGGAATACTTAAGAAAATAACAATGAAAAATTGAAATATACTTCACTGAAGTAGCTCAACACATGAATCCTGTAAATAAATGCCTTTATTACTTGTCCTGTCTGTCAACTTGGAAATGGTACAATAAACCCTCATGAAGTAGATCAATTCAACTATAGAAATGTTCAGGAATCCACCCTCAGTACTTTGAATTGATGAAGTATTTATACAACTTATTACAAAATATCCTATCAATTTATTTAGGATTTATTCAAGGAAAACAAAATATCTTCGTGCAAGACGATAGAGACACCTATTTAACTACCTGCAAGTTTTCCCTGTTTATTTGATTTGTTGTTTTTTTTATTTCTCTTATGCTATCTTATCTCTCACGCTAGCTATATATTTTAAGCTAGTTGTCTTTCATCTATCTTCAGCTCTAACCTGTGAATTCTCTTTAAACTGTCTTCATCTATCTTTATCTATCTTCTCTTTTACCTGTTTTTACTTTTACCTGTCATAGTAAATCACATGATTTTTCCCATGCTTCTTCATCTGGAAGTTTGATTTTTACCATCCTCCTGTAAATATCATCTGCCTTAGTATACTTGGTAAATGTAGGCTTGTTTACAAAAATATGATTTACCTCATGCTGGAGGTAAAATATATTTTCAAATATTTGAAAGAGTACTTTGCCTGTAGGAATTCCTTTCAATGAGGAATTGTTGGAATTTTCTTTAGCTACTTCCATGATATTTTTATCATAATCCTCATGCCTCATTAGTCTATCATTGATTACAAATGGATTAGGCAGACATTTTTGTCTCAAAACATCAAACTTGTTCATGAATCTGTTCATTGCAAGCTCCATAGTTTGACACTTATCCTAAGTTCTTCTAATTCATGCTTATTTTTAGAATTGAGAAACTTAATTATCTCAGTAGCTCCCTCTGGTTTCTTTCCAAGCTCTTCTTTGAATTTCTGAATTGCATTACTTTCTTCTTTTATCAAATCATTCTGCTCAAATATAACTTGGATAGAAGGCCAAATATCATTAACAGAGTTAATTATATTGACCCACAATTGTTTCTTTGCTTGGGCTAAAGGCTCTGCTAATGTCAATTCCTTTTCTAGCTTTTGGATCATGTCATTCAATGTGTTGGATTTCTGTGTTTCAACCCTATGCATTACCTACGACAATATCTTTTCATCTTCTAGATTTTTCACTTGTTCTTTGAGACTATTGATCTCAGTAGTTTGGATTGACATATCATGCATTGCCTTAATTAATTTACTTGCCTCATCATTGGGATGGGTTGATGCTATTGCTGGTGTAGTAGTTGGAAATTCTATTGTCACTCAAATTGCTATAGTATTTGGGACTAATGTAGATAATGGAGCTGATTTTGAATCTATAGGAATGGAAGTAACATGAACTGATTCCATGCAAGCTTGGTTTTCCTACAAAAATTTGTCCATTTCAGTTTCCATTTATTTTAGTTCAGCTGTCAACTGAATGATGAGATTCATCATTTCATCCTTCTGATTTTCATTTTCCAAAACTTCTTTAGTTTGTGGATGTTCTGTTGTAGGTAAATTCAGCTGTTTCTTCAAGGCAGCTATATCTGCATTATTATTCTTGATAAGCTCTTCTGCTGCTTTGATATCCTTTGGCTTATATCCAACCTCAATGACCAATTATTCAAGTGATTTTATCCTGTTATCATTTTCTTGTGAAGAAGCTTTCTCTAGTTTTAACTGTGTCCTGATATTTTCTAGAGAGTTCTGTAGTTTTTGTACACTTAAAGCCTTGTGTGTCATAGTGGAATAAATCATTTCTCCATCTTTTTTATGAAACTCAATCTAATCTATTGGATGTACATCTTTAGCAAGAACTTCAAAGGTTGTTTTATTGTAATCTGCTGATGATTTTGGAGCCTACAATATTGGTTGTAAAAATGTCATTTGCATTTTTCTAGTTTTGTAATCAAAAGCTGAAAGTAATCTATTTTGGTCACTAAGAGTTTGTTTCCAATACTAGGCATAAGTTATAGCTTTCAATGCTTCATTCTTCATTTTAATTTCTTTGTATTTCTCCATTATATGTTTCTCTTTATCCATTGGTTTGCTTGATGATGAAACCTTTGCACTATGTTGTTTTTGAATAATTTGAGCACTGGAGGTTGATGGTAGCTGTGTTTCTTCTGAAACTGTTGGAGGTGCATCATCTTTTACCACTATATCTGTATCAATGACTTCAATTGTATCAAATATTTCTTCCTGTTCTATCACTCGATTCAATTTTGCCTTCTTCCTATACATTAACTTGAATTTGGTATCAGAAGTAATATCTACAGTATAAGAGCCTTCCTCTCTTGTCCTCTTTGAATTTCTGTCATGTGGGGCTGGAGTAAGCAGGATGGAACTAGTATCAACCTACTTCTCCACCTCTTGTAAAGTATTTTCCAACCAGTCTGACTCGTTGGAATACTTTTCAATCTCAGGCTTTGACTTATGAATAAAAGGGGTCAATTTGAATTTGACTCTTAACTTACTTATGACTCCCAAGGGATCATATTTCCATTTGAAACTATTACTGAACTTCAAATATTGTAAATACTTGTCTGCTTGCTGACCAACATTCCTATTATTGAAAATAAAAGGCCCTAACTAGTTCTTAATCTTGAATTGAGTTTTCTTCTTTTTTGAAAGGAAGTTGACTTCATCTGAGTTCAGGATTTGTGTGATGTATTCCAATGCAAATAACCTCATTTGGAGGTATTTGGGAAGTTTGTATGGAGTTAGCTGGCTTCCATACACTCTAATTTCTATATGATCCTACTATAAATACCAGTCTCCTGTTTTACTTTGATCTGACAATTGTAACACCTTCTTTATCTCTTCATTGACTCTAGGTTGAATGCTACTGCTTCGCATATTTACTACTGGATAAAAAAATGAATCAATGAAGTCTTTATAGCTAAATTCTGTGGAATCCTTTTTGATCAAGGATATCCAAAAGACAACAGATTGGGGGTTACCCTCTGTGTCCAGTTTTTGGAGGCTAACTGCAAACCTTTTTTATTGGAAATATAAGAACAAATGGAACAAAACTGAGGATTATTTAAATACTCCTTCCTCTCGTAATTTGACTAGTTGATCATGGATTGCATCTGATAGGTATTGGGAAAAATTGAAGGTTGAAGCTAGAAGTTGACCTGGGAAAAATGTGGATAGAAAACCCAAGATAGATGAATCTACATGTTCATCAGTAAAAGACCCTAAAATGCATGACAACATTGTAACAATCTGTTTGGTTCTCTCTGAAAATATGGAAGCTGAATATGGAGGATTAATTTTAGGGGTTTCTACTGATAGAGGAAGGAAATTCTGGAATATTTGGAATCTTTTGGGAAAGTCCAACTTCAAATAGAGTTCAGTGAGAATTTCAATAGATAATGGTACTTCATCAGGTTTTGGTTGAGTTTGTAGCATCTAATTTATGGATTGAGCAGTAATTGTGAATAAGATTTCCTGGTTTGGGGTAATTAGAGCTCTTTCATTGGGAAAATAATTGATCTAGTAGAGTCTAATAAGTCCAGGGAATTGAAAATTATGTGGGAAGATGTATTTAGGCAGGTTTGAAACCCACAGATGGATATCATCTACTTGGTCAATTGATTTTTCATGGCTCTAGCAGTGGAGCTCTAAAAGGTTCAAATCAGTGACTGTATCATTTATTTTGAAGTCTTTATCAGCCAGAGGGGTGTGGTCAACATATACCACAGGTGGTTGCAGAGGGTTTACAGATATAATGCTGTGGGAGGCCAACAATTCGTTTAATTTATCAATTTATTAATAAATAAGTTTACTTGATGGTGTTGGGCACTTTAGGATTACCTAGAAGATGGTTGAATTCAATCTGCAGAAGGTTCAGTCGGGAACACGATTTAATTCTGGTCTACAAAGGCTTTTTGGTCTTTTTTTGTAAATAAATCGCAATAGTCAAGTAACAATGAAACAATAAGGTTTTTTTTTTTTTTAAAACTTTAGGGCTTATCGCAATGACACGAGGATTTATTTTGAACAATAATGGTTTCATCGCAAGGCGCGGGGACAGGTTGGCGGTTTATCACATCCAAAAAGGAGGTTAGGCGGTTTTGAGACGAGGGGGTGTGATAGATTGTGGGACTGTCACGTGGCAAGGGAGCAGGGGTGTGAAACCACCCATTTTGCACCCCCCTCCCCCCCCACCTCAGCTTTGAAATTTTGAATTTTGGGGGTGCGAAAGCACTTATTGGCCGTTAGATCTGATAGGATAGGATCGGGCAGATGGATGAGTTGGGGGTTCTGATAGGTGGGACCCGGGGATTATTTATGCGATGGGATAAATATAAAGGGGTTCGGGAAAATATGATAATGGGTTAAAAAGGGATCGGGGATTAATATAGTGGGTCGGGTAATATAAAGTGGAAGGGTTTTAATATAAGGTGGGTTAGGGATATATATGTGGGGTTTTATAATGATAGCGGGAGGTTAATGTAATATATAACTATAGGTTTAAAAATAAAAATAAAGGGAGGTTGGGAAAATATGATGGCAGGAGGGGTTTATGTTGAGTGGGGCCCGATAGATATTAGTGCTTTAAAACTATGCAAAATTTGGGTTTTGCATATTTTTTTTATGAAAATGCAAAGTTAGTTAAGGGGAAGGGATTTTTCAAAGGGAAATGGGTTTTAAACTAGGGAAAGGGGGTTTTAGGAAGGGAAAAGAGGTTTTAGGAAGGGAAAGGGGTTAGAATAAGGGGAAAGGGATATTGTTACAAGGGGAAATGACTTCCAAGAGTGGCAATAGGGATTTTAGCAAGGGGAATGTGTTTAGAAAGATATTAGTGATATGAGATGAACCAATTAATGATTTCCATGACTTGTAAAAGTCTTCTGCCTACCCTTTATTTCCCTAACATTTTCACTTCCTTTATTGGGTTCATTTGAGCTTGCAGACCCTTTTATTTTCTTTTGATAAGAAAACTAACCTATTTCTAACCTTATATCCTCCAATGGCTCAGATTAAACTGATGAGATCATTTTTATTCTCTACTTAACTACTGATCTGCCAAGATTAAATGGTTTGGTCAGATCTTTATTCACTAACTATTATGACATTAAATTTAAAAGCATGAATGAATCAAGATTAAACTGTATGATAATCATGAATTGTGGCATTTTTGGACAAGTTGCACACAATTTTTTTATTTGCATAAAGTAAACTAAGAGTAGTGGCATTTGAATGTGCAACACTTTCAGGATCTATTTTTGTTTCTTTTTGTGGGGTTCATAATTTATATCTTTTTTTGATCTTCTTTCTTTTTGTCCTTTGATTTTTCTTTTAGGACATACCCTCTTTTCATTTTTTAATATGGGAAAACATTTGCAGAAAGAAAAGTTATGTACAATATTACAAGACTTAACATAGTCAATTCAAACTTATGATCCCTATTATTATAGGACCCTAACACAACCTTTCCATGTGCAGATGTGATCAACTGGTTTGTCTCAAATAGTGATGATAAAAATATGACATTCAGTAACACTTATAGGCATAAGATTGCTACATTCCTGGAAGAAAATTTTTAGCAGATGTAGCATCTTTCTGAGCCAGTGAAGTTCATGAAGTCATTTTTCTATGCCACTCACAACTACAAGAACAAAAGATATATCATCAAGATCTAGGTGAAGGAGCCAACAAATTTTAGACAGACATCCACCCACATGTACAAGACAAAGGAACTTAGGAAGGCCTATCAACTTTTGCTCATACTAGCTTATAGAATATATGGCCAACCAAACATAGAGACCTTTCCTGAGGGGTGGGATATTTTATTGAACTAGGTAGTCAACGAGGGGAATTCGTTCAACTAGTCATATCTATTGCCTCATCAGCTAATAGTCCATGTGACATAAGCCCAGAATCCACCCGAGGGCGAGCAAGCATGCTTCTACATGTTTTCATACTTACTGGATGTAATATGTGCACATAATCATTTTCCTAGCATGAACTAGACATGGAAACCAATAGAAACTATCGTACATATCTATTTCAAGCTACTCTCGGATTTCAGTCATCATGGAGTCATGGAGAAAATTACTTATCACTTCATAATCGTGCTTTATAGGCTCATGTTTAAGGAGGACACACCTTGCATGTCACGAGAAGTTATGGAGGTGATATCAGATGTTGCATATTGGATCGCCTTACCGGATGGCACACTAATCAAAGTATTCAATGGGCATAAGCCGCTACATATTTTTCCAAGATATTCTACATATGAACTTGTCATGCAAGAGGTGTCTTATCATATCTCCACAAGCTTGTCAATAGAACTGCATAGGACGAAGAAGGCACCATGACCAACTCTTCCTTTACAGGTCATATTATACAAGATTAATTATCTCAAGGTTGCATATGTCAAGGGAAATCTATAGGCATAGTTGAGTTCAACACAAAGAGTTACAATCTCTATGATCTGAGGGGAATTTTCAAAGACCACTGTGCGAGAGTATAATACAACTGGGTTAGTGGGATATTTCAATGGCCGAAGGAGGAATGATGGAAAAACTGTTATAACTCCTCCTGACCTCGTGAATTGATTGGTATGGTTGGGACTTCTCAAGTTGTTCTACAGACGAAAAAAGTTCCAGAGGAAGCAACAGGCAATGGTTCGATGTAGGTAAAAGGAAAGAGAAAGGTAGCTGACAATAAAGAAGAGGAACAAATCTAGAATATGAAAGAAAATCCTCTCACTGAGAAAGTATATTTTGCAATCGAAGCAAAGAGGGAACATAGGAAACAAAGAATAGAGTAGAGAAAGAGAGATAATAAATACTTAGAAGAAGTAGTGCATAGAGCGCAGAGAGTAGAACAAGAGTTGAAGGAAGAACGAGAGATTAGAAGAAGAGAACAATAGTTGAAGGAAGAACGAGATATTAGAAGAAGAGAACAAGAGGAGATCCAAAATCAATAAGAAGAAAAAAGGCAACGTGCCACAATAGAAGAGACGAAACCCATACAGGTTGAAAAGTTAGTACAGGATCAACCAGTAGCAAGGAATGAGAAAATAGATGCAAGAATAAGAGTTTGTTAAGTATCTTGAACAATTTATTGAAGTCGCAGGCATGGAAGTAGTACCAGATCCATAAGTTGAAGATGTGGACCTGATGCTCAGTGCACCTGAACCCACCATTTAAACTGCACCACCTTCAGTCATATAGAAAGCCTCAAGCAAAGAACGAGAGGTAGTTCCCCTTGATGATGATCCAGTGATGGATGTGTACAATCTGTTATTCGATGAACTGCAGAAGAATATTACACAAGCACGAAGAAAGCACTTCTAGGATGATCATGCATCTCCTGCATTCATGAGAGAAACGATGATTATGGTGACACTTACAGGAATCCAAACACTATTGTTGAAGCCAACTTGGCCTTTGCAGGTGCTTCAAAATCAAACACTTAGTATCTAACAGTCGAGAACAAACAGTTGGTGTAGAACCTACAGGCTTCTCGACAAGAGATTGAATAGCTTCGCACAACAACACAAAGTGTAGCCTCCACACAGTTATACCTAGAATAAATGAGAGCAACAATACTTGATGAAGTATCCACACTTGGAGACACTATGTAGAACTTATATAAGGAGGTCATGACCGTGCATAAGGTAGTTTTTTGATTGCACAACTTGCACCTTTAGTGAAAAGAGCTTATCACTACCCTTAAGAATGTGCAAACTTCCATCACTTATGTCCATGATTGTTCAATGTGGTACAAGGAAGCGCCACTCACGTTGGTAAAGATGATGAATCCATAGGAAGAGCTAGAGAAATAAAAGGTTTAGATACTAATCGAGAACAACAATCAGCTCACCACATTCATCACAAACATTCAGGCCACATATGCATGGTTGTACAATAGTTTGGACTTCATGGTGAGAACCCACAATATCCCATCAGTAGGTTCACTCACCCAAGCTAAGTGCAAGCACCAAGTGCGACAGGAGATTGATGAGTACTTGGAGCAGCTGAAGAAGATCGCCACCAAGGAAGAATTGGATCTGAAAAGACAGATTATGCAAAACTACATTGGTGGCCTTGTTCATATTTGAACGATGTTGTTCCTAATTGAGAAAGAGGTTCATATCAGCTCTAAGACATTGCACTCGAATGATGTGGAGGCAAGAGTCCTCTTCTAGCATGACACCATCATATGGTTTGGGGAGGTCATCATACAATACCAAGCTTTGCACGAGTATGTGACTGAGAGACATAAAGTTGAATTTTCTTATCTTGAGTTCACCCAAACTCCAACATCATAGTGTTTCATCCTGTTAGGTTGTCAAGTTGGCTCTACCCTATTTGGTCTTATATGGGTACAAGTGGAAAATGCATATTATTTTGTAATGATTGTATAAGTGAAATTCCATGTGTCCACGATGGAATGTGAAGAGTCATATGTAATGTGAGGAGTCGTGAGGGGAGTCCAAGAGTCACCAAGGGGGAATGCCAAGTGTCACCCCCATTTTGGTTATAAATATATCCTCATAACTCTTATAAAGGGATTTCTGGGAGCCAATCTTTTGGCTAGGCTTAATGATTAGAAAGGGCTTAGAAGTTTAGTGTCAGCCTTGGCTTCTCCATAGCGTAGAGGGATTATACTTTTTTGGGAGGAGCAAGTGATGTTGACTTCACGTTCCATTATTGGGGCAAGTGGTTCATCATGTTGTATGTATGAATCGAACTTTCACTTATAATAAAATCAGATTCGACACGTATTCATGCATATATTGTAAATGTAGTAGGACTATTCTTGTTATGTTTGCAATGTATGTTGTTTAACTTACGGATATGCTTATGAAATATTTATTTTTGTTTTGTACAAATATTGTTGAATGTATGTTTATGTTTTAATCCATCACCTTTAACTTGTGGAATATTCTTCTTGTTAGCTTGTGTGATGTCTTTCAAATCATGAGTTCCTTTCAAGTTGCGTACTATTATAGGATTCCAAGGAGCACACTTCCTTTTCCCTTCGTGTGTTGGAACCACACATGCATTGTATTGAATTTCCACAGGGTCACACACTTTCTTTAACCAAAGGCGCCATGCAACACTCAATTTTTTTTGAAATCCAAGGCATATCGTTAAACACCCCACTGCGGGGACTCCTACTCCAAATGGTGTGAGGTCTAGTTGGGATTTCATATCAGGCATATCCCTTGGATGTTGGCGGGTCCAACACCATCAACACACTCCTTGAACCATAAGGATTGACCAAACTATTTTGAATCTGAATAGATCTAGTAAAATCATACACCATTACTAGATGCCAATATGTTGGGTTGAAGACCTAACCACCAAAATACCATTTCTATTCCTCTTTGAAACTTTTCCTTGAACCAAAAACAAAGCCCTAATATAAGCCTCATGCACATTCTATCTTAACTCTTCCACACCTAATCTACATGGTGGAGGGGAGCCATGCCATCCCCACATTAAATGTTGTGGGGATCAGTGGGGTGGTAGGTTTCATCCCAATGCCATTCCTATATCGTTCTTACGCTCCCATTATGGAATCACAATATTTTCAACAAATCATGTGCATTTGATCAAACTAGGTTAAGCGAGAGTGTGGAAGACAAGGATATTTAAAGGTTAGATATTTCTCTTGACTCCCAATTTGCTATAGGTCTACCATATAATTTCCAGTTATTCAAGAGTGAAATGTTATGAAATAATATAATAATGATAACTACTGTTGTATCTAGGAAAATAAGAGCTCTAGGAACCAACTTTTCACTACTTTTTTCACTGAGGTTCCATAGATAATTTTCTAGGTAGTTGATACAACTATTTGGGAGTCTCCATCCAACTAAATATTTGAAATAACTTCTTCCCTAACAATCCTCATACCTTTTTCTATGGCTATGAATTCTAGTACATTATTACTAGTAAATCCACAATTACCCACATAAATTGTTAGAGTCTTTCTTAACCAATCCCAGAGAATTCCTCAATAGCTAGCCGAACCCAGGTTACTGTTTGAGGCCCCATCAAAATTTAACTTGATGAATACAAGGGGTGGAAGAGTAAATGTTAAATTTAGATAACCATGGTGTTCTATGCTTTATGCACTTTTACTTCAATCTTTCTTAGGCCCAATACAAAATAGCAATCACATAAAATTGATAGTAAAATTTTGATAGAACACAATAATAGATCAATAGAAGACAAGCCAAATATAGATCATATTTACAATTCCTTTTGTCCAGGAAATATATGACATATTGTTGTGTTACGGAGGTGAGTAGGATGCTTCAACCAACAAAGTATTTCTCGGTCAGCCAACACTTTCATGTGTCACACCCACAACCCTCAAAGATAGCTCATCACAATTCAACGCAAGTCAAACCAGGGAAAACGCAGAAAAATCAATTTGGGCAGCTTCAAAAAAGTCAACGTAGCAAAGTAGGGCTTCTGTCAAACAACCAGTAATTCCTCGATTATAGTGCCCAAATTTACGGCTTCCTAAAATCAGAATTTCTACAGAACATTGAGGTCAAATGACCAAGGGTTGACCATGGTCAACGCTGCAGCAGAAAATCCCTAAACAGATCATTGCAGAAAACAGAAAGCCCTAAACAGATCAACACAGAAAGTAGTAGCTTTGCTCCACCGTGTGAGGGAAAAAGGCATCCAAAGGCTATCGAACCAATTAGATCACAATGAGAGAATGTGTGATGAGTTGATGAGAAAATGACCTCCAAGTATCTCCAATTTATATCCATCAATGAGGGTGTGTGACACATCTCTTAGGCATGTGGGATAAATCTGGCTGACCTCGCTCATGTGGAAAATAAATTCAAAATCAATGTTCTTCTCATCCGATCAAGATGATCTTTAGATCAATCTTGCACCTCTCCAAAAGAGGAATCCAAAAAAAATATGACCATCATCATATGAGCAGTGCAACATGGAGTTTGGACCTAGTTGCCCATAATTAACACTCCCGCTCAACTAGGGATAACTCCATTGTCCACAAGTGCCATCCATCATGTACCAAACCAAACATCATGCGTCATCCTGTCATAACTTGCTTTGCTGGCTCTTTATTTTAGAACAAAAGTTGAGTAAAAAAAACATCACACACAACTGACCCAAAGTTAGCTTAGAGGTAAAAACCTCTCTCGGACTCAAAAGAGTCTTATACTAACCTAAAGTTAGTCTACTGACCCAAAGTCAGTTTAGAGGATAAAAACTCATCATACTTGATCCCAGATCAAGGTGTTGGACATGTGCCATCCTAGACATAGAGAGTACGGCAATATCCGATGCATCCATCTATCTTGCAATGGTCTCTATCCACATTTCCCACCTGATTGTCCAAATGAGAGGTACTTCTCATGAGTCTGAAACTCCATGGTTATGATTCGTGTGGGGCAAATATCAGAGAGAGGCAGACCAACTCAATATAATAATGGTGTGGTAGAAGCACCACAAGGTTCAACAAGCCTAGCCCTGTGCGTGCTTATATCTCTAAGAAGCTATCCCCAAACCCCCTGGAGCTCCCAGATCTCACAGTCCAACTCAAGAAGGACCCTGAGAATAGGGTATTTCCACAATTCCAAGCATCTCACGGAAGGTTAGTAACTTGACCTTCCCCAGGGGCTTTGTGAGAATATCCGTGACCTGCTCATAAGTTCCTATATGATCGAGCCTTACGACGCCTCGATGTACCATATCCCAGATAAAATGGTACATGATATTAATATGCTTGGAACACGGCATTCTCAGAAAGATGAATCCCACTCTGGTTATCACAAAGGATAACGGTGGTATCTAACGCATGCCCGAACAACTCACTGAAGAGATTTCACAACCAAACAGCTTCACAACAGGACATACTTGTTGCAATGTATTCATCCTCAGATGTGCTCAAAGACACCAAATTCTGCTTCCTGCTCATCCAAGATATCGAAGCAGAACCCAAGGTGAAGCAACATACAGATGTGCTCTAGTGATCCACCACACTTCCAGCCCAATCGGCATTAGTATATCCATTGAGTCTCAAACTCCCGACAGTGTATCTCAACCCATGGTTGATTGTGCCTCGAAGATATCTCAAAATATTCTTGGCACCAATCCAATGAATGTGATGAGGTTCAACCATATGTTGACTCAAAGTGTTCACTGCAAAACATACATCCGGACGGGAGTTCAATAAGAAAATCAAGGCCCCTAAAGGTTGTTGATACTCGGTAGGATTTGCTAGCACGGGCCCAGGATCGTTTCCACTCAACTTCTTAAAGTTGAGTTCCATCAGTGTCGACACAGACTTACAGTCCACCATACCAAATCTCTCTAGCAGCTTCACGACATATTTTCCTTGAGAAAGGAAAATATTTCCTGGCCTCTGCCAGATCTCCAAGCCTAGGAAGTAGTGCATGAGTCATATATCTTTCATCTCAAACTTAGAATCTAGCACCCTCTTACAATGATGAATGAGAGGGTCAACACCTGTTAGGAAGAGATCGTCCACAAAGATAACTAGAATGAGAGGCCTTTCTCTATCAACCTAAAATAAAGGTTTGGATCAACATTACTTCGAGTGAAGCCCAGCTTCATCAAGTAGTTATCTAACCTCTCATACCAAGCCTTGGGGGCTTGCTTCAATCCATAGAGGTCTTTCTTCAACTTGCATACATAGGTGTCTCTATCTTGGACTTTGAAACCCAGGGGTTGCTCCACATAAACCTCTTCCTTTATTGAACCATGCAAAAAGGCAATCTTCACATCCATCTGATGGAGACTACATCCTTGCATTGTAGCAAGGGAAATGATAGATCAGATGGTGGTATAGCAGGTGAGAGGTGCAGATATATTATCATAATCTATGCCTTCTTTTTTAGAGAAGCCTCGGGAAACAAATCTTGCCTTGTACTTTTTAGCACTACCATCAGCTCCATGCTTGATCTTGAAGAGCCATTTCGAATTGAAAAAAGATTTGTCCTCCGGTCTTGGGACCACTTCCCAGACATCATTCTTCATAATGGACTCATATTCTTTGTGCATAACATCCTTCCAAACTTGATGCTTTACGAATTCTTCAAATGTTCCAAGCTCATATTGTATTATTGTACTCATGGCTGCTAGATACCCTTGGTAACTCTTCGGCTTCCTGCTTTCAGAGAATGTCCCCCTTGGGGAAATATGTCTCTCGGCATATTCGAGAGTATCCCTAATCCATGAGCATCTTCTCTTATTTGAGGTAGGTGGATCAATGGGATCCATAGTTCCTTCAACATTAGGCATCACGTCATCCTTTGATTCTTCCAAATTCTTTGCTTCTTCATCTTCTTTGTATCTCTTATAGCTAGGAAGATTTCTTACTTTCTTGAGGGAAACATCTTCATCGAAGGTGACATCGTGGCATATTTCCACTCCCTTTGACCAGGCACATAGATTCTATATGCCTTCGAAGTTTCACTGTAGCCCACAAACATTCCCTTCTTTCCATAAGCATCCAACTTGCTTCTCTTTTCTTTCGGCACATGAAATTAAATAGGACAACCAAAAACTATAAAATGAGAAACATCAGGTTTCTTACTAGAGAATAATTCTTCGGGAGTCTTGGAATCCAATGCGGAATGTGGGCATCTATTTTGGAAAAACACAACAGTGTTCGTAGCTTCTCCCCATAGAAACTTTGGAAGACCTTGGTCATATATCATGGCACGGGAAACTTCCACGATGGTTCTATTATTTCTTTCAGCAACACTATTTTACTCAGGATTATACACAATTGTGGTCTCCCTCTTAATGTCAGCTTCCTTGCAAAAGTCATTGAATTCATTTGACTCGTACTCGGTCCCATTTTCGGTCCTCAAATTTTTTATTATCTTCTCAGTTTTATTTTCCACCAAGGCTTTGAAGGTACAGAACCATTTGAATGCTTCGTCCTTATTCTTCAAAAAATATATCAAGGTCTTGTGGGAGAATTCATATGTAAAAGTAATGTAATAGGAACATCCTCCCAAGGATGACACAAGAAACATACCAGATAAGTTAGAATGTATCAATTGCAAGATATCGGTTGTCTTTGTGACACTTGAGGGGAATGGTCCCCTTGTATGCTTCCCTTCGGCACTACCCTGACATATACCTTCATGATCATCTCTCAATTCGGGCATCCCTATCACCACCTTCCTTGATTAGGGAAGGGATTTGTAATGAAGGTGTGAAAATATCCAGTTCCATAACTCTAGAGCTTCCTTGAAGTTATTCTTCCAGATAAGTACCTTTCCATCAACGAATGCCACCTTGAACCCTTTGTCTTCCATTGCTGAAATGGAAACAAGGTTCTTCTTCAAATTAGGTACATACAACACATCTTGTAATTGGATGAATTTACCTTGATATAAATGGAGGGTCACAAACCCTATCCATTTAACGAGATAGGTGGCATTAACTCCAAGGATAATTTCCAAATTAGTATCCTTCTTAACCAAATCAGAAAGGGCTTCTTTATAACTAGTACATCAATCAAAGTCAAACTTGACTTGATAAAATTTTGACTCTAAGAAAGTGGATGGCTTTCAATTAAAGACACATAATGTCTTCTGAAGTTGTTTTCATGAGCTGCTATTGATAAGGATTATGAGCACACTTATGAGATAGAGTTAGGGTGTCATAGTGACCCTTATATAGCTCTAAGACATAGAGATTCTTGGTACCCTTTCAATGCAGCCCAGCCTTACAACGCTACCCAAACTGATAATGTAGTCTAGCAACTGATAAATTATGCAGTCCAACCTTACAATGTTGCCCAAACTGATAACCTTCCAATGATGCCTTCTAGCATCATCACAAATATTAATGAACAGACCTGATGTAGAATGGAGTGTGACCTGCATATAATACCTTGATTCAGCCTTGCTACCCTTAGGTTATATGCGGCTAGCTGAGGGTTGACTATGAAAAGGATAAATGACCTAAAATAGGATTACTGAATACTCAAAATAACCCTTGACTGTGATGTTATAGTAGCTCTACCTTGCGGCCCATTGATCTGAGATGATAGACTATAAAACACACACCCAACTTACCTCTGTTACAACGTCTTGAAGTGGCCATATATCTGTAGCCTTAATCATCATGAAATGATGCTTAAAACTCCTCAACGCTGACCCAAATATATGTTGCCTTCCTTCGCTAGACCTTCGTATTTAAGAGAAGACAATCTTCTCCTCAAACCCATGCTGGAAGCCTTCTAGCCTTTGCCACAAATCCACAACCCTATTTGACGAATCTTGATCTAGGTGACTGACTTCACTAACCATTACTATTTATCATGACTAGATGACCTCTCTAGAGCTTAGACAATATAATGCTGAAAGATTGTTTCAGGATTGTGGTATTTAATTTTTACAGCAATACATCAATGCTCCTTACTGATTTTCAAATCAAATCAACACTAGGCCTCTTGATTGATTAAGTCAGTCTTCCACAATATTAATGAACTCAGATCATGATGAGATGCCTTTAATCCACCAGGCCAAAGGATAGAAGTTCTTATCCTGACTTGCAAGATTCTTATATGCAACCTTAACTTATACAACATCATCCAGAGAAAAAATATCTTCTACGTTATTTCTCATTCAAGCTACATACCTAATGGTTCATTCCTTCACAGCAGAATTCTTCTCAACTAAATTACATTCTTCCTTTCTTGGGCTTGTCCTCACCAGTGCTCCGATACCATGGTAAATTTAGATAACCATGGTGTTCTATGTTTGATACAATTTTACTTCAATATTTCTTAGGCCCAATACAAATAGCAATCACATAAAATTTAAAGTAAAATGATTATAGAACACAATAATAGATCAATAGAAGACAAGCCAAATATAGATCAGATTTACAATTCCTTTTGTCTAACAAAGATATGAGATATTGTGGCGTTACAGAGGTCAGCAGGATGCTTCAACCAACAAAGTCTTTCTCGGTCAGCCAACACTTTCATGTTTCATGCCCATAGCCCTCAAATACAACTCATCACAAGTCAAGGCAAGTCAAACCAGGGACAATGCAGAAAAATCAACGCGGGCAACTTCAGAAAATTCAACACAGCAAACTAGGGCTTCGGTCAAACAACCCGGAATTCCTCTATTTTAGTGCCCAGTTGTACGGCCTCCTAAAATCGTAATTTCTACAAAATATTGAGGTCAAACGACCAAGGGTTGACCATGGTAACCACTAGTCAACGATGCTGCAAAAAATCCCTAAACAGATCATTGCAGAAAACAGAAAGCCCCCCTAAATAGATCAACACAGAAAACAATAGCTTCACTCCACTGTGTGAGGGAAAAAGGCCTCCAAAGGCTATCGAAACAATCATATCACAATGAGAGAATGTGTGATGAGTTGATGATAAAATGACCTCCAAGTCTCTCCAATTTATATCCATCAATGAGGGTGTGTGACACATCTCTTAGGCATGTGGGATAAATCTAGCCAACCTTGCACATGTGGAAAATAAATTCAGAATCAATGTTCTTCTCATCCGATCAAGATGATCTTTAGATCAATCCTGCACCTCTTCGAAAGAGGAATCCAACAAAAATATGACCATCGTCATATGAGCAGTGCAATATGGAGTTTGGACCTAGTTGCCCAAAATTAACAGTAAACCAAGCAGGTGATAGTACAAGGTTCAAATTATTTTTGGTTTTTCCTAGAATAATCATATCTTGAGATATTTCTAAGTCTTTCAATATTTTCCCCTCTTGTTGATTGGTTTTCCAATCCTCTTAAAGTGCCACGAATTTGAGAGGATAGTTTCTTTCAAATTTCACTTGATTAACTTCCATATAATTTCTAGGGAGGTCCCGTGGTACTTAAATATGTGTCTATTTTGCTCCTTCCAAATGTTCTAGAGTACCAAAACCATTATTAAAGCCTAGGATCTATTTATAATGTGGTTCTTGAAGATTAATTGGCACCATTTTTCTAGAGTATTTCTCAAACTATTGGTTGAGTGATACAGGTGTCCAAAAAGATGACAGGCCTGATTCCATATCTATTCTATGAAGGGACATGCATTAAAAATGTTCTCCATCATTTCCTCCTGTTCCCTACATAATAGACATACCAAGGGTTGAATGAAAACTTTCTTCCTTATATGGTCCCTTTTTAAGGGATTTATTCTACCAAAAATCCATAGAAAGTGTATCACTTTTGACAACAATTTTTCGATGTAGACCTATCGCTAGATTCTCGAGGAATATTTGCATGGCCTTCCATGATCACATAAGCTTATTTAAGAGTAGAATAAGGTTTCCCGATGAATCTAAAGCGACCTCAATATTTTTTTCACAAGGGAACTGATTAAGAATTTTCCATTGACATAATGTCTGATATCCATGCTAGTTCTCCATAGTTTTCCAATCTTTCCATGCAGAGTGAGGATGATCCTCCTTGTAAAAATATTCTACCTTGAGAGCCCCCTAACTAATGGTAAAGCTTCTGAATTCTATCATATCATCTCAATCTCCTAAATTTGGAAGTTATTTGTAAGCTTCCTCTTATAACTGTGTTGATTGGTTATCCCCAATTTCCCAAAACATATCATCTTGAATCAAGTTCTTATTCTCCTGCTCTAAGTTTCAGATAGATGATCCTAAGGGAAAATTTTGAGCTTGTAATTTCTTTGTTTTTAGTTTGGAATGATTGTAATTTCTATCTCAAATACATTTCCATAATTCATGTCCCCCTTGTATCCAACACCACCATAATTTTTCTCCGAAAGCCTTATTAAGGATTTTGGGATCTCTGAAACTGAACCTTCCTTGCAACTTAGGAAGGCGCACCTTCTCCTAGGACATTAGAGCCCACTTTTGAGCCTGCTTAACACCCTTCCAAAAAAATCCTTAAAATTACAAGTGATTTCCTTATAAATTTCTCACGGGGCTAGGAGGACTGAGAGTCGATATATCAATAATGCTTGGAGAACCAATTTGAAGACTGTTGGCCCTCATTTTTTATCTCTTTTTGTTTAGAAAATACACCCTATTCTGCAATATTTTCCATCTATTTACCATCATATCCACCTTATATTTACCTAAAGATGCATATACAGGTATTTAATTTATGTTTTTCAATTATTAGATGTTTTTGTAAAAATTGAAATTTAAGTGCATTTTTGGACAGCAACAGAAATTCCCGTAATAGCATTATGGTTTGCATATGTGCATGAAACTTGGGCCCAAACTGGATATGTTTCTAGAAATATTGGGAATTAAGAATAATAGTACACCTGTTGGCACAGTCATATTGAGCTTTAATAGGCCCAGTCAAAGGCGGTCAAACAAGAATAGTCTTTATGGAGGTTCCGTAGAAACTATGTCAAAACTCTTATTTTGTGGGATTTTCTAGATGAATTCGACTTGATATGATAGGATAAGGATAGTTATGATTACTTGAACTATTTTAGATGAGTTTGTTAGATATTTTATCTATTTAAGCCTCAAACTTTGAAGGCTTTGAGATGGAACTTGTATGACTTATTATTATTATTTCTAAGACTTGGAGACATAACTGAAGATTTGTTCTATCATATTTTGATGATGTTACATCTTGGTTGATTGATTGAAATCTTAAGTAGCTGAAATTACCTTCAGTGTGCAAGGCAAGGGTGGAGGCCCCCCACACCGAGCTAAGTGCACTTCTTAGTTTATTTCGTAGCTACAACTTATGAATTAGTTTGCTTATGTTTAATTTGTTTATGCTGATTATTTTTAAGTATTGATGAATCTAATGATCATTATTAAATTGCATATGAAAGGACAAACAAGTGTTTAATTTAAGCACTCTTTCTATCTAATCAATATTTTCAGTTAGAATTCATCTTTACATGCCTTTACATGCTTTGATTGCAGATGGATCTTATTCTTGTTTCTATTCTGCATACGAAGAGACAAACCAGTATTTAAGTTAAATACTTCTTCTATATTATTAAGAGATTAAAACTAAGATTCATCTTTCCTGCTTTTCTGAATTCATGTTTTAACAAAAGCATTACTGATAAATGAATATATGATGAGGGACAACCAAGACCTCTTCAGTGAAGAGCCTCTTCAATTATTTCATGTATCTTAATCTATTGTTTAGTTAAGTGGTTTGATTTCTAATTCACATGGTAATCTTGTTAAGAGAAGGACAAACAAATATCTTAAGTTAGGAGATTCTTCTGCTTCTCATTACATATCTGAATTTAGAAATTATTTAAGTTAGATTTATATTTGTAATATGCATTTCCTTAATCATCAATAAACCATTTTCTAAATTGATCGCAACTGAAACCCATATAGTT
Organism: Pinus albicaulis; assembly: GCA_034641835.2. Taxonomy (NCBI): domain Eukaryota; kingdom Viridiplantae; phylum Streptophyta; class Pinopsida; order Pinales; family Pinaceae; genus Pinus; species Pinus albicaulis. The sequence continues at coordinate 960,511,505 of CM076570.1, read as the reverse complement.
TGGGGATGCTTCTAAGTTCCACTAACCAGGATTGATAATAAATACTTGCGTTAGTTTACAACAGTAAATTGACCCAAAATTTTGGCGACATTACCGAGGAAGCATATTTCAAAATGGTCAAAATAGGAAAATAAAAAAAAATTAAAAGAAATAAACAATATAAATCATCAAAAACAACAAAAACATAGTTTTTCTTCCAAGTAATGTTTTCTTATGCCTAGAGATAGAGATCAAAAAGGTATATTTGTGAAAAAACACTCCCCAACAACTCATTCATCCACATGATTAACAACACCGGTTGCTAGAAAACCTACTATAGAAGAGTTAGAGGAAAAATAGAGATCAAGATAGAGATTAACTTTAGTTGAAAGACAAATCTTGTTGGCCTTAGAGGTAAAGAAAAAGAAATCACCTAAATAACCTCCTTCCACTTGGAAGCAAAAAGACACAATAAAACCAACTGTTGAATAGCTAGAGCAACCTATCCTTGAGGAAATCAAGGTAGTTGAATAAATACAAAGCTAACCTCCTATTGAAACACTACAAATCTCTGAACAAGAAATGGCTGAAGAAGGAGAAGGATCAACTAGATTAAACATGACTCCTGAACAGAGATTAGAATATGAAAGAAAACAAAGGGAATGGTGAAGACAAAGAGAAGCAGAAAGAAGAATTGAAGCAGAAAGAAAGGCAGAAGAAGATAGAAGAGCAGGAGCACTTCAAAGAATAGAGGAATAAGCAAGAAGAGAAAACCAAAATCGAAGAACACAAGAAAATGAGCAAGAAGTTAACAATGATCGAGAAACTAGTTTTGGCTTTCCTATTTTAGATGCAAGAGAAATACTAGGAGAAGAAATAAAATGAAAAATATTCCACCTTCTATATTGCCTAATTTCTATGGAATTTCAACGGAAGATCTTGATGCATTCATGTTTGAGTTTGACACCTTGTGTAGAACATATTGCTATACTGATGATACACATAAAATTTGGCTTTTTCCTGCTACTTTAAAAGCTGCAGCCTTGAAAAGGTTCATGGGATTAGGAGAACACACGATAGCTTCTTGGGAAGATATGAAGAAAATATTTCTTAAAAATTATCAAGCTTATTGTAGGGCTAGAGACTCGAAATAAGACATTTTCAGAATGTCCCAACAAGAAGATGAAATTTTGGAGGAATATTTGGAAAGATTCCTTTACAATTTAAAGAAATCCAAACACCATTCTCTTAGTTCTGATACCATCCGCACTATTTTTCTAAAGGGTATTAGAGATGAATATTTAGACATTCTTAATGTAATGGGAAAAGGAGATAATTCTAATTTACCATTTGAAAAAATTTCTGAATTATGTCAAAAATACTCTAGGGGAAGAGCTAAGAGTGTGAAAAGAGATATTTCATCAAAAGCTTCCAAATCTGCAGCAAGTGCAGTAACAAGAGTAGAGATAGGAAGCCTGTTAGAAAATTTTAAGACAAATATCTTGAGCACTTTGGGTACACAAGTAGATGTTTTGAAAGCTAAGAAAAATAAAGAAGAGCAAGATGAAATCTTAGAAATTTTTTGTCCAAAGTGTAGACAAAAACATCCACTCAGGGAATGTCCTTTGCAAGGTATACAAGTATTTGGACTATGCACATAAAATCATGCAATAGAAAAATGTCCAAAATTGAAAGAATTGCAAGGAGAATAAGTGCAAGGAGTATATTCTCTCTACTATATGGCACCAAGGAGACCTTGGCAACCAAGAATGCCTCAACAGTTCCCTCAACAAAATTTCCAAAATTTTCAGTATCCTCAAAACACATGGAATACACCAATGCCATGGTAGGCTTGGCCACCACAACAATATCAAAACCAACCTGCACAAGGTTGGAGGGGATATGGTTATGGAAACCAACCACCATAGCAAATGTATCCTCAGCAGTATCAATATCAACAACCATACCCTCCACAACCATTTCCTCAATATCGGCAATTTCAACAATAACAACCAATGCCATATCGATCTCAAAACCTACCAATGCTAACTCAACCGCAGCAACTTCAGCTACCTACTAACCAACCACCTCCTAGAACAACACAATTACCAGCTCAGCCAATAGCTAATCCAAGTAACAAGGTGGATAGACCAGCATATCATGTGGAAGAGACAACATATTATCCTACTTATTCAATTATTCCTGTGCAAGATGTCTACCTAAGGTTTGGGAAGGTGTTACAGAAATATTATCCTCCTATAATTGAAGAACAAATAGAACAAGGAGAACAAAGTGAACAATCTCAAACATAAAAACAAATTCAGAAGGGAAAATCTATTATGACACAGTCTCCACCATATCCAGAGAGATTGATACAACATAATATTCTAATATCTCTCCCTGAATTTAGTATTCTGGATGAATTGAAAAACACATATGTTAAAATTCCTTTGTTGCAGGAAATTAAAGACATTCTGATATATGCAAAAACAATAAAGGAATTATGCATTAACAAATTTGGTAGAAGAAAGAAGGATCCACCAACAATCCAGGTAATTGGCAGTTTGGCTAGTCTCATGTCTACAAACACAGCCATTGAAAAGCATGTTGATCCAGGAATTCCTATGGTTACTATTTCGATTAATAATTTTTTAGTGCCAAATACTTTAATAGACTTGGGAGTAGCCATCAATGTTATGACAACAAAGACTATGAAACATTTGAATCTAAACAACATTAGACCTACTACTACAGTCTTAGAACTTGTAGACAGATCTAAAGTTGTTCCAGAAGGTATACTAGAAGATATCATTGTCTCACTGGATTCATGGAATTATCCTGTAGACTTCTTGATTTTTCAGCCAAAAACAAACTTGGGAGGGCATCCCTTAATTTTAGGTTGATCATGGTTAGCCACTGCAGTTGCTTACATTGGATGCAAGTCAGGAAGCATGATTATTGCACATGGAGATGAAAGAAAGCATGTTACATTATATCCTCCTGCTCAATCTCCTTCTTTATTATCATGGCTTGATGAAAAAGAACCGCAAGAACTTCAACCTGTTCTTAGTATTAATCAAGTTTACAATTTTAGAGAGGAAGAAGAAAATGAGGCTTATTAGATCTATTCATCTCAGAACCAAATACTTCAGAGCATCTTAGGATAACTCAATACAAAGCTGTTAGTTATCTTTTGAATGGATGTTTTCAGGAAAATTGCACAATACAGTCACTTCAAAATACATTTGAAAGAATTTTTCCTGTAAATTAATTACCAATTCAAATAGAAAAATCACTGAAATCATTTTGGAGAGACATTTGAATATTGGTAACAACTTACAATCATCACAAGAGGAAAATATGATAACATTGTTGCAAAAATATTCAAATATTTTTCTTGGAATTATAAAGACATGCCAGGAATTCATCCAAAAACATGCATCCCTCACATTTACACTGATAATGAAGTAAAACCTGTAAGGCAACCACAAAGATGGATGAACCCCATGATGAAGGAAATAGTGAAAGAAGAATTACAGAAATTATTACAAGTCAGATTTATCTATCCTATTTTAGATATTCAATGGGTTTCACCCTTAGTTGTAGTACCTAAGAAAAATGGGAAATGGAGAATTTGTGTGGATTACAGAGAAATCAACAAAGCTACATTAAAAGATCACTTTCCATTACCATTTATCGATCAAGTGTTAGATTCGTTAGCTGGAAATAAGTTCTTTTCATTTCTAGATGGATTTAGTGGATATAATCAGATAAAGATAGCATTAGAAGATCAAGACAAAACAACATTCACATGCCCTTGGGGAACATATGCGTACAATGTATTACCCTTCGGTTTTTGTAATGCACCCGCTACTTTTCAAAGAGTAGTTCTTGCTATTTTTGCTGATTTGATTCATGAGTGTGTGGAAGTTTACATGGATGATTTCATTGTGTATGGTACAACATATGATGATTGTTTATAAAATATTGAAAAAGTGTTAAAAAGATGCATTGAGACAAACCTATCACTCAGTAATGAAAAATGTTTTATGATGTTAACTAAGGGAATAGTGTTGGGACACCATATCTCTTCTTCAGGGATTAAAGTGGATCTAGCAAAAATTCAGGTCATTGTGAATTTAACACCACCCACAACACAAAAAAAAGTCAAAAGTTTCTTGGGTTATGCAGGCTACTATAGAAGATTTATTGAAAATTTCAGTAAAATAGCTTTGCCATTATTCAAATTACTTGCGAAAGATGTGGAATTCCAATGGAATGATAATTATCAAAATGCATTTGAAAAATTAAAACAAAATTTGTCAATTGCACCCATTCTTCGAGGACCTAATTGGTCATTTCCATTTCACATTTCAATAGGCCTTTGATACATCTATTGGAGCATCACTTGGAGAAAAAGAGAATCAATTCAATTATGCTATATATTTCATCAGTAAAAATTTAACACCAACATAATTGAATTACACTGTTATGGAAAAAGAAATGTTAGTTGTTGTACATGCAGTAAATAAATTTTGAAATTATATAACAGGTTATCAAGTTTATGTTCACACAAATCATTCTGCTATAAAATGTTTAATGAAAAAATCAATCACAAATGGAAGAAAAAATAGGTGGTTGTTATTAATTCAAGAGTTAAATATTACTGTACAAGATCGAACAGGAAAAGATAACCAAGTTGCAGACTTTCTGTCAAGATTAATTTCACCAGGTGATCCAAATCCGTATCGGACAATTTCCCAGATGAACATCTATTTTCTATAAATGTCAAAACTCCTCGGTTTGCAGATATAGCTAACTATTTATCATTTCACATCCTACCATATCACTACACAAACAAACAAAAACAAAGAATAATTAGAGAAATTGCTAGGTATAGCTGGGTTAATGGAGATCTATTTTATACTGGTGCTGATTTAATGATTAAAAAATGTGTAAGAGAATATAAAATAACTGAGATTTTGAAAGCTTGTCATGATGAACCATGTGGTGGTCATTTTGCAAATAAAAGGACATCATACAAAGTGCTGAAACTTGGCTACTACTGGCCATCCATCTTCAAAGAATCCAAAACTTATGTCAAAAGATGTGACAGCCGCCAAAGACTTGGTAGAACAGTGGCATCAAATGAAATGTCATTAAAGCCACAAGTAATTATTGAACCATTTGAACAGTGGGATTTAGATTTCGTGGGACAAAAAAACCCTCCATCCAATGGAAAGAAATACATCCTTGTATGTATAAATTATGTAACTAAATGGGTGGAGGCTAAGGTAGTAGCACGAGAAACAGAAGAAATTGTTGTGTCCTTTTTGTGTGAAGAGATATTTGTAAGATATGGAGTTCCGAGACAAATAGTAACTGATCAAGGTGCACAATTCACATCAAAACTTGTTTGATATCTTACGGAGAAATTCAAGATCAAACACAGAAAATCAACTTCGTATCATCCTCAAGCCAATGGACAAGTGGAATCAACAAACAAAGTCCTAGAGAAAATTATGACGAAGACTGTAAAAATAAACAGAAAGGACTGGTTAGAAAAGTTGAGAGATGCATTATGGGCATATAAAATAACATGGAAAAACACTACTAGTTTCAGTCCATATCAGTTAGTGTATGGAAAATGAGTCCTATTTCCCATTGAGTTTCAAATACATACATTAAGCTAGCAACAGAATTAGGGATGGAATTGTCTCAAGCAAAACAAAAAAAGGATTATGCAGTTAAACAAACTGGATGAGAGATGACAAGTAGTTGAACATACCTCTCTTGTCCAAGAACAAAGGATCAAATGGCATGACCGATTTATAAAAATTAAAGTGTTTCAGAAAGGAGATTGGGCACTCTTGTTTGACTCCAAGTTCAAATATTTCAAAGCAAAATTTACGACTCATTGGCTTGGGCCATATGAGATTGAATAAATCTTTGACAATGGAGCTGTCAAGATAAAAACAATTGATGAGGCATCTGTTTCGTTTGTTGTCAATGGACATAGGCTTAAAGTCTACAATAAGCCTATAAATAAAGAAGTTTTTTTGAGAAAAAATTTGATGGATTCAGATCTAGAATTAATGGGGCAGCATAGCAATATGCCTTCCATAATTCCAGTAGAAGAAGAATAAAAAATATATAAAAATAAAATAAAAATAAAACATAAAAAATAAAAAGAGTTTGGTTGTGAAAATGCAGGAAACTGGCACAATACAAACTCGAATTCATATCGGAAAACCAACTTGTTTGGCCAATATTAATTCTCTTTTTGTTTTTATCTTCCATTACTTCATATTTTCAGCAGCTGAATTGAAGACAGAATATGAACTATAATCATAAAGGGACCTGGTATATCATTCGACATTTACAGAAAGGGACCTGAATTGTTGTTGAGAAAAATTATTTAGAAAGTGACCTAAATCATTACGTTAGAAGAAATTTTCAAATATGGAACATCATTGTACATTACGCTAGAAGGGACCTGAAAATTATTGTAAAATTACACCAAAAGGTACCTAAAAATTTAACATGTCAGAAGGGACCTAAGTTATATCAACTGAAGGGAATATCAGATGGGACCTGAAAATGTCAAAGTTTCACCTGCAAAAGGGACCTGAACAATAATTATTCTAAATCAAATCAGATGCAAGAAGAAATAAAGTCTCTACAAAGTCTACAAGAGTCGTCGTAACAATAAGCACATTGATGATAATCATCAACGTCAAAAAGGGAGTACAAGTACAGTGAGTAAAAAAAATCACTCTTAAAATTTCAATTTTTTTCAAACTACTCTGGAATTGTACAAACTAATTTGATACTAGTTATGCATCTTTACCTACATTTCATTTACATCACCAACATTTCCTACATTTCCTATACTTTCATCTACATTTTATCATTTATTATTTTTAACCCTATTCATATTCATACCACTATCCTAAATAGTCCTATTCTATCCACATTTATATCCATATCACTGTTCAAAACATTTCATAACCTATTCATATCATACCCTATGTATTTTCCTAAACAAAGAGAATTATAAACAAAAGGTCAATGTTGAACCTATGGAAGACTCTTGGAAGCCCTACAAAACAATAAAACAAAGGTTAGTATTATCATAAGCATTTAATTTAAAAAATTTGACTATTTCATTAGTCAATTTTTAAAAATTAAATAACAAAAGAAAAAACCAAAGTTCAAAAGATATATAGCACAATTACAAAAGACATGTGATATTGTGCAAAGACATATGATATAGCGCAATTATTTTTGAATGTCAAAACAAAACGAGTACAATCATATAAGAAAATGAACTAAGGTGATGGATCAAATGTAATACAAACAAATGAATGCAATACTAACCTAAGGAATGATGCGGAGATAAACTAAGTGCATGGATATGATGGTATATGGTATGCTATGATGAGATTGAATGCATGCAGTGGAGAGATGAAAGGAGACATCATATGATAATGAAGAATGACGACGCACATATGCATGGAGATAATGCGAGTTATGGAGACAGTCAGCATGATGATACATGGAGGTAATGCGGATAATGGAAATGAACATAGTCATTAACACAAAACGTAAAGAAGATGCATAGAGAAGGACGAATGTACACCAGCACGACAGTCAAAGAAGAAAAGATGTGCATGGGTCAGTCAAATAAGTTGATGAACGATTATAATGTTTTCAAATGTGTTTACATAGCATTGTGTAAAACATATGAAACCATTTCTGCCACTGTCAAGACCATTTCCGCCATTACAGAGATCAGAAACGATTATTGCCATTACGTTTTCACCATCATTGCCATCTAAGAGGCTCAGTGAGAGAAAGGATCATGTAGTCAAAGCACGTCCTCATATCTACAACCCTGTGAAAACAAAATTAAGAGAGAAGACTGTGAGGAAGCCGAGAGGAAAAGAAGAGATAAAACGTAGAAGAAAGCGGAAGAGAATATAGTGAAGAGGAGAAACAGAGTCATAAGGAGCTAACTGGAGCTTTCAAAGCCACGAATTCGGAAAAATTATTGATTAGCAGAGCTATCAGGAAGCATAATTATGTGGAAGTGAAGGTAAGAAGTTAATGAAAATTTTATTGTTTAAACAATGGTGAATAGATTTCGGGATTGTGTCAACAAACTTTGAGTTATAAAATGGAGTGATTTCATTTGATTTGCAAGCCTGTCATTACATTGTGTTTTGTTTTGACACCATTCAAAAACGTGTTGCACCTTTCAAAAACTACTCTGCCATCAGTCAAAACAACGTGATATTTTGTTGAGTGAGTTAATAAATGAAGATTTTAATGAGATTTTTGTGGGTTGAAACTTCAGTTCAACTGAAATAAGATCACGAAGATAAGAGAAGATCACAAGAGCTTTTGCATAAGAGAGGTAAGCTCGACACACCCTCACATATGGTGTTTCATTTCAAATGGAAAACAGAGAGTGAGAGTTTCAATTCGAATTACACAGTGAGGTTGTTTTTAACTAATTTGTGTAATAGATTCTTTTTTAGCACACTTAGTTTAAAGATTTAAAACAACGTTTGTGAAGAAAAATGGAAGACAGTTAGACATGTTTTGTATGACAGAGGACAGAGTATGAGGGATGTTGAAGAGAAATAGTGAATCTATCATGAATTTTTGATGAGATAGTTGAAGGTTTTCTTTTGTATACACAGTGAGTCTGAATGCAATGCTTTGGAAATATTTTTTATATGAAATTGATGAGTGAAAAACACTATTGTATAAAAAAATAAAAAATTACACAGTCAAATTTCTTTTACAAAACAGAGATAGAGATTGTTTTTAAGGAGAACAGAGAATTAAATAGAAGGTAGAATGTTAGAAACATAAATTTATGTTTTCTTGAAGACCTCTCTATCAATTCTTTTGTTTATTTACAGTAAGCTCACATTCTTCAAAAGAGAAAAACATAGGATTGATTGATTGACAAGGGCAGTAAAGCAAAAGGGTAAGCCTACCACCATGATCACATCTAGTATTTAAATTTTTATTTACAAGATGAATTTAATGACGATAGATGGCTATATAAAATTGTTTTCAGACCAAATGGCCTCAAGAATAGAACCTAAAGACTTTCAAATTGAACACTAGAGTAGGGAAACAGTGGAAAAACTCTATCAGTTAGGGTTAATAGGTTTTCTCCAAAAGTTCAAAGGTCATAATGAGGATGTTACAAGAGAATTTGTAAACAGTTTCAGATAGAATGAAACCATGGTGGGTAGCCTACATATCCCTTTGACTCTTTAGTATATCTATGAAGCTTTAGATTTTCCATCTTCAGGTGAATTATATCACAAGGGATTACATTTTAAAGATAAGGGCTGGGCATTTTTCTTGGACAAAAACAGGAAAGGTTCTTTTGATAGATCAAAAGGGATCCCAAGGGAATGGTTCAATGAACCATGGGCATAACTGGTATTGATAATTTAGAAGTTCTTCACTTGTGTGTAGGAATTTACAGGGTAAGTTCCGTAGATCAAGAACCAAAGGTCACCGCTCACAAATAGATCACAAATCAGTACACCAGTATAATCACATTTTTAAAACCCTAAAAGAAGGAAACAATCCACGGCCTGAGCCAATGCAGCCACTTCAGGAAATTTTTTACTATAAAAAGAAAAGTTACATATGTTTCTCTCATAAATGGTTACCGGACAAATGACCCTCCATGCTCTTTAAATAGAGATCATGGACCAATCGGGTGTTAATTCACATATCAAGTGTCATTAATACCGAGGAGAGAGATAACCATCGGATCACTACAAATCGTGACCGTCGAATTATAAATTACAAATGTACATGGTAAAGAAACACACTTTACCTAACTCTACACTAGACTAAGTTATTCTTAACTATTTCCTATGTGTCGGAATATCCTAACATCCCCACTTAAGAACAACTTGGGATAGGATTGAAGGATTTACAAAGGTGACACAAAAGGAGCCTATTTCCTATGTGTCGAAATATCCTCACATCCCCCCTTAAGAAAAAAATGGGATAGGATTGAAGGATTTACAAAGGTGACATAATAGGAGAAGGAAGGAGGCATTAGAGCCTATCCCCCCTTAATGACAACTTTCCTGAACTCCAAGCATGGATCAAAGTTTGGTAAACTTCGCTTCTGTGAGAGCCTTTGTAAAGATATCAGCTACTTGATCATTGGTTGGACAGTACTGCACTTCAAGAACACGATCATGAATGAGCTTTCTCATGAAGTGTATGTGGAGTTCAATGTGTTTCATACGCTGATGCTGAACTGGATCTTTACATAGTTGAATGGCACTCTGATTATCACACTAAAGTGTAGTTGGATGCTGCTGATGACGACCAAATTTAGACAGGATCTGACGAAGCCACATGGCTTCCTTGCTAGCTTCAACTGCACCACGATACTCCGCTTCTGCTGAAGAAAGAGAGATGGCACTTTGTTTCTTAAAATACCAAGTAATAGGTCTTGAACCAAGAGTGAATACATATCCTGTAGTAGACTTTCGATCATCAAGGTCACCAACCCAATCAGAATCAGTGAAACCAATCAACAATGGAGATGCTACTGCACTGTAATGAATCTCTAACTAAACTGTACCTCGAATATATAAAAGCATTATTTTAGCTGCTTTCCAACGACTTTCATGAGGTTGGTGCATAAACTGAGTGACAAGACCAACGACAAAGGAAAGGTCAGGACAAGTATGGGTTAGATAGTGAAGCTTACCAACAAGTTGACGATATAAGGTAGCATCAACTTCGGGGGTAGTACAAGTGACTGAAAGCTTGACTTCAGACTGTAAGGGAGAAGGGGCTAGCTTACAGTCTTCCATGTGAAATTGGTGTAGAATATCACAGGCATACTTGGACTGAGAGAGGGTAATGCCTTCCTTGGATTGCAAGACTTGAATACCAATGAAACAATGCAAGTGTCCTAAATATGTCATTTCAAACTTCTTTTTGAGGCTAGAATTCACATGGTTTATATGGTTTGGATCACTACCAGTAAGGATAAGATAATCAACATAAAGAACAAGGATGGTGAAGGAATTACCCACTTTCTTGGTGTAGACATTGTTGTCAGAATGACACCTAGAAAAGCCATTATCTAATATAAATCTATCCATTTTGGCATACCAAGCCCGAGGAGCTTGTTTGAGACCATAGAGAGACTTCCTAAGGTGACAAAAAAGGCTAGAGTCGTTTTGGATAAAGCCAGGGGGTTGTTCCATGTAGATTTCTTCATGTAAATCTCCATGTAAGAAGGTAGATTTAACATCCATTTGATGGACTTCCCATTTAAAGGAGGCAGCAAGGGAAAGAACAAGGCATATAGAATTCATTTTGGCAACAGGGAAGAAGGTTTCAGTATAGTCAATGCCTTCAACTTGTGAAAATCCTTTAGCGACAAGAAGAGCTTTATGTCTATCCACTTTTCCATCTGGTCCAAACTTTGTTTGTAAACCCATCTGCATCTGAAAAGTTTTCTTCCTTTTGGAAGAGGAACAAGATCCCAAGTATAATTTTCCAATAAGGAGCGATATTCTTCATTCATAGCTTCATCCCAATCTGGATGATCAGAGGCTTCTTCAAAGGTTTCTAGATCAGGATTTTCTGGAACTTGAGCCAATAAGGAAGAGGCTCTTTCAAACTGAGAATGTGTACGTCGTCGATTGGCAGGGTTACCTACAAGAGAACTTGTTGCATCCCGAGTAGAGCAGACCCATCTTGGAAGCGGTGGAGTAAAAGGAACAATTTCAAGAGGTGGATGAGGATTGTCATCCTCGCTGTCATCCTCTGAACTAGAAGGAATGCTATTAAAAATAGAATAGAGAGAGAGAGAGAGGTGGCACATATGCCGAACCAGGCTCGCAGGTGAAAGGTGGCACACCTGCCAAACTAGGCTCGCAGGTCGATATATTTTCATCAAATTTTACATCTCTTCTAATGATTATATTTTTGGATTTTGGTTGAAGAAGTCTATATCCTTTGACATCTTTAGAATATCCAACAAAAATGCATTTTTCACTCTTAGGTTCTAAGGCTTTATGTTTCACATATGGAATATGGGCCCAAGCATCACTTCCAAAAACACGAAAGTGACTTACATATGGTTTTATTGAGCTCCAAGCAACTTCTGGAGTTATATTCTTTAAAACCTTAGTAGGAGTGTGATTTACTATGTAATTTGCACAATTAATGGCTTCTGCCCAAAAATTGAGACCAAGTCCTTTAGATTGAAGCATACAATTAGCCATTTCTTTTAAGGTGTGATTCTTCCTTTCAGCTACACCATTTTGTTGTGGAGTATATGGAACAGTATGTTGCAATTGAATGCCATGCTTAGTGCAGAAGTTGATAAATTTGTTGTTAACATATTCTCCTCCATTGTTTGATCTTAACTTAAGAATTTGATTTCCAGATTGTTTCTCAACAAAGGCCTTAAAAGCCAAGAACATGTTAAAAACTTCACTCTTGAGTTTTAAGAAATATACCCAAGTGCGTCTAGAAAAGTCATCAATGAAAGTTAAGAAATACTTGCAACCAAAGAAAGAAACAACATGAAGTGGACCACATAAATCATTGTGCACAAGTTGCAAAGGGGATGAAGCGTGCCAAGAGGCATGTTTGTCAAAACTATCTCGATGATGTTTTCTGAGTACACATCCGGAGAAAACACCATCTTGGCAAGATACCAAAGGAAGACCCGTCACCATGTTTTCCTTACATAGAGTTTGAAGAGAGTGATAGTTTAAGTGACCAAATCACTCATGCCAAAGTTTTCTCACTTCATCATTATGAGCAACAAAAACAGAGGGAAGACATGATGACCCAAAGTTGTCAAACTTATACAACCTTGTGGAATCATCAGCAATGCTAGTAGCTAAAATATGTTTAGGATCTTTGAGGTCCATGATTACAACATCATGAGGTGAGAATTCTATTATTTTCCCTTCACATAGTACATCATTAAACTGACCATTATCGAGATGAATGGTTCCAGATCCTACAACACTAAGAGATCTATCATCACCAACATAAATATGTTTGGTGTTACAATCATTTAAAGAAGAAAACATGGCTTTATTTTTTTCCATGTGATAAGAATCTCTAGAATCAATGAGCCACTCATGAGAATGAGAAGAGGAAGATACATTTAATGCATAAGCAGATCTTGATGCTTGACAACCACAAGCAGAATGTGCCATTCCTGAAGATGAAGGTGAAGAGTGCTCCAAATTAATGTTGTGCTTCTTCATTGCTGCTTCTAAGACTTCCATCTTCTTAAAAGATTTGGACTCTATATGGCCATCATGATTACAAAATTTTCAATGTCTATCGGTCTTCTTCCCTTCGTTTTTATTTTCCTTATCATTTTGGTGAGTTGCTTTTTCAATTTGCGGCTGAAATTTCTTAGGACCCTTGTTTTGTTTCGGACCATATTTTTTAGGATACTGCTTCTTGGGATTCTATTGATATGATTGTTGTTGGGCTGCTAAGGCTTTCATAGAAGTGTTTCCAGGAGTGATAAGAACAAGGTGTAAGGGTTTTTCTTATTCTCTTATCAAAGAATCACAAAAGGCTTCATGAGGGGTGTCAATGTCAAGGATATCAAATCGAAGATCTTGAGCAATGGACATTCCTATCAACCCTCATGCTTGATCTTGTTTCTACTCTTGTGGCTATTCTATAAATTCCTTTACTTCTAAGTATATCTACCATGTGAGGTAGCCATTGGAAATAATTGGTGCTGTTAAGAATAATCGGGCATGCACTTTCCATTTTAAAAAAAATGAAGTTGGGAAAAGTTGAAACTAACTACTCCAATGGAAATATCTCAAAAAATTAGGCCGTTTAAAAAAAAACAGCTCGAAAAATGGCTTCCGGATGAAGAAGTTATGCCTTTTTGAAAAAACGAGTTGAAGTTGTGCTTTTTTTTTACTCTTCGGTGTGTGTGCCTTTTCCTACACAAAAAAACACAAAAAACCGAGCCAAAAAAAACGAAATGAAAGCCTTACGGCAGATTGTTAGATTTTTTGTTAGACTTACTGGCAACTATCTATTTTTCTATTTTTCCACTATTTCTGATTTCCCGAGATTGCACAAAGATGTGGGGAAAGAGCATACGTAGCAAAAAAAATCCCTTTTCCTGTTTCTGATTTGCCAATATCGCTCACAGCGCAGAGAAAAGAGCATACACAGAGAAGAGGGTATAGATTTGGAAAATAAATAAAACCTAAAAAAACGAAAATAAATAGAGGGAACTGAAATAAGCAGAACTATTAACAAATATAACTGCAAAATAAACACTTTATACCTCTAGATCTAAACTGTCATAAATTGGGCAGCCAGAAACCTTTTCGCATGAAACGAAAGGCGTTCCTCACTGTAACATACGCTCTGGACACAAAAGAGCAGTTCTCCAAGCCTAAAAATGTTCATAAATAGTAGATCTACAAAACAACATTCACATGCAGTCAAAACGGCTTCGAATTTTGATAAACAACGAATGCAACCCTCAAAATAGTTCTGATACCATGTAGGAATTTACAGGGTAAGTTCCGTAGATCAAGAACCAAAGGTCACCACTCACAAACAGATCATAAATCAGTACACTAGTATAATCACGTGGTTAAAACCCTCAAAGAGGGAAACAGTGCACAGCCTAAGCCAACGCGGCCACTCCAGGAAATTTATTAATATAAAAAGAAAAGTTACATATGTTTCTCTCATAAACGGTTACCAGAAAAATGACCCTCCATGCTCTTTAAATAGAGATCATGGACCAATCGGGTGCTAAGCCACGGATCAAGTGTCATTAATACCAAGGAGAGAGATAACCGTCGGATCACTACAAATCGTTACCGTCGGATTATAAGTTACAAATGTACATGGTAAAGAAACACACTTTACCTAACTCTACACTAGACTAAGTTATTCTTAACTATTTCCTATGTGTCGGAATATCCTAAAATTGTGACAATAGATTTAGTGTAGTACACCTTTACTATGTCAAGTTACTACAACACATCAAAGGGGATATAAGGATCAATTTGTTGTGATTCACCAAGATGATGATCCTAGTGAAAATTAAGCACATTCACTAGGTGGGTCCCACAGGCTATTTTTAGGTGTATGTATATTTTTAGAATGGTGAGCATATTCTAAAATTAGCAGGATGCTAATTCTAGATGGTTGAGAAAATTTTATCTTTAGATGAGTTTCTATTTTTAGAAGATGGGCGAAATCTATTTATAGATCGCATATCTAAAAATTGAATGCATGTCGATTATTATTATCCCTTAATTATAATCAAACAATAAATAATAACTTATTCTCTTGGAGCACTTGATTTTAGTTATCTGATGTAGCAAACCGGTTATCTGAAGGAATTACGATTTGCAAGGTTGGTTGGTGACTCATGCATGATGGATTTCGTTGTAATTGAGTGTGACACAGTTGTAACAGAGTTGGAAGAGTAGTTATGGGAGTTGTTATTTAGTTTAACTCAGTTAAGTGTGTTAAACTCAATTGTGCTAGTTGTAACTAAAGATACACTAGTGAAAGATGAGTGAATTAATTATTTAATTAATTCACAAGTAGTGTCTTACTTGCAACTGAAGAAATACAACAGTTAACTACTTGCATGTTAGATCCAGTGGAGACCCAGTGGAGAGATAGGTGAAAGGGTGTGTTTGACTATCATTTGTGACTATAGTGATGCATTCAATGCATCTACACACACATTGGAGTTTCCAATGAGGATTGTGCAGTACAGGCAAGGCAAGATCGAATTCATTCGATGATCTTCTTCAGCAGGGATTGCGCAGTGGAGGCAGGCTGTCAGGAGGCAGTAAATTGGTGCATGTGTGAACCAATTTTTGTATGACAGTGTGAGATGATTGTATATTGTACTGAGAGCTCTATGAGCTGAGCTTTGTATGACATTTTTTCATGATTCCATGATATACATAATATATGATAGTTGGGGTTTTTAGCTTTAAGCTTTCCTGGTAAAACATCTTATTATGTGCGATTGATTTTTCTTCATATGTTTGAAATTGGCAATTTAATTTCTGCAAAGAATTGAGTAGAAGGATTCTATATTTAACAGTGCATCTAATTGTTAGATCAGGGGAGTCCTGTAATATATATGCATATACTGTATAATTTCTACACAAACTGCCCTATTTCTTTTACAAAAACTTGATGAAAATGATTGAAAGCATAAAATTAGAGACTAAACCCAAAGAGGTCAATTTATTCATTAGGGACTTATCAAAATTATTGTATATTACTAGTTGAAAGTCAAAGGGATGGTTTGGGAAGATGTCTTGGTTGAAAATAAGTTTGTAGAACAAGTTGTTGATAACAAACTTAAACCCATAGAAGAAACAAGAAATATTGTGCATTCATATTTTTATCCTAAAACAAGGTCAAAGAAACAACAGGAGATAGTTATTTTAGAGAAAGAAACATCATTTTTTACTATTTCCAGGAGACAAAAGAAGAAGCATTCAACATAACCAGACATAAAAGCCATGGAAACATCTCCTATAACAAAACATGCAAATGAAATCCTTGAGAGACTGCAACAAGAAGTGTGAAAATCCTATGGATAGAGATTCCTATTTTGAAAACAATGAGGTGGAAGCTACTTCACTTTCCAAAGATTCAAAGAGGGAGGATCAAAACCTTTCCTGAGTTAGAGAATTGACTGACAGCTTAGAAATAAGAAAAATCATGGAGAGGCACCTGAAGAAGGAATATGCAACTTATAAAATAACTAATGAGAAATTTTTTAAGGAGAATGAGAATATAAGTGAGGAAGTGGAAAAGTTAAAAAACAAAAAACAATCTTCTCTATACACAGGCATTCAGGTGCTTCAGGAGAAAAATTCCTGGAAAGCCAAATATGAGAAACAAAAGGTTAAGACCTCCATCTATAAGGAAGAGCAAGGTAAAGACATGGATTCTCTATTGTACACATCATAGCATGAGGTTTCAGGATCAGGAATGGGATCAACATCAGGGCTCTGAAGGTCAAAGAGGAAAAAGCAAGCATGAGGACATGCTTGATCATCAGTTTGGGGGAGATGTTGGCCCTCGTTTTTTATCTCTTTTTGTTTAGAAAATACACCGTATTATGCCATATTGTCAATATATTTACCATCATATCCACCTTATATTGACGTAAAGATGTATATACAGGTATTTAATTTATGTTTTTCAATTATTAGATGTTTTTATAAAAATTGAAATTTAAGTGCATTTTTGGACAACAACAGAAATTCCCATAATATCATTATGGTTTGCATATGTGCATGACACTTGGACTTGATCTAGATATGTTTCTAGAAAGAGTGGGAACTAAGAATAAGAGTACACCTATTGGCACAGTCAAATTGAGCTTTAATAGGACCAGTCAAAGGCGATCAAACAAGACTAGTCTTTATGGCGGATCCCTAGAAACTAGGTCAAAACTCTTATTTTGTGGGATTTTCTAGATGAAATCGACTTGATATGATAGGATAAGGATAGTTATGATTAATTTAACTATTTTATATGAGTTTGTTAGATATTTTATCTATTTAAGCCTCAAACTTTGAAGGCTTTGAGATGGAAGTTGTATGACTTATTATTATTATTTCTGAGACTTGGAGACATAATTGAAGATCTGTTCTATCATATTTTGATGTTGTTACATGATGGTTTATTTATTGAAGTATTAAGTAGATGAACTTACCTTCAGTGTGTGAGGCAAGGGTGGAGGGCCCCCACACCGAGCTAAGTGCACTTCTTAGTTTATTTCGTAGCTGCAATTTTTGAATTAGTTTGCTTATGTTTAATTTTTTTATGCTGATTATTTTCAAGTATTGATGAATCTAATGATCATTCTTAACCTGCATATGAAAGGAAAAACAAGTGTTTAAGTTAAGCACTATTTCTATCTAATCAATATTTTCAGTTAGAATTCATCTTTACATGCCTTTACATCCTTTGATTGCTGATGGATCTTAATCTTGTTTCTATTCTGCATACAAAGAGACAAACCAATATTTAAGTTAAATACTTCTTCTATCTGATTAAGAGATTAAAAATAAGATTCATATTTCCTTCTTTTCTGAATTCTTGTTTTAACAATAACATTACTGATAAAAGAATATATGATGAAGGACAACCAAGACTTCTTCAGTGAAGATCCTCTTCAATTATTTCATGTATCTTAATCTATTGTTTAGTTAAGTAGTTTGATTTCTAATTCACATGGTAATCTTGTTAAGAGAAGGAAAAAAAATATATCTTAAGTTAGGAGATTCTTTTGCTTCTAATTACACATGAATTTAGAAATTATTTAAGTTAGATTTATATTTGTATATTCATTTCCCTAATCATCAATAAACCATTTTCTAAATTGATCGCAACTGAAACCCATATACTTTGGGGATGCTTCTAAGTTCCACTAATCCGGATTGATAATAAATACTTGCATTAGTTTACAACAATAAATTGACCCAACAAGGATAATAACACAGCCAACCAAATTTAGGGAACAAAAGGCCCATTTTTCTAAAATTTTAGAGATATTCTATAAAATTTCATACCAACAAGAGATCCATGGGGATTTCATTATGAGTGGAATTCCCGGATATCTACTAAGGAGGATGCCTATTTGATAGCCCATTGTATGAGCCTAATGAGATTACACTGATAGTTTGGTATTCAAGAAAAATATGTTGGATTTGTCTCCATTTAACATAATGCTTGAAGCTTCTTGGAAATCCAAAAGAATAGAGTTAATCACTCTCATTTATTGAAGGGAGGGTTCCCGAAAGAGAATAATATCATCGACAAATTGTCAGTGAGTAATTGGAAGGTCTTTCCCCAAAATTCAGATGATTTTGAGAGCTCCTTGGTTCAAAAATACTTTAATATATCTCTCTAATGCCTTTGTTGCAAGAATGAAGAGAAATGGGGATAATGGGTCCCATTTACTTAGACCCTTGGAGGCCTTAAAGGTATGGGTTCATGATCCATTGAACAAAATAAAAAATAAGGGGGTCGAGATGAGGGATTTAATCCACTCTATCCGCTATTGAGAAAACCCGAAGGCTTCCAAGGTGTGGAGGAGGTATTTCTAGTTGAGTATGTCATGATATTTAGAAAGATCTAGCTTGATCATTATTCCAGGAATTTTAAGCTTCTTGAGGGAATAAATCACTTCATAAGCCATGGATATCCTATCTAGAATTTGAAAACCTTCCATAAACCTAGTTTTCTCTTGAGAGATTATAAAGTTGAGGATCAGTTTGAGTCACTTATCAAATAAAAATTAAATAATATTATCCACAACATTGTACAAAGCAATTGGTCGAAAACAACTAGGCTCACTGGACTTACCATTCTTGAGTATAAGAGTGAGAAATGTGTCATTAAGACTAGACCATGCTTAGAGAGAACTTAGCAACCCATCCATTATTGCATGAACCTCTTTTCTGATGACCAAAAAACAACCTTTGAAGAAAACCGATGTGAAGTCATCTAGACCCAAGGCCTTGTAATTGGGTATTGCCTTTACCAGTTCCTCCACTTCCTGAAATTTGATTTCCCGCATTAGAGCTGAATTTTGATCATGGTTAACCAAATTTGGTATGTGGCCTATAATGCATTCTATGACTTCTTCTCTATCGGGGTCCACATCCGTGAGCATCTCCTTATAATAAGACATTGTTTCGTCCTTTATATCTCTGCATTGTAGGAAGTGATTACCCTCCTCTGAGGTTAAATATAGGATCTCATTATAATGTCTATGTTTGACCATAGAGTAGTGAATTTTTTTTGAATTCATCTACCCCTCCTATAGCCACAAAATTCTAGACTTCTGCTTCCATATGACTTTATCCTACTTCCTACATTAATTTAGGTTATGAATTAATTATCCCTCCTTATTGTCAAGGGTTCTGAGCGACCATACTATATTATATCCTATTATATCTCCTGTGTGTGGGTCTCTAATTTTTATTTTCCAATTAAAATATTACCAATTCCTGCCAATTCCAATCTTTTATTTTGGATTTTAGCTCCTTCGGTTTCAATTGAAAAGTATGCATCTGATTCTTTCCCTATATCAATATTTTCTTCCACTGCCCCTTTAATTTGGGAAAGAACTTAGGATTATAAAACCAAAAGCTTTCAAAATAGAATGGCATATTGTAGGGAGTTTATTTTAGATAAAATTCTAACCATATTGGCTAGTGATCAAACCCTAAGCATGGAAGAATGGTTGTAACAACCCTGGTTAAAAATCCATGTAAAAGTTAATAAAGGAAAAATAATAACAATGGCTATGGGACACATATTCCAAGATCAATGTTGGGAAAAAAACCCTAGTGTGAGTTTTCGTATGGTTTATTATGGCTATGGAAATTGGAAAAGGCAATTGCTAAGGCTTTGGAAAGTCAAAGTCGCATTTATTAGCATTTCTTTATGAAAATAATGGAAAATAGGAGAAAAGGGAGGTGAAACATCACAGGTTGCATGTGAGGAGGAAAATGAAGGAAAATAATGGAAAGTTGAAGATATTAGAGGCCTCATTAATCAAAATTCTTATGAGGATCAGCTGGTATCTTTTTGTCAGTTTAGTTTTGCAGCTCTCATTGCTCTCTCTCTCTCTCTCTTGGATACTTATATTTTTCTTGGAGCACTCTTGGAGATTGTGGCATGCTTGGATATTTGGAGCAAGAAGGAAAATGAAGAGCAGGAAAGTACAAGAGCACATTAGGATCATTAGCTACAATGGGTTTTTATTGCAAGTACCGAGTTGCATGTATGTTTTCCTCACTAGCTTTGGCATGCATGGTGTGTGCATGTGGTTTCTTGGTCATGATCTATCATTGGCATGAAGGATTTCCTGGATTTATAGTGGATTTTCCTAGCCTTTCCATTTCCTAGGTAGCCACAAAGTTGTGGATTCATTTCACTGTTTGTTTTATGGTTGGTTCTCATGTTCCTTTAGCTATGGGTGGAGTTGCTAATTCCTGGAGGCTTGGTTGGAAAATTGCTCTGGATGTTGACTGTAGTTGTGGATTGAGTTACTAGTTCCTGGAGCCTTGGCTGAAAAAATGCTCTAGAGCCCAACGTCAATGTGGGTTGAGTTACTAGTCATGGAGCCTTGGGTGGACATGAACGAGTGCCATAAATTCCACAGATGTTGGCACAGGTCTGTTGGGAAAAGTCCCTAGACACATGCATGCCATTCTGTGGGAGTTTCCAAAGCCTTCCAGACACACCCACGCCCATAGCAAGGGAGAATCCAAGGTTTTTATTCATTAAAATTTAGTGGGACCCAAGGACAAGTCAGGGGGATGATTGGGATCATCAGCTACAATGGGTTGAGTTACTAGTCTTGGAGCCTTGGGTGGACATGAACGAGTGCCATAAATTCTACAGACGCTGGCACATGTCTACTGGGAAAAGTCCCTAGACACATGGATGCCATTTTCTGGGAGTTTCCAAAGCCTTCCAGATGCACCCATGCCCATAGCAAGGGAGCGTCCAGGGTTTTTCTTCATTAAAATTCAGTTGGACCCAAGGACAAGTTAGGGGGATGATTAGGATCATCAACTAAAATGGGTTTTTATTGCAAGTACCGAGTTGCATGTATGCTTTCCTCACTAGCTTTGGTATGCATGGTGTGTGCATGTGGTTTCTTGGTCATGATCTATCATTGGAATGAAGGATTTCCTGGATTTACAGTGGATTTTCCTAGCCTTTCCATTTCCTAGGTAGCCACAGAGTTGTGGATTCATTTCACTATTTGTTTTATGGTTGGTTCTCATGTTCCTTTAGCTATGGGTTGAGTTACTAATTCCTGGAGCCTTGTTTGGACAAATTCTCTGGAGCTTGACTATAGTTGTGGGTTGAGTTACTAGTTCTCAGAGCCTTGGTTGAACAAATGCTCTGGAGCCCAACGTTAATGTGGGTTGAGTTACTAATCATGGAGCCTTGGGTGGACCTGAATGAGTGCGATAAATTATACAGATTCCGGCACAGGTATACTAGGAAAAGTACCTAGACACATGCATGCCATTCTGTGGGAGTTTCCAAAGCCTTCCAGATGCACCCATGCCCATAGCAAGGGAGCGTCTAGGGTTTTTCTTCATTAAAATTTAGTGGGACCTAAGGAAACGTCAGTGGGATGATTGGGATAGCCTTTGGGGGTCTTGTAGCAAGTACATGAGGTCTGTGTTATGGTTTTTCTGCTTCTATCACACTTCCTTAATGTCACCTAGGAGGTTGAATCATATCATGGTAACTCTTCATCACATTTTTACCCCAGATGGTCAATTACTTGGGTAGATGTGGGTGGAGGGTTTTACAGAGTGTTATAAGAGCATGGTTCAACCCTCAGACTAGATGGGAAGTGTGTTGATCATGCATTTATATTGGTTGCATATGTGTGTGGTATGCTTGCGGTATATGTGTACTTTTTTCATATGCATGGTGTTAGTCTTGGTTGCAGTAATGTCGCCATGTGAAGGTTGATGATGTTGTTAGGGAATGTGTCGTCTTGAGTCTATGAATGGTTTTGTGTTGTTTATGTGTGTCAAGTGCTTACATGTTGTTAGTATACATTGGTATGGCTGCTATTGTCATGCATGAGGTCATGGTGTGTGATTGATATGGTCATGCATTGATGATTGGAATCTGGCTAGCATGATGCTTATATGTCGTTTTATGTATGTGCTATGTATTCACATGTTGCTATGATTACTTATATACATGTATTACATTGATTGGTTGATATTGGAGGATGTTGTGAAAATTTGTAATCCTGAATCCCTACTGCAATAACTAATGAGAAATATCCTATTTGTTAATTCCTTAAAACAAATTATTTATAGTTTTCCACTGTAAATTTCGAAATCTCATGCACTACAACCTTCATAAATTAACTCCAGAAAAATACAAGTGCAGATACAATATTTGAACAAGAGTAAATCATAGACACATCTAACACAGTTATTTTTGGACCAATTCCCTTGGAAAAACCCAATGCGGGAAAACCGGTGCAACAACTGAGGGTTTATATATTATGTAGTAAATTTTCAGTAAAAATCTATTATTGTCGAATCTGACAAATCATACAGAGAAATTTGACAATAAAATCTTGTGAGACAAATCTCACTTTGCCATGGGAATCTGGCACTAACCTGCACCCAAAATGAGCTGCTATGCACTGTCTTTGAGCAATGACTGTGTCACCCATGCAGTCTCTACATCACAACTGAAGTTTCTCTCTATCTCTACGTTGGATCTCTTTGCTGGCTGGAAACTGAGATCTTGTGGCCTCCGGAAACTCCCTCTGGGAATTGACACTGACCCTCTATTGTCTCCTCAATAGAAAAATGAACTCCCTCTCAGCTCTGTGCAGTCCCAATGTAGCCTCTGTGTCACTGGCTATGCACAACTGTTTGTGCCTTCTACTGCCTCCTCTGCTATGCATTGTTCAGATCAGGAATCCTTCCAACCAGAATTATTGCCCCTCTATGCAAATATAACTTGATCGATTTTTTTCCTTGAGCACTGCTCACTAGATAATTTCGATCTCTTGATCCTCTCTATGTTTTTTCCAAATGACCCTTCAAGTCCTTATTATAATATTCTCGTTGAGACTTCAACAACCAAGATTAAATCGTTAATCAATGACTAAGATTAAATTTTGACCTGATCTTCTTCTTCTCTAGAAGATCCACGCTCTATTTTATTAATACCCTTTAATTATTTTATTTTCCTAAGTTTATACTTAGGGTACCTTTAAAATAATCAATTATTCTAATATAACACACTTTGAATGGAATTTTCACAAACGATTTCTAGGTTCTTTGGAATACATGTGTCTAAGCCTCCTTGCAAATTTTGAGACTTAGAGAACATATGATGCTACCCAAGTCAAAACTCCCTCTAAGAGAGGAATGTACTCTAAAAGTACTCCCTATTGAGTACTGATGTGATTCTGCAACATCTCTCTTTGCACTGGTGATGTCTAACACTTCTTCCCACCAACACTGCGCTACTTCATCTATGTTGATTCTGACCCTGCTTGTTGCTCCCAACTGCCACTGCACTACAACTGAAAAAATATGCAATACTGAACTAAGTATTCATCATGATGCATCTCAGTGTTGAACATCTGGCTATTGCTAGTATCTGCATTGTCCCTATGAAGCTTCTGCTTTGTTGTTGACTTTTGCATTATGCCTCCTGCATTGCTACCAACTCTACTCTACGCTGCTCAGACTCTGGCACTCATTAACCACAACATTGTCAATTTTTCACTCCTCTGCACCAACTGAAACTCGTCCATCCTTCTATTGTTGAATTGGGCTCCTATAGCAAGGTGATGATCCAAGAAGTGGACTCCTCAAGGACCTTTCCCAACTGAAAATATTTCGAGCTACAGTTATATATCACCCCAATGCTCCCATGAAAATATATGGGCAATCATGGTGAACTCCTCTTCTTCGATCTTATAAGTTGTAGCCTGGGATCATGATTCTCATCTTTTTCCTTCTCCTTAAGAGGACAATGTGTAGTGTAATGTCCTTATTCGCCACACTAAAAGCACTTGATCTTTGAGATGTCCTTTTTCTGTCTTCGCTGCTCCTGTTTTCCCTTTGATGAAAGGGTTGAATTATCCTTCTCCTCCTTAGGCTTCTTCCCACTGTTGATACCCTCAAGTTGGCACTTGAGTAAGTCCCTCCTCATCTCTTCCTAATGAAGATCTTCCCACATTTCCTCCCAGTCCGAAATTTTTTCTCTTCCCAGGATGCTTTGGAAAAAGACTTGATAATCCTCAGAAACTGAGTTGAGGGCCAATCTGACCATCTTTTTGGCATGAGGAGCTTCTCCTACAACTTCCAATTGATATCAGTTCTCTTGAAGTCTAAACAGGAACAAATCAATGTGCTCACCCTTATACATCCTTGTAGTCCACAATTTCTCCTCCAAGAACATCTTTCGCTACTCGGAATATCCCTGATGTAGCTTCTCCAGGGCTTACCACATTTCTCTAGCAGTCCCTTTTCTAGCAATGTGACACACAAAATGATCCCTCACTTTGTCGAGGATCAAATTATTTGCCTTAGCCATAACTTTCTTGAACGCCTTCAGCAGATCAACATCTACTGGTTCAACTACCACACCATCAATGAAGGCTTTGATATCATTTTCATCTAGTAGGCATCTGACCCTTTCTTTCCAGATCACATATTTGGAGGCTCCCTCCAACCGATCTTGATATCTCAACCCACTTGCTGCCATCTCCGTCGTCTAAAAAATAAATCGAAATAGCTCCCTCTATCTCCTTTGCGCAGCTGCTAACCTGACCTACACACTCCCTACATCTGCCACACACTAGTACTGCTCAGATACCAAGACTTAGAATTCCACAACTAGGAATTATCTGAGGAAGAAAATCCCACACACACTGTCGATCTATTGCCTCTAACCCTCTGTGCAGATGGCTCTACACACTCCCTACTGGAGCAAGCCAAATGTTTCACAAACTATGTTCCTTCTACACAGGAAATAAAATTTTCTTGGATATGAAACTCTTTGAGGTCAAAAATCCCAAAAATGTCTTCAACTACTCTTCCTAATGCTTATGCACTAGCATTCACTGCTACATAGAAAATGCGTCCCTCTAGTTATTGATCTGCGCTTAAACTGCTACGCTACTCCCTCTGCCTCTGGAAAACTGCAATCTGGAAAATCCTATCTCTCTATCGGCTCACTCAGAGAGAGATTTCCTTGCAGTAACTAGCCCTCTTGGCTTGGACTGCGCAATCACCTAGGAGATAGATTTACTGCTTACACAACTCTTTGATCCCCATCTTATCCTTCAATGTTGGATCTACTTAATCTTCTCTTTTTCTCCTCTTGCACTCAACTTAAACAAGCTCTAATACAATGTGAAAATTCGTAATCCTAAATCCTACTGCAACAACTGATGAGAAATCTCCTATTTGTTAATTCCTTTAAACAAATTATTTACATTTTTCTACTGTAAACAACGAAATATCATACACTACAGCCTTCAAAAATTAACTATGGAAAAATACAAGTGCGGAAACAAAATCTAAATAAGAGTAAATCATAAGCATATCTAACACGGTTATTTTTAGACCAATGCCCCCGAAAAAATCCAATGCGGGAAAATCAATGCAGCAACTGAGGGTTTATATATTATGCAGTAAATTCTGAGTACAAATGTATGATTGTCGAATATGAAAAATCATACAGAGAAATATGACAAGTAAAATCTCGTGAGACAAATCTCACTCTGCCACAAGAATCCGCCCCTGACCTTCACCCAAAACGAGCTGCTCTACGCTACCTCTACGTAGTGACTACATCACCCATGCAGTCTCTTCGTCACAACTGAAGCTTCTCTCTATCTTTGAGTTGGATCTCTCTACTGGCTGGAAACTGATATCTTTTGGCCTCTTGAAACTCCCTCTAGGAACTGGCACTGACCCTCTATTGTCTCCTCAACAGAAAAAAGAACTCCCTCTTAGCTCTGCGTAGTCTCAGCGTGGCCTCTACATCACTGGCTCTGTGCAGCTGTCTGTGCCTTCTACTACGTCCTCTATTATGCACTCTCGGGATCAGGAATCCTTCCAACCGAAATTACTGCGCCTCTCTACAAAGATCTCTTGATCGATTATCTCCCTGAGCATTGCTCACTAAAGAATTCAATCTCTTGATCCTCTCTATGTGTTTTCCAAATTACCCTTTAATCACTTCTTATAATCTTCTCATTGAGACTTCAACAACTGAGATTAAATCGTTAATAGATCGCTAAGATTAACTTTTGACTTGATATTCGTCTTCTCTAGAATATTCACACTTTGTTTTATTAATACCCTTTAATTATTTTATTTTCCTAAGTTTAGACTTAGGGTCCCTTTAAAAATAATTAATTATTTTAATAAAACATACTCTAAGTGGAATTTTCAAAAACTATTTATGGGTTCTTTAGAATACATGTGTCTAAGCCTCCCTGTAGATTTTGAGACTTAGAGTACATCTGATGCTACCAAAATCAACATATGCATCCTCCCTGAATGATGTTAAGGCATGTTGGTTTTTATATGATTTTGTTTAACTAACATAGTATGCATTGCAGGAAAGAAATCAAAGATGAATATCAAGATGGTAGACTACATAGATTCTCCCTATGAATTAAATGAGCAACATGGTGTTGGGAACTCTTCTAACTTGGAAGACACATTGAGAAGATTGAAGGAAGAAATCAGGGGTTGCAAAGCAGGTAATGATAGACTCATACAGACACAGGAAAAGAAATCAGAGGTTAATTTAGCAATCCTTAATAATTTGTCAGAATTGTAGCGGCAGGGACCACTTTGTATTAGCTATGGACAGGAGGATGGGACTAATGGGGCATATGGAAGTAGGTCTCGTGGTGGTCATCGGTTAGACATAGATGACATGATTAGAGATGGCATATTCTTGGAAACTATGGATAGGAGAGGTGACCTGTTGAAAATGCAACAAGATGATGGAGCTTAGTGAAATGAAGTCGCCTTCACTAAGTGGGCCCGCAGGCTATTTTTGGCGCAAAGTCTATTTTTAGACTATGTCTATTTTTAGACATATGAAGCATGGTCTAGGAGTTGTAGGATGCTATTCTTGGATGATTGGTCGAGTTGGTAAAAATAGATGGACCTCTATTTTTAGACATTGGGCGGTTTCTATTTTTAGACTGTCGAGCTAAAAATAGAACAGTCAAATATTATTTGCTCTTAATAATATTTGGACTATAAACATTATCTTATCCTCTTGGCGCACTTCAGTTTGAGCTACGGATGTGGACCATGCAGCTGACAAAGGAATTACGCTATTCCTAGGGGTTTGGTTGAGCTAATGCATGGTTGAATTCAGTTAGACTCATGTGGCAGAGTTTTGGTGGAGTTGATTGAGGAGTTGATGGAGTTGTGTTCGGTTTAACTTAGTTGAACTAGTTGTGTTTAGTTTAACTGGCTAACACACTAGAGATGAGTGGTGTGAATTAAATATTATTTAATTCACTAATTATTAAATCATTATTCAACTAAAGAACACATCAGTTAACACCGGTGCATGGACAGTTTAGTGAAGACCAGTGGAGGAGATAGGTGAAAGGGCCATTTTGCTATTAGTTGCGACATTAGTTGTGCATGAGATTTGCACAAGCATTGGAGGAGATTGCCAATGAGAATTGCGCAGTTGGAGCTAGTGGGATTCGAACTTGGATCTCATCCATAATCCTTTTGGATTGCGCAGTAGAGGCAGGCAATTAGTGGAGGAGTTTTGAACCC
Source organism: Pinus albicaulis (assembly GCA_034641835.2). Lineage (NCBI taxonomy): Eukaryota > Viridiplantae > Streptophyta > Pinopsida > Pinales > Pinaceae > Pinus > Pinus albicaulis. Next base: position 960,483,102 of record CM076570.1, on the reverse strand, counting down.
GTGACTTGTTCAAAACTGAGCTAGTTTGTGTGTAACTTCGGGAGATAGTACTGAGTACTTGTGAGGAGTATTGTACTGAGATTGTTACATGTTCTCTTCCATATAATATACAAAATAGCTGGGGGTTTTCAGCTATAATATTTCCCCATTACATACTGCGTTATATGTGTGATGATTTGATGTTCTTATGATCGCATACCACTTGTTTTATTTCCGCATGTGATGATCAAATTGTAGAAAAGGTTATGTGTTGCATATGAATTCGAATTAGTGTGTGACCAGGATAATCTCGGTGGATAGATCTTCATTATTCAGAAAATTTCTACATGACCGAAATAGGTATTATTCTAATTCTGATTCTGACAGGCATCATGATTGTCATCATTATTATCCCTACAGGAGGAGTGAAAATGGATATTTGTTGGATGAGTTTAAGAAAGCCAAGCTACCTACATTTGACCGGGAAATTAATAAACCACGGGATGAAAAGGCATGGTTTCTTGGTATGAGGAATTTATTTAGGTTTCATGACTACTCTAAAAACATGAAATCTAGAATAGATACATTCAGCCTCAAATCTAAAGCAAATATTTGGTACTGTGAAGAATGTTCGATACTATGAAGAATTTTAGGGAAATATATGAGGAGGAAATGAATTGGAGTTATTTTGAGAGATTATTTAGTAGGAAGTATCTATCAGAGATATACTATGATGACAGTGAAAAAGAGTTTTACGAGTTAAAGAAGGGATCTATGACGGATGAGGAGTACACCAACAAGTTCTTAAAGTTATTGAGATTTGTACCTTATCTAAAGGAGGAGAAGGACAAGATGTAGAGATTCATCACTAGGTTTCCAATAGCATTAAAAGACAAGATTGAGTTTGATGAGCCTATATCATTAGAGGAGGCCATCCAGGAACTGAAGCATTCTTTGGAGCAATCAAAGCACAAATATGACACTAAGCAAGATTCAAAGGGTAATGATAAGAATAAAGGAAAATGGAAAAAAAAGCGAGAAATACCTTAGGATATAGGTAAAAAGAGAATGTTGAACCACCTAGGAATTTCAATACATCTGTTAGAGGATAGGGAATTTAGCCTGAGGAGTAGAATAAGAGTGAAAATAGGGAGCTTGTGCGGTGTTAGACTTGTGGAGGAGATCATTGTAGAAATATTGTACATAAAATTAGGGTGGTAGACCACAAATCTACAGTGCACAAGAGGCACATATAGTGGGAGATGTTGGACATAGTATTCCCGAGATCTATGCATCATTGGATAGCAAGCAGGTAGATCATTGGGCATGTATTATCGAGATGGATAGTAAGCTTTGTGATCAAGTTATTTCTATTTTGATTGAACCTGGATCTAATTATATTTATGTTAATCATGACCTCGTGGATACCTTTGGTTTGAATAATAAGTGCATGCAGAGTTTTGGTTAGTGTAGTTGGCTACAGGTACCAAGAAGAGAGTTCATCACTGGGTAAGAGCTTATGCATTTTACTTGAATTGTATGCCTACATCAACACATTTGAATGTATTGCTGTTGGGATCATACAATATGTTGTTGGTCATGGACTCGTTTTATTTTCATAGAACCAAGGTGGATTGTTATGACAAGGCTATTGAGTGCTTAGACGACAATGGGGAACAAAGAGTCTTACAGGGTAAGAAGAAAGCAACATCAATTAGAATGGTTACAACTATGCAGGCCAAGCACAGTCGTAGGAAATGGTGTGTGTTGTTTACAGTGCACATTTTTAGTGAAAAAGTTAAGGAAGTTGAGGATGCAGATGTTGTGAGTAGGTACCTAGTTATACAATAGTTTCAGAATATATTTCCCACAGATATTTCATAGTTTTCACTTGACATTGAAGTATACTTTTCTATTAACTTGGTACCCGAGGTAGCACCACATCTAAGGTACCTTACATGATGAGCACACCTAAGTTGGTAGAGTTAAAGTTGCAGCTAAAAGAGATGCTTGACAAAGGATACATTAGGCCGAGTGTATTACCATGGGGCACACTGGAATTGTTTGTAAAGAAGCAGGATGGTACTCTCATATTGTGCATTGAATATAGGCATTTGAACAAAGTGACCATCAAGAACATGTATATGTTGTTGAGGATTTATGACTTTTTCGATCAGTTGAAGGGAGAAAAAGTATTCTCAAATATTGATCTGAGATCTGGATATCATCAGGTACACATTAATGAAGATGACATCTACAAGAAATCCTTCTAGACCAAGTATTGGCATTATGATCTTGTTGTAGTTCCTTTTAGTTTTACTAATGCTCCAGCTAAATTTATGTGTTTTATGAAGAGTGTGTTGTGTCCTTATCTGTACAAGTTTGTTATTGTATTCATTAATGACATATTGGTATATTCTAAAATGAGGAAGAGCATGTCAAGCATTTGGCAGCAATGTTGATATTGCTAAGAGAGCATCAATTGTATGTTAAGATTAGAAAATGAAGTTTATTTCAGAAGAAAAAAAAAGTTACATTACTTGGGACATGTTGTCTCCAAGGAAGGCATAGAAGTGGATCCAGAAAAGATAAGAGCCATCATGGAGTGGGTAGATCTTAAGAATATGGATGAGGTGAGATCATTTATGGGGTTAACAGGTTATTACAGGAGGTTCATCAGGAATGTCTCATATGTTTCTTATAATATTACATAATTGCAAAGGAAAGGTAAGAAGTTTGAATGGACAGAGGAGTGTGACGCTAGTTTTGAGCAGCTTAAGCAGTTGTTGACGCATGCTCTAGTGTTAAAGACCGCAGATCTAGAAAAAGAGTTTGTAGTATGCATAAATGGATGTAAAAGAGGGTTTGGCGGAGTCCTTCTGCAGGAACGATAGGTGGTATGTTATGAGTCACATAAACTAAATGAGCATGAGCAAAAATATCCGACACATAATCTTGATTTGGCAATGATAATTCATGCATTGAAGATGTGGAGGCATTATCTTATTGGCAAGAGGTTTGTACTTATGAGTGATCACAGTGGATTGAGGTATTTGTTTTACCAGTTGAATCTAAATGCTTGACGATCTAGATGGTTGGCTACGATAAATGAGTTTGAATTTGATATTAGGTATATTAAAGGTAAAGTGAACATGGTTTCATATGATCTTAGTAGGGAGATACAGGTAAATCACATAGCAACTGTGAGCTCCTATGGGAAAAATTTATAGGATAGGATCTTGCAGGCAGGTCAGCGGGATAACATGTATGTGGAGATTGTGTGCAGGTTGCAGTAGAGTACATGTACATGTACAGGTAGTGGTAAAGGTACAGGTACAAGTATAGGTATAGGTACATGTACAGGTAGTGGAACAGGTGCAGGTGTACAGGATGTAGAATATCGTCTCACGATAGATGGATTGGTAAGGTTTAGAGACAACATATATGTGCCAGATAGTAGTGAGCTCAAGAAGGTTATATTGAGGGAGTTTCATTTGAAGCCATATTCATATCACCCAGGATATCAAAAGACATTGACCGCAGTAAAATTAGGGGAATTTTGAGGTCTAAAATGGGCCTCCTAAGAAAAATGTACAACCAAAATAAACTTTATAAGAACCAATAGGATTCAAGATGATGATGTCATCCATAATGGATGATTCACCATTTTTGGAGTAAAAAAGTAAAATATTAAAAAATAATAAAATAATAAAACTATTTTTTCAACTCGTATTTTAAACTTATCTCCCAAAATTTTTACTCAAATTTTTAGCTGAAGCAGCTCGTTTGAGATTTCATTTCTTAATTCTCATTCAGCTATAACATGTTGATACTGACAGAACTCTTCTACACTAAAAATGAGAAATACATAAAAAACGTGATTGTAATCACATTTTTTTATGTATTTCTCATTTTTCGTGTAGTAGGACCCATCGAAAGTATGCAAAATGGGTACTCCTTGGATGAGGAATTAAATTCTGCATCCAACGAGTAGTCCCGCTCGAAATTTGAGTAAAAAATTTGGGAGATAAGTTGAAAATATGAATTGAAAAAGTAGTTTTTCATTTTTCCCTCTAAAATTTGATGATGTCATCAAATCTTATTTGATTTTTTCCACTATTATTTTATAATTTCCTTAAGAGGCCCATTTTAGACCTCAAAATTCCCCTAATGGAATTTCTATTATTGGCATAATTTGAAGAGAGACGTAACAGAGTTTGTGGCTAGGTGTTTGGATTATTCCAGGTGGACTATTACAACCAATTTTGATTCCATAATGGAAATGGGAGGTCATTTCCATGGAATTTATCACAAGTTTTCTAAGGGCAGTGAGACAACATGATTCCATCATGGTTTTTGTGGAACAGTTGAAAAAGGTAGTGCACTTCATTCCAATGAAGTCTACATTTTCAGCTTGAAATGTAGCACAGGTCTTTATTAGGGATGTGGTCATATTGCATGGTGTTTTGCAAAATATTGTGCCAGACAGGGATGCGAAGTTCACTTCCAAATTTTGGAAGGAGTTGTTCGCAAGTTTGGGAACAAATATGGCCTTCAGTACAACTTATCATCCACATACAGATGGACATACAAGGAGGGTTCATTAGGGGAATTTTGGGGTCTAAAATCGGCCTCCTAAGAAAAATTTACAAAAAAAATAACCTTTATAAGAACTAATAGGATTCAAGATGATGATGTCAACCATGGGGTATGATTCACCATTTTTTTAGTAAAAGGGTAAAAAGATTAAAAAATAATAAAATAATAAAACTACTTTTTCAAGTCGTATTTTCAACTTATCTCCCAAAGTTTTTACTCATTTTTCGAGCGGGAGAACTCATTGGATGAAAAATTTAATTCCTCATCCAAGGAGTACCCATGTTGCATACTTTTTATGGATCATACTACATGAAAAATGAGAAATACATGAAAAACATGATTGCAATCACGTTTTTCATGTATTTCTCATTTTTCGTGTAGTAGGATCCATAAAAATTATGCAACATGGGTACTCCTTGGATGAGGAATTAAATTTTGTATCCAATGAGTAATCTGGCTCAAAATTTGAGTAAAATATTTGAGAGATAGATTGAAAATACGAGTTGAAAAAGTAGTTTTTTCTTTTTTCCCTCTAAAATTTGATGAGGTAATCAAATCTGATTTTATTATTAACACTATTATTTTATATTTTCCTTAGGAGGCTCATTATAGACCTCAAAATTCCCCTAATGAACATGATATTAGACAATATTTTAGGATGTATGTAATGCATCAATAGTGAAAGTGGGAAGAGTATCTTCCACTGGTAGAGTTCACTTACAATAATGGGTACCAAGAATCTTTGAGGATGAGTCTGTTTGAGGCATTATATGGGCAGATTTATAATACTTCCATCAGTTGGAGTGATTCAGTTAACAGGGTGTTGATTAGACCAGACATGTTGGAAGAGATGGAATAAGAAATGTAGGTAATTAAGAAGAATATGAAAGCATCACAGGATAGGCAGAAGAGTTATGTATATTGGAAATTTTTTTTTAAGGAGTTTTAGGTTTGGGAACAAGTGTACTTGCACATCAAGCCCAAGAAGAGCTCCTTGCAAATTAGATCATGTGCCAAATTGGCACCTCAGTATTGTGGACCTTTCAAGATTCTTGAGAGGATTGGGCTAGTATCCTATTGACTTGCACTACCTCTGACAGTGAAATTCCATGATGTTTTCCATGTCTCATTGCTTAAGAAGTATGTTAAATATGTTTATCATGTGATTGACTCGTCTGTATTGTAGGTGGAGCCAACAAGAGAATTATAGCCGGAACCTCAATGAACTTTGCAAAGAAAGACGTTAATGCTCTGAAACTGATCAATCAAGTAGGTTAAAGTGAAATGGAAGCACTTTGAGCTTGATGAAGCTACATGGGAGATGGAATATCAAATGTGGGCTATGTATCCTTCCTTATTCGTTGGTTGAGCGAATGTCATGGTATATGTTGGTATGATGTTGGTATATGTATATATGTATATGAATGTAACTACCACCGTGATCTATGTTATGAAGCTCCAATAAGTGGTATGGGTGTCATGTCATTATGATGTTATATTGTCATGTTATCATGTTGGTTTGCTTCTCAGCAGGTTGATCATTGTAAATACTGCAACAAGCTAAGTTATAAAGCTCCATGGGAAGTATGTTTTGCTACAACATTATTGTTGGTTGTAGGTGTTGTTGAACATCGTGGAGGGTGTTCCTCAAAGGGGGAGGGTTCTATAACATCCCTGGTAAAAAATCCATGTAAAAGTTAATAAAGGAAAAATAATGAGCATGGTTAAAGGACACGTATTCCAAGTTGAATATTGGGAAAAAAATCCTAGTGTGGGCGTTCATATAGTTTATTATGGCTATGGAAACTGGAAAAGGAAATGGCTAAGGCTTTGGAAAGGAAAAGTGCCATTTATTGGCATTTCTTTATGAAAATAATGGAAAATAGGAGAAAATGGAGGTGAAAGGTCACAGGTTGCATGTGAAGAGGAAAATGAAGGAAAATAATGGAAAATTGAAGAAATTAGAGGCCTCATTAATAAAAAGGATTTTGAGGATCATTGAGTAGCTTTTTGTCAATTCAGTGTTAGAGTTCTCATTTTTTTTTTCTCTCTCTCTCTCTATCATAATCTTGGATACTTAGATTTTTATTGGAGCACTCTTGGAAAGTGTGGAATACTTGTAGATTTGGAGCAAGAAGGAAAAGGAAGAGAAAGAAAACGTGAGAGGACATCAAGATCAACAACTACAACGATTTTTGATTGCAGGTTCTAAGTTACATATATGTTCTCCTCACTAGTTTTGGCATGCATAGTGTATGCATGTGGTTTCTTGGTCATGATATGTCATTGGCATGGAGGATTTCCAGTATTAAAAATGGATTTTCCTAGCCTTGTCATTTCCCGGATAGCCATAGAGTTGTGGATTCATTTCACTGTTTTCTTTCTGGTTGGTTCTCATGTTCCTTTAGTTGTGGGTTGAGTTACTTGTTCCTGGAGCCTTGGTTATACAAATTCTCTGTAACCCAGTGGCAATTGTGGGTTGAGTTACTAGTTCCTGGAGCCTTGGTTGGAAAAATTCTCTGGAGCCCGACAGTAGATGTGGTTTGACTTACTAGTCCTAGAGCCTTGGTTGGAAAAATGCTTTGGATCCCTAGGTGGGTTGAGTTACTAGTCTTGAAGCCATGGTTGAAAAAATTCACTGGATCCCTGGAAAACTTGGGTGGAGACCATTCTGGTGATGGTTGTGATCTCTGACCATCAAGTGGAATCACTAGTTGAGGGTTTAGTTGGTTTGGCCTCTAGAAGCCCTGGTTTGGTTTTAATTGGTGTTTTATGAGATCCCACATTCATGCTTAGAATATGGCATGGGGGTGACTATATGAAGAGAGATCTGGCTCAATCATTTCTATGGTCAAGTGGAGCATGGAAGTTCCAAACCTAGTTTCATTTTTCTTATGGAAATAAGAGTTATTTTCCTATTGTATTGAGGGGTAAATATGGTTATTATAACGTGGCTTATATGGTTATTCTATGCTTGTCATTTATGTTGTTTATATGCTAGTTATGAACGAGTTTTATGATGGTGATGATGTATGGCTCTCATCATGTTTTGATTCATAAATGAATGAAAAATGTATCAATGCTCAAATAGATGATAATGCATCTAATGATATAAGGGAAAAATGCTTCTGAGAGATTCTCAGATAGGTATGAGACCCATATGCTTATATATGTTATTTAAAATTGTAGGTTACATATTTGTGATATTTTTGACGAAATTATTGTTATGGCTAGTAGGGGTCCATTCAAGTCCGTGTTTAGTTAATTTCATTTACATTGTTGTTACTTTGTTGTATTTCATTTATGAACTTGTCATTGATTTTTGGGTAGTGTCCTAGGCTTTGGGCCTAAAAAAGTGCCATAAAATCCATGAAAGCTGGAACAGGTTTGCTGGGAAAAGTCCCTAGATGCAAGCATGCCATGTTGTGGGACCGTCTAGAGCCTTCCAGACGAACCCATTCCCATAACAAGAGAGCATCTCAGGGTTTTCTTCATTAAAATTCAGTGGGACCCAGGGGAAATTTATGGGGGTGACTAGGATAGCCTCTGGGGGTGTTGTAGAAAGTACATGAGGTCTATGCTATTGTTTTTCTGCTTCGATTCCACTTCCTTAAGGTCATTTAGGAGGTTGAATCATATCATGGTAACTCTTTGTCACATGTTTAACCTAGTTTCCCGGTTACTTGGGTATATGTGGGAGGAGGGTGTTACAATTTATTCCTCCACAAAGACACCTCTCCCTAACATTTCATTTGAGAGAAAAAAAGTGATCCAATCTACTAGAAATTTGGTGGTGCCCCCCTCTACGATTTTTCCAAGTGAATAGCTTTTCAATTGTATCAACATCAACAATATTTAAATATTGAATGGTTTCCATGAATAGTGGGCCATTGGATCTAAGCACTTGATACCCCTGTTCTTCTCCTCTAGGTTATTGACAAGATTGAAGTCACTTCATATTATCCAAAGTTAATCCTTGTATATGCCCCTTAAATATTTTATATCCTACAAAAAACTTGCTTTTTATCCATGAGTAGAAGGACCATAAACTGAAGATAAGTAGAGTTCTTCCTTTACCCCCACACAACAACATTGTCTTGTCAAAACGTTCCAAAAAGCAACCCAATCCTAGAATACAATATCCTTGGGGTTCGAGGCCATCGCTAAGCCACCTACACTACCTTTGGCATAAATTTCCATTGATTCACATCTCTTCTAAAATTTGTCCAAAACCTTTAATACCTTCTCACAAGAAACTTGTGTTTCTTGTAAGAGAAGGATTTCTGACCTCTCTTTCAAAATTCTCTCAAGTACCTTAACTTTCATTTACTGTTGAGGCCCCTAATGTTCTAAGAAGCCACTTTCATTGAGAAATCATTATGGTTGAGAGTAAATACCCTGATATCAATGCCACTTACCCAAAATTAATGAGAAAATCTCCCACACTCTAAATAAATTATCTAGTGTTATTCCTTCCTTTTTTACTATGTTCTCCATGATTTTGGATTTTGTGTTTACTTATTTGAGAGGATCCTTTTGTTGTTGGGTTATGGTTCTCTAAAACCTCCTCCTAGGTATATCTATGTTTCTGCCATTATGAGTACAAGTAGAAGCAATTATGTTTCTGCTCCATTGGGATATCAATTGACTCAACTCTCACCCATGTATTGCTAAACTCCACCATCATGTGCTCACCACACTAATAATATCAGATCTTTCCTCCACATCATGGATTAGGTTAGTGTCCATGATTACCTCTTTAATTTATGGTAGTTTGTGGAGTTTCTAGATTTTTCCTTTTAGGGTTTTATTTATCTCTAGAATTTTCCCCTTGTCATTCTATCTCCATGGGTTGCTCCTTCTATTGTTCCACCTGTGACGTGACTGCCTCAATTTATTCCAACACCAACAACTTATTGGCATCGAAACCCTTTTGGACATTGACCTCTTTAGATTATGGCACTAACTTCTTTGACTAATTTTTTTCACCCTTTCCTTTTTGTTGACTACCTCTTAGAATCCCTTCGGGCTCGATCGATTTTTTCTCTCCTGATTTTCCAATAAAACTAGTGGGAATTTTCTAATTAAGTGGCCATATTCATGGAATATTTGACATTTAAAAATCACATTCTCATAATATATAATTTGTGACTAGATCTTGTCATGGTACTCAATGTATATTGATTCAGGCAATGTTTGGAGATGTTCATATAAGCACAATTTATCACATATGAAGAATGCCTCCTCCTTTTATTAGTTTCAGAAATTTTCACAATTTCCTCGACAGAATTTCCTATACCTTTGAGAATTTGCAATTCCCAAAAATATTCCAATAAAGTGTAAATCCTTACCCAAACCAAAGTTGTGAGGAACTGATCCTTGTCTAGGTTATAATACTCTTCCCAAAATCACATGAAAAGTTTGGAATTATTCATGAAATAGGGCCCATTTTCAAATATCCTCTTACAGTCTTCCAAATTCACAAATATCACTATAAATAAACCCTTGGATCTTACATGAAGTTGCATGTGTCCTTTTAGTCTCCATTTTGTTTGGTTCCATTTCACTATATATAGATCTTTGGGCCAAATTCCCATTAATTTCCATACCAAATCATGGTCCTTCATGAATTGTTGTGGTTCCTTCAGTCGGTTGTTTGAGATCACAAACTTAGGGTTTGAGGACACCTTCAAAAGGAATTTTATCCCTTTCAATCGTGATTTCGATTGAGCCCAAAGAACTTGAGTTTCACTCTTTCTACCATTTCCTTTTAAAGAACATGCACTCCTTGTCGTAGGCTAGTGAGAAAATATTACTACATTACGATAGGAGGGGGTTGCACCCATCCCTGTAGCTCCATTAATGTTGTCACTCAGAATATATGTAGTAAGATAAAACCCAAATATTTTTTATATAGATATGTATCTAGCCTTCTAGCCCTAATTATTAAAAACTTTCCTGCTAAAACCCTCTAGTTTTGTAGAGCAAGCACATTGTAGGTCCAATGGATCCTTTTCCATTGAGGAAGCTTATCATTTATATGTCAAGACACAAAATAATTATAAAGAGGAAACCTAGAAACACATATTTGGTCAAATTATATGGCTTAAGATATCTTTCTTTTTTTGGTTTCTAATCAAGGGTAAAACTCTCACTTGGGACAAACTACATAAATCAGGATTATGTGGTCCATCACAATTGCCCCTCTACAAATATAAATCTGAATATCTAGAGCATATATTTAATGAGTGCCCATTTTCAAATTTATTTGGTCAGTAATAGTAGCCAGGATGCATAAATTAAATCACTATCAAAGTAGGGTCCCTTGCCATATAGCATTAGCAAAAAATAGCCTTCACAAATCCCATTCCCAATTGAATTATAATGCTTCCTCTAGGTTTTAATCTTTTGGTGATATGGAAAGAATGAAAATCTTGCATCTTCAAAAATTTCTCACTCATCCAAGGTTTTATTTGGGTCAAAATTACAAACAATATCCAGGAGATGATAACCTCCCATAATTGGTTAGATCAAGGCTGGCATGCCAAATATTTAGAAGCTAGTATTCTCAATGGATGGGGGTTTTCACAATGCCACAATTAACTCAATGGCCCTCCTTTATGATTCGTCCTCCTATTCCTCTTATCTACAATCCACCTCCTCATATTTTCATAAAATTAAAAATTGACGGGGCCTCTAAAGGAAACCTAGGGAAAGATGGATATGGTGGAATATTCTAGGACCACACAAGAAAAATTCTATTTATTTTATGTATTCCTTTGGTTAATGATAAAAACAACATCATATATCTAAAGCATTAGAGAAAAGGGTATATTTTTTTCTCAAAAATACCACTACCATAAAGTATTAATTGAAGGAAATTCTCAAATAATCATAAACGTGATCACTAAATCCTTCATGGCATAGGACCAAGTAGACTTTCAAAGAGATGACTATAACAACCTAGCCCAAGAATGGATTAATTTTTCCATGGTATTACATCATGTAATTGAATTTCAAAAATTAAATGGGTTGAGTAAGGGACATGGGTTCTAAGAGGTTTGGGGAGGTTAATTTCTTGGGAAATTCAACTTACTTGTTTAAGGGAGAAGTTGGAAAACCTAGGACAACCATTTAAGGTTGGTTATTGAGTTCTAAATGCACATTAATGGTTTGTTTGAAGGGGACTGTTGTTGGAATTTTATTAATTGCAAAACAAGGGAAAAAATCCCATGTTTCTTGGGCAGTGTAACAAGGTAGCAAGGGGTAGGAGAATTAATGATTGGGGAAACAAAAAATGGAAACAATTAATGAGAAATATATTTTTTGGTACGGAATGAAGTGGAAGCAAAGAAAAAAGGCAGAAAGAGAGCCAGGGGCATGGATCTCATCTAAGAAAAATTAGCCACAGATCACAGGGGGAAGACATAATTGGATTTGTAGGAGGAAACAACAGAGCTGGATGAGGAAGTAACAAATACCAAAAAAACCGAGTAGAGGAAAAATTGAGTTGGTGTGTGGACTCATGAGGAAAAAAACCATAAAGAGAGTGCAAGTTCAACCTCATTTTTCATAGAAATTAGAAGGAAAGTCAATTCATTCACCAGACAATGAGGAAGATAGCAGGGGAGATGGATTGGGCACAAAGCACAAAAGATAAGGGGACTACATAACAATGAAATACAGGAAAGAGAATTGGAGTGAAAAGAGGCAACACAAACTAGAAGTTGAGAAACAATGAAGAATAGAGGAGAGGTTGCATGCCTCTGGGTTTCCCCTGTGCATTTTTTTTCCATTGTTGGATAGCTAGAAGGTAGAGGTAGTTGGTCTCTATAATATTATGTGCATTGGCGAACTGTTGAGTAGCTGGTGGGTGGAGGAAGTAGAACCCCTAAAGCCTGTTTTTTAGCTGGTAGAATGGTTTTACTTTCCTTGAGAAAGACCAACTCAGATCCGTGGAATATGGCTTGGGGGTGACAACTGCAAGTAGCTTGGCTACAAATTGTTAATGGTTGGGTGGAGAGTTGAAGTCTCAAACTCAATTTCCCATATTCATTATAAATCCAAGATACATTATCTTGTGTGTAACCTTGTATGGTTTTCATGTTGAAATGTGAATGATTGATATGTTGATGGTTTGCATGACAAGTTTACTCACTTTTGTTTATATATTGAATGGATGGTTATGACTCATTTAAGGATGTGTGTGTGAATACAAGTGTTTCATGTTCTTAATGGCCAATGATAAGTATTCATATTCTGATGGTGAGATGATGTTATTCTTGTTTGAAACTTGAGTTGAGATCATTACTTATATAGCCTAATGGGTATATTTATTGGCTTTATTGAAGAGTTGTTGTAATCCAATAATGAGGTTATGATACATGAGCTAACACTATTTATGATGCTCATCCAAATTTTCTTGCAAATAGTATGTGTGTGTTGATATTTTTTTTATAGTAAGCAGCATGGAGATCCATTCATGTTACAATGGCATAATTCTTGTTATTGTAAGCTCTTACAACCACTAACATTGTGAAATGGATTGTTTCGTAGGTTTGAATGACTTGGTTTATGTTCCTATATTTAACCTAAATTTGCATCCCTATTGTATGCATGAAGAGCTCATATTTCTCATAGATAAATGTTGTCCTCCATGTGTGTTCTTGGTGTTGCAATAATGATGAAGTCTGGGTTGAGAACCTTGATAGATTGTATATGTTAGAAAGTGGGTTTGGAATGCATTGCATTGTTAGTCTAAAGTGCTACTGGTATGGCATGAAAATAGTATTGAATATTGTAACAATGTTAGCATGAGTATATTTATTGAGGTTATATGTCTATGTTTTTGTTAAGGAATGTGGTTTCCTGATTGTAGAAAGGGAGGTTGGATTCCCTATAATGACTGATGCTAAATGGATAGTTTATTTGTTATTTATTGAAGGGAAGGAGACTGAATTTGAACCCTTATAGTTATATTTTATTGAGTTATAAATCTGGATCATTGTTATCAAGTTTAGAGGGCTAGTCAAGCCTAAGAGAGGAGATTTTATGTTTTTTTATGAGTTGTTGCAACTCTCTATGTCGGAGAATGAAGTTATTTGGAAATTATTTAGTTTTAGCATCACATTATTGAGTCTTTGTTGGTATTTAATCTATTGAAATCCATTTCTAATAAGGGGGGAGGAATCGTTGGAGGAAAAACTCTGAAAATTATGGAGAAATTGGGTCCCTGGAATTGCTAATAAATTGCCTAAAACACCTAAAAATTATAATTATGGACCTGCAGGTCAGAGGTTGAGACCCTGAATTAAGTCAGAAGTTTGGGGTCAGCCAGTATTAAAAATAAAATAAAATTCTCCAAGTGAGAGTTAACCCCGACTAGGTCAGAGGTCGAGGGTCGGGCCTAGAAAGGATGAAAACATGCACTATGACATGGTTGACCTCGACTAGACCATGAGTTTGTCTGCCAGTTGGAGCAATAATGGGATTTCTCATGGAATCTAGATGATCTGGCAAGGAAAGTGGGGCCAACATTTGAGAGGCCATATCTCTCAAATCATAGAGCAGATTGAGGACAAAATTTATATTACTAGATACATCTCGACGAGACAAACACAATGGTGATGGTCTTTCTAGGTTTAGATAATTTTGGAAAAGGTGAAAAATTTTAGGTTTTGTTCCCATAATTGTACCTTAGGAACTAGATTTGCAGATTAAATACCTCCTAACTTTGTTTGGGTTGTGGGTTAGGAGGGGGGTGTTAGAGAGTGGTATCAAAGCATCTGTTGGGTTGAGGAAAAGGTACATTTTACCCCTATCTTTAGCATGATTTATTATTAACTTTTATATTTTTTCCTTCATTTTAGAAATAATTCAAAGGAGAATAATGTAAAATTAGGGTAAAATAAATTATTAATAAATAATGTATTTAATAGTATAAAAACTAAATTTTTGTGTCTTTATTGATAGGGAATCTGAACAAACTAATTGCTGACCAAATGACCAAACGACAACAATCAAGAAAAGCAAATGCAATCACATCTAGTTCCTGAAAAATCAGCAAGAGATGAAAATACACGATTGTATTTGAAGCATTCGGCTGATGACTATGACGCCTCAGGATCTCTTGATCCTGAGGGTTCGTTATCCTCTATTTTATTTCTCCTTTAAGTTATAAAAGGTTGGAGTTGAAAGCTAATAGAGAGATTTTTCCCCATGTATTATAATTTCTGTAATAAACATTTTATTCAGACTAAGTCTGTGAACTGGTGATGATGTACCTATTCTATTGATTAATGAAAGAGTTAGCGTTTTTATTATAAGCAGAATCTGATTATTCCTTGGCAGAAGAATTTTGGGGGCTACGGGCTCAGTCCCTGGGAGTTCTCCTATTATTTTGTGTTATATGTTTATTTAATGATTCTCACAATTTAGTTATTCTTTACGCTTTGTAGACTTATCATTCAATTCAGTAATCACAAGTGTGGTGTGTTACAATTTCCTTTTCAAATAGGTTGAATTATTCATTAATATTATTTTACTGTTGAGTGACATTTTTACATTCATAAGATTGATTTCAGCGTGGTTAAGTAGTTGTTGTTCAATTCTGCACATTGATTATTTCTTGAGTTTTCCCATTGCAAGTGTGAATGTATGGTTTGTTGTTCAGTTTTGAAGGTTGTTATTAGTTGAATTATAGAGAATTACATTGCAAAATGTTAATAGATGATTTTTTTTCAATTTATTAAGTATCCCTTTTCTATTGTTGTTCAATTCATTAAGTTTGTTTTTCAATTACAAAAGATCTTTAATTTCAGCATTGAGTGTTTACTTTATGCATAAGATCAAACTAGAGTTTCATCCTTTGATTGGTGTGAAGTATTTCATAGTTTTATTTTGAATTGATTGATTTAACTTAGAGAATTATATATTATTTCTTACAACAATCTAGAGTAGTTAACCTCTGAATTCACTTGCATATACTTTGCTGGCACCCTTGAAATAAACAGACTTTCCCTGGGTTGATAATTATTGTGAAGCATTAAGGTTACCTTTAACAACCACCTTCTTGAGCCAACATTTTGGTGCTGTTTCCGGGGAGAGTGTTTATGAGTGATGTCTTTTTATTTTTCCTTTTGCTGTGAAATAATTGGGTATTGAAAACGAGAGGTAATAACCTGCGTATTAGCAAGCAAAACGCTTTCTCTCCAGCCCGCTTCTCAGAAATTGTGCAGAGGTTAAATAGGATAGGTGTTCTTTTTTATGAATGACTAGGAAGAAAAAGATAGAATTAGGTTGAAACCCCCCGCCTAAATCCACAAAACCCAATGGATCGGTGGTCCTTGGCCGAACAACATTCATAGATGAAATCATAAGGAAAGCTAAATCTCAGGCATCTGTAGGACCCAAAATCATTTTTGAAAAGAGTCCTACTACAACCCATCAGGCAGCAGCCTCACCATCTATAGCCCACATCGAGATCCACAGTGAAACTGAAGGGTCTGAATGAAGCTTTCAGACTATAGAACATTTGAGTCCTGACCCTTCATGTGAGGGAAATTCTTGCAATTTGCAAGAGGGAGAGGGAGAAACTAGTAGTGTTGTAAGCATAAAAACTCCATAGCCTAGATCTCCTTAAATAGTGGTTGAGACAAAGACACCCAACATTCCAGATCGAGGTAGTGCTACAAAGCCTCCTCCAAATCCACCTCCTAATTCCACTCAAATTATTTTCCTAGATCAGGAAATCCCTGAAGGTTATTGGCACATCTTTGATCAGATGACGCATAATCAAAAGTAGAGACATACACCAACATTGGAGTATCCCATTGTTGATCAGGCTACAAATGCTCCTATGAAAGCTATCCCATTACAAAACATCCCCACTTTCCATGGAATGACCTCAGAAGATCCAGATTCATTTTTATTTGCATTCGATGTTTTGTGTATGGGATATGATTCACCATTGACCCTTAAAAACTGAAACTATTCCCCTCTACATTGAAGGGGGAAGCTCTATGCTGGTTTATGGGGCTCGGTGGGGGAACCATTAATAGTTGGGATCAAATGAAAAACTATTTTCTTAAGAAATACCAAGATTACTTATGGACTCGAGAACTAAAAGATGAAATCTTCAACATGACCACAAAATAAAATGAGACATTAGAAGAATATGTTGAACGATTTCAATATAATTTTCAAAGATTGCCATATACGACATTGTCTAAAGATATCTTAAAAGCAACAATGATTAAAGGAATGAAAGAAGAGTGGATAGAAACACTTAATATAATGGGAAAAAGGGACATCTATCAAGAATATTATGATGACATTATTGCATTGTGTATCAGGTGCTCTCGCGGTAGTACGTGGAATAGACCAGCTGGACGGGATTCAGTTACTAGGAATTACAAATAGTTAGGTGGCAGCGTAACCAGAGCATAATTTGGTAATCTCTTGGATGATTTCAAAACCGACATCTTGGGCACCCTCACAACACAACTATATTTCCTACAAGCCAAGCAGAAGTAAGCTTTAGCAGAACAAAACTTGGTTATTTTTTTTCCACGCTGCCGTAAGAAGCACAACCAGCGGGAGTGTCCATTAGACATGGTCCAGACATGTGCTATATGTACCAAGGACCACGCCACTGAACAATTCCCTTCACTTCCAGGTTTGAAAGTGGTCTTAAAATAAGAAGAAGAAGAAATAGAACCAATATACCTAATGAATCAACGTCGACAACGACAAGCCCGACCAACAGGTATGTCACAAGACCCATCTCAGTTCTTTCCTTCTTCATAATTTAATCAAAAAAAATCTGGAGTAGCATGGAAAAACCAATCACCCTTTTCTGCTTGGCCATCCCAACCATGTTCCATGCCCCCTTGGCCAACTCAATCCTCTCCAGGTAATGGTTGGCCGAGTTTTCCTTTCCTTCCTCCATACTAGCAAAACAATCCATATCAGTCCCAGTGGCCTGCCTCCACATCACAAAATACAAATTGGTCTCAAAACTAGAAGCAACCCCTAGGAATGACCAATTTACCTATGGGAATAGGGGCTCAAACTCAACCCACATTACCAACTCCATACCCATTACAACAAAATCCTCAACCTATTATATGCCCTCAACTTCCAGCTTAACCAAATCCTAATAATAATAAGAGACCAGTTTAGCTGATCCAAATTGTTGAGAATCCACACTATGAAAATGAACAGAAGGAATGTAATGAACTTAGGCTGAGATCAGGGCACATTATTTCACCTCAAGAAGATACTGCCCTGCTACAAATTGAGTCTGAAATTCCAACAATACCTAAACAATCGGCTGTGACTAAGACAAAGATAGAACAAAGGAGGGACACAGTCGACCAAAAAAATCTTGAAAACTTATTATTTCCTCTCCTCCATTCCTTGAGAGATTAATAATACCCAAGCCAATTGTATCTTCAGATTTTGATCTCATATGGGAATTAAAAAATATTTGCATTAAATTCCTCTCCTGCAGGCTATACAAGACATCCCTATCAATGCTAAGGCAATTAAAGAATTGTGTGTAAAAAAACCTGTGAGGAAAGCAAAGACTTTACCAACTGTTCATGTAGTAGGGACACTGTCATATTTACTTTTGGGTAAAGAAACAACTATAAAATATAGTCATAGTCCATATTTATGGCCGCTCCTTTTCAAACACATTAGTTGATTTTGGGGCAGCTATTAATATTTTAACTACAGAAACCTGTGAAACATTGGGTATAACAGCCTTGGAACCCACCTCTACCTTGTTAGAACTTGCTGACCGATATGTTATTAAACCAAAAGGTATATTAAAGGATATCTTGGTTTCTATGGACCCATGGGAATACCCGACAAACTTTTTAGTTATTAACCCAAAAATTAGATTAGACAGACATCCCCTGATATTGGGATGACCTTGGTTAGCGACGGTTGATGCTTACATAGGTTGTCGAATAGGCAACATGACCATTGCTAAAGAAGATGCCATAAAGAATATTTCTATATATCTCCCTGCCAAAACAAGTCTTCCCACTATAAATATTCATAAACAACCACCTGCATATTGGGAACAAAACATTCGTTCACCGTTGATGATAGTCGAAACACTTGAATTCAAATATCAAACTGAGGATGATGTAATAAATAAATTTATAAGTCAATCATCTACTTCAGAAAATTGAAAGTGCCAAATGTTAAAGGTAGTTCTTGATAACGAAGCACAAGAAGACCCTCTAGTTGATACAGATGACCAGCATATACCCACAACTGCTATTCTTAACAATGTGCAAATTGAAATCGAACTAGGTAAAATTTTAAACATCAATGGCAGTCTGGATAATGGCCAACAACAAAAGCTCATTAAAGTCTTGCAAAAATATAAAGGAGCCTTTTCCCGGGACTACCCAGACATGAAGAGTATAGATCCCCAACTGTGCACAAATCATATTTACACTGAAAAGGATGCTTTCCCCATCTGGCAGCCTTAGTGAAGACTAAACCAACATCTAAAAGAATTTGTAAAAGACGAATTACAGAAGCTGCTAGATGTAAATTTCATTTATCTTATTTCAAATAGTAAATGGGTCTCTCCATTAGTGGTCGTCCCCAAAAATAATGGTAAGTGGTGAATCTGTGTGGATTACAAATAGCTTAACAAAACCACACATAAAGACCACTTTCCCCTTCCCTTTATTGATCATGTCCTTGATACATTGGCAGGAAAGAGGTTCTTTTCATTTCTTGATGGTTTCAGTGGCTATAATCAAATCCAGATAGGCCTTGAAGACCAAGATAAAACAACCTTCACCTACCCCTGGGGCAGATTTTCCTATAGAGTATCACCATTCGGTTTATGTAATTCCCCAACAACATTTCAAAGGGCCATACTTAGTATTTTTTTTTATTTAATAAATGAAGGGCTCGAGATCTACATGGATGATTTCACTCCATATCGAGATGATTTTGACCAGGCAGTGCAAACATTGGAAAAAGTATTGGAACGATGTATTGCTACCAGATTATGCTTGAGCAACGAAAAGTGTCACATGATGATGGCCGAAGGCGTGATCCTAGGACACTACATCTCTACAGCTGGAATATAGGTAGATCCAACAAAGATAGAAGTAATTCTCTTATTAGCCATACCTTGTACTCAGACAGAGGTACGTAGTTTCCTTGGATATGCAGGATACTATCGTAGGTTCATAAAGATTTTTTCACAAATTGATGCGCCTTTGTATGCATTAACTAGAAATGTTGAATTCCATTGGTGTGATAAATGTGACACTGCTTTTTCAGATCTGAAGAAACTAGTCTTGACAACACCAGTCTTGCGTGGCCCCAATTGGGAGCTGCCCTTTTATATTTCTTCATATGCATCAGATACAGTGATAGGAGTTGTTCTCATTCAAGAGGAGGACAATAAGCCCTATGCTATTTACTATATCAGCAATAATTTCACTCATGTTGAACTAAATTGTACAGTGACCAAAAAGGAATTCTTGGTTGTCATTTATGCTATAAATAAATTTAGACATTATATAGTTGGCTACCAAGTGTTCATGTATACCAATCATTCTGCCATTAGATATTTAGCTAATAAACCTATTACAAATGAAAGAGTGACTCGTTGGTTGTCGATTTTACAGGAGTTTGATATAACTATTAAGGACTGTCCAAGGAAGGAGAATGTAGTTTTAGACTTCCTGTCTATCCCAAAGACAAATGACCCACTATCGGTAGATGATCAGTTCCCTGATGAGCATTTGTTTGATGTGGAAGTAAAAGCGCCATGGTATGCAGATGTAGCGAATTATCTGGTAGTGGGAAAGTTTCTGAGACACTTGAAAACAAAGGAATGAAAGCTAATTATTCAACACATTGCTAGATTCTCCTGGATTGGTGGATACCTTTTCCATATAGGAGCTGATATGCATATATGCAGATGCATTCGAGAAGACGAGATCCATGACATATTGAAGGCCTGCCATGAAGAACTTGTGGCAGAAATTTTCCAGATCACGAGATAGGGCACAAATTATTACAAATGGGATACTATTGGCCCACAATATTTAAGGATGCAAAGAAATATGTCCAAGCCTGCGACGGTTGCCAAAGAATGGGTCGTCCTGGTCAATCTAACGAGATGCCATTGCAGCCACAGTTGGTGGTAGAAATTTTCGAATGATGGGCGTTAGAATTTGTTGGGCCATTCAATCCATCATAAAATCAGAAGGCCTACATACTGGTTGCTACTGATTATGTGATGAAGTGGGTAGAAACAGTGGATTTTCCAATATCTACATAAGAGTCTGTGATCAATTTTCTTTTTGAGTTATTTGTGTGGTATAACTTACCTAGGGAAGTGATAACTGATGGAGGGGCATGGTTTGTAGGGCATAAAATTTCGGCCACTCTATGGAAACACCATGTCACTCATAGAGTCACCTCTCCCTACCACCCGCAAGCAAATAGGTAGGTCAAAAGCACCAATAAAGTCATCGAGGCAATTCTCACTAAAACAATCTCAACACATTGTCGGGATTGGGCTACTAGATTGTCAGAGGCCTTGTGGGCTTATTGCACAACTTCGCGAAACACTCTCATATATTCTTCGTACCACCTGGTATTTAGAAAGGAACCAATTTTTCCCATTGAATTTGAGATAAAGAATCTTAGAACAACCCAAGAAGTAGGGTTGGATTTGACAAAGGCCCAAGTTAAAATAATTCAACAGATAAATGAATTAGATGAAGCATAACTACTTGCTCTACAACACACTATAATTATTCAGCAACAACGGGCTAAGTGGCACGACAGCCTCATCAAAAAGAAGACATTCCAGAAAGGAGATTGGGAACTTCTCTACGACTCCAGATTCTAAGACTTCCCGGGTAAGTTACAAACAAGGTGGCTTGGGCCATATGAAATTCAAAAAGTGCACAGCAACAGTACCATTACCCTGACCACCATAGATGGATCTGGCTCTTCCTTTCGAATCAATGGACACCAAGTGCACCTCTATCATAAACCACTTACAAAAGTTTCTTTCTGCTAGCAGGTGCGTGATGATCCCACTATCCAAATTTTAGCTAACAACCCGACAACTTCAACTTCTTTTTTAGAATTTTGGCTTCTGTGATCCATTGAGTATCAGAATAGAATTATTTCGGTAATAATCACATGCAAATGAACTTCTTCGACGCATTTTGAACCAACCAGTGTGGTTCATCATCAGGACTAGGTGAGAGATCAGATCATGACGTTGAGTATAAATAGATGTAGAGATGGCTAAACTAGCAGTTAGGGTAACAGCTTGTTTGACTTAGAAATTTAATTCAAATAATAACAACTAGTTCTATCTAATTAATTAATTATCTTATTGTTATTATTGTTATTCTCATTATATATATATATATATAATGAGAACGATGATCAATGAAATGGAAAGGACACCAAAGAAACTACCAAGGCAAAAAAAATAATAATAATAAATAAAATGAAATAAATAAATAAATAAAAATAATAATAATAAGATATATATATATATATATAATAATTAATTAATTAATTAGATATAACTAGCTGTTATTATTTGAATTAAATTTCTAAGTCAAACTAGCCGTTACCCTAACGACTAGTTTAGCCATCTCTACATCTATTTATACTCAATGTCCTGATATGATCTCTCACCTAGTCCTGATGATGAACCACACTCGTTGGTTCGAAACGTGTCGACGAAGTTCATTTGCATGTGAATATTACTGAAAGAATTCTATTCTAAGCTTCAACTTCGTAAAAATTTGTTACTTCTTTACTTGTAAATAGTGTATATATGCTTCCTGCATTTGATTGTAATTTATAGTTTTTTTTTCATCATTGTATAAAATAATTCCATTTTCTTTCTCTTTTGATTGTTTTTGCTGTTCAAATCAATCGAAAAACTATTGTTCAATCAATTGAACAACTGTTGTTCGAAGCAAATGAACAATCGCATTATTTTTATTTTGTGTGTTTGATTTCTTTTGTTGTTCAAACAATTGAAAAATTGTTGGTCAATTGATTGAACATCTACTGTTCAAACCAAATGAACAGTTGTTTTCAACATTTTTTTATTTATGTTGTTCAATCCAATGAACAGTTTTTGTTCAATAGAGTGAACAACAAGCCAACCTGGTCACTCTATTAAATCCCCATGAATGGCACTATGACTATCTGGCCACCACACCAGCATAGTGGTCTCTCCACAAAAAAAGCAAAATGTCTACTTTTAAATAGAGGATTCTGGCTCATTTTTTGGGTTAAAACAACAACCCTGTCGAGGCTATGGACGCATGCTGGCAGTAGTGGCTCTGCTTTTGGTATTGGAGTATTTTTACAAACATCCAATTATTTTACATGCCCCTATCTCCTATTGATCCATTCCTGAAGTAGAATGTACTATTTGACTAAGTGTTATCATCGTAATAACCTACATGCATAATCAACTTTGATTTTGGATGAATTATCTTCATTATATCGAATTAAGTGATAACAACATCCATCATAATTTGTCACCGGTCATGCTTCCTTCATATTGTGCCGTCAAAATAGGAAATATTTTCATAATAATTTCTCCTACGTTTTTCTCCCTATTTGGTCATTTCCACCTGATGTACATTTGCTATTATTGCTAGCCTCTAACTTCTATTTCGTGTGCATTCATGATTGCTGCCATTTTTCCTCTTTTCTTGTGCTTAAAGGCCGTGGACGCCCTTCTCTCATTGGAGGGGGTGTGAATATCTATAATAAACAGGCATGCGAATTAATTATGAGACTCCGTTCGGATAAGCTGATTGGACATTAGAATCATTACATTAACATCATGCTATCACATTTCTAATAATATATTTTATAAGAGCTGCATGCAATGTTTTTATTGTTTTTAACAAACAGGTCTGAGAGAAGCGCATGCAGAAGGGTGAAGAAATCAGTTCCGAAAACACAATAGCTATGGGTGAAAATTATCTTCGCAATGAACCCAAAAAATTTCAATTTACAGAATTGGCTCACATTGTTCTCCAACAATCTGGTTGGATTTCATATTTTGACAAGTTATAAGGGTTCAATACGGACATAGCAATTGAATTCCTGCAGACGTTGCGGGAAGGACACGCTATAGTTAAAGGCAGAATTATACGAGTCTCTGAAGAAGTAATTGTTGAGGTCTCCAAACTTCCAATGGAAGGGAAAAAGTGGACTGATAAACATGTCCTCATACAAGAAGTAGTTTCAGTATATTAGGACCCAGATTAGAAATTGGTACGAAAAGGACAAGGTATGGACCCTACATCCTTGAAGCAGACCTGGCAAGAACTGGCAGTCATCATCCAAAGGTATATCACATGTGATGGACCCCGGGATGTGGTAAAGTCTCGTCAACTCAAATTTTTAGTTGTACTCAAACAAAATATTTCATTTAATTTACCTTTTTTCTTGAATTCTATATTGCATGACACTGTTGTTCGGATTAGGAAAGCTAAAAACCCTCAAGAAGTTATCAGCCATCATGGCTTGATAAAATTGATTATTGTTCATGAGTTAAACAAACATTAGTTAGCATGGGATAGCTTTTTCAATCCTACCCTACCTGCCCCTGAAGGAAACCCTGATAGAGCAGAAATTGAGTGTCCAAGGATAAACATGTCAGTCCCTAAGAAAGCCAGAGGGAAGAGAACCTGTGTCGCGATCCCAGGTCCAGTAAAATGGAGATGGTCTACAAGAATTAAACATCAACAAAATACCTCAACATTGCTAAAAGAAACAGAACCATCCTATACACCCCCTCAGAGCCCTCAGAATGCACCTTTAGAGGGTTATGAGGAGGAAATAGCTCAAGTATTAGAACAAATGAGAGCATCTTGTGGAGTTAGGAGCCCATTTGAACAAATTGAGGAGCAGATGGATCTTTCGAACCAGTCTACCTCTATTGGCAGTTCTGGTCACACTGAAATCCTACCTTCCACTAATGAATTACAAGATTTGAGGGATTTATCTCCCTTTGATAATGAATGTTTGAATAAGGAAGACCAAACAAAGAGAGCATTTGAGTCTAGAAACCAGTCAGGGGATAGTGTTTTACTAGACTAGGACACAAATGTTGACATAGCTCCTTTGACACCTGAACAAAATATCACTCCACTCAGTCAAGATATCAATATTGACACTACCTATTTAGTGCCCGAAGAAAACATTATTTCATTAAATGATAACCCTAATTCTATCACAACCATTCCTGAACTTGAAGTCGCTGCTACATCTTCCCCTGCCATAACCCCTTTTAAAGAAAAATCAGTTTGGGCTAAGTTGAGAAAATGCGTAGGAAATGCAGGAAATTGAGAAAAACAGTGAAACAATTAAGAGAATGGTTGAAAGAGGTAGGTGTTGGGCACCAAATCTGGCTACCTTTCTGACCATTTTTATCATCCTTTTTGATCCCTTTGTGTTTAATTAGCTACATTTTCTATTCTAAACTTATGAGGTAAATACCCCTAACTTTTCCAATTGGAATATTTTAATTAATGAAGTAAAGTCACAGAGTCTTACCTATTTGCGGCACTAAGATATGTGCTTGACTGCAGTTTGGAGAACAGGAACCCTCGCTCCAGCGGTTTGCAACAGATTTGGTAACGGTCATCTATAGGGAGATCGCGCAGCTGGAGTCACGATTCCCTGGGCCTATTCTTGGCCCCTTGTTCTATCCTGGACATCTGATGTTTGTGTTGTTCCAACTAATGTGTATTTCTGAATGCATGATTACCACGTTCTAGGGAGATCTGTTATTCTCATGCGTTGTGTATAAAATGGACATTGTTCCTGTAAATGGGGGTTCCCGAAGGGATGTTGTAATCACATCTTACATATTAATAAAGTACTACTGGTTTTGCTGTTCTAAGCATCTTCGTGACTAACATAGCCCTGATCAGAGAGCTGGGCCTGCTCTTCTGATCAGGTGTTACGCCTGTAAGTGTGTGAATTTTTTCTTTGTTATGGTTGTTGTTATTATTCTTACTGTTAAGATTGCTTTTGAAGTTCAATATTTGATTTCATCTCACGACAATGTTTTGAATCTTAATTATAAACCCTTGGTTAAGACGGATTATGTGTTTGTTCCTGCATATACCTTGCGCGTTTCCTTGAAAGGATACGCTCCCGGATTGATAAAATTAATGTCAGATTAGGGTGGATAAATCATTCTTACCTGGACACCAACAGCGGGCAAGGCCTAGAAGCCTAAAAATAATTAGAGACCATGGAAACTCAAACATATTTTATCACACAAACGATAGATGTTGTTGAAGTCTCTGTGCAGACTGATTTGATACATATAGAAGATAAAGAAACTCAAACAAAGGAAACACCTGCTTATACCCCTTTGGTACAAAGAGCTGACAATCAAAAGCTTCACAATGAATTGACCCAAATGCAGCAAGAATTGGCCTGGTATCAGAAAGAAGTAGTGCCTATACAAGAACATCAGACATTACTAAAACGATTTAATGACCTTACTATAACAGAAGATGAGACATTTTTCCAACTTAGGGAGGAAAAAGTAAAAGTGAAAAGGGCACATGATCAACTGGAATAGGCTAAGAAACAAACCAATGTTGTATGTTCTCTTTACTTAGATGTGTTGTCTTGCAGAGCACCGACCACTAATTATGCCTTATTTCTAGTAGAAAGGTATTTGTTTTTTAAGATCAAATTTGTCACAGTAGGGGAGCCTACTACATTTAAATCCATTGAATAATTTGTCCAATGCTGTAATGATCAGGATGAACAGGTCCAACACCTTCTGTGCAAATTGTACTTGCACAATTTCTTTTTAGAAGATGAAAGAGATAGTAACCATAGTCCCTTCATTGGGGACATTCAGTTTCAATATTTTTTGTCTTTTTCTAAGAACCAGATTAGTTGGGATAAGGCCTACAATATCTTACATAAAAGAGAACATGGGTTAGATCTATGGGTCAGATGGGAACCTAAAAAACCCCTACATTTATTCATTCAACATAAGAGGTTTATGCAACGAGGAGTGATAGCCAAGCTAGGGCCAATTCACAAAGTTATTGTACAGAGTGGGAAATCATACTTTCAGGATATTCAGGAAGAAGCTTTATTAGCAGTTGAACAAAGATGGAAAGCCTCTACCAATAATGTTAAGAATAGAGAGCCATTTGGTTATAGGAATTTTAAAGTTGTCGCTTCTTGCTTTCATCTGTACAATAATCTAATTTTAAACATGGGTCCTACATGGATAGGATACAAATATAGATGCCCCATCATATGGTACCCTCCTGAATATTACCATCATGATTATGAATTTCCAAAGGTACATACAAACTTAGAATTTGCAAAAGTGAAACAAATGCATGGTTTTAGACTTTCCAAGGAAGAGGTATATCCTGCCTATTCCTTAACTCAAATACACCTCAATCATCTGTTTGCACGAGGACATGCAAAAAGGTAAGAAGGGGAGTATGTTGGGTCGAGGAAAAGGTACATTTTACCCCTATCTTTAGCATGATTTATTATTAACTTTTATATGTTTTCCTTCATTTTAGAAATAATTCAAAGGAGAATAATGTAAAAGTAGGGTAAAATGAATTATTAATAAATAATGTATTTAATAGTATAAAATCTAAATTTTGTTGTCTTTATTGATAGGGAATCTTAACAATCTAACTGTTGACCATATGACCAAACAACAATAGTCAAGAAAAATAAATGCAATTGCATCTGGTTCCTGAAAATCAACAAGAGATGAAAAGACACAACTATCTTTGAAGCATTCGGCTGATGACTACGAAGCCTCAGGATCTCCTGATCTTGAGGGTTCGTTATCCTCTATTTTATTTCTCCTTTAAGTTATAAAAGGCTGGAGGTGAAAGATTACAAAGATTTTTTTCCCCGTGTATTGTAATTTCCGTAATAAAAATTTTATTCAGACTGAGTCTGTGAACTCGTGATGATGTACATGTTCTATTGATTAATGAAAGAGTTAGCATTTTTATTATAAGAGGATTCTGAGTATTCCTTGGCAGAAGACTTATGGAGACTATGGGCCCGGTCCCTGGGAGTTCTCCTGCTATTTTGTGTTATATGTTAATTTAATGATTCTCGCAATTTAGTTATTCTTTACGCTTTGTATAATTATCATTCAATTCAGTAATCGCAAGTGTGGTGTGTTAGATTTTACTTTTCAAAAAGTTTGAATTGTTCATTAATATTCTTTTACTGTCGAGTGAAGTTTTTACATTCATTAGATTTATTTTAGCGTGGTTAAGTAGTTGTTGTTCAATTCTGCACACTGATTATTTCTTGAGTTTTTCCATTGCAAGTGTGAATGTATGGTTTGTTGTTCAATTATGAAGGCTGTTATTAGTTTAATTATAGAGAATTCCATTGAAAAATGTTAATAGATGATTTATGTTCAATTTATTAAGTATCCCTTTTCTACTCCCATTCAATTCATCAAGTTTGTTGTTCAATTACAAAAGATCTTTAATTTCAGCATTGAGTGTTTACTTTCTGCAAAAGATCAGACTAGAGTTTCATTCTTTGATTGGTGTGAAGTATTTCATAGTTTAATTTTGAATTGATTGATTGAACTTCGAGAATTAGATAGTATTTCTTACAATGATCTAGAGTAGTTGACCTCTGAATTCACTCGCATATACTTTTCTTGCACTATTGAAATAAACAGACTTGCCCTGGGTTAATAATTAATGTGAAGCATTAAGGTTACCTTTAACAGTCACCTTCTTGAGCCAACAACATCCAGGTTCAACAGTTGGACTGGATGGGCTCTAGCACAAGTAAGTGATAATAGATTTCCTGAAAAGGGGTTTCATAATGATATTTAGTAAATTAGTTAAGCTAATATTTAGTTGTTAAAAGGGTGCCTAAAATTGATTTACCACTTGCATGGGAATAATGCATGGATCCCTCATTTTGGGATGGAGCTCAAAGGCATTGATGTGATTAGGATGATATCTTACACATGGTGTTGATTGGAATTGCATATTAACTGCTATGATGTTTTGCACGTTACTGTGATAAATTCCTTGGCAATGCATGCGATTGTTAACTGGCATCATGAGGTTTTTTTTCATATGTTGGTTGCTATTTTTTTCCTTGTAAGCACTTGTTCTTATGGTTAATGTATTGTTTGTTTAAATAATGAGGATGATAATAGTTAGGGTTTAGTTTTAATTCCTGTAAGACATGATTTTTCATGATATGATGTTGATGTGATGATTGATATCCAATTAGTGTCCTTAAAGGTTGCATATGACTTGATTACCAACCTTGGTGAAAAGGTTGAATTCAAGTCATTGTTGGTCTTAGAATAAGAGGTTGAATGAAACTAATAATGTTGATTTTGGCACAGTGACTCCTTCTAATCTTAGATGAACTTGACAAAGAAAGAATAGTTATCAACAAGTTGATATGTGCATGCGCACGTAGTAATTTTGGTTTTCTGAAAAACTTAAGTTGGAAATAAAATGTGATTATTTATGTCTTGGATCTTGATTCATGTGAATACAATTTAAATTGATAAATGTGTTTAGTTTTAAGTGTGTTGGGTACAATAGGTTACGGCAACTATTATATTATTTGATTTAATTGTGCACTAATAATTGAGTGAATGTGGAAACACATAGCAAGACTAAGTAGTTGCAAAAGGAAACAAGTATCATGGCATGGTGTAACTAAAAATGGGCCAAGTCCATTGAGGATGAAGAGTAGGGGCATTTAACCAAAGGAAAATAAATTTCAGGGATTTGGAGGTCAGGCTTAAAGACCTGGAAGATGAGCTAATAATTTGTAGGGCATAACTTAGAAATCCCACTAGGAAACAACAATAATTGGTTGAGTGGAATGATGAACTGCAAAGTGATTGTGGGAAATGAAATACCAAGTTGACTCCTCAAATAGGAAAAATGTAAGAGCATGAAGAGGCCTTGTGAGGCTAAAAAGGAGAAGGGGATAATCTCTTGTTGGTGTTATGGAGAAGATCATCGGAAAAGGGATTGTCCCCACGGGAAGAAAAGGAAAACAAACAACCCCTGTGAACCTTAGAGACATGGATTTGCACAGGAAAAAACCAAGGAAAAGGAGGAAGCAATCTATCAGAGCCATTGAAAGATGCATATATATGTTGAAAAAGATACCCTATGAAATTTTGGGGAACACAAGACTTCAAGGTTGTTGCTAGCCTTGTAAAGAAGCCTTGAACTGATTTATAAGTGTACACATGCACATTTGTATGATGGCTGAAAGTGCCATGAATGATGGAATCATGGAGATTGAGTTGATTTTTGGGCATGCTTATTTTACGCTTATGTGTGGTGGCTTTAATTTAATGAATTCATGGACTGATATCATTTCATTTTAGACATGTGCATGGCCATGTTGGTTTTTGGTTTTGTTATTATGGTCATTTTGGTCTTATGTATGATGTTGATTTATTGTGAATTTATGTACGATTGTTGTTGTGAATTTCATGTACTTTTGAATTGACTTCCCTTGCTCTTCTTCTTGCATTGGAATTATATTTTTGAAATTCGAATTGCATGCTTGGGGATCTTGGAATAAGGAGGCTGGAGTGGTAGGAAGGCCATAAAATCCTGAAAAATATGGGCAGCATTTGATAGGCATGAAGGAGAACATGGCGAGTAAAGTTCCAATAAAAATGAAATGTTATTGGGAAATGGACATAAGTAGAAAAAAAAAGTAAAAATGAAACAATAATAGTGTGAAAAGTAAGTATAAGTCATGCTTGGCCTCAATTAGGGAGTCATCTAAAACCTTGATTTATTTGGCACAAGCTAATGGTTGTTGTGGCCATGATTAAGTAATGTAATATCCTAATGGGTTGTTTGAGTCCATAATAATAATAGAAAGAGATATACGCAGCCAAGAAAATGGAAAGAAGGGAGTTCTCTTAACCCTTGACTATACTTACACATGTACTTATATATTGAATATGTGATTATGCTGATGGATTCTTGTATGATGCATCCATGATTATGTTTATGGATGGTGGTAGATTGCATACATGATCATTTTGATATATATATATATATATATATACACACACACACACACACACACACACACACACACACACATGAAAATTTCATTGCGTCTGACAAGGCTGTCACATGTAATTTGAAAGAAAAGAGGATTGATACAAAAAAAAGTATTATTTGATGACATGGGTGACACAAACAAATTCTCACTGTGATGAGGAATTTAACGGGAAAAAGGGAAAATTCTTCTAATTTATAATCATGTGAACATAACTCTTACATTGTGCCCATGTCAAGTCTAAGAATATGAAAGAAACAAACGAGGCAGTATGATCTGGTTCACATGTATGGAAATAAGATAGTATATGTATTAACTGTGACATGGTGATGTGTCATGAGAGACAAGGTGGTCTCTGGACTATTTGTGATAGTGTAACATGGTATGTCATGTGTATATGTGTTTTTTTTTGTACTTGTACATGTGTAGCGCATGGGAATAGGGTAAAGTTATATTATGTGCATTGCAACGAACCATGTGTATAAGGGTGTGTTGTGAAATGTGTTAAGGATAGGAAGGTATGGGATATTCTAGACCTGTGCATTGTGTATGTGCAAAGTGTTCAGGACATGAAGGTATGGGACTATGTGGACCTGTGTTTTGTGTATGTATAAAGTGTATGTGTGGGCCGATGAGGGCCTATGTTTGGGCCAGGAATATATGCAATTATTTATGCTTGTTTATGTGGAAAGGAACCTATGATTGGTAATGAGTACAACTATTGTCAATAGGATACTATCTGAGTGGTATTTCCCGTATTTGCAAGGTAGTGAAAGGCATTATATATATATATATATATATATATATATATATATATATATATATATATATATAAATCCACATTGGAGCAAAATTCGAAGTGAAGAGAAGAGAAGAGAAGGCACTAGTTACTTGTAATAGATCTGACCTGCAAATATATGATAATGGAAATATGCCCAATAACTTCAAATAATCCCAAGAGAAACGCTAGAAAAATATATAGAGATTCATCTTTTTTATTCATATCAAAACCCTTGAGGTAGGGGAACACTATACAACTACTCCTTAAGGAAGGAAATCACTCCACAAGTGATACGCTTGTCAATAAAATAATCCTTGACATCCTCAATGGAGAGTCTCTAGCCTCTATATAGGATTCATACATACAATACCATGGGTAATTACCATCAGTCATACATCCAATACCATGGGATTATCACATTATTTCCTAACTACTTGTGGTCCCTTGCATAACGTGGCTTAACCACTTTATTTATTAGTGATGGCCCATGTATTTATTATCCTTGCATTACACTATTTTCTTGGGTACCTTCCTCTGTAACCCATATGATCCCCCTAGGTATACTCCATATTATCCCCCCTAGGTATACTACTTTCCACCCCCCTTAAGCAACACAAATAATAAGATCTACTCAAAAGAGTAGTCAATTGGTACTATTCACGTGCAACGAGCCATCCTAGCGAAAGGTGAACACTCGATTTAGCCAGTGCCCCACTCACTTGAGATGGACACTAGTTTTGGTGGTTCCTTTGCATTGATGTGTTGTGGGTGGGTCATCGGTTGTTGTCCTTGTTGCTAATTCTTAACCATATTTTTGGGTGATGCAGGTGGTGATATTATGAACTGATGGAGGATCTTTTGTTAATTCCTCTACTATTGGTGCTTGAGTGGTGTCTTGATTTTTCTGGTACCTCCACTATTGGTGTCTGAGTAGCGTCTGGTGCTTTTTATGGTACCTCCACTATTGGTGTCTGAGTGGTGACTGATGCTTTTTCTAGTATCTGGTTTGATGTTTGTGTTTGGTTGTCGACCATTAAAGGCTCATCATCTGATATGTCAATGTCGTGAGAGCTTGTTCTTTTGCCTCCCCAATCTCTGTTTGGCCCTTAATGGAAATATCGTGTAATGTAATTTTATTCTTTTTATACTAGAACTTCAGGAATTTCTTCTATACATTAATATTAACAGTACCAACAAATTCCATCCAAGGGTAGCCCAAAACAACATCCACATTATCCAATATATCTAAAGTATAAAAATTAGAATGCAACACATACTTATCCATAGAAAGTTTCAAATATTTATAAATTTTCACCTCCTCATTATCAACATGCGTTTTTTCAATATGTTTTGCTGAAACTTGTAATTTTCTTGCCACATTAACATTGATAAAATTATGCTTGTAACTAGGATTGATAGACACAATGATTTTTTTCTGGTGAATACATCTATGAACCTGTAATATAGAAAGATTAGTAGAAAATAAGCCTTTAGGGATCTTAGTGTCATTATTTCTAGATTGAGACAACTTTTCCATGATCTTATTGTCCTTCTTTTCGGCATAAGACCACCTGTCCAAAAGGAATTTTTCAAGTTTGTTATTAAGAAGTCGTTACACTAAATTGTCTAGTGAGCACCACCATTTATAAGCCTTGTCTTCCATAACAGACACTATGCCGAGTGGCCAAAAATATGTGGATATAGACTTGTGATATTGTATAAATTCGTCAATAGTAGGGCCATCACCTTTTCCTGTAAACTTATTTCTAGAACCCATAAAAAGAGAATGAGGGTTTTTAGAAATTATTTACGGTTGGGCGAAAATTTAAAATGACCACAGCTATGTCACTATGGCTCAGAATCCTTAATATATCCTATTTTAGGAAATTGAACAACCATTATTCATCTTCACATGTGACTGAAATCTCGATCTGGGCACTCTGGAAACTCAAATCCGCGTTGCAACTGTCCCACCATCACAAAATTACTGGAAAAATGGATGATTTTAAATCAGCAATAACTCCCTCATCCAGACTCCGATTCGACTGATTTTTTTTTGAAATCTAGTGATTGTTCAAGGATAGATCAGATATATAATTATTTGTCTAAAATTATGCACAAAAAAACTACAAAAAATGCCAAGAGATCCACCGTCCACGAATTGTCGTCAGACAAAATTTATGCAACACTCCTTATTTTAAATCAGCAATATCTCCCTTAGCTATACTCCATTCGATTGATTTTTTATTTTTTAAATTGACTATTTTTTCGCAAAAATTCTAGATATGCTATTAATTTATGAAATTTTTGCAATAAAATTGTTAGATCTTCTCTGCAAAATTGCTGCCCAAAAATTTCCCACAAAAATGAAAAAAGTCTCCCCAACTATGCCCAAGAAAGTTCTCTGATACCACTTGTAATAGATCTGACCTGAAAATATATGATAATGGAAATATGCCCAATAATTTAAATAATCCCAAGAGAAACACAAGAACAAGATATATAGCTTCAACTCTTTTATTAATATCAAAACCATTGAGGTAGGGCAACACCATACAACTACTCCTTAAGGAAGGAGATCACTCCACAAGCCATATGCTTGTTAATACAATAATCCTTGTCATCCTCAATGGAGAGTATCTAGCCTCTATATAGGATTCATACATAAAATATCATGGGTAATTACCATGGGTCATACATCCAATACCATGGGCTTATCACATTATTTTCTAACTACTTGTGGTCCCTTGCATAATGTCAGTTAAATACTTTATTTATTAATTATGGCCCATGTATTTATTATCCTTACATTACATTATTTCCTTGGGTACCTTCCTTTGTACCCCATATGATCCCCCCTAGGTATACCCCATATTATCTTCCTAGGTATACTACATTCCACCCCCCTTAAGCATGCTGAAACATGAGAAGAACATGAATAATAAGATTTACTCAAAACAGTAGTCCATTGGTACAATGCATGTGCATCGAGCCATCCTAGCGAAAGGTGAACACTCGATATAGTAGGTGCCTCACTCGCTTGAGATGGGCACTAGTTTTGGTGGTTCCTCTGCATTGGTTTGTTGTGGGTGGGTCATCGGTTGTTGTCCTTGTTGCTAATTCTTTGCCATCTTGTTGGTTGTTGTATTGATGGGTGATGTGGATGGTGATATTCTGAACTGATGGAGGATCTTTCATTAATTCCTCTACTATTGGTGCCTTGTGCTTTTTCTGGTACCTCTACTATTGGGTTTTTAGTGGTGTCTTGTAATATTCCCATTTATCTTTTAGCTAGCTGGAATATTAACTTTTGTTGTTGCTTCTTAGTTAGAAGAATAAGAGGGTAGGGAGACCCATAAATCTCCTTAGTAGGAATAAAATCACTCCAAATGTGAATGGAGGTCATCTAAGTAGCTAGATTAAGCACAATTATGTGTGAATAGGGGATGGAGAATGTGGATTGGGTCAACTTTGACCAAATCAATAGCACTGGTATGGAGGTAGTGAACATTCATTGAGGGACAACACAGTTTTGGAGGGATATTCCTTGCATGGAAGTAGTGGATTTAATGAGTGGGGCCAAGGGCGAGGAAGGTCACCAAGCATATAAGGAAGGGGATGGCATCCATGGAAGGCATGATTGAGTATTATTTTGTTTATGGTTTGTGTGACTTATTTCTCTCTTCAGCTGTTTAGCAGAGACTGCAGTGATGTTTAGCACAAGGGTGTTCCCAAGCGGGAATCCCACCTTCATCCTCGGGGGATTTTGAGTTCCCACTCAGGAGAAGTATTTGGGCTAGATTTCCACATTCTAGCATTAGGCCAAAGCTTCAGTCTTCTCATACAACATAGTTTCTTCAAGGGTTGTGTTGTGTTGTAGGGCATAAGTTGTGGAGGGTTTATAGGGCCAATTTCCGAGCTTGTGTTTCAGTGGAGAGGTAGCCTTTCCATTGGGAGGCTAGCGAAATTCATTGGGAATTATTGCAACATTTTGCACTATTCCAAGTTATTATTATCCCCTACAGCGCAGTTTCATCCTTAGACTGCATTATTTCAGTGAGGAGTTGCAGGGGTGTTTTCAGTGCACTATTTGGGGAGATAGATTTCCAGTGAGGGGATCAGCCTTTCACTTGGAGAGTCTATTGGGAGAAGGCTTCATTCTATGCTACATCAAATCAGCCATATCTTCCCAGCTATTCAGTTGTAGTGAATCTTTAGCCCTAGAGTTGTAGTTCATATCAGTATCGTGGTGTATTTTCTGGAAACCCTCTTGGGTAGTCATGGAAAGGTGATATAGAGCCTTGATATTCAAGTATAGTATGTTTTGAGTCATATATTAGTCATTTTATATCATTCTATGTTCCCTATAGCTATGTTCTCTATGACTACGTTGTAGCAGCTCTCTGACATTTTGTTTTCTTATATCATATTATTTGTGCCTCAATATTTTGTATTGATTTGCTGCTAATATGATTAATGTAATAGCTCCATATTGGTATCATATATTGGTGCATTGATTATCACTGCTATTTCCATTTTTATGTTCAATATTGTTGCTTCCCCAATTTTTGGATATTATAGTGGTATCAGAGCATAATTTTGGCTCAGCCTATGAATTTAAGCCAATATGTCATTAGAAGAAGGAGATCCTCTCACAGACAGAGAGAATAGGTATCTTAGAAGAAACTGGAGATATGATTATACAGATGATAGAGAAGACAAGGGAAAAAATCCCTTATCAGAAGGAGATGAGGAGAAGGAGTATCCCAAGCTTCTTATTCAAACCATGCAAGATATTGCAAGAGAAATCAAGGAGATGAGGATGGATAGACACAAAGAATCCCCTAAAGGGTTTCCACATGGAGAAAGCTCCGACATTTCACATCACTAGAATGATCAACCAGTGAAGCAGTAGGTTTCCCAATGCTCTACAATGCCTACATTTTTGGCAGTTGGAAATGGAGGCCTTCAAGAACAAGAAATTCTTGAAGATTATTTTCTTGAGTATGAGTCTCAATATCAGAGATTCAAAGACCATTTGAGCTTTCATGAGTTTTGTCAGATCAAGGACAATAGGAGACCCCGGCATCACAATAGAGGTGGAGGATTCATACAGAACCATGATCTTCATCGAACTATGGGCATATTTTTCTTACTCACTTTTTATGGGTCATCCAAATGCACTGCCAAATCATGGGTAGAAAATATAGACATCTACTTACAGTTGAACCAAGTACCGGAGATGGAAGCCATAAAAATAGCAGCATTGCACCTTGATGGTGAGGCACATGATTGGTGGTTTCATGGTATTTCTACATTGGGGCATGCAAATGTGACTACATATTCAGAGTTCACAAGGACGTTGGTGGAGAGGTTTGATCAAAGAGACCCGGAGGCACCTTTCATTGGGCTAGTTAAGCTCAAACAATTAGGTAATCCAAAAACTTACATTTCTAAATTTCTAAATTTTTTTGTTATGGTTCTTAATTTATCTGCAGCTAGGAGGCTCTATATGTTTATTGATGGGCTAGCAAAACCTCTGCATGGGTTGGTTAAATCAACCAAACCCACTACCCTTCAAGATTCTATTGAAAGGGCTAGAGATCTACAAGATGCCTTGCCAAGAGAAAAGGCAAAATTTCAGCAAAAGCCCACTTTTCCATAAAAGGTAAAATATGAGAAGGCTCATCCTTCAAAGGAGAGCCAAAACAAAGTACCTCTTAGTGATGATGTCCGAAGAGACTTGAGGAGAAGGAAGCTTTGCTTCACATGCCAAGAATCATGGGCACCCTGACATAGATGTGCAGAAGGGAAGGCACACTATATAGAGGTATTTTCTGATGATGAGGAGGAAGAAGAAGAGGAACCAAAAGGAGGTCACAATGCTGGGATAGCAAGAGAGTATCCACCACCACCAAGAGGTGGGAATGGATCATTTTATCCAATTGGATGGGCCCTTGCATCATTGAGAGGAGTACCCAAGTACTTGACCTTAAGAGTTCGAGGTTCCATTCAAGATCAGAGGGTATCAGTGTTGATTGAGAGTGGGGCTACCCACAACTTCATTGATGCCCAACTAGTGCAAAGGAGGGAAATACCCACTAGTGATTTTGAGGGAATTTCAGTTTTGGTCCCAGGAGCTAGAACTATGTAGTGCATGCATTATGTTCCATCGTTATCTGTCACCATGGGGACATATACACTGACTGATCACTTCTTGGTGGTTGACATACCTGACACCAATGTGATATTGGGTGTGCAGTGGTTGATTACTTTGGGGAAGGTCACCATAGATTGGGATACTTTACAGATGGAGTGGTTAGATAAAAGGAGTGGTAAGCATCAGGTGATTAGGGGCATGCACACATATCCCTCCCAGACAGCTACTACACAGAAAAATGAGCTATATTTTCATTAAGAAGCAAGGACCTAACAACCAACTGCACAGTCATGACTTTGGCCCACTAGTCATCTGAGATGATCTGCACCTGGGAGGCCACCAGATCAAGAGTTGATGAGAGATGTATCACAACAAGTTGCACCACTCATAGATCCAGGAGGGGTGAGGACCTTGGAATGATTTGGTACAGCGTAGAGAGTCTTGGGTAGGCTCAAAGAGGAGGGATACATTCTCCCAACATCAGTATTACCCACTCTTGCCAAACATCTTGCGCTGAGAGAAGATGTTTTTAGGATGGAGGATGGCACCATCATGGTGCAAGGAGACCACTTCATGGTTGTGGAGAATCAAAAGATACTTCCCCATATGGGGGAATCTTCCACATATGGTAGAGGTTGGTGGCCACTCATGCATACATTGGAAAAAATTTGGAAGTTTTTAATGGCTGATAGCTTCCCATGGAAAGATAACCTCCAAAAAATTCAACCTTTACTTGAGCATGAGCATCTACAGGAGGAGCAGTAGAGGTAGGATAGTAGCACCCCAATATATGAATTTGGCATGGGAAATGCAGAATAAGAGGGAAGCCACATGACAGGTGCTTTACATGATAGATCAACAACAATGTCATTATGGAGTATAGATATTTATTGGAGATCCCAGCTGTTGGTGGAATACTCCAAGGATCTCTTTTATTGCAGGATACTTGATGGCTAGTTATCAGATGAGATATATTCAGTAAGATATGGGGTCATTTATTATCAGAGTAGGATCTTCTTGACTAGAGCATATAAGCTCAAGGAGAAGCTACTACATGCCGCATATGAGGATTTTCTCTTCAGCCATACTTATTCCATGAGAGCATATCATACTATCATGAAGGGATTCACTTGGGAAGGCTTCACAGAGGAGATACATCAACATGTTAGGAGATGCATGGATTATTTTGAGATGGAGGAGAGACATGACTCTTTGGTGGAGTTATCACAACCACTTCCTTTCTCATTGGGAGTGAGAGGAGGCCCATCTATGAGCCACTTCACTAGTTTGATAAAATTACATGGCAAGGGTTGTATTTCCGTGCATCATGATTTAATTACTATGTATTTATATTTCCTTACCATCCATGTGCAGGCCATTGATCCAAGAGGGGGCACTCTTTCTTATAGACTTCATGGTATACTTGGGGCCATAAGTAGTGATGAGCATGGCCACTCCCTAGAATATTTTGGGGAGATGATATATTCTTCAGGATGTACTCCATTGGCACCAAACATTATTCGCCTTCTCCAAGCATGTGAGAAGACTATGGCAGCAAACAAGTGGTGGGGATATCACTTCCTATATTATATTCTGAGGCAGACAAGAGACATACTACACTGGTTCCACATGTGGGACTATGATCCTCCTCCGGTATTTCATATGGAAACTTATGTATCTTTTTTTTTTGATCCCATATGTTGATGATGTTCTTATCATTGTTATGGGCATGTTTGGAGGGAGGACACATGGATTGAATGTGCCCATTAGGAGTGAGGTTCTCCACATTTCTTATGCTTCATGCTTCAGGGATAACATTGAGCATCACATTATTTCTACATTAGACCTCTTGTTTCCTTATGGGATGAGCCATTTGGTTAACTTGAGCATTTGGGAGATGCATCACATGAGCACTTGGGAGGAGCATTTCATGGAGGGATTGATTGAGGGACACTTGGTTGATGAGGAGAGATTATCACATGGAGGTGCCACAAGGGAAGGAGGAGAAAAGGAGGAGAAGAGTTGAAACACTCACCTTTATAGTTGCTTGAGGAAAAGAAAAATTTGGGAGGGGAGGACTGTAGTATTCCCAATTAGCTTTTAGCTAGTTGGAATATTAAATTTTGTTTTTTCTTCTTAGTTAGAAGAATAAGAGGGTAGGGAGACCCATGAATTTCCTTAGTAGGAACAAAATCACTCCAAATGTGAATGGACGTCATCTAAGTAGCTGGATTAAGCACCCTTATGTGTGAATAGGGGATGGAGCATGTGGACTGGGTAACCTTTGACCAAATCAATAGCGATGGTATGGAGGTAGTGGATATTCATTGAGGGACAACGCAGTTTTGGAGGGAGATTCCTTGCATGGAATTAGTGGCTTTCATGAGTGGGGCCAAGGGTGAGGAATATCACCAAGAATATAAGGAAGGGGATGGAAGCCATGGAAGGCATGATTGATTATTATTTTGTTTATGTTATGTATGGCTTTTTTCTCTCTTCAGTTGTTTAGCAGAGACTGTAGTGTTGTTTAGCACAAGGGTGTTCCCGAGCGGGAATCCCACCTTCATCCTCAGGGGACTTCGAGTTCCCACTCAGGAAAAGTATTTGGGCTAAATTTCCACATTCTAACATCAGGCCAAAGCTTCAGTCTTCTCTTACAACGCAGTTTCTTCAAGGGTTGTGCTGTGTTATAGGGCAGAAGTTGTGGAGGGTTTGTAGGGCCAATTTCTGAGTTTGTGTTTCAGTGGAGACGTAGAATTTCCATTGGGAGGCCAACAAGGAAGTTCCTTGGGAATTATTGCAACATTTGGCACCAAGCCAAGTTATTATTATCCCCTACAATGTAGTTTCAATCTTGGACTACATTATTTCAGTGAGGAGTTACAGGGGTGTTTTCAGCGCACCATTTGGGGAGATAGATTTCCAGTGAGGGGATTAGCCTTTCACTTGGAGAGTCTATTGGGAGAAGGCTTCATTATATGCTACATCAGATCAGCCATATCTTCCCAGCTATTCAGTTGTAGTGAATCTTTAGCCCTAGGGTTGTAGTTCATATCAGTATTGTGGTGTATTTTCTGGAAACCCTCTTGGGTTGTCATGGAAAGGTGATATAGAGCCTTGATCTTCAAGTATAGTATGTTTTGAGTCATACATTAGTCATTTTATATCATTCTATGTTCCCTATAGCTATGTTCTCTATGACTACGTTGTAACAGCTCTCTGACATTTTGTTTTCTTATATCATATTATTTGTGCCTCAATATTTTGTATTGATTTGCTGCTAATATGATTAATGTAATGGCTCCATATTGGTATCATATATTGGTGCATTGATTATCACTGCTATTTCCATTTTTATGTTCAATATTGTTGCTTCCCCAATTTTTGGATATTACAGTGGTATCAGAGCATAATTTTGGCTCAGCTTATGAATTTAAGCCAATATGTCATTAGAAGAAGGAGATCCTCTCACAGACAGAGAGAATAGGTATCTTAGAAGAAACTGGAGATATGATTATACAGATGATAGAGAAGACAAGGGAAAAACTCCCTTATCAGAAAGAGATGAGGAGAAGGAGTATCCCAAGCTTCTTATTCAAACCATGCAAGATATTGCAAGAGAAATCAAGGAGATGAGGATGGATAGACACAAAGAATCCCCTAAAGGGTTTCTACATGGAGAAAGCTCCGACATTTCACATCACTAGAATGATCAACCAGTGAAGCAGTAGGTTTCCCAATGCTCTACAATGCCTACATTTTTGGCAGTTGGAAATGGAGGCCTTCAAGAAAAAGATATTCTTGAAGATTATTTTCTTGAGTATGAGTCTCAATCTCAGAGATTCAAAGACCATTTGAGCTTTCATGAGTTTTGTCAGATCAAGGACAATAGGAGACCCCGACATCACAATAGAGGTGGAGGATTCATACAGAACCAAGATCTTCATCGAACTATGGGAATATTTTTCTTACTCACTTTTTATGGGTCATCCAAATGCACTGCCAAATCATGGGTAGAAAATATAGACATCTACTTACAGTTGAACCAAGTACCAGAGATGGAAGCCATAAAAATAGCAGCATTGCACCTTGATGGTGAGGCACATGATTGGTGGTTTCATGGTATTTATACATTGGGGCATGAAAATGTGACTACATATTCAGAGTTCACAAGGACGTTGGTGGAGAGGTTTGATCAAAGAGACCCGGAGGCACCTTTCATTGGGCTAGTTAAGCTCAAACAATTAGGTAATCCAAAAACTTACATTTCTAAATTTCTAAAACTTTTTGTTATGGTTCTTAATTTATCTGTAGCTAGGAGGCTCTATATGTT
Source organism: Pinus albicaulis (assembly GCA_034641835.2). Taxonomy (NCBI): domain Eukaryota; kingdom Viridiplantae; phylum Streptophyta; class Pinopsida; order Pinales; family Pinaceae; genus Pinus; species Pinus albicaulis. The sequence continues at coordinate 960,441,093 of CM076570.1, read as the reverse complement.
TATTGATGGGCTAGAAGAACCTTTGCATGGGTTGGTTAAATCAACCAAACCCACTGCCCTTCAAGATTCTATTGAAAGGGCTAGAGATCTACAAGATGCCTTGCCAAGAGAAAAGACAAAATTTCAGCAAAAGCCCAATTTTCCATAAAAGGTAAAATATGAGAAGGCTCATCTGTCAAAGGAGAGCCAAAACAAAGTACCTCTTAGTGATGATGTCCGAAGAGACTTGAGGAGAAGGAAGCTTTGCTTCACATGCCAAGAATCATGGGCAGCCTGACATAGATGTGCAGAAGGGAAGGCACACTATATAGAGGTATTTTCTGATGATGAGGAGGAAGAAGAAGAGGAACCAAAAGGAGGTCACAACGCTGGGATAGCAAGAGAGTATCCACCACCACCAAGAGGTGGGAATGGATCATTTTATCCAATTGGATGGGCCCTTGCATCATTGAGAGGAGTACCCAAGTACTTGACCTTAAGAGTTCGAGGTTCCATTCAAGATCAGAGGGTATCAGTGTTGATTGAGAGTGGGGCTACCCACAACTTCATTGATGCCCAACTAGTGCAGAGGAGGGAAATACCCACTAGTGATTTTGAGGGAATTTCAATTTTGGTCCGAGGAGCTAGAACTATGTAGTGCATGCATTATGTTCCATCGTTATCTGTCACCATGGGGACATATACACTGACTGATCACTTCTTGGTGGTTGACATACCTGACACCAATGTGATATTGGGTGTGCAGTGGTTGATTACTTTGGGGAAGGTCACCACAGATTGGGATACTTTACAGATGGAGTGGTTAGATAAAAGGAGTGGTAAGCATCAGGGGATTAGGTGCATGCACACATATCCCTCCCAGACAGCTACTACACAGAAAACTGAGCTAGATTTTCACAGTGGAAGCAAGGACCTAACAGTCCAATCAGTTACACAAATGACTTTGGCCCATCATACATTACTCTCTAGATGCATTCCACCTGGGAGGCCACCAGATCAAGAGTTGATGGGAGATGTATCACAACAAGTTGCACCACTCATAGATCCAGGAGGGGTGAGGACCTTGGAATGATTTGGTACAGCGTAGAGAGTCTTGGGTAGGCTCAAGGAGGAGGGATACATTCTCCCAACATCAGTATTACCCACTCTTGCCAAACATCTTGCGCTGAGAGAAGATGTTTTTAGGATGGAGGATGGCACCATCATGGTGCAAGGAGACCAATTCATGGTTGTGGAGAATCAGAGGATACTTCCCCATATGGGGGAATCTTCCACATATGGTAGAGGTTGGTGGCCACTCATGCATACATTGGAAAAACTTTGGAATTTTTTAATGGCTGATAGCTTCCCATGGAAAGCTAACCTCCAAAAAATTCAACCTTTACTTGAGCATGAGCATCTACAGGAGGAGCAGTAGAGGTAGGACAACAGCACCCCAATATATGAATTTGGCATGGGAGATGCAGAATAAGAGGGAAGCCACTTGACAGGTGCTTTACATGATAGATCAACAACAATGTCATTATGGAGTATAGATCTTTATTGGAGATCCCAGCTGTTGGTGGAATACTCCAAGGATCTCTTTTATTGCAGGATACTTGATGGCTAGTTATCAGATGAGATATATTCAGTAAGAGATGGGGTCATTTATTATCAGAGTAGGATCTTCTTGACTAGAGCATATAAGCTCAAGGAGAAGCTACTACATGCCGCATATGAGGATTTTCTCTTCAGCCATACTTATTCCATGAGAGCATATCATACTATCATGAATGGATTCACTTGGGAAGTCTTCACAGAGGAGATACATCAACATGTTAGGAGATGCATGGATTGTTTGGAGATGGAGGAGAGACATGAATCTTTGGTGGAGTTATCACGACCACTTCCTTTCTCATTGGGAGTGAGAGGAGGCCCATCTATGAGCCACTTCACTAGCTTGATAAAATTACATGGCAAGGGTTGTATTTTCGTGCATCATGATTTAATTACTATGTATTTATATTTCCTTACCATCCATGTGCAGGCCATTGATCCAAGAGGGGGCACTCTTTCTTATAGACTTCATGGTATACTTGGGGCCATAAGTAGTGATGAGCATGGCCACTCCCTAGAATATTTTGGGGAGATGATATATTCTTCAGGGTGTACTCCATTGGCACCAAACATTATTCGCCTTCTCCAAGCATGTGAGAAGACTATGGCAACAAACAAGTGGTGGGGAAATCACTTTCTATATTATATTCTGAGGCAGACAGGAGACATACTACACTGGTTCCACATGTGGGACTATGATCCTCCTCCGGTATTTCATATGGAAACTTATGTATCTTTTTTTTTGATCCCATATGTTGATGATGTTCTTATCATTGTTATGGGCATGTTTGGAGGGAGGACACATGGATTGAATGTGCCCATTAGGAGTGAGGTTCTCCACATTTATTATGCTTCATGCTTCAGGGATAACATTGAGCATCACATGATTTCTACATTAGAGCCATTTGGTTAACTTGAGCATTTGGGAGATGCATCACATGAGCACTTGGGAGGAGCATTTCATGGAGGGATTGATTGAGGGACACTTGGTTGATGAGGAGAGATTATCACATGGAGGTGCCACAAGGGAAGGAGGAGAAAAGGAGGAGAAGAGTTGAAACACTCACCTTTATAGTTGCTTGAGGAAAAGAAAAAATTGGGAGGGGAGGACTGTAGTATTCCCAATTAGCTTTTAGCTAGTTGGAATATTAAATTTTGTTTTTTCTTCTTAGTTAGAAGAATAAGAGGGTAGGGAGACCCATGAATTTCCTTAGTAGGAAAAAAATCACTCCAAATGTGAATGGAGGTCATCTAAGTAGCTGGATTAAGCACCCTTATGTGTGAATAGGGGATGGAGCATGTGGACTAGGTCAACTTTGACCAAATCAACAGCAATGGTATGGAGGTAGTGGATATTCATTGAGGGACAACGCAGTTTTGGAGGGAGATTCCTTGCATGGAAGTAGTGGCTTTCATGAGTGGGGCCAAGGGTGAGGAATATCACCAAGAATATAAGGAAGGGGATGGAAGCCATGGAAGGCATGATTGATTATTATTTTGTTTATGTTATGTATGACTTTTTTCTCTCTTCAGTTGTTTAGCAGAGACTGTAGTGTTGTTTAGCACAAGGGTGTTCCCGAGCGGGAATCCCACCTTCATCCTCGGGGGACTTCAAGTTCCCACTCAGGAAAAGTATTTGGTCTACATTTCCACATTCTAACATCAGGCCACAGCTTCAGTCTTCTCTTACAACGCAGTTTCTTCAAGGGTTGTGTTGTGTTGTAGGGCAGAAGTTGTGGAGGGTTTGTAGGGCCAATTTCTGAGTTTGTGTTTCAGTGGAGACGTAGAATTTCAATTGGGAGGCCAACAAGGAAGTTCCTTGGGAATTATTGCAACATTTGGCACCAAGCCAAGTTATTATTATCCCCTACAATGTAGTTTCAATCTTGGACTACATTATTTCAGTGAGGAGTTACAGGGGTGTTTTCAGCGCACCATTTGGGGAGATAGATTTCCAGTGAGGGGATTAGCCTTTCACTTGGAGAGTCTATTGGGAGAAGGCTTCATTATATTCTACATCAGATCAGCCATATCTTCCCAGCTATTCAGTTGCAGTGGATCTTCAGCCCTAGGGTTGTAGTTCACATTTGTATTGTGGTGTATTTTCCGGAAACCCTCTTGGGTTGTCATGGAAAGGTGATATAGAGCATTTATCTTCAAGTATAGTATATTTTGAGGCATATATCAGTCATTTTATATCATTGAATGTTCCCATGTTGTATCTATGTTCTCTATGAATTTGTTGTAGCAGCTCTTCGACATTATTTATAGCAGCAAAACCTCACTTTTGAGAGTATTTTTTTATTGGACTCTTGTTTTATCATATCATATGATTTTTGCCTCAATATTTTGTATTTATTTGTTGCTGATATGACTATTTTAATGGCTCCATATTGGTCTCATATATTTCTGCATTGATTATCACTGTTATTTCCATTTTTTTGTTCAATAGTGTTTCTTCCTCAATACAATAATATGTGTAATCCTCAATGGAGAGTCTCTAGCCTCTATTTCGGATTCATACATACAATATCATGGGTAATTACCATGGGTCATACATCCAATACCATGGGATTATCACATTATTTCCTAACTACTTGTGGTCCCTTGCATAATGTCGGTTAAATACTTTATTTATTAATTATGGCCCATGTATTTATTATCCTTACATTACATTATTTCCTTGGATACCTTCCTCTATACCCCATACGATCCCCCTAGGTGTACCCCATATTATCCCCCTAGGTATACTACATTCCACCCCTCTTAAGCATGCTGAAACATGAGAAGAACAAGAATAATAAGATCTACTCAAAAGAGTAGTCCACTGGTACCATGAATGTGCATCAAGCCATCCTAGCGAAAGGTGAACACTCGATCTAGCAGGTGCCTCGCTTGCTTGAGATGGACACTAGTTCTAGTGGTTCCTCTGCATTGGTTTGTTGTGGGTGGGTCATTAGTTTCTGTCCTTGTTGTTAATTATTTTCCATCTTGTTGGTTGTTGTCTTGCTGGGTGATGCGGGTGGTGATATTCTAAATTGATGGAGGATCTTTCGTTAATTCCTCTACTATTGGTGCATGAGTGGTGTCTGGTGCTTTTTCTGGTACCTCCACTATAGGTGTCTGAGTGGTGTTTGGTGCTTTTTCTGGTACCTCCACTATTGGTGTCTAAGTGGTGGTTGATGCTTTTTCTAGTATTTGGTTGTCGACCATCAAAGGCTCATCATTTGATATTTAAAGGTCATGAGAGATTTGTGCTTCTGCCTCCCCAATCTCGGTCTTGCCCTTAATGGAAATATCTTGTAACGTAATTTTCTTCTTTTATACCATAACTTCAGGAATTTCTTTTGTACATTAATATTGATAGTACCAATAGATTACATCCAAGGGTAGCCCAAAACAACACCCACGTTATCCATATCTGAAGTATAAAAAGAGAGTGGGGGTTTTTAGAAATTACTTTCAGTTGGGCGAAAATTTAAAATGACCACAACTCTGTTAATATGGCTCAAAATCCTTATTATATCCTATTTTCGGAAATGCAACAACCTTATTGCATCTTCACATGTGACTGAAATCCCAATATAGGAACTCTGGAAACCCAGATCCGTGCTACAACTGTCTCGTTGTCACAAAATTACTAAAACAAAATGGTTGATTTTAAATCAACGATAACTCCCTCATCCAGAATCCAATTTGACGAATTTTTTCTTTTAAATCGGGTGATTTTCAAGGGGAGATAATATCTATAATTATTTTTCTGAAATTCGACACCAAAAAATTTCAAAAAATGTCAAGGGAGTCGTCGTCCATGAATTTTCGTAAAAAAAAATTATGCAACACTGCTAATTTTAAATCAGTGATATCTCCCTCATCCAGACTCCGATTCAACTGATTTATTTTTTTAAATTGACTATTTTTTCCCAAAGAATTCAGATTTTCTATTAGGTTTTGAAAAAATTTCAACAAAATTTTCAAATATTCTCTACAAACTTGCCGCCCAAAAATTTCCTGCAAAAATGAAAACAAATCTCCCCAACTCTGCCCAAGAAAGTGCTATGAGACCACTTGTAATAGATCTAACTTGAAAATATATTATAATTTAAATATTCCCTATAAATTCAAATAATCCTAAGAGAAACACAAGAACAAGATATATAGCTTCAACTATTTTATTAATATAAAAACCCTTGAGGTAGGGAAACACCATAAAACTACTCCTTAAGGAAGGAGATCACTCCACAAGTCATATGCTTGTCAATACAATAATCCTTGACATCCTGAATGGCGAGTATCGAGCCTCTATATAGGCTTCATACATACAATACCATGGGTAATTACCATGGGTCATACATCGAATACCATGGGCTTATCACATTATTTCCTAACTACTTGTGGTCCCTTGCATAATGTGGGTTAACCAATTTATTTATTAATTATGGCCCATGTATTTATTATCCTTATATTACATTATTTCCTTGGGTACCTTCCTCTGTACCCCATATGATCCACCCTATGTATACTACAATACTTGTTAGGTTAGTAATTGATCTGTTGTGTGTACATGGTCAAAGTGAAGAGAAGGCACTGGGTATTTTCAAGGCTAGCAAATGATATCGTGTGTGTACGAGATCAAAGGAAAGGGTTATTAAATTCTTGTCAGGATAAGAAACTGATACAATATATGTAAAGCAAGTAGTAAGGGGAAAATCAAGATAAGTATTAATATTTCATGGATTTTGAAGTTTCTACTTTATGAATCTAAATTCAGTATTCTAATTTATGATCGTTTGGTTATGCGATAACCTAGTTTTGATGTGATAGGAATTAAAGGAAAATTCCAAGTTCACCTCATGAAATAAGCTTCTAGTGAGCTATGATTTAAAGTTATTGAATGATGCAGGAAAGTATGAAATTATCTAGTTTGGTGGATGGACTTTGCCACAAGATAAATAGTTTCAATTGAAAGACATCAGAGTGTGTAGTGGCATGCTGATTAAATATTTCAAGAATGGGGCCATTGTGATACGTTAACACCAATGAAGTCAATTTATTACCATGAAGCATGTTATGAACTGTATAATAGTGATAAGGTGGGATTTCCTTGGTTGTGGACCCTTCCGCTGTAAGGAAGCCTTTCCAAGGGATGGACTACCCAAGGGACTAAGAAGAAAAGAAGGTGATGTCTGAACTTGGAAGGTGTGTGATTGCATGGAGAAGGGGTAACTAGATTTCACAAGGGACTAAGAATAAAACAAGGGAAGGCCAAAAACTAAATTGGGTTTCTTGGTCATGAGCATAGCTTATTGGAATCAAAAGCACATTGGGGTTGTATCGAGAATCAATGAGCTGAGAAATGTTTGCTGATGGAACAAGAGTGAAAGGAAAAGTAGTGTTGAAAATTGGAAGCATACTACCCTTCAGAACAAAGGAAACAATCCGAGTCGAATTTGGCACAATAAAGGCACCAAGAAATTGCAGAAGAGTCACATAAAGTGGTCCATCTCATTAAAATTGTTCTTTTATAATTGTTTAGTTGATGGGAAAACAAATATAAATGTGTGACATGTAAACATATGTAAATTTTGTAAATATCTATAAATATAAAGCTCCAAAGACAATATGTTGATGTTTTCTTAATTTAACATGTTTTCTCTATGTATATGGACAAAAAACACCAAGGACGATGTTCCCCCAAGGGGGAGGGGTATGTAACATCCCCACCCAAGAATGAATTTATTTTTCCATGTAATTACATCATGTAATTGAATTTCAAAAATTGCATGGAATGAGTGAGGGGCACATATTCCAAGAGGTACGGGGGGTCCAATTTCTTGGTAAATTCAAATTTCCGAAGGGAGAATTTGGAAAACTTGGGAAAACCATTGAAGGTTGTTTGTTGAGTTTTAAATACACACGAATGGTGTGTTTGAAGGGGACTGTTGTTCAAAATTTAGGAACTAAAAAACAAGGGACAAAATCCCATGCTACTTGGGAAGTGTAACAAGGCAACAAGGGGCTGGAAAATTAATGATTGGGAAGACAACAATGGGAAAAATTTTAATGTGAAATAGATTTTTTTTCAGGAAACGACACAAGAAAAAAAAATACAAAAAGAGAGTCAATGGTAGGAAACTCGACTCATCAATATTAGCATAGATCCCAAGGCAAGACATAATTGGAGTTGCGGTAGGAAGCAATGAAGACCATTGAATAAGAGCAGAGGAAAATTTTACCTAGTGTGCAGACTTACGAGGAAAAAAATATCCACAAAGAGAGTGTAAGTTCGACCTCACTTTTCATAGAAAGGAGAAGGAATTTTGATTCATTCACCAGACAGAGAGGAAGATCGCAAGGGAGACAGACTAGGAACAAAATGCAATAGCGCAGAGGAATGCACAACAACAGAATACATGAAATATAATTTTAGTTGCAGGAGGCAGCGTAGATAAGAAGATGAGTAACAATGAATAACAGAGGAGAGACAATAGGACTCTAGTTTTTCCTTGTGCATTGTTTGGCCATTATTTGATAGCTGGAAGGTGGAGGTAGTTGGCCTCTAGAACTTTTTGTGCATTGGAGAATTGCTGAGTAGATGGTGGGTGGAGGAAAAAGAAAATTTGGATGTCGTATTTCAACTGGCAGAATGGTTTTTATTCCCTTGAGAAATACCAGCTCAAACCCTTGGTATCTGGCTTGGGGGTGACAACTGCAAGTAGCTTGGTTGCACCTTGTCTATGGTTGGGTGCAGAGTTGAGGTATTGAACTCAATTTCTCGTCTTCATTAGAAATCCAAGGGAAGATTTTTTTTTTTGTAACCTTGTATGGTTTGCATGTTGAAATGTGAATGATTAATATGTTGATGGTTTGCATGACAAGTTTTCTCACTCATGTTTATCTATTGAATGGATGGTTATGACCCATATAAGGATGTGTGAATGAATATGATTGTTTCATTTTCTTAATGCCTAGTGATAAGTATTCATATTCAAATTTGTGTTGATGTTAGTCATGTTTGAAACTTGGGTTGAGTCTCATTGCTTATATAGGCTAATTGGTATATTGATTGGCTCTACTGAAGAGTTTTTGTAATCCAACAATGAAGCTATGATTAATGAGTTGACATTATTTATGATGCTCAACCAAAGCTTCTTTTAAATAATATGTGTGTGTTGATAATTTTTTGACAGTATGCAACATGGAGATTCATTCATGTTACAATGGAACAATCTAGTTATTGTAGGTGATGGGTACCATAAATAGGTATATTTTGAGGTCCATTTTGCTATCCTCCAACCCTTAAAACTCTCCTTTTATCACATTAATTTTCATTTTAAACCATAATATGCTTAGTAGGAATACTAAAGTGTGCTTGTTGTATTTCATGGCCTAGTGTGATTAATATGCTGGAAAAAGAAGCATTTTTGGAGATATTTACTATGCAGGGATTGATTGAAGACATCTGTTAGCCACCTATGAATTTTTTGTCAAGAAAATAGGTGGCTAAAATTGTTTTATGAGCCTTCAAGAGATACATTTCCCATGAAAATCTCTCATCCTTGAAGCCTCTATGTATCCATTTCCTTTAAAAAAGATCCTCACTGTTGTTTCCATCCAAAAAGCCTCACTGATTGTAATAAATTGTGCTCGAGAAGCCCTCATTTTCCCCTTGTAACCCTGCAAAATTCCCTACTTCAACCCTTTTTCCCTTTTTTCAAAGTTCCCTTTTTAACCCCCAAAACACGTCCCAAGTCCTCCAAACCATCTAATTCCTCCTTTAAAACCAAGTGAAGCCCTTTCATTTGAGTTTAAACTCCTTTTTACCCCTATCGAATACCTCTTTCAGCCTTAAAAACCCTCCTTTTTGGCTAAAAAACCCATTTTTCCTTATGCTGGTTTAGCCCCTTTTCGGCCAGCCCCTTACCCACTTCCCCATATGCCCTTAGCGCTAAACCAAGCGCAAAGGCATGGGCGCTAATCGCAATCGCAAATCTTAAAATATGTCGCCCACTGCACCCCCCGATTGTGATCCCCCTACTATAATCTCCACCGTCAATTCCCCTTTAATCCAATGGTCATCGCAAGCCCCATCGTGCCCACATCTCCCTTTCATCACTCCCCCGATTAATACCCCCACAGTTGATTCACGTCTAATCCGACGGCTCTCGCATCTTCGCTCGATCGCAATCACAATTTCCAAACAGTGCCACCCTCCTCCCTGTGCGATTACGATCCTCCGACGCAATCTCCACCGTCGATCTCACATAAAATACAACGATTGTAGACCAATTGCTCCATCGCTCATCAGATTTTGACCCTCCTATCACTCTCCCTCCAATTTAATCGTAACCGTACATTCCGTTCGATCTAATGGCCCATATCTAATTGCCCTCCGCCCGCAGCCGGGCCCCACCGTACCAACCCCTTTTCATATGTTTTCATCGCATTTTCGTCCGTTCCCTTTGTATTTCGTTCAAAGGTCAATTTTAAAGTTTGCATTAAACATTGTTACGTTCTGTCGAAATTTCACCAGACCATTTTCCCACTATGTCGCTGCATTTTTCACCATCATCTTGCATTTATTCCACCATTTTCCATTCGCATCCACCGTTTTCACCATGCTGCGCTGCCATTCTCACATTCCTCCATAGCATCTGACCCCATGCACAGGTTTCTTAACGTGTTGGTGCGTTTTTTGCAGGGTTACAGGCGCTGGAAACCGCCATGGTTCATAGTCACTATTATAGTGGCACAGAGCACAGAGAAGAGCCTAAGGAGGTGCTTAGAGCGTAAATTCTCATTAAAGGACATAGTTCAGCTCTGTAAAACCTCGCCAGTGCCACTAAAGCTCACTTTTTCACTGACAGAGAAAATCATGAAATGACAAAGAGTACCAGTACAAAGTGAAGGAGTTCTGATGCACATTATTAAAGATATTAGGCCTTAATTCAGTATTTTAAAGGCAAGGTACCAGATTGAAGACCTCATGAATCACACAGAGGGCCTAGCGCATAGAAAACAATATCATCAAGGTTGCACATCAGCAGAAGTTTCCTCCCGAGAAAGGACACAGTACTCGTACTGTTTCAGTCTACATTGTGTCCATGAGAATTTGTCCTCCCTGACAACGGTCCTAATGCTACCAGAGCATTTGTTACATAGTATGGCAGTCCTCATAGTCACTTATCTACCTTTTTGTTTATTCACCAGAGTACTGCAGTGGTGATACAACAAAGTACATCAAAGACATACCTGGAGTAAATTGCAACCTGTCGAAGACCACTCTTTCATCCAAAGAGTACTGAAGATTAATGCTCAGATATTAAAACAGAATGGGTTTATATCCTATTCTTCTACCCTATTTTTAATGATCATTTAGTGTTTCATCTACCCCCTCTGCCTCTCCTCAGCTATAAAATTCATGAAGAAACTCATTGTAAAGGTTGTTGATTGGATATCTGTGAATCGTAAGTTGTTTCTCTTGAGACATGTTCTCTGTGTAAAGTTGTAAGATAGGCTGAGGAAGATGTTTTCAGACTGAATACCAAGATGTTGGCAATGTTGTACATGACTGGTGTCGCTCTTTAATATGAAAAGCACATTTCTTTGGATCTTGATTTAAAGCAGCGGTGATGTTTTCCTATCTTTGTCTTTGTTTTACCTTGTAGTTCATTACATTTCATTTCTTCTGGCACGCATCAGAAATCTGGCATAGGATTTACCCTTGTTAGGTACCCTATGTTTCTGTTCTCCCTGCCTTCAATGTTTTCTGCTGAATGTGTTATCTGAGGATTGATTTCAAGCTAATTTAACCAGTGTAGTGGTCAAACATATTGTTGAAAATGCAACAAGATGATGGAGCTTAGTGAAATGAAGTCGCCTTCACTAAGTGGGCCCGCAGGCTATTTTTGGCGCAAAGTCTATTTTTAGACATATGGAGCATGGTCTGGGAGTTGCAGTATGCTATTCTTGGATGATTGGTAGAGTTGGTAAAAATAGATGGAACTCTATTTTTAGACATATAGGTCGAAGTCTATTTTTAGATTGCCTGTCTAAAAATAGGTCAGTCAAATATTATTAGCCCTTAATAATATTTGGACTCTAAACTTCAGTTTATTCTCTTACAACACTTCAGTTGGAGCTACGGATGTGGCCCATGCATCTGACAGAAGGAATTACGCTATTCCTTTGGGTTTGGTGAGCTCATGCATGGTTGACTTCAGTGGCAGAATTTTGGTGGAGTTGATGAGACAGTTGGTGAAGTTGTGTTCGGTTTAGCTTAGTTGAACTAGTTGTGATTAGTTTAACTAGCTAATCAACTAGTAATGAGTGGAGTGAATTAAATATTATTTAATTCACTAATTATTAACTCATTATTCAACTCAAGAACACATCAGTTCACTACAGTGCATGGACAGTTCAATGAAGACCAGTGAAAAAGGTAGACGAAAGGGTTGAGATAGCTATTAGTTGTGCATGATATTTGCACCACACTTGGAGGAAATTTCCTGTGAGGATTGCATTGTCAAGCCAAGGAGATTCGAACCTTGGATCTCTCATTAGACCAGCCTTGATTGCGCAATAGAGGCAGGCAATTAGTGGATGAGTTTTGAACCTGTGACTTGTTCAAAACTGAGCTAGTTTGTGTGTAACTTTATGAGATAGTACTGAGTACTTGTGAGGAGTATTGTGCTATGTACTGTTACATGTTATCTCCATATAATATACAAAATAGCTGAGGGGTTTTCAGCTATAAGCTTTCCCCATTACATATTGTGTTTATGTGTGCATGCGACTGTTTCTATTTCCGCAAATTGATGATTGATTGTAGAAGAGATTATGTGTTGCATATGAATTCGAATTAGTATGTGATCAGGATAATCTCGGTGGATAAATATTCTTTATTCAGCAAATTTCTACACATATGCTGCTAGCTGATGTATGAATTAATGAATCTGTTCTTAGATGTTCTTGTTAGGCTTTAATTGAAAGAATCTGGATACTGGGAGTTTAGAACTCTGTCGCTGTCTCACTAGGATCCCTTTCAATTAATTGAACCTTTCTAAGTTCCCTCAAGATGGAGGCCGGAGCATTGAGAGTTCAAATTCTCTCTCTAATCTCAGGTTTTCACTTTTTTGTTCTAAATCTTTAATGTTTCCTTGTATGAAGAGTTAACCTTTGGAGTTTTGGGATAACAGGTCGTCCAATGGCATGTCCTGTCCCTGGGTCTCATTCCGAAAGGTCACCTTGGAGGTTTCCTTGCCCTTTCACCCTCTACCCTGCCATTTCATGCCACACTATCATCTTTAAGATCCAATGCTTTAGATGACTATCCCAACTGAAAGCCTACATATTGACTAGCAAGTAAATCCTTTCCTGACTCCATTGCCCAATGGTCTCGAGTGTTCTCTGGGGCGTCTCTCCTTTGCCTAAAATCCACCTTGCTCATCCTTGTCTTATACTGAACCCTTCTTTTGGATTCCCAACAACCAAACAAAAATCAAACAAACAAACCCGTACCTATAACTAGCCTAATATATTAACACAAAGCTTCAAGGACATAAAACCTTTGCATATATAGAGAGATCCCTCTCTGGACCCAGGAGGGCTAGATCCTGAGGTCTGAAAGTGGTTTTGATGTTGTCTCATCTTTTGGTATTGCCAAACTTGCCAGAACATGAGAACCCCAACAACATCTATAAAGAATATAGGGGGGCTTGTTCACTGCATTAACTCCCCAACTCATCTTTATATAAAATATTCCCCACCAACATCTCGAATTCACTAGCAGCCAAGGAACTTAAGTGCATGTGAAGATCCAAGGGAACCAGATCCACTTATCTCGAGATTTTGGAGGGAATCACTCCTCTTTTCAAGGGAGCCGACCCTTAACTCCTTTTTGTATAAATAAACCATCCAAAAGGCTCATTAGGATTTAAATTTTTTTTTGTAGGTAGGATTATCTACTGAGATCCAATGGCTAACATTTTTATTCTCATCTTTCATATGATGTAAGTGACTCTTATTTTCTATTAATGATAATTTCACTATTTAGTCTTCATCTGAGTTAGTTTTGGAGGGATGAAACCCTTGGGTTTGGGCCCAATCCATAGGATTTAGTCCCTATCTTGTATTTATTCCTTGCTCTTGTTCAAGTCATTGCAATTATTTTATTCTATTTTTTTCAATAGGAATTATATCATAAAACTTGTAGTTGTAGGCTTTCCTATCACCTCTCTTGTGGGAAGATTTATTGGAATACCTATATCACAACCCCAAAATATGTGTTTATGATTTCTTGAAAATTGCTAAGTATTGGACTGTAATCCTTCTTTATGTCTAATTTATGTAACTTATAAGTTAGTAGCATTGGTTCGGAAATTAGATTTTTGTTGTAGGGTAGGTATATTTGAATAAAATTCAACTCATATTTTCCATGTTAATTTACTTTGTTGTAATAATGATCATTTGATGCATGTGTTTGACTAGTTTGAAGAGATTGTGTTAACCTGAAAGGGTGGTAACACCTTTCTACATCCACATAGACCATTCCATATCCCTCCTAGACACCTTACATTGCCTCCAAACTCTTCCATTGAGATCGCTCTAGTAGGGTAAATGGAGGACATCATGGGCACAAATTTTAGTGCAAGATATACCTCCTAGGGGTACCAGGCTTGGATAAGGGGAACCCACACCCTTCATTCACCTTCTTCTACAATCATCCACCTTATTCTACCTTCAAGACACCATTCTTATCCTCAAAAATCTCTCGGAACCACTCCTGTAGAAAAACAGGGCCTCTTGTAGCAATACAGGGCCTCTTGCAGCAATACAGGGCCTCTTGCAGCACTTTATGTAGCATACTTGTAGCATTGTTTTATTCAAACATATTTTTTCCAAATTATGACCCTTGGATATTTAAATTGAATAATGGCCCACAAGCCTTGATTTCATGGCCAGGGAATACTCTAAGACCACTCCAACTCCATCCTCTCCCCACTAAAAATATAATTAGAATTAGCATGTTTCTCATAGATAAATGGTTCATGCAAGTAGGTTTTTAATTTTATTAAGTACGCAAATAGAGTAGCATGGTTTACTTATGCAACTAGATTAGCATTTTCCTTTCATGCTATTTCAATCAAAATTTACATTGAATGAATGGAATTTTCACTTTTGTAGTTAGAATCATGTTTGTCTACTTGCAATCATGAAATTCATTTATCTTTGTATTTATATCAAGGGGTGGTATCTGAACACCTTGATTTGATCTCATGAATTAGGGTGACATGAGTAGAACCTAACCTATTATGCATATAGAATTGTCACCTCTAATTTTGTACAAACCTCGGGTTGATAATTTAAGTTGAGAAGCCATTGGGAGTTGCAACATCCTTTGTGCAATACCAAGGCTCATTACTTTTTGGCGGTGTTTCCAAGGAGGTGTATAAGGAGGAGTTGTTTCTACTGAGGATTTACTTGTTTTTTTTTTTTTGCATTAGTCTTATTGTTTTGGAAAAAAAATGTTAAAATTTCAAAAAATGGAGTTTTTTCTTTCATTCTTCGTAGTAGTAGGGATAGTCAAGGGAAATTATTACCAAAAACCCCCACCCCCTCAAGAAGTCAAAATTTGTTCTTAGGTGATTGTGCACTTCCCTCTCTGACTACATGGTAGGAACCTAAAACTTTTGAGGAACCAATAGGGGAAGAATAACCTACCTCACCTACCCAAACCATGGTTGTGAATAGGAACAGTGAGATTTTACCTATCATAGAAATCAATGGATAAGATAGAATGAAGAATATAATCCCTGCTTTCCTTCCAAATTTCCATGTCCTAACCTCTGAGGACCCTGACACCTTTGTGTTTAATTTTTTTGTTGTCTGTAGGAACTATGGTTATTTCTATGACAAAAAAAAGTTGAACTTGTTTCCACCTACCCTTAAATATGCAGCCTTGCGTTGGTTTATGATTCTACCTGGAGACAACATCACTACCTGGGCCCAAATGCAACAACCCTTCAATGAAAAATATAAGTATTACTGTAGGACCAAAGAAACAAAGGAGTAAATACTTAGGATGACCCTTTGGCCTGATGAATCCTTAGAGGATTAGGAGGAAAGATTCAAACTCAATTATAGGTGTTGAGATTCAACAAGATGATGAGCTAGTGAAAAGTAAGCACCTTCACTAAGTGGGGCCCACAGCCTATTTTTAGGTGTATGTCTATTTTTAGACATGGTGAGCATATTCTATAAGTTGTGGGATGCTATTTGTAGATGGTTGATCAAATGTGAAAAAGAGATGAAATTCTATTTTTAGAATATTGGGCGAAGTCTATCTATAGATCGTCGATCTAAAAATAGGTGCATGTCGATTATTATTAGCTCTTAATAATAATCTGACAATAAACATCAACTTATTCTCTTGGAGAACTTTATTTCAGTGAACAGATTTGGAAAATCAGTGGGTTGAAGGAATTACGCAATTCCTAGGGTTATTGGTGGCTCATGCATGGAGGAATCAGTTAGAACTGAAGTGACAAAGTTATGACAGAGTTGGAAGAGTAGTTTATGGAGTTGTTATTTAGTTTAACTCAGTTAAGTGAGTTAAACTCAGTTGAGCTAGTTGTATCTTGTCTAACTGAAAGATACACTAGTGAGAGTTAAGTGAATTAATTAGTTAATTAATTCACAACTAATAACTCACTAACAACTGAACAGAAACAATAGTTAACTATAGTGCATGTCAGTTCCAGTGGAGACTCAGTGGAGAGATAGGTGAAAGGGTGAGATGGACTATCTGTTGTGACTATAGTGATGCATTCAATGCATCTGACACACATTGGAGTTGCCAATGAGGATTGTGCAGTCAAGTCAAGGCCAATTCGAATTCATTCAAGGGTCTTCTTCAGCAGCGATTACGCAGTGGAGGCAGGCTATCAGGAGCAAGAAATTGGTGCATGGATGTAATATTCCTACTTAGCCTAAGCTAAGAGGAATATTCATTTTTGTCTTATTTTCTGTTGAATGAATAAATGAATAAAGGATGACATGTAAAACTCCTAAGAAGACTAAATAAATCAATGCCCATGTGGACACAGATAAATCAAGGCCATGTAAATAATCACTTGCAAGTGTGAAAGGGGTTTGAGCTATGAGACTGGGTCAACCTTGACCAAATCTACAGTGTTGTTTAGGTTCAATGTATCTCCTAAAGGGACAGCGCAGTTTTAGAAGGAGGCCCCTCATGTGAAAAGAGCTAACTCATCAAGGTGGTTTAGGGTTTGCAAAGGCTCTCATCTTATAAAAGGAAAGGGAAGGCAGCAAAAGTTGGTTGTTGATTGATCATATTTCTGAGTATTTTGTCTGCTTAGACAAATACTATTATCTGTTTTTTAGTGGAGGATTGTGCTTGGAGTTCCTATGCAGGGATTTCACCTCTTCCTTTGAGGATTCTTGGAGGAGTATTTGCTGAATTGATCAACTATCAGGCTTGAGGCCAAGCTCTACTTACAATTGCAGCGCTGATCCATTGAGGTTTTTGCTGCTCTTGCAAGCTGCAGCAAGTGGGATTCGAGATCTGCAGATATTTAGCTTGTTTTGGGAGCCTCTTCTCATGGAGTGTGTCTTTTAACCTCCTGGAAGAGTGCCTATCCTGTTTATACTTCAGATCTGTAACTTGGAAGTGGCCATCCATGTCATTTTAAGCTACAGTGTTGTTTCTATTGATGGAATATTTTATTTTGATATGAGGTTCTTTATGGTGTTTTGATTCCAGTTTTGATCAGAGATCTTAGGTGTTGGGCTTTTCCTTTCACTTTGGTGATCCATGGATTAGCTTGCTGATCCATGTTCTGTTTAGATCTAATATTTTTTAATGTCATGTTATATTCAGAAATTACTGTAGCATTTTACAGATCTACAACTTGTATCTCAGATCTACTCTTATTTATGCATGATTTGATCAAAACCCCAAGGGGATCTTGTAAAGAAAACTATCTAGTTTCTAGATCTGATATAGATCTGATGTTTTGTCCACATATTTGTGCTAGATCTGAGTTGTAATATGTAGCTGCTATAGCTCCTGAAAATAATGTTGTTGAGCCATTTCTACTGATATATAGATGTTGTAGCTCTCTTTCCTGAAGATATCTTGCTCTCTTGTCTCATGTAATCTACTGTATATTGAAAGAGTTTCACTTCACTTCTGATTTTCTACTGTACATTAATTTATTAATCATATTAGATGGCCTCCTTCTCATATGGTCCAAGACTACGTTATTCTTGAAGCAGTTTGTTGTGCATAGCTGCAGCCCCTCTTGCAGGGTGTTTTCCAGCTAGACTAGGTTGTGGGAGACTTGTTTACCACACCTAGTTTGATTTGTTTTTTCTCCCCTTTTGGATTTAGACTCCAAATATACTGATCTAATGGATCCAAGGCTACAAACTCATTTGTGTACATAAATCTCCCAAGAAGTGTGTTTTTTTTCCAAGCCTACTGTGCAATCCCAATTTAGGAATATTACAGTGGTATCAGAGCTCCTTTCTTGGCACAGCCTGTGCTTGCCTTGGAGCACCAGCCATGTTGCATTTAGAAGAAGATGATCCTCTTACTGAGAGGGAGAAGAGGTATCAGAACAGAATTCATAAGAAGTATGACTACACTACTGATGATCCTGACAAGGGTCAAGACAAGGGTAAAGCCCCTGAAACTGTGAATGATAAAGAAGCAGAAGAGTTTGCAAAAACTCTTTTGGAGACCATGCAAGATCTTGACAAGGAGATCAAAGAAATTAGGGTGGACAGAATGAGGGAATCTCCTAGGATATTTCAGTTGGGGGAGAGCTCAGATATGTCTCATCATGGGACTAGTCAACCAGTGAATCTACCACAAGCCCCGCAAGCTTCACAACGCTCCACTATGCCTACCTTCTTGGCTATGGAGAATGAAGGACCACAAGACAAAGCTTCCCTTGAAGATTAATTTGTGGAGTATGATTCTCAGAGTCAGAGATTCAAGGATCACTTGAGTTTCCAAGATTTTTTTCACCTCAAGGACAGAAGAAGACTAGGGCAACAGTATAGAGATGGTGGCTTCTTTCACGGTAGACACCACACTATGGGAAGATTTTTTTTTCCCAAGTTTGATGGATCATCATCCAGTTCTTCCAAGGCATGGGTAGAGAAGTTGGATATCTACTTCTAGTTGAACAACCTGAAACTGAAGCCATAAAGATTGCAGTGCTGCACTTTGAGGGAGAAGCACACAATTGGTGGTTCCATGGGATGTCTACATTTGGACATATGAATGTGACTACCTACTCTGAGTTTACTAGAAGACTGGTGGAGAGGTTTGACAGGAAGGATCCTGAAGCACCCTTCATAAGCCTTACAAAGCTAAAGCAGTCGGGAGATGCAGAGACTTATATCTCTAATTTTTTTAGATTATCATTCATGGTACCTGATCTATCTGTAGCCAGGAGGGTCTATATGTTCATTGATGGCCTAGAGGAACCTTTGCATGGGTTGGTTAAATCTACCAAGCCCATCACTTTGCATGATGCCATCGAGAGGGCTAGAGATCTCCAAGATTCCTTGCCAAAAGCAAAGGCAACTTTCCAAAGCAAGGCCCCTCACTTCTCTAAGGGGAAGGAAGGAAAAGTTGCTCCTCCCAAGGAGAGATCTTTGAAGAAACCTCTTGATATTGATCTCAGGAGGGAATTGAGGAAGAAGAAGCTGTGCTTCACCTACCAAGATTCATGGGGACCAAGACATAGGTGTGCTGCTAGAAAGGCACACTACATAGAAGTCTTCTCATATTTTGAGGAGGAAGATGAAGATGATGAACCTAGGAGGGGTCACAGTGTTGATGATGGTGAGGAATATCAAACACCATCCAGAGATGGGAAGGGAGCCTTTGCTCCAAAAAGTGGGACTCTTGCCTCTTTGAGGGGAGTACATAAGTACTTGACCTTAAGATTACAAGGTTTAGTCATGAATCAGAGAGTATCTGTCTTGATTGACAGTGGGGAAACCCACAACTTTATTGATGATCATCTTGTGCAAAGGAGAGGGATCCCCACTAATACTTTTGAGGGGTTTTTGTTTTGGTCCCAGGGGATAGGACCATGCAATTCCTGCACTATGTTCCATCACTCTCTGTCACTATGGGATCCTACACTTTGGTGGATCACTTCTTTGTAGTTGACATACCAGACACCAACATCATCTTGGGTGTCCAATGGTTGATTACCTTGGGGAAGGTTACCACTGATTGGAAAGCTTTGCAAATGGATTGGGTGGACTTGAAGAGTGGTAAACCAAAAATGATTCAAGTCATGCACACTTATCCTTCACCTAATGTTTCCACACAAACAACAGAGATGGATTTGCGCAGTGGAAGCAGTGATCTCACAGTTCCTTCTCTCATGTTTATGAGGATGCTGCAAGGGACATTCTTATCTCATGGCAAGCCACTTGGAATGTCAGCAGATTTAGATATTGTGGGGAAGGTTCCACAAATTTTTTCTCCAAATCTAGATCCAGGAAGGATTGGAATAGTAAGAGACCAATTTATAGCGCTAGGAGGCTTCGGACAGCCCAAGAATGAGGAGGGTTTTCTTCCTGCATCACTATCACCCACTCACTTTCATGAATCTGCATTGTGGGAGGAGAAGAAGGGGAGCATCAACCTTCCAACAAACCATTTTTGCATGTGTGATGTAAAAAGGGCAATCAGAAACAAGACAAACACCTCCAAGGATGTATCAGCAGCACTGTCATTTTTAAGCAGTATGGATCTTTATTGGAAATCTCATCTGCTTGTAGAGTCTTCCAAAGATCTCCACACAGGTATGATACTAGATGGAATGCATCAAGAAGAGGGCTACTTAGTCCAAGGAGGAGTCAAATATTATCATGGTAAGGTATTTTTGGCTAGAGCCTCCCAGCTCAAGCAGAAGATCCTACAAGGAGCATATGAAGAATTCTTCCTTAGCCATATGTATTCAATGAATATCTATTCCCTGATCATGAAGAGTTTTGATTGGGAAGGCATGAGAGAGGACTTACATCAACACTTTCAAAAGTGCAATAGCTATGGAGGACTGAGGCAGCCAATGGAATCTTTACAAGAGTCATCTCAGCTAGCTCTTCCTT
The DNA here is from genome assembly GCA_034641835.2 of Pinus albicaulis. Classification (NCBI taxonomy): domain Eukaryota; kingdom Viridiplantae; phylum Streptophyta; class Pinopsida; order Pinales; family Pinaceae; genus Pinus; species Pinus albicaulis. Next base: position 960,420,333 of record CM076570.1, on the reverse strand, counting down.
TGCTTGAGAGGAGGGGAATGCTCATGCACAACTCCATGTGTGTGAAGGACTATGATGGTAAGGGATTTGATCATGATAAGCAAGTTGTATTTTCTGATCTATTACATTCCTTTGCCATGTTTTTGTAGGATATGACTCCTAAAGGGAGTGAGAGGTCATATGGATCTCATAGTTTGTTGAGGGCCAATGGAAATTCTGAACTTGGCCACTCCCTTGAGGTGCAAAGGGAGACTCCTTTTCATGATGGGTGCTTCCCAAAGGCACCAAACTTATGTAACATTTTCAGCCATGTTAAGGTAACTCATGCAACAAAAGTGTGGTGGGAATTCCACTTACCATACCTGGATCTACTGAAGACAAGAGGTACACTGTGTTGGCATCACATGTGAGATTTTGACCCACCTCCTCAAGTGCAGATTTCAGTTTGCATATATGTAGTCTTGCTTCCATACATTAATTATATAGTTGTGTTGTTTATGGGATTGTATGGACAGAGGATGGGCAGTGTGTATGTACCACATGGTTTGGAACTCCAACTTGTACTTCATGATACATGTTTTAGATGTAGCATTGCTCCAACTATGTTTATTTCTATTGAGTTTTTCACTCCTGAAGGGATGGACTATGCACATATTATGTTGGCCTTGGAGGAACAATTCATGATGCTTTGGCTTGTTGAGAACTTGGCTTATGATGAGGATTTGATCCTTGATGATGCCAACAAGGAAGGAAGTGAAGTACTACAGCTCTTACCCTATCAGTTGCTGGAGGACAAGCAACATTTTGGAGGGGAGGACTATAATATTCCTACTTAGCTTAAGCTAAGAGGAATATTCATTTTTGTCTTATTTTTTGTTTAATGAATAAAGGAGGACATGTAAAACTCCTAAGAAGACTAAATAAATCAATGCCCATGTGAACACAGATAAATCACGGCCATGTAAATAATCACTTGCATGTGTGAAAGGGGTTTGAGATGTGAGACTGGGTCAACCTTGACCAAATCTACAGCGCTATCTAGGTTCAATGTATCTCCTAAAGGGACAACGCAGTTTTAGAAGGAGGCCCCTCATGTGAAAAGAGCTAACTCATCAAGGTGGTTTAGGGTTTGCAAAGGCTCTCATATTATAAAAGGAAAGGGAAGGCAGCAAAAGTTGGTTGTTGATTGATCATATTTCTGAGTATTTTGTCTGCTTAGACAAATACTATTCTCTGCTGTTTAGTGGAGGATTGTGCTTGGAGTTCCTATGCAGGGATTTCACCTCTTCCTTTGAGGATTCTTGGAGGAGTATTTGCTGAATTGATCCACTATTAGGCATGAGGCCAAGCTCTACTTACAATTTCAGCACTGATCCATTGAAGGTTTTGCTGCTCTTGCAAGCTGCAGCAAGTGGGATTCTAGATCTGCAGAGATCTAGCTTGTTTTGGGAGCCTCTTCTCATGGAGTGTGTCTTTTAACCTTATGGAAGAGTGCCTCTCATGTTTATCCTTCAGATCTATAGCTTGGAAGTGGCCATCCATGTCATTTTGAGCTACAACACTGTTTCTATTGATGGACTACGTTATTTTGATATGAGGTTCTTTATGGTGTTTTGATTCCAGTTTTGATCAGAGATCTCAGGTGCTGGGCTTTGCCTTTCACTTTGGTGATCCATGGATTAGCTTGCTTATCCATGTTCTGTTTAGATCTGATATTTTGTAATGTCATGTTATATTCAGAAATTACTGCAGCATTTTATATATCTGCAACTTGTATCTCAAATCTACTCTTATTTATGCATGATTTGATCAAAACCCCAAGGGGATCTTGTAAAGAAAACTATCTAGTTTCCAAATCTGATATAGATCTGATGTTTTGTCCACAGATCTGTCCTAGATCTAAGTTGTAATATGCAGCTGCTATAGCTCTTGAAAATAACGTTGTTGAGCCATTTCTGTTGATATATAGATGTTGTAGCTCTCTTTTCTGAAGATATCTTGCTCTCTTGTCTCATGTAATCTATTGTATATTGAAATAGCTTCACTTTACTTCTGATTTGCTGCTGTACATTAATTTCTTAATCATATTATATGGCCTCTTTCTCATATGGTCCAAGACTGATTTATTCTTGGAGCAGTTTGTTGTGCAGAGCTGCAGCCCCTCTTGCAGGGTGTTTTCCAGCTTGACTAGGTTGTGGGAGACATGTTTACCACACCTAGATTGATTTTTTTTTGCTCCCATTTTGGATTTAGACTCAAGATCTTCTGATATAAGGGATATAAGGGCTGCAAACTCATTTCTGTACATCAATCTCCCAAGAAGTGCATTATTTTTCCAAGCCTGTTGTGCAATCCCAATTTGGGAATATTACAATGGAGATGCAAATTTCTGCATGACAGTGTGTAATGATTGTTGATTGTACTGAGAGATTGATGTACTAATATTTGTATGAGATTATTACATGATTCCATTGATATACATAATATATGATAGTTGGGGTTTTTAGCTTTAATCTTTCTCGTTAAATAATTGTGTTATGTGCGATTGAATTTATTCACATGTGTTTTCAATTGTATTTTAAATTTCCGCAAGTTTAACAGTGGAAGGATTCTGTATTTAGAAAGAAGATAAATATTTTTAGATCAGGATAATTCATTAATACATCAGTATTAATAAATTTCTACATGGTTTTGGAGCAGTATTGATCATTGGAGATTGCAATTGTGAAAATTGATGAGTTTTGTGCTGGTGGAAAATTCGAATTTGCTACAGAAATTTCTTGGTGCGACAGTTGAGTATTCATTGAAATGTCTTTCAATGGGTTGTGATTGGAGTATGCCCTTGAGGGTAGCTCGAATTACATAGCCTCAAAGGATAGGATGGAGGTGGTGCTTGAAGATAATGGGTTGAAGGAGTTCATCGATAGCGATGTTCCTAAGCATGCTTCTAGCAATGCTACAGGACTTGATGCATGGAAAAATAAGGTAGCAAAGACAAAAAGAATTCTGTTGGAAGGTGTGAAGGACCATATTGTGTCAAGCCTTCATGGGAAAGCCACTCCATTTTCAATGTGGAAATATTTGACATATATTTTCCAAAGAAGCAGCGACCAGAGGAAGTTGGCGTTGAAAGATAAGTTTAGTAAAATAAAAGTGGAGAAGGGCGATAGTATTCCAAAATATCTCATGAAGTTTTTCCACTGTAGGGATGAACTAGGAAGTGTGGGGATTACAATTGATGATGATGAATTGGTTAGCTTGGCTCTCCTTGGGCTTCCGAAGAGTTGGCATAGCTATGAAGACTCTGTCAATGGACAGGAGAAACTGCCGGGTTCGAATCGACTTTGGTCGGATCTTGTGGAGGAGGAGATAAGGCGAAGTACCAGGGATGGTTTTTCATCGAAGAATGATGATGAAGATAATTTCACTTTGGCTGCTAAAGCAAGGAAAGGAAAGGGGAAGAAATCCCACCCAAAATCTAAGGCTAAAGACAAGAAGCCGGATTTGTCCAAAGTGAAGTGTTTTCACTATCACAAACATGGGCATCTCGCCACTAACTGCCCACAGAAAAAGAAGAACAAGAAGGTTGCTGGAGCTACAGCTCGAGAGGCCTTAGCCTCACAATTTGAACTTGATTTCTCTTTGATCGCATGCTTGGTTTCAAGCTTAATGGGATTGGTGTGGTATCTTGATAGTAGTGCATCTTTCCATATGACGGGAGACAAGGAGTTGTTTAGTGACTTGGAGGAGAAGGACTCCAAATGCATATAGAGATGGGCGATGATGGCAGATACAGTATGACCGACATTGGAACCATTACCTTTGAGTGGGATTCAGGTAAACCATTTATGTTGAAAGATGTTATGTATGTTCCAGGTCTGAAGAAGAACTTGGTCTCAGTCACAATGTTGGAAGACAGAGGTTATGACGTTCTTTTCAGCGAGGGAAAATATTTACTGCGACATAAAACAACGGGTAAAACCAAGAGAATAGGGATTTGAGTTAAGAATATTTACAAGCTGGGGTAGATGGCTGCCTGCAATGATGGGCAAAGCAGAAGAAGTGGTGAGCTGGGATGAGGGCGAATTATGGCACAGGAGATTGGGCCATCTTCACCATGGCGCCTTGAAAATTTTGCAGTAGATTTATTTTGGACTTCCCAAGGGTACTCTTGCATAATCAGATCAGTGCAAGGGATGTACTACGGGTAAGTTTGTGAAGAACACCTTTCATGAGAAGGAGAACCATGCTTCGGTGATCCTGGATAGAATTCACACAGACGTGTGTGGACCTTTCTCGGTTGCTTCAAAAAAAAAACACAGGTATTATGTTATATTTTTTGATGACTATTCTTGTATATGTTGGATATTCTTCATGCAGAAGAAGAGTGAAACATTCTCAAAGTTCTGTGACTTTAAAGCATTGGTGGAGAAGGATTCAGGGAAGCAAGTGAAGGCTCTGTGGAGCAATAATGGTGGTGAATATATCTCGAACGAATTCAAAGAATTCTGTAGCAAAGAATGAATTCGAAGAGAACTCATAGCGCCTCATAACCCACAGTAGAATGGGCTCATGGAGAGGAAGAACAGAATGATCGTGGGTGTTGCACGAGCTATGCTTGAGAGGGAGCTAGACTTGCATGCAGTGGAGTAACTTCCAGTTCTGAAAGATGAGCCTCCAGATGTGGACCAGCCACAGGAGGAGATTCATGGAGTGGAGGAGTCCACTCACGCAGATCCAAACATCATAACTAGCAGAAGGCATACCATAGAAGCTGAGATACTGAAGCTTGATGCGGTAGAGAATGTAGGAGTCCCTACATCATAGCGCAGACAGAGACAGTCACCTAACTAATTTACTGGATACATGGCTCTTATGAGCAAGTGTGTTGTGACAGATCCATCTTCTTTTGAAGAAGCAACACAAGAGCCCACATGGGTAGATGCCATGGTGGAGGAGTATGACTCCATTGTTATAAACAGTGCTTGGGAGATTGTTCCAAGGCCGGTGGGTAAATCAGTGGTAGATTCGAAGTGGATTTACAAGGTAAATCAAGTTGTTGATGGGAGCGTTGAGAAGTATAAGGCAAGATTTGTTGCTCGAGTCTTCTCACATATCGAGGGGATTGATTATGAAAAAACCTTTACACCTGTCGCACGGTATTCTTCCATAAGGACCATCCTTTCTCTCTCATCGCAGATGGGTTGGCACATTCATCAGATGGATGTGAAGACTGCGTTCCTTAATGGGATCATTGAGGAAGATGTGTAAATTGAGCAACCTAAAGTATTTGAGATCTTCAGCCGTGAGTTGCATGTGTTCAGACTCAAAAGAGCGTTGTATGGGCTGAAGCAAGAACCACGTGCTTGGTACACATGGATCAACAACTATTTCACTGGACTTGGCTTCACCAAGAGTGAGGCAGATGCAAACCTGTACCAAATTGTGGTGGAGGGTAAAATTTTAATCATTGTTCTTTATGTTGATGATTTAATACTAACGATGATGAGTAGTTGATACACTCATGCAAGGCAGATCTTGCAAAGGAGTTCGAGATGAAGGATTTGGGCCTCCTTCATTATTTCCTTGGATTGGAAATATGGCAGCGAGAAGGTGAACTGTTTGTGTCTCAAGGCAAGTATGATTGGGAGATACTTGGTAAGTTTCACATGGAGGACTGCAAGCCCATGGATACTCCTCTTCCAGGAAATTGGAGGAAAGAGGATGCTACATCGACAGAGGTAGTGGATGCCATTGTTTATCAACAGTTGGTGGGTTCGCTCATGTATTTAGTTAATACAAGACCAGACATATGCTATGCGGTGAACCAGCTTAGTCAAGCGATGGTTAAGCCTACCAAGCTCTTTTGGAAGGAAGGTAAGCATATCCTGAGGTATCTTAGGGGCACATCTGAGTATGGCTTATGGTACAGACAGACAGATGAGGTGAAGTTGCATGGCTTCATGGATGCAGATTGGGCAGGCATCCCAATGAAAAAAAAGAGCACACTAGGAGGGGTTTTCAGTATCAGATCTATAACAGTTTCTTGGTACAGCAGGAAAAAAATATCTGTGGCACTCAGTTTAGTGGAAGCAGAATACATGGTATCAAGTCAAGCTGCATGTGAGGCTATCTGGATAAGGAAGATCTTGGTTTGTTTGGTCAGTTCACATTTAGATCCTACAATGATACATTGTGATAATCAGAGTTGCATTAAACTGTCGATTATTCCTATGTTTCATGATAGATCTAAACATATTTATATCCTGTATCATCATATCAGAGATTGTGTGCATCGGAAGATCATGTTTCTTCATTACATTCCTACAGAATATCAGGATGCAGATATTCTGACGAAGGTGCTCAACAGGAGAAAATTCAAATACCATAGAGGCAGGATCGGGGTGAAGGATAATCCCTATCTTGTTGAGAGGGAGTGTTGAGATTCAATAAGATGATGAGCTTAGTGAAAAGTAAGCACCTTCACTAAGTGGGGCCTGTAGGCTATTTTTAGGTGTATGTCTATTTTTAGACATGGTGAGCGTATTCTATAAGTTGCAGGATGCTATTTGTAGATGGTTGTTCAAATGTGAAAAAGAGATGAAATTCTATTTTTAGAATATTGGGCGAAGTCTATTTATAGATCATCGATCTAAAAATAGGTGCATGCCGGTTATTATTAGTTCTTCATAATAATCCGACAATAAACATCAACTTATTCTCTTGGAGCACTTTATTTCAGTGAACATATTTGGCAAATCAGTGGGCTGAAGGAATTACACAATTGCTAGGGTTATTGGTGGCTCATGCATGGAGGACTTAGTTATAACTGAAGTGGCAAAGTTATGACAGAGTTGGAAGAGTAGTTTATGGAGTTGTTATTTAGTTTAACTCAGTTGAGCTAGTTGTATCTTGACTAACTGAAAGATACACTAGTGAGAGTTAAGTGAATTAATTAGTTAATTAATTCACAACTAATAACTCACTAACAACTAAACAGAAACAACAGTTAACTACAATGCATGTCAGTTCCAGTGGAGACCCAGTGGAGAGATAGGTGAAAGGGTGAGATGGACTATCCATTGTGACTATAGTGATGCATTCAATCCATCTGACACACATTGGAGTTGCCAATGAGGATTGCACAGTCAAGGCAAGGCCAATTCAAATTCATTCAGGGATCTTCTTTAGCAGGGATTACGCAGTGGAGGTAGGCTATCAGGAAGCAATAAATTGGTGCATGGAGATGCAAATTTCTGCATGACAGTGTGTAATGGTTGTTGATTGTACTGAGAGCTTGATGTACCAAGATTTGTATGAGATTATTACATGATTCCATTGATATACATAATATATGATAGTTGGGGTTTTTAGCTTTAAGCTTTAGTGTTAAACAAATGTGTTATGTGTGATTGAATTTATTCACATGTGTTTGCAATTGAGTTTTAAATTTCCGCAATTTTAACAGTGGAAGGATTCTGTATTTAGCAAGAAGATAAATATTGTTAGATCAGGAGAATCCGGTAATACATCAGTATTAATAAATTTCTACAATAGGAGGGCTAACTATTCCCTTGATCCTGAGTCACTCAAGTTATTTCTTATCTGACGTATCAAGAAAGATGTAATGGAAACCCTCAACATGTTTTCTAGAGGAGATATCTACCAATTGCCTTGTGATGACATAAAAATTGTATTCAGGAAACACTCTAGGGATGTTAGAAAAAATGGTAGGTCTAGCTAAATCTTGGTTAGTTCATCGCCCTGTATAGCAACCATCAATCATGAGATAGGAAGTAAGTTGGAGGATTTTAAGAGTAAAATGTTTCATACCTTTTTGCTGCAAATGGATACTATGTAAATCAAAAGGAAGCAAGAGGAAGAAGAAATGGCACTAGATATATTCTACCCTAGATGCAATAAGTGACATCCTAGGAATGAGTTCCCACTGAATGCCAAGAAGTTTGCTCATTTTGTGAAGAAAACCATGAAAAATACAAATATCCCTCTCTGCTAGGCCTAAAGTTTGTATACCAAGGGGTAGAAGGTGGTGCAGAGAAAATATGATTCATTAACCGGGGGCATCAAGGCCCTCAACCATGTCAACATGGCATGCAAGGTGTGTACTATTCCCATTACAATCCAAATCAACATGCACCTTTTCATTATTGCTACCCTTCCACTCATGCATCATGGTCCACACCTTCTCATTGGCCTTATGCTCCTCAATATCCTCCTCAACCTATCAACCCTCCTTTCCAGCCATATCCACCCCAATATTCCCAATGGTGCAACCCCTCACCAAGGTGGAGGCATAAAATAACCCAACCTCCTACTTTAATACCTCCACCTTAACCTCAACCACAAATTCCTCACCATACTCCACATAAGCAACCTCAAATTCCTTCTCTACCCAATATGAACCCAAAAAATAAGAAAGCACAATAGGTTTATAGTGTTGACACATCCTATCCTTCTTCTGTTGGGGAATTACAAGAGATCAACCTTCATTTTGGGAAGGTTATTCCAGATAATCACCCACCTTCTCCACTTGGAGAGATCAAAGAGGAGAAGGAAGATAATTTCCCTCAAGAAAACACACCTCCTTATCCTGAAAGGTTGGTTCACCCTAAACAACACACCCCAGAAGAGGTTTGAGTTCTAGGAGAATTAAAGAACTTGTGTGTCAAAATACCCCTTCTCCAATCCATCAAGGATGTTCCCATTTAAAACAAGTTTATCAGGGTAGAATGTTTCAAAATTCCTGGTAGAAGAAGAAAAGATACCCCCACTATCAATGTCGTTGGACAAGTAATTGATTTGATGCTTGGGAGGGTGGTCTCCCTGAAGTATTTGGATCCTGGTAGCCCAATAGCGGATGTGAACACCGATGACATTATGGTCCCTAATACCTTTATTGACCTTGGGGCTGAAATCAATGTGATGACTAGGGAAACCATGCTCAAGCTCAACCTCCAAAGGGCCTTGAGGAAGATCGCTACAATATTGCAACTTGTAGATAGGAACACAGTAGCTCTCGAGGGAGTTATTGAGGATGTAATGGTCTCCATTTACTCCTGGGAGTATCCCATGAATTTCCTTATCCTCTAGCCCAAAACCAAGTTTAATTGTTATCCTCTCATCCATAGTAATACCTTGGTTGGCCACTACTGATGCCTACATTAGTTGCAAGGTTGGGAACATGACCATAAAAATGAGCATCTATCAAAAAAACTTGTGTTGTATATGTTGAGTCCTAATTTTTCCTTTTTCCTAATTTTGACACCTTTCCTAGACTTTACCTCTCCCATTTCGAACGCTCCTTGACCCCTAATATGCTTATTTCGGTTATATCCTCTAGGTTTTTAGCCAAATGGGTGTTATTTCCTTGAGGTATGCAAACTAACATAAAAGGTGTCATTTTACCTTTATCTTAATAATTCCTTAAGCTAGTTATTTCCTTATTGAATTATCATGCCAAATTATCTAGAAATCTTATGAAAATTTTCTTTGATTCGAAACATCTCTGAAATTTCCTGAAGACAGCTTGTGCAATCGCATTTACTGCAGACGCTCTGGAATCCCTATAGATGCGGATTTCCTGCAACCGCCCAAATTTCCTGCAACAGAATTAGTGGTTAGCTATGTTCCACTCACTTCCAAATCAAACAAGAACATGGGTTTTGTGGGGAATTTGTCAGACATGGATTTTTTCCTATTGGATTTTTCAAATCCACCTTCGAAACCACCCAGATCTGTAGACCTCTTCTTGTTGGCCGCATGAGGAGAAACTCTAGCCATGTAACGAAATTTGTCTAATCCATGATTTCAGTCATGGATTAGAAACAGCAAAGCTAATTTTGATATTATGTACCTCTGTTGATAGCTAATAGCTCAAATTAGTATTTTTCCTCATTCGAGACAAATATGGGCTTTCGAACTTGTATAAAGTCGACTATGTTTCATACTGTAAGGGGTTGGGTTGGGTTTTGCTGATAATATATATCAAATTGTACTTTGTTGTAATATCTTCAAATTAATATAATATTTGATGTTCTGTACATTCTACTGAGCAAGCCTCATTAATCTTGAAGGGGTTATGAGTGAGGGAGGGCCCCCTTTGCTCACAACTCCCTTAGTTGTAGTGTGTGTGCATTTTAATTTATGTTATGCAGTAATATTTCATTTACACAACTAATGTACTATTTCTGAAGTTTCGGCAGCAATTATCAATTGATTGAATGATTAAGTTTCTATGTTAATGTATGGATTTCATTTAATCAAGTTCGATTTACATTGTCAAGTTGATTTCTTTCTTGTTGTAAGTTTGATCTCTTATCTTTTATGATCACATCAGAAATACTAAGAGTTGTAGAGGGATGTTTAAATCCACTCCATAGCCTTTGCTGCCAAATGTTGATGCAGAAAAGAGGCACTAGTTCTATGTGTGATTAACTGATTTGATTAGTAATCACTTGAAGTATTAAGACTCCATTTATTTTGCACAACATCTCACAAGCTTACCTGCACTGGGTTGATAATTTATGTTGACAAATTATAAGTCTATAATTTGACTCAACAGTATCATCTTGCTCAACCTTTTGTTGATCATGACTTTCCCTTGTGGTTAGAGGATGAGGAAGAGGAATAATCTTATCAAATATACCTCTACCCAGAATGCACTCTAGATAGTGTTTTAGGGGGGGGAGGGGGAGCTTGATGAATATTATCTTATTGACCATGTCTTACAGAAGCAACCCCCCACTTCCATGCTAGTTGATGAACTAATGAAAGAGTCTTAGAGTAATCCTTGGAATGGTTTGCGCTCTGTTGACTCCAACCTAGAACATGTCAAGGTTGTGGAGATTGGCCCATCTAGAACTCTAAATATCAACCCCTCTCTCTCAACTGACTAGGAAAAACAATTATATAGTGTGTTGAAGCAACACATGAATGCTTTTCTTGGGATTATAAGGAGATGAAGGGTGTGCATCCCTCAGTTTTCACTCATCATGTCTACATCAAATAAGGATGCAAGCTTGTGTGCCAACCCCAAAGAAGGATGAACCCAACCCTTAAGTACATTATGAAAAAGGAATTACAAAAAATACTGGATGGAGGGTACATATATCCAATTTCAGATAGTGAGAGGATGTTCCCTCTTTTTTTAGTCCCCAAGAAAAATGGGAAGTGGAGGATCTGTGTTGACTACCGAAAACTTAACAAGGATATAAAAAATGACCACTTCCCTTTGCCCTTCATTGACCAAGTCCTATATGGACTTACAGGGAAGAAATTATTCTCCTTCGTGGATGTATTTAGTGGGTACAACCAAATACATATCATCCCTAAAGACCAAGATAAGACCACATTCACATGCCCTTAGGGTACCTTTTCCTATAGGATCCTTCCATTCGGTATGTGCAATGCCCCTACTACCTTCTAGAGGGAAGTCCTAAGTATCATTGTTGAACTTGTTCATGACACTTTTGAGATATATATGGATGACTTCACTCCTTATGGATGTGACTTCTAGGAATATCTTTGTAATTTGTGTAAATTCTTAAAGAAATGCATTGAAATGAATATTTCATTGAGTCCTGAAAAATGTGATTTTTTATGAATGCAGAGGCTATCCTTGGCCATTCCATATCCAAGGAGGGGATACATTTTGACCCAAAAAAAAAATCCATCATTAAAAGGGTCCCTATCCTTAAAAAAAAAGATATGTCCAAAGCTTCCTTGGATTATTTGGGTATTATAGAAGGCTCATTAAATACTTTAGTAAACTGGCTTCACCTTTGTTTGGACTACTCGCTAAATATTCATACTTTTGTTGGGTAGACAATAATTTTCAGGAAGCCTTCGAATTTCTAAAAGAAATTTTGACCACTGCACCCATCCTTAGGGGTCCCAATTGGGAATTACCTTTCCATATACACATATTCATAAGATAAAGCTATAGGGGTTGCCTTAGGAAAAGTGGAAGACAAATTTCCTTATGTTATCTACTTCATTAGTAAGAGTCATTTCTAAAGCTAAGTTAAATTAAATAGTCACTGAAAAGGAACTCCTGGTTGTGGTATATTCCTTGAATAAGTTTAGGCATTACATCACTGGTTATCAAACTTGTGTTCACACTAATTATGCAGCCATTAAGAATTTAATGAATAAACATGATTTCAAAGCTAGAATAATTAGATGGTTATTATTATTACAATGATTTTATTTTACTATTATTGGAAAACCAATGAAAGATAATGTGGTTGTAGATTTCTTGTCAAGACTAAACTTTCCTGCAGAAAAGGAAGAAATGGTATATTATTAACTTCCATATAAAAATCTATTTTCCATATCGGTGCTTTCTCCTTATTTTGTTGATATATCCAACTACTTGGTTGTTTGGAGGTTCCCGTCTAATATGTCCTCCAAGGAGAAAAGAAATATTGTTAGGAAGAGTGCCCCATTCACTTGGATTGGGGGAACTCTTTTCGGATTGGGGCTAGATATGATCCTAAGGAGATGTGTGAGGGAAGATGAGGTCTTTGACATCCTCTAAGCATGCCATTATGGACCTTGTGGAGGCCACTTTGTGTCTAATAGGAAAATCTTCAAATTTCTACAAGCAGGATACTACTGGCCTACTTTACATCAAGATGAATGGAGGTACACCACCAAGTGTGATCAGTGTCAAAGGATGGGTAAGCCCACACCTAAGGATTAAATTCCCTTCCAACCTCAAGTGAGTTTAGCACTATTTGAGAAGTGGGGCATGGATTTCATTAGGCCCATTGACCCCCCATTAGGACATAAGAATTATATCATTGTGTGCCTTGATTACATATCTAAATGGGTTGAATAAAGGAAATAAAAGAAACAACTACGAAAAAGGTGGTTGAGTTTCTAAGAGAGAACATATTCTACAAGTTCAATTTTCCAAGAGATTTAGTCATTGATCAAGGAGCACAATTCGAATCAAATCTTATCGAAGATCTCATGAGGCAACACCACATCAAGCATAAGAAATCCACTACCTATCACCCTCAGGAAAATGGGCAAATGGAGATCACAAATAGAGAATTGCAGAACATTCTAACCAAGGTTGTTATAAGAAGAAGAAAATATTGGGTTTAAAAATTGTAGAAGCCACTTGGCCCTACAACAGAACTTGGAATACCACCACTGGATTTACTCCATTCTAACTATTCTATGGGAATAAGGCCCTAATTCCATTGAATTTGAATACAATACCTTAAGGATGGCAGCTCATTTAGACTCAGACCTCACTTCAACACACCAAGAGAGGCTACTCCAACTCAATGGTTTAGATGAATTTATGCTACAAGCTCTCTTACACACTAAGGTAATCCAAATGCAGAGGAATATTTGAATTGAAAAACACATTAGGAAGAATCATTTTCAGGAAGGTGATCAGGCCCTGTTGTATGTTTCCAGATTCAAAGATTTTAAGGGAAATTTAATGAAATATGGTTGGTTCCCTATCTAGTGGAAAGATGTCATGAGAATGGGTCTATCCAAATAAGAAAAATTGATAAGGAAGGAATTCCCTTACTTTTCAATGGTTACAGGTTTAAGTTGTATAAAAGTACTTTGTCCAAGGAATATTTTATTAGTTCAATCAGCAAACAATTGAATGTGATTTGGAGGCTCACGACCCTCAATCCACAAAGATTCTTAAAAAAATAAAAAATAAAGGGTCTAGATGAAAACCTCAATGAGGCATCTAAGGCCAACTCTAGGGTTAAAAATCTCTTTGAGGCAAGCCAAGAGCGGAAAATAAAAAAAATAAAAAATAAATAAAAAATAAATAAATTAAAAATAAATAAATAAACCCTAAGAGAAAACCTCCTTTGAGGCACCTAGGGCAGGAATGCAAGTTGAAAACTTATACAGAGGAAATATTCATGTCTCAAAATAAATAAAAAGTAAAAATAGAGAAAAAATAAATAATACACAAGGGAGGAGTCCTTACACCAATTTGGCTAACATCTCTCTTTTGCGGGACTCTAGATATTTTGAAGAAAAGTGGTTAAAGAAAAGGTTCCAAAAACTCATTTATCTATTCTTTCCAACATCCTCTTCATTCACCTCCCTACCTATATCCATCATCTAGACAACAATTTAACCGTGTTTTGCCTCCTTTTTGAAGTGCTACATGACTATCCTGAACTGCTATAGGATTGCCCTGAATTTCTATAGGAGAAACCCGAAATGCTACAAGAGGTGGATCCAATTGGAAAAAGGGACCAAAAAGGTCATGTTTTCCTTAGGAAATGTTGAGATAGGTCCACCAAAATTCCTTCATCACTCATCCACTCCATCTAGCCAAAATTCAACCTCAAATTTCCACTTTGCCATACATAAAAAAAATTAGAAAAATAATTATGCCTTCAACTTTTTCACCACATACACCACCCTATAATGATTCTAATCTTGTCCCTATACCTCCTATGATTTTTATTAGTTCTTGAATCCAATGTGAGGTCTTTAGGAGGAATGAACTGACTGTTATAGGAAGGGGATCCCTCCTGTAGCAGTTTGCACAGTTACAAAAAAATCTTGAACTGAATTTGTTTACATCTTCATGTAGAAGATCCATTCACCCTGAGGCATCATGAGGCCATTTATGAAGCTAAGAAGGGACACACCATCCCTAGAGAGAATATTTCAAGTCATACAACCATTCCTAGAGAAAAATAATGAGCACTAGAAAAATCCCTACACAAAAACAAAAAATAAAAAAACAAAACAAAACAAAAAATTCATCAATCAAGAATCATCATTCTATGAATACTTGTGAAAAAGAAAAAAAAGGAAATCAATACCTTTAAAATCATCATGTTATGAATCCCAACAGTATCATGTAGGAATCTCCAATAATTTTAAATAACAGGTCGGCTCAGGTATGACACCCCTCACCTCTTCGCTATACACATAATTGAAAAAATGTGTTGATCGAGAATGGAATTTTTATGGACTGGAGGTGGCTAGTAAACTTGGCCAGCTTCGATTAGTTAACTATAGTTTACCCAACCACCATGCAACGTGGAAAATTCAATTTAAGTGGGGTGATTATTATGAGGAGTGGGGACAATGGTTAAAAAAGGAAACTCATGCAAGAACCAAGTAACCAAAAAGATTTGAGCCTTTACCACATAAAGGAATAAAGAGTACAAGGCTCGACTCCATTTTCATAATTTCTCATTTCTAGAAAATAGTTAGAGAAGGATAATCTAGATGCTACCAAAGACTGCCTAGGGTTCCATCGAGTTGCTATAGACTCTGTTTTCAGGTGCTACAGGAAGGTTTGAATTTCTACAGGAGCACAAAAAGGAATCCGCAGGAGAGAATTAAGGGGAGAAAAGGAGACCAAACCACCAAATATTATCTTCAAACCCTCATGCACATAAGAGTGTCATCTTGAAAAGGACAAGTGGCATGCTATCTCTCTAATTCCCATATACCTGCATAAGGAATTATTCTTGAGTCGAGTATCCTGTAGCAAATAATTGTGCATGAGTTTCCTTTAAAATTTATTATATGAGAAGACAAGATAGGGACATAGAAATGTTTTTTTTTTTATAGAAAAAATAGGATCCTTATCCTCCTCTCTTAAAGAGGAAAATTTTACACCATATATGCACATGAGACTTCTCTAAGGCCAAGATTGAGAATACATCCAAAATAACCTCGAGCAAGAGAAATAGGAGAAATGGGGGGAGGTTTCAATAGAATAGAACCCATAGAAAAAAAAAAAAAAAGCCATCAACATCCCCCTGTCATGGAAATTTTTTTGAGACATTAGTGGATGGGATTATTTGAGAAATTAAAGGGATATGATGATGAAGTAACTCAAGAATTTTCCATGGCCATCAATTCTCGAGGAGAGAATAGTGCCACTACTATTGTTAGATGACTTTCCATCCCAATGAATGAAGAAATCATAAGTAAAGTAACCACGCTACCCTTAGGAGTTCGATGGAGTAAGGAAGATGAGGAAATAAGTGTTACAACCACGAAAAACTTCTTCCTTCATAGAGATAAATTTGTAGAAGATAAAAATGGAGTGAGAAGAGAAATCCTCCCTTACCCTTGGCATGAAGTGGCCTATCACATCCTCAAATACATATTCTGTGAGGGTAGGTTGAGCATTGTGTATTCCTATCAATTTAGGCTACTCTATGAGTTAAGGTTCCAGGAAAAATTACCTATTCCACAAAGACTTAGTATTCCACATTTCCTCTTACAGCCAATCATTGAAATGAGCCTGAAAGTTAGGAAATGGAAGCACCAGTACATTTCCCATTATGGCCTCATCAAGCTAGTTCTCATAGATTCCTTGAGCCACCTAAGGAACCTTGTGTTGTGGAATGACTTCATAGAGTACATGGATAGAGAAAGTTTCATTGAAACACAAGACCTCACCTCCACACAACAAGAAGAAACATCGACCTCTAGTATTGGGGATAGGTAAGAAAATGAAGAAGAGAAGGAGAAATTAAAAGAAGAGGAAAAAGAGGAATAGGAACAAAAGGTAGAGGAAGAAAACCCTATTGAGCCCTCCAAACCTCAAGGGACAGAGAGACAAGGGGAACAAATGAGCCTCTCACCAAGAAACACAAAGCAAGAGGTGGCTGCCACATTGGCCACAATGGGAACACCAGTCAAGCCCAAAAGGAGGCAGCCAAGACAAGGGCCCTTGTACTTTAAAAAAAGGAAGACCACCATGATAAAGCAAGGGAAACCACAACCTCCTTCAAAAATACCTATCACCATTGATGAATCAACAAGAAAAGGGGAGGAAGTGGGACCTAATGAGGGAAAGATTGAAGAAATTACCTCTCCTAAAGCCAAAAATAGACCACTTTTGCCACCCATAGGGAGGCCCACCACTAGATCAATCACATTTAAGAGGCTCAAGACAAAATTTTCCCTGTTACAAGAGGAAACAAAAGAGCTACATGATAAAACATAGTGGTTGTAGGAGAAACATGGGCTGCTACAGGAGAAATGGGAGATGCTATAGGAAGAGGTAGCCACACAAAAAGAAGAGGAAAAAGGCCTCCAAGAACTCTAGGAGCCTGATCCACAACCCAATCTAGAATTATACTACAAATTTGTTGATGGAGGTAGGATTATACCTGAGAAATTTGGTATACCACTTTTCTTTGATTTGGAGAAGGAAAGAGGCGGAACACATAGATGGATGCAAATTGAAAAATCCAAAAAGGTAGAATATGGTAGCTTCATGGAGGAAAAAGAAAATGAAATGATTAATGAATTAAGAAACTTAATGTTGAGAGATTCAGTCTTAAAGGAGTCAGTCCTAAAGGAGAAGATACATGTAGAGAATAAAATCCTAAGAGATGAGTTGCAAGAAAAAGAGGTACAACTTGCCACCATGGCAAGTTTATCCATGGAAGTCATCCAATGTAGGAAACCATCCAAATCCTATGCCATATTCCTTAGGGAGCGGTGGATACAATTCCAAATAAAGTTGTTAGCATAGTATGGATATTTAACTTTTCAAGATTATATAAATTTCATTGAATTTTTCAAAAGGGAAATTATTGAGGATAGAGCCAAACTAGTTTAGTTTTACATGAACAACATGTTGGAATCACGATTTTCCATTAGACCAAAACCCACATGCACTATTCTCCGCTACAATCGTCAGAGTTAGGATCCACAAGAGGCGGTTAGTCCATGTCGCGAAACACACGGGGAGCGTTGAACCCAATTTCCAAAAATCTCCCCCCCAGCGCGAGTCGGGTGAGTTTCGAACTCGAGACCTATCACTCTGATACCAATTGTTGGAATCATGATTGTCTGGGACCAAAACCCACAGGCATTAGTCTCTGCTACAATCACTAGAGTTAGGTTCCACGAGAGGCAGTTAGTCCATGTTGTGAAACACACGGGGAGAATTGAACCCAATGTCCAACACAACATGATCCTTATATACATGAAACTATGGGACCCCAACTCAATATTGGGGGACATGCAGCTAATGGAATTAGCCTCTTGGTTGATCGGTGAGGAAGAAAGAGTTGAAGAAGTAAAGAGGGTAATGGAAAAATAAGGGAGGGAGCCCTTATACATCAGAGAAGAATTGGTGAGCCCCAATATTTTCATCAGTAATCATCAACTAATATCCATTGATCTTGAATTGGCACCTCAGTATATAGCATCCCAATAAAAAAGTTTCCTCCATTTTGAGGACACCTTTAGGATGTTGGGGTTTAAAATTTTTCAGGATTTCCAAAGAAGGTGGCATGCCCTGCCTCACAATTTTTAAATCAAAGAGTATCAATCTCCAAAAAGACTGAGGAATGCCTTGGATAGATACCCACTATACAAGAGAATGATGCAAATGTTGAAGATCAAGTGGATATGACTCAAACTCTATTCTCCCTTAGTATTGGGCCTACAAGAGAAAATAAACGAGGAAGAAGAACAAAAGGAATGGACAGACATAGAAGCAAATGCAATTTTCTATCCACAGGAGGACACACCATCTGAGATGCCTTGGGATTTCAGAGAGGCCACCAGGGCCATGAATGAACTTCATATTAGTGACTGAGTTGCTCATAGGATGAGAAACACCTTCAGCAGGGGGTGATGATGGGTCCCATCAATAGGTATGTTTTTAAGTCCATTGTGCTATCCTCCAGCCCTTAAAAATCTCCCTTTCTCACATTAATTTCATTTTTAACCATAATATGCTTAGTAGGAAGACTAAAAGGTGCTTGTCATATTTCAATGCCTAATGTGATTAATACGCATGCAAAAGAATCATTTTTGGAGATATTTACTATGTAGGGGATGATTGGAGACATATAGAGAGAATATAGGGGGGCTTGTCCACTACATTAACTCCCCAAATCAGACTTAGATCAAAGATTCCCCACCAACAACTCAAATTCAATAATATCCAAGGAAATCAAGTGCATGTGAAGATACAAGGGAACCAAATCCACCAATATCAAGATTTTGGAGGGAATCACCCCTATTTTCAAGGGAGCTTCCCCTATACTTTTTCTATAAATAAACCAGCCAAAAGGCTCATTAGGATTCAAATTTTTGTTGCAGCTAGGAGTAACTACTGAGAGCCTAGTGATTAACATTTTTATTCTCATATTTCATATGATGTATGTGATTCTTATTTTCTCTTAATGAGAATTTCACTATTATTATGCATCTGAGTCAGTTTTGGAGGGTTGAAACCCTTGGGTTTGGGCCCAACCCAGAGGCTTTAGTCCCTCTCTTGTATTTATTCCTTGTTCTTGTTCAAGTCATTGCAATTATTTTCTTGTTTCAGTAGGTATTGTATCATAAAACTTGTAGTTGCAGGCATTCCTATCACCTCTCTTGTGGGAAGATTGATTGGAAGACCTATATCACAACCCAAAAATATGTGTGTATCATAATCCTTATGCATTTTTAGTTTCTATAACTTAGAATTTAGTAGCACTAGTTTTGAAATTAGAGTTGTATTTTACGGTAGAGTATATTTTAATAAAATTGAACTCATATTTTCCATGTTAATTTATTTTGTTGTAATAGTGATCATTTGATGCATGTGTTTGACTAGTTTGCAGGGATTGTGTTGATTTGCAAGGGTGGGGACACCTTTCTACATCCACCTATACCATTAAATCTCCCTCCTAAACACCTTACATTTCCTCTAAACTCTGCCACTAAGATCATTCTGCTAGGGTAAATGGAGGACACCGTGGGTGAAAACTTTTGTGCAAGATAGACCTTCAAGGGGTACTAGGATTAGATAAGGGGGTCCCACACTCTTAATTAAACTTCTTCTACCTTCATCCACTTTCTTATAACTTAAATACACCATTCTTGTCCTTAAAAATCTATCGGATCCCTCCTATAGAAAAAACAAGGCCTCATGTAGCAATAGAGGGCCTCCTGGAGCACTTCTTGTAGCAGACCTGTAGCATTGTTTTATTCAACCATATTTTCTCCATATTTTGACCCTTGGATATTGAAGTTGAATAATGTCCCACAATCCTTGAGTTCATGATCAGTATATACTTTAAGACCACTCCAATCCCATCCTCTCCTCACTACAAATATACGACAACAAATAGAATTCGAATTAGCATTTTATTCATAATTGTGTTGAAGATTAAATTTCTCATTTTCAAGCAAGTTGAAAATAGATAATAGGTTCATACAAGTAGGTTGTTTATTTGATTAATTATGCAAATAGAGTAGCATGATTTACTCCTGCAACTAGACTAACATTTTCCTTTCATG
Organism: Pinus albicaulis; assembly: GCA_034641835.2. Lineage (NCBI taxonomy): Eukaryota > Viridiplantae > Streptophyta > Pinopsida > Pinales > Pinaceae > Pinus > Pinus albicaulis. The sequence continues at coordinate 960,400,053 of CM076570.1, read as the reverse complement.
CAATTTCAATCAACATTTACATTGAATGAATGGAATTTTCACTTCTGTAGTTAGAATCATGTTCATCTCCTTGCAATCATGACATGCTTTTATCTTTATATTTAGCTAAAGGAGTGGTCTTTGGACACCTTGATTTGATCTCATGACTAAGGGTGACATGAGTAGAACCTAACCTGTTGTGCAAATAACACTGTCACCTCTAAGTTTGTACGAACCCCAAGTTGATAATTTAATTTGAGAAGCCCTTGGGAGTTACAACATCTTTGGTGAAATACCAAGGCTCATCAGTAGGATCTTACAACCACTAACACTGTGAAATGGACCATTTCATAGGTTTTCATGAATTGATTTATGTTCTTATATTTAACCTAGCTTTTCATCCCTACGGTGTGCATGAAGAGGTCATATTTATCATAGATAAATGTTGTCCTCCATGTGTGTCTATATTTACTGTAATAATGATGAAGTTTAGGTTGAGAACCTTGATAGATTATATATTCTAGTAAGTGGGTTTCAAATGAATTTCATTATCAGTATGAATTGTTTCTGGTATGGCACGCAAAGAGTATTGAATATTACAACAATGTTAGCATGAGTATCTTGTTGAGTGTCTATTTTATTTTTAAGAATTGTGGTTTCCTAATTGAAGAAAGGGAGGTTGGATTCCTTGTAATGACTCATGTTGAATTGTTGGTTTCCTTGTGTTGTCGCTGCTACAACACCCTCCAAAATTTTGGCTTGCATCCAAATTTCAGATCTGACTTTGACTTTTCATGTTGTCTTCACCAACATTAAGAGTCATCGCATGTGTTTTATCCAAGTGTTATCGTCTTGTTTGTGAGATAATTAAAGTGTCGTCTTCTATTTTTGGCATGTTTAGGGGGTATTTATTATGCAAATTATTCTTTCTTATCATGAAAACATATATCACACTCATTTTCATAGCTTCAAGCATTGTCACACAAGTGTCATCAAAAGTGTTGCAAAGTGTACCTTTAGTGTCACACTTGGTGTCAGCCAATGCAAACTTGCCGCATTGAGGAAAATATGTTTTTCATGTGTTCTAAGTGTTTCTTTTTGTGTCTTCAAGTGACCTAAGTGTGAGATCATACTTAGAGTCTTGTTTTTTTCATCATCATTTCACTGATCCAATGCTTAGTCAGCCTCTTTTAGCCAGCCTGAACTGCACATTGCGTAGACTCAACCGTCAAGCAACAACCTTTCCTCTTAAACACAATTTATACCTCCCAGAACTGTGCACTACACAATCCTAATGCTCAATATTAGCCCCTGAGCTCCAAAAATGCACAATATTTATGTCCAACTAGGCCTGAACTTCACATTGCGTAGTCTCAGTCCTCAAGCCTCAGCCTTAATCTCCTGAACTATGAAATCACCTAGCCTCCATGTCCTTCCAGAACTTCTCATTGGGTAATTTTAGTGCTCAAGCCCTCAACCTAGCCCCTTTAATCCCTCAACTGCACAAACTTGAATCCTAGTCCAACGTGAGCTATGCATTGCACAATCTAAAGTATCGATCCTAACCCTTGATTTCCTGAGTTGTCCAACTTTGTAATCCCTGAGTCTCTCCCTCATCCTGCCACGTAGTTCTAGCTCAGTCAGTGGATCATCATGCAACATCTTAGACTAGGGGTTTATAAAAAGGATTTCATCTTGTCATGATTGAATTGAAGATGCAAGTAATTTATCATGCCGTGACAGGATGATGAAGAAGGAGATGGAGAAGGAGACCATGTTGGAATACACCTCTCTAACTGCAAGTACAAGTTGATCAATTGAGAGGAAGAAAAGGGACATCATTTTGTGACGAAAACTCAAGATCTAATAACAATGAATACTCCTCATCTCTAAGCCATATGGAGGTCGAAGAAGAGATCATCATCAAGAAGAAACAAAGTACGCAACAACAAAGAATTGCTTGACATTCCCATTTCATTATGCAATCCCTACCATTGGTGTCATTTCATTTCATGCCATGATTCATCATGTGCCACATCATTATGTGCATTACTGTAAATTATAATTCAAAAATGTATTGTGAAGTGGAAGTCCAAAGGACATGTATAGGATGTAAAGAGTCACGTGAGAGTTGAAAAGTCATAGGAAGTCAAATAGTCATGAGGGTAGTCCAAGATTCACAAGGGAGGTGAAGGATCACCCCATTTGTTATATATAACCCTCATTGAACAACAAAATGAATTTTCACCTTGGATTCTCTCGTAAGGAATCCAAGAGATAAGTTGGTACTTTTGGCTCCAATGCTCCACTGTTGGAGCAAGTGATGTTTTTTGTGTTCGTGCATCTTATGAATTTTACTTAATTTTTGAAGCCTAATGGCCAACAAGTTTCTCATGCACGGACTATGAATAGTTGTAAGACTATTTTGTAAATGTTTATGATTCATGATTTCTTTCAAAAATACTAAAGTAGTTGAAATAATTTGGTTATGTTAGTGCTTATCATATTGACAATGTGTTGCAATGGTTGTAACGATGGTCGCTTCTTTATGGACTATTCTATTGCATGTTAAATGAAACATTCTTGTTTGTGTGCATCTCTACTAGGGTGGTACTATTACCTCTCTCTTATAGGCTCACCTTCACCTCCCTCCGTAGTATAATAACCTTGATGCACTTGCAACCGAACATTCACCAAGAACACTTGCATTATTTTGAAAGGAACATATGTGTTTCTCTCTCTTGATGATAGCTAAAGCCAAGGAAAATATTTAAGTAGACGAAAATCATGTCGTATTTCGGATGGGGCTCCTATCCCAAACGATGTGAGGTCTAATTGGGACCACATATCAAGGAGACCCCTTTGAATGTTGGCAGGTCCAAGACTATCAACATTTTTGCTGCTAAAAGGAGGGAAACCAGTTTTTAATGGTTGATAACTCCACACACCCACATCATACTTATTTTAGAAAAAATCAGAAACATTCCCAACACCACTCTGTCTCATGTTCTTGAAGTAGGCGGATCTTCTTAGCCTAGCCCGAAACTAACTTTTGAAGTTACCTACGAGTAGATCTGGGAAATTTGGCCTATAACATATTGATTTGTGAAGGATATTGTATTAATTCCTGGAGAACATAACCTTCCTTAATTTCCAAAGAAAAAAGAAACAAATACTACTGGGATAGAGGTTTCTATGCTGGAAGATATGGTTTTCACCACTCTTGAAGAGTTACCAAAATTCGTAGGGAAACACAAAACATCTAGATCAGCTTTTTCCTAACAAAAAAGGGTACGAGGATAACATTGTGCTTTCAAATGATATTTTTCACAGGATAGGTGGTCTTCGGGGAGATTCCTCATATTATGAAGAGGAGGAGGATCACAAAGACGAGAACATGGCAGAACAGGGCTTAGATTGGATGTCTAAGGGCCCACTTGATCTTCCGGGTATTTTACATAATATGTCAAGACACCCATAAAATTTGCTAATGAAATATGACCATGACAATACAATCACGGTAGAATACCATTTGGAAAACTTCTACCTACACCTGCAGATGCTTAAGGTACGTTATGATGATTTTGATGGTATACTCTTTTCTTATACCTTAGATGATAGAGTAGATCTTGGTACCATAGTATTCCTGCAAATTCAATTCATAATTGGAGGGGGTTCAATAGGTTGTTCCTGGAAAATTTCGTTAATGACAAAACCCCAACCATGCTATTAAAGGGTTAGGGAATCTGAAGATGGAGGCAAAAAAAAATTGAAGGATGTTAATCAGAGGTTCTATCAGATATTGAATAAATTCTCTACAGAGATGATACCTCATGACTCCATCATGATTGACTACTACACTTCTGCCTTGCAGATAAGCATTTCAAAATTCATAAAGAGAGTTGTGAAATAAACTCTAGCACGGAATTTTGAAGAAGCCATCACAGTTGAAAATAAATTGTGTATGGTTGGAGTCATTGTTGATGATGAATCATCCAAACACTCCAAGGAGACAAGAAAAAGGTCGTGGTCCTCTTCAAACAAGGCCAAGGATAAAGAAGCTATTGATCTTGAAAGATTGACCAAAACTGTCAAGTCTCTATCTAGTGAGTTGGAATAGTTAAAACAAAGGACAAACAAGACCATTTTTAGCAGTAAGCCCCCCAATTTAAAATTCCTAAGAAGGACTAACAACAACAACAGTAATCAACCAGCTAAGTTTTCACAAAGATCTAATGTTGCGTTGAATGTCGGAAGCATGGGCATGGACCATATATTGTTCCTTTCATCAAGAATATCATTCAGAAAAGGCATGCCAACAATGGAACCAAAACATGAATGCTCTGGCTATGCACATCATTGACACAGTAGTTTCAAATGAGTAGACTAAGAAGATGGAAGAAAAGGAAGAATATTTGCGGCTGAAGAGACTTCAGGTATTGGACACATAGTGAATAGTTTTAGTTGTGTGTTCACTGCTGAGAAGAAAAATGCTGAAGAACCACCACTGAATGAGGCCCTGGCTCAGAAACAAAATATTTAATACAAGTTGAGAAGTTGAGGGCCTTTTCCAGAACAAGAGTTTACCAGAAAAAAATTGAAGGAACATTTTTTAAGAAAAATCACACTGCCCGTCAACCCAACTCAAAATTCCTAGGAAAATTCTGGAGATTCTACCACACCAAAGAACACTTCTACCAATAGTAAAAGCAAGCCTACCATTCTGGAAGTGTTAAAAAAATTCACTCCTCCAGACATTTTGGCAATGCATACTATGCTAGATTACAACATAGTGGAAGACATGAAGAAATCCCATGCAAATATTTCAATCTTCGAGCTTACAAGGATAGAAATCCAGTGGTAACTGATTGTTCGAGCCCTTACCAAACCCTCATCAGGTGATATCGTTTCTTCTTCGTAGAAGGTGTCTAGTAAGTCTTCTGGTCCCATGGAATCAGTTGTCAACATTGTATCATTCGAAGCCAATACTATCTTCCCTCTGTTTTTATTAACTTTTGAATTTATCAATTATAATTTCCACAATTTTTTAGTAAATTATGGTCCATATGTGAACGTAATACCATTGTTTGTCACCAAGAAAATAAATTCCAAATGGGATAAGACTGATGCCAAGATTATTGAGTGTTGATTTTTTAGTAGCTTGGGAGGTACTCCAAGCCCTAGGGTTCAGGTTTTGGAGGAAAAAGCACCACAAGGGTCACTTGTGGGCTTGTAACCCAAGTATGGGGTTTTGAACCAAATCGTGTTTTGGGAATTTCCATGAGAAAATTTCTACATGTGATAGTGTGAGACAATAGAGGGTGGAAAGGATAATCCAACACTCCAAGAATCGTCGAATTACGAGTTGTAGAAGTGGAGATATGATTTTTTAAAGGTAATTGAGGGGTTGACACCATAAGTTTCAAGGTCGACCTAAGGTTTCTTTAGGCATGTGACAAGTTGGCAACCCCTTGTGTAACGTTTTAGAAGTCCTCCTTCATGGTATAAATAGGAGGTAATGTGAGGAGCATTCCTCATCCATTTTTGCAGCGCATACATTGAGGACAGGCAAAATTTTAGGGGCTAATATTCGCAAGTAGGCTAATTTTCCATGCTTTTTCCAAAAATAAGTTTCGTTAATTTCAATTTTTTTATAAAAATTATTCACCCAAAATTTATAGTATAAAATTGTTTTACCTTAAAAATTGCCAAAATTTTATATAGAGACTATATAAAATTATTAAAAGTTTGAATACTTTCACAAAAACATTGCCAAACATTTTATAAATTGCATATTATGTATGAGTGAGATTCACCAAGGTTTCTAAACTTTAAAATAAATTTCTATACTTAAAATTTTACCTGCTTGAGGATAGCTTGTGGAGGAAGGAAGATATTTCTTCTGAGGTTGCAGCAAGAGAGGCTAGGGTAGTGAGGATTGGAGGTATGTTTTAAGAATGAACAGGTGTATGAAGGTTGTTGTAGGAGGTCGAGTATACTTGTAGGTAGGTCGGGGCCTTAAGGGTTGAAAGTTGGCTTGTTTGAAGACTAACATATGGGATGTTGTAGTGTTTTAAGGGTGTCGTGAGGAGCAGGAGTGTTGTGTGGTAGTCTACAGGCCATACCACTACAACAATTCTAGCATGGGCGTATTTCAGGGTTGGTTTTAGACCTTACCTTCAACGTGGAGGAGGAGTATCTCTCCTTTCCTAGGCCACATTTTTTGGAGGCTTTTTCAAGGAATGTTGAGAGGATTTTAGGGCTACAGTAGTGTGCTCAAGTTCCCCAACCAAAATAGTTAAGAACAACAAAGTGAAAAGAAGATTTGGATGAGTGTTAGACGTGTGTTGGGTCAAGGAAGTGACTAGATTTGGATCAGTTTATCTTGAATCCTGTAGGTGAAATTTGGAGGACCTTCTGTAGTGGTGAAGAGTCCATCCTAGGATCAGAATATACTGTGAAGGATTGAGCGTCATTGGTCTATTGGAGGGAAGCATTTTGATAGCCCAAAGTATCTCTAGACGAGTTATCTTGAAATGACGAAGAGGAGTTGAAGGTTGGGTGAATATTGGTGATGAAGTGCAACACATTGATGAACTAAGGTGACTGCTAGCCTAGAAATTTAGAGATTCAAAGTTAGGCCTACCCAGAGAGAAGATTGGATCATCCCGTGTACATGCCACAGAAGTGACTTGTGTCATTGTTGGGTGGAAGCCCTCATGGAGTCTCAATGTGTTGTCCTTTGAAGGACTAACGAGCAGCTAGTGAGTAGTAGGAGAGCGAAGGACTGGCAGGATAGGAGACAACATAGAAGTTGCATCAACGTTTGTCATTGTATCTTGTATACCAGAGGCTACTGTATTATTCATATTTGGTTTAATATACTGAATATTGGGATCGTACATTATTGTACAATTATTTTTAAAACTGTGTATATTTGTGCATGTGTGATTTATTTCTTTATATTTTCCACTGTACAAAGTAGTTCTGGTTGAGATTCTTCGTTTGGTAGCGTCAGTGATTTTAAGACTCTACCCTAGATCCAAGACCATGTAAATTCAACATTCAACTGGACAAGTCTCTTGTTCAAGCTTTTGGTGATCTTAGAAATGTTCTTATTTACTTATCATTTGATCACTGAGTTCACTAGTGCATAAATATAGTGATTGTGGACATCCCACGAGCCTACAGTGTATTGATAAGAAGAGACGTGTCTAGAAAACTACAAGGGAATTTTTCTATTGATCGATTGCATTTTTTGCTTTCTTACAAAGTCAAGAATAACCAAATCTAGGTGGAATCAGAACATTACATGAAACACATTGTTACACCCTTAAATGTGAAAAATGAGCATATTTATTTTGCACACTTAATTTTTGGGATATGCTTTCTGGAAACTAACCTTGGGTGCTACCTTGATTAGCCTTCCCCAATCCCACCAGACACACATTTGGAACTCCTTCCTAGTCCGACTGCAGAAATGACTTATGTACAATAGATACTAGTAGTACTAGCATAGGATATAACTCTGGTATTTATAATTTATGGATTTTATATTTTGACAATTCGAAGACACAAGAGGGATATGCAGCTAGTTGTGTTTTAATAGATCCACAAAAGAGAAAACATGCGATCTCTTTCTCTTGGAATTCGAGTGCACCAACAACATCGCAAAATATGAAGCACTCATCGTGGGCCTACAGAAAGCCATTGACCTCAAATTTGGGGTTCTTAAAGCAATAGGTGACTCTAATATCATCGTACGACACGTATGAAATACCATACACTATGTTTCACCTAATCTCAAAAGTTATCAACAAGAAGTATGGCATTTAATTTCATAATTCCAAGCTTTCAATATTGTTTATGTTCCTATAATATGCAATGAGAGTGTAAATGCATTAGAAAATGTTGTTTCTAGGTTGTCATCGCTTAGGGACAATTTTTCTATTGAACTTATTTATAAGTCATCCACCCCTGATATTATTAGTAATTTGCATGTTTTCAATGATGACAATTAGATACTAAATTTCATGGCGAACTCTAATGTGTTCAAAGATGTAGCCATTGATGAAGATGAGCGCGAAAAAGCGTTGCAAGATGCGGATCGAACGAGCAAAGAGAATCCCATGCCCAAGGGCATGGTGTCACTTGAAAATCTGTATGCTTGAAAAATCATTCTCAAAGTCTAGTGACCATGAAAACTCACAGTTCAACTTTTTCGCATTAACAGATCAATACTGGTATAGAAAATGATTTGAAGTTTGTTAATCTTGGCACTTGTTGCACACCTCAAGAGAAGCAAGCTTTTATCCAATTTTTCAAGCAGTACTGAGATTTTTTCACATGGACATACAATGATCTGAAAACTTATGACACGTGAATAATCAAACACGTTTAAGGGAAGGGCCTAGTCATTCCAACAAAAGTTGTGGAAAGTTCATCTGATGCTTGAGCCTCTGATCTAAAAGGAGTTAAGGAAGTTTTTGTACACTCGGATCATCTATAAGGTGTGACATCAACATGGGTTTCCAATTTGGTCCAAATAAGTAAAAATCTCAAAGAAATATTTTTTTTCATGGATTTAAAAAACCTCAATCGTGCCTCAAACAAAGATAATTACCCAGTGTCATCAATGGAATAGAACTTATAAACAATATCAGGGCCAAAAATGTTTTCTTTTCTTGATATATTTTCAGGTTACAACCATGTTCTAGTCTTAGAAATAGACTTACAAAAACGACATTGTAACAACCCTGGGTTAAAATTTCATGTAATAAAAGTTAATAAAGGTAAAATAAGACCACGAGCAAGGGACATTTATTCCACATTTAATGTTGGGAAAAATATCCTAGTGGGCATCACTTGATGTGTTTATGGATAAAGGAAATTGGCAAAGGGAATGGCTAAGGATTTGGAAAGGAAAAAGAGTATTTTGGCAAATTATTTATGAAAATAATGGAAATTAGGAGAAAAGGAAGGTAAAAGGTCACAAGTTGCATGTGAGGAGGAAATTGAAGGAAAATAATGGAAAATGAATAAATTAAAGGCCTCATCGATAAAAAGGCTTCTGAGGATTAGTTGGTAGCTTTTGTTAGTTCAGCCTTTTGTCAATTTAGTGTTAGAATTTGTCTCAAAGTGGAGAATAGAACCAAGAGGAGAAATAAATAAAGCAAGAAAAGAGAAGGAAAGGAAAAACAAGGAAGGGCAAGCAAAGAAAAGGAAGGCAAGGTTCAAACATCTTCAGTGGGAATACTTGCAAGTAACAGGTTGCATGTATGATTTACTAGATATTTTTTACATACATGGTATGTGAATGTTGGTATTTGGTTATTTTGTTGTCGGTGCCATGGATTTTGTCGGGTTTCGATAGTGGATTTTAGCCTAGCCTTGACATTTCTAGATATCGATGGTGTGATGGGATTGTTCTTGATTTTGAGATTTTTATTGTTGGAAAGTTTTGGATCCGAGTGAGGTGATCTTAGTAAAATTCCCAAATTCTTATTAATCCCTTGTCTCGTAATGGTGGGATACATGGTAAATCCTGAGGGTGGAGAAAGAAAAATTATTCAAGGTATTAGTGAAGATCAAAGCATGGAGAGGGTGGAGGTGATTTAACCTCTATATTCCCTTGGTTTTGTTTGGATTGGTTTATCCCATGAGATCCCACATTAATGCTTGGAATATGGAACAGGGTTGATTGGCTGAAATAAATATTTGGTTCAACCAATCTATGGTCGGGTGGAACATGGAAGTCCCAAACACTGTTAGTATTTTCCTATGTTTAATAAAAGTTAAGTTTCTTTTGCTTTTGATGAGTAAATATATTGGTTATTATATGGATTTTATGGTTGTTCTCTTATTGTTATTTATCTGGTTATATGTTGGTTATGGTTATATGACAGATATTAGTCATGACCTTTATCATGTTTTCACTTGTAAATGAATGAATAATCAATGTAAGACTTAATTTATGTTATGAAAACTAATGTGAGAAGGAAGCGACCATTATTGTTAAACCTCAGATAAGTTTTCAATCCCTTATGATCAGAATTGCATTCATGACCTATAGGTTGCTTATCTACCAAGTGTTTGATAGAATGTTAGCCCAGGTTGGGGATGGTCAGTTCAAGTCCTAGTTTTAGTTTTTTGTTTAGAAGAATTATTTCTATGTCATTTATCAACTCTGGAAGTTTCACTGAGTTCTAAGAAGAGACCTGAGTCCTAGCTCTGAAAAATTGGCACATAATTGGAATTCGTTGACATAGGACTAAGCAAAAAAGTCCATAGTTGCATGGAGGCAGGATTATGGGTGCGATTGGGAACCCATAGTCACGTGGAGGCCTTGGAATTGGAGTGACTAGGGCCCTAGTTTCAGCAAAAAGTGATTTGTCTCAGGGTTTGTACACCTGGAGAGGTTGGGTTACTCCTGGAGTTCTGGTGGCACCTAAGGGAAGTCAGTAGGGTATTAAGTTGTCGACTCCATTTCCTTAAGGTCACCGAGGAGGTTGATTCTTATCATAGTGACCGTCAACTCATGTTTACGCCGGGAAAGTTAGTGAAAGTGTTTAAATGTGGGAGGTGGAAGTTACAGGGTGGTATTAGAGCAAGTTGCGGTCACTTTGGGTAAAGTATGATGTTGTTAAGGTTATGGTTGTCATCCAAGGAGTCATGGCATACAATTTGTATGGTCATGCATGATGGTGTATGTTGTTCTGTTATTACATGGATATGTTTATGATTATACATGTACATGCTAATGTGGATTGATCATGCAGATGAGATAAGCCTCCCCTAAACATCACTGAGGTGTGGATTTTATTTTGGTATCTATTTGGTTATCGGACATGGTATACTTGTAGGAAGAAGGTAATTCAAGATGAAAATAAAAATGATAGACTATAGTTCTTGTGACTCTCCCTATAGATTAGTTGGGAAAAAAGGAGAAGAGTATTCTCTTGGTATAGTAGATTTATTGAGAAGCTTGAGGGCCAAGATTAGAATTTGCAAAGGACACAATGACATGTTGGAAAGACTTGCAAGGGCTCAGAAGAAGTAGGTATAGGTTAATGCAACAATTCTTTAGAGCTTGTCAGATTTTCAAAAACAGGGACAATTGAGAATTAGTCAAGTGAAGGAAGAGTAAACAAATGAAGCCTATGGTATCATATCTCATTCGGATATAGATTGGATAGAGGGGACACAATCAGAGGTGGCAGATCACTAGATACACCTGATAGGAAGACTAGTATGTATGGGCATAATTCTAGTTCCTCATCTAGGAGACATCATCACAGTCATTATTATCATCATCCTTATAGGAGGAGGTATTATTTTCCTAAGGAGTTCAATAAAGTGAAGCCTCATACATTTGATGGATAGATGAAGAAGCCAGAATATGCAAAGGAATAGTTTCCTAGGATGAATTAATTCTTCAGATTTCACAACTACTCAAAGAACATGAAATCTAAGATAACCACCTTCAATCTTAAAGAGAAAGAAGATATCTAGTGGGAAGATGTGAATAACATTAACAACATTCAAGAACAACACTTGATTTCAGATGATTTCAAGAGGATCTTCAAGAAGAAGTACTTATCATAGAGGTACTATGATGATAGAGCTAAGGTGTTTTATGAGCTTGTTGATGGGAAAATCTGTCTGGCCAACAGCAGGGGATCTCCCCGGTAAAAAGTCCCATCTAGACTCTAAACCATTAGGAATGGGGATCCCGTCCGGGGTGTGGGTCCGGCTACCGCTTAATTCTCTTTTCCTTGGGTCTCAGTAGGACTCTATAAACCTGTGGAAACACGCTTAGTCAGATGATACAAGGCACATGATTGATGAATTAAATGAACATACAACACTATGCGTAGCAAGCTAAATTATAAAGCTTGGGGCCAAAGGAAATGTTGTCAACAACATACCATTAGGGTCATTCTTGTACGTTGTTCTAACCACAGAAGAAACAATTCTTTATGGAAGAATACCCTTCACTTACTTAAATGGTTTTGGTGATAATATAAATGTTAGTAAACAAAGTTATTAACATTCATTGAGAAAGCGAAATAAACTTAGCACCATTAACACATGTTTAGAAAACTATAATGCATGAATGATGTAATTGGAGATAGTTTCATTAATAAAAAAGATGTTAGAAACTGAAAACAGAATACTCATAGTGTTCACACATTTACCAACATCAGATCCAAAATGGAGTTAACAAATGCTTGTATTCATACTAAAAAATGTGTAGTCCTTCTATACAATGCTCTCTATCTCTTTGAGTCCCAAAAAAAAAAGGGCCCGTACAATTTCCTGAAGGAGGTATTTATAACACAAAACTTGCCCTTTGGGCTTCCAACTTTCTGCCTTCCGGACCGTTGGGCTGCCCTGTGACCTAGTAAATTAAGCGACCTGCGACCTAGCGGATCCTACAACCTGTGACCTGACGGATTCTGCGACCTGCAACCTTCTTTGTTCTGTGACCTGTGCAATGCCTTGATCATTTTATGAGCTGAGTGATTTCTAGGTTGGGAACGATCACTTGTAGCTGGTCCCGGAGGTAGGTCTGCCACGCTTGATAATCTGCAGCAATCGGGGTGAAAAAAGTTGTGTCTTCCTTTAATCTATGTATGCATTCAAGTGCGTTTGGAATTAGGGTATCTCTTTTGATATTTATCTGATTAGATTTTCCCTTGATGCCTGTAGATCTTGGGAAGCTGTTGCTTGCTCGATGGGTTGCATGAAGGCTTTGATATCTTGATCGATTTGCTACCAAGTCCTGTCTTCACTCAGAGTGCCGAGGGGAGGAATGTGATGTAACTCGGCCATTGATTCTATGCCACTGATCAAGTGATCGTATGTGGTCATCACCTTCTCCAGATCTTTGATCAACTTTTCCTTAGATTGTACCCCGATCCGGATCTGAGCCTTATCATTCTGGGTATTGATCCAACCCCTCTTTGGAAAGGTGGTTGGAGCTTATGGGTATGTATTGGACCATTCCATGACTCGATCTAAAGCAATACAGGCCTCTTTAATCTGGGCGTTCTTTTTCTTTGTTTCATCCTGAGCCTTCAGCAGTGGTGCAACAGTTTACTTTATAGAAAACATCTCTCTGTACACCTGCCTTATAGTGACCTCTAATGTGACTGCCTATCCTTGGATGGTCAGTGCTATTTCATTGGAGGAAGTGCTGCGAGCCTACAGCTGTTGTACCTCTTCTTCCAATGCTTTCTTTTCCAGCTCTGCCTTGGCTGTTTTCTGCTCCGACGCCTGCAGCACGTTCTGTAAGGCCACAATTTATTTGATCATCCTGCTAACATTATCCTCCATGGCAGTTGCAAATGCTATGCTGGTTGAGGCGATCATTATTGTGTTTGTCTGAGTGTCTAGTACAATATCCTTGCCGGTGGTAGCTGTGAGAGGTGTAGTGCAGTATCGCGCTAGGCATCTCCTCTTTTCTTGCCAGATCTTGTGTGAGAAATGGTCATAGGATATCTTGGTAAGATCAAATACTTCTTCATCTTGTCCCACAGCAACTCCCAATTTTGAGAGGGCGACGCGAGCTGTACTCACAAGGCTTGTTTGAAGCATCTCAATATCAGCATCAGGAGGAAGCGTCTTGCTACCCTCTGCCTTCCGGTTGTCTTGTCTTTTGCCCTCCTATATTCTTCTTCCTTCTTCCTTTGTTGAGCTGCTAGTCTGTCCTGCTCTTCCTTTATGAGTTGCTCGGCTTCCGCTTTATCTTAGCTTTCTTTTAACTGGCGTTCACTTCTAGCCATGTCTTGCTCCTCTTTCCTTTTCAGCTCTTCTTCTTTCTTCCTCTACTCTTCCTCTTTCTTCCTCCGCTCTTCCTCTTTCTTTTTGCGGGCTTCTTCTTTCTTCATCTTTTTTAGGTCATATTTTACTTGCTTCCCTTTCTTTTCCTGACCTATTTTGGCCTTCTCTTTAGCCTACTTCTGAGCTTTAGCTTCTCTTTCTCGTTTTTGGGCCTCGAGATCGGGCACTGTGTCTGTAGTTGTTCCCTTGGATGATGAAGCTTCCCCTATGGTCTGTGCTCCTTCTTTTAAGGTCTAGTCGTCTTGGCCTTCCTGACCTTCTTGATCGACAGATCCATCTGGGGCATACTCCCTATATTTATTGTACCAGTTTCAGATTCTATCTTCAGCAGGGCAGTCAGTGTGTTGATAGCTCCACTTGAATTTGGCTCTTTTGCAATGTGCAGGGATGATCCTGTTAGGGTCGTATGTTCGGTGCGCCAAAGTGGGAAAACGAAATCCTTTCATCTGCTCGGTTTCTGCCTCCACCTCTCTGAAATATTTGACTGTATAGGCGCCGATGGTGAGTGGTAGAGCTAGCCACGGCTGTTTCTTGCCTTTGGTCAGTACTTTGGTGAACCCTCTGAACATCTGATAGCATACTTCTTGGAGCAGGAGTTTTTCTATCGCGAACTTGGGCAGTGTGTGAGGGGCTTTAAGTGACCCAAACACTCTGATAGTAGTAAATTCTGTATCCAAGAACCAATGGGCTACCTGAGTTACCATTTCCATCGCCCGCCAGGACATGCAAGGAGCCTTCGTCCCGAATAATCTGTGATATACGATTGGGATAAAAATATCTAATATTGACTCCATATCTTGCTTGTACCGGGAGTCCCAAAATACCCTGAGATGCTTATGAATCGAGTCAATTTTCTCTGCTACCCAGTTGTGCGCCCATCCGTTGAAGCTGCACCTTGCACAGACTGCATCTAAAAGGTACGAAGCCATGTAAAACTCGGATGCACAACCGTCGTCAAGGGCAAGTGTTGCGTTGATGTTAGAATTGAGGGCTTTCATAAATATATTGGCCCAATTAAATCAGGTGTCGTATACTGTGATGGCGTACATGAGACAGGCCCATGTTCCACTGAAAAAGGTTGCATCCGGGCGACCATACATTTTGCATAGCATCGCGGCCACAAGTTTGTATGTTGTTCTGAGGCCTTGCATCGGATATTCTTGGTCCCTTTTAACCCAGAAATTCTCCGATTCTTCCCACCATCCTTTCAAAGTCTCTGGTATGGATATGGCATGGGTTCTACACCATTCTTCGTTGAGTGTCTGCTCCATGGTAGGAAATTTGTAATACACCGCGGCGTCTTTTCCGTTCAGAGCAGCCACAACATCCCTGGCATAATCCCATAACCTAATTCTCGGCATCGACTCTCTGCAAGATCCAGTCTACAATCTCTGCACAAGGGAATATTGGCGGGTGGGCTCCTGTGTAATGCAACTTGGATCGTTTTACTTGTATATATACCTGCCTATCTGGAAGGTCCTCTGGGAAATCGGGTTTGGTGAATTCCTAGTATATTTGGTACCAGGTCATGCTGTCTCCCCGGCTAAAGGTACATACTGAGTCTCCATACATGGGGGCAGGGGAAGGTTGTAACTCTTCTTCTTCCACAATTTCCACCTCAAGAATTTTGTTCCTCTTTCGAACTGCTGGGGGACCCATGTCACTTGAGGCTGACGAGATGGATACACAACTTAGCTCTGCTTCAATATTACCTATTATGGTTAGAAAACCATCCCACGATAAGACAGACTTCATATTAATAATAACAGGGCTATTTCTGACAAAGTATGGCCAAAAGAATGGGAGAACCTGCGACCTAGCGACCTTGCAACTAGGTCGTTAGGTCGTTGGGTCGCGCAGGGGTACGTTCAACAAGATATGCAACTGAGCGACTTGGCAACCGGGTCGCTGGGTCACTGGATCATTGATTGATCAATTTTCAAAGAAAAGCGATTTAGCGACCTGGAAACTTGGCAACTGGGTCGCTCGGTCGCTTGGTTGTTCAACTTGAAAAGATATGTGACTTAGCGACTTAGTGAATTGCAACTTGGTTGCATGGTCACAAGGTCACAGAGTCGCATTGGGCCTTGGATGGGGAACATGGATGGGCTGAGATCAAAAGGATAGATCTGGAATATAAGCATGCTAGGGCTCATGGGAAGCAATCCTATGGTAAGCATGAGGCTTTAAAGAGTAGTGGTGAGGTAAAGGGGGAGAAACAGGCAGTCATAATAAGGAAAAAACGTGTTCCAGTCGAACTGTTAGAGGCATTTTCCTTCTTCTTCGCGAGAGTTCAATGTGACCTAGCGACCCTCCTATTTATAAAGGGGTTGCATGTGTGAGAAATTAATGAGGTCGCTGGGTCACAAATGTCCCGTGCTTAAGAGAGGCACGACCTCACAAAATTGCGACCTTGCGACCTGGCGAGTCACGGGGTTGCAAGGTCACTAGGTCGCGATTTTGAAGTTTGAAGGAGATTTGCGACTTGACGACCTGGCAACCTAATAGGTCATAGGGTCGCAAATTTGGAAACAATACCTATTTTGTGACTCGGCGACTTGAGGCTTTTCCTGAAATATACCTGAACTTTAGATTACGATTTAGCTTCTCGTTGCTCAGGGGGCTCAAAAAATTTTAGATGGTGAATTTTTGGAGGGTGTTGTAGAGGCTACAACAAATGGCGATTCACTGGTAGGGTCCAGAATCTATACTGATGATTTATCTTTGTGGGGGGGGGGGGGGGGGGGGAAGGGAGCCTTAGCAGGTTGTTCCTTTCACCCTTACGTTTCCATGATTTTTCCTTTTGTACCTTGCGAGATTGCTTCGCCCGCTTGCCTGTTTAGGTGTTGGTTAACCGAGCTTTTACTTCTGGATTTCAGACCGAAATGGTTGGAGCACTTCAGGGATTTCCAGGATCTAGTATAGTTATTTCGTCCTCATTGTGTTGCTCTGCTGCCTGCGAACCTCGCGGTCCCGGCAGAGTCACTGCATAGGAGTCACAAACGTTGCTCCATTGCCGGCGAGCCTGGTCAATACCCTGGTGGAGTCGTCGTGTCACTTCTCTGTGCAGGAAGCATTTCTCAATCCTTTACCCTTTATTGGTGTGCTACTGCACTTATTTTAAATGTTCTCAAGGCACTTATTTAGATGTGCTCAGGGCACTTATTTGATAAAGGCAATTTTGCCTCGGCGAATGAGGGATCCTGACTTATTTTACTTGCAAGAGAGGTTGCTCCTGGTATGTATGAGGATTTTGGGTTTTCCCAGATATCCTTGTGTCACCTGAAGTTAGCCCTATTCCCTTTCAGTCTAGTTGCCACTTTAACCAACTTTATTTTCACAGACACCCTTCAAGATTTCTAGGTGAGCTATCTACGCTTAGTAGCGGACTAGGTCATATTTTACCTTTGGGTGTCAATCACAGACAAGCTCCTGCCACCTTTTGTGATTTTCAGGAAGACTTTTCATCAGCACAGATCCTGGCGCAGCATGCCACTTGCGTGACTTCTACAACACCTTCTGCCTTTTGAAGTTCTTAGAAGGACACTTTTACTAAGGCGTTGGTGGAATAAGCACCTTTATTGCGGGAAATAAAAAACCAAAAAATAAAAGAAAAAAACAAAAAATGGTACAGGGGTGGTGACGGCCCTCCTAGGGCCGTTAAGTGAAGTAGTTCTTGAGGTCATGCCCGTTTACCAGGAGGACCTCGATTCTTCCCTCTAGAGTTTGCAATATGAAAGTGTGGGCTTCTCTTTAATCTGGAAAGGGCCTGTCCAGAGGGCTTGGAATTTGGAATGTTTCCCTTTCTCCTCATGAGATTTATCCCATTTAAGAACAAGGTCTCATACTTCGAAAATCTTATTCCCGGGGGACTTTTTATCAAACCATCTCTTAATCCGACTTTGGTAGATGGTGAATTTTTATCGAGTTTTTTTCCTTTCCTCCTCCAGTTTCAATAATGTGTCAATTCGGGCTTGCAAGGTGGGGCATGGGGTGCCATCGGTCTCTTGGGACAACTGGAGGGCTGGGAGAGATAAGTGGGGAGGAAGGATGGTCTCTTTTCCATATACAAGAAAAAAAGGGGAGGTGCCGAGCGAAGATTTGGGTGTGACTCAGTCAGCCCAAAGGGTGTTATGGAGGGCGTTATGCCAGTTTCGTTGGTGGGACAATAGGGTCTTCTTGATGATGTGGATAAGGTTCTTATTATTCGACTCGGCTAACCCATTCCCTTGGGGGTAATAGTTTGCAGAGTGTTTAAGTACAATACCATTTTCCAAAGCAAAATCATACAATTTGAAAGACGAAAAATAAGTTGCATTGTCAAAAACAAGGGAGGTTGGAATGCCAAACCTAGTTATGACACAATGAGTGACAAACTCTGTTACCCCTTGATCGTTGATTTGGTGTAGTGGTATCGCTTCAACCCACCTGGTGAAATAGTCGATAGCGGTGAGGATATACCGGTGTTGCTTGGAGGAGTGCAGTAAGATTTCTCCAATCACGTCCAACCCCCATTGTTGAAAAGGTTCCTCTACTGCCACTGACTGTAATGGAGCGGCTGGCCGTGTCTCTCGGTTGGCGAATTTTTGACATTGAACACACTTCCAGACATAAGCGTGATAATCCTTGAAGAGGGTTGGCCAATAGTGGCCAACGCCCATGATTTTTTGGGCAGTGGTATCACCTACATAATGCCCTCCGGTTGCGCCATCGTGTAGTTCGGTCAAGACGCTTTATGATTCATTGTGTTCTAGGCAGTGTAGTAGGACTCCATTGTAATGTTTCTTGAAAATTTTTCCTTGTACTAGCTAGTAGGATGGAGCTTTCAGCCTTATTTCTCATTTCTGCCGAGCAGTTAAAACAGGATCCATGACACCGTGGGCCAAATATTTCAAAATGTCAGAGTACCAAGAAAGGTTTAACTGCTGAGGCACGTTGTCAATCAGATACATGTTGATTTCTTGCTCCCAACATTCTTCTTCGTACCCACGTGAATTTTCAGCCTCCACGGCCATTTGGCAGAGTCTTTGACCTTTGACAGTATGTGCCGGTTTGAACTCCAGGTCATACTCTTGGAGACATGTCATCCAGATTCCTCGTCATTCACCCAGCTCTTGCTGCACAAAAATTGAGCGAACAGCTGGGTGAGGGACAAACGCCGTGACATGGTTCTTCAAGATGTATAGCTGGAAATGCTTAACCGCTTTGTATACTGCGTAAGCCTGCTTGTCAATCTCAGGGTAATTCAACTCAGCACCTTGCAAACCGGCACGATGAATGATATGGGTCGTTCATCATTGTTAGTGTATTTCTGTGTGAGGACAGCCACGAGTGATTAATCCGAGGCAAAGGTATATAAGATGAAACCTTTGCTGAAGTCTGGGCTTTGGAGGGATGGTGCTTCTGCAATGGCCTGCTTGATCTTATTGAATGCTTCCTTCTTGGGTGGATTCCATTTGAAACTTGCATTATTTTTAATCATCCCTTGCAAAGGCCTGACTATTTGGGCAGAATCTGATATGAATTTATGTACAAAGTTGATTTTCCCAAGGAAGGATTGCATGGCCTTTTTGCTACTAGGAGGTGGAATCTGGGTGATGACCTTCGCTCGCTCGGGGTCTACAACTATACCGTTCCTGGTTATGATATGACCCAGAAAATTCCCCTCGGACACGACGAAGACACTTTTCTTCAAGTTGAGTGAGATCCCATACTTTCTGCATCTTTCGAAAATCTGCCTGAGGTGACGTAAGTGATCGCCTCTGTGCTTTGAAAACATGGTGACGTCGTCCAAGTATACTACCAAGCTTTGTCCTATTAGACCTCAGAAAGCTATGTCCATAGCCCATTGGAATGTCACCCCAGCATTTATCAATCCGAAGGGCATGCGCCTAAAAGTGAAAGTCCCCCATTTAGTCCGAAACGTAGTTTTTAATCTGTCAGGTTCAGCTACTAGTACTTGGTTATATCTAGAAAAACCATCCAACAACGAGAACATCTCCGATCCGGATACGACTTGCAGTATCTGTTCCATAGGGGGAAACGGGTAGTTATTTTTGTCTGAGGCTCTGTTTAGATTTCATAAATCTACGCACAAACGGATCTCACCGGATTTTTTTCGTATCGGAACCAGATTCGATACCCAAGTGGAGTGTTGGACTTTGAAGATTATGCGCGCATCCAAAAGCTTCTTAATTTCTTTCTGAATCATTGGTTCCAGCGTAGGGTGCACTTTTATTAGCTTTTACTGGAAAGGCTTCACTCCTTCCTTTATAGGGATCACATGCTGAATAATCCGGGTGTCATAAGTACGCAGTTCATCATAAGTCCAAGCGAACACGTCTCGGTATTTTCGGAATAGTTCAGTGAAAGATTGCCTCTCCTGATCGGAACAATCCTTTCCGAGGTTGACGAACTTCGAGTCCTTATCTATCCCTAAGTTTACCTGTTGATGTGCCAGAGTGGAGCTCTTTACTTTAGTGTTAGGGGGTCCGTGGAAACAGTTATGCAGATCAAACAATTTTTCAAGCGACACTTTTCCCTTAGGCATGGGATTTTCCTTGTGTTTCTCTCATTCTTCCTGCAAGGCTTGATCATGGTCCGCTTCTTCTATCACTGTGTCTTTGAACACCTCAGTGTTGAGCATGAATTCAAGTACCTGTTGGTCATCATCAAAGATGCGTAGATTAGTGATGTTATCTGGCACAGATGGCTTATACAATATTTCAATAGAAAAACCATCCCTTAGAGGGGTGAACCTAGCAGCAGTGTTAGCCAGAGTATCAGTTGTCGCATTATGCATCCTAAGCACAGATTTAATACCAAACGCATCAAAAGTAGAAAATAAACGCCATACCTCTTGTTCGTAAGCTTTCAAGTGCGGGGATAAGCAATGGATGGTATTGCGTACCTGGCGAGTGATGATTTTGGAATCTTCGATAACCTTTAAGCATTTCACCTTTAGGTCCAACGCTTTTTTGAGTCTGAGGACTAAGGCCTCATATTCAGAGGTATTGTTGGTGCATTGAAATTCTAGCTGGAATGAGATCAAAAACTTGTTCTTTTGGGGGTCCAACAGGATGCAGCCCACACCTGCTCCGTCATGCATCTTGGAGCCATCATAATACAAGTTCCACACATTATCTTCTAGTTTCTCCGGAACTGTGGGCTGGGGAGACATTTCAGTTGGTTTATGATGGGTATAGCTTGGTCTTCAGTGATGAGCATTAGCTCTGATTGGATGTCTGGGTTTACCGAGGATTGAGGGGGACGGTAACATCCGAAGATGGCATCTAAGAAACACATGTCGAGCTCTTCTTGGGCAAAGCTGACAGGTTCATTGGTAGCGTCCAAGTCGGTCACAGTATGTTTCATATAAGGTTCACTCTCAACTCTGATTTGGTTGTTTCGACCTTTATAGGGAAGCCATAGGTGAGACCAATCGGTAGCGAAGTACCCTTGTAGTTTACTGGACCAGTCCCTGCTAAACAAGAGACCATAGGCTTCCGGGATGTCTATGACTACTATGTCTATGCACTGGTGGACTCTGGAGTCGGAAGATAGGCGGATGATGACATTATCTAGTTCACCTACAGTGGGCACTTGCGATCTGTCGAGTTGGATGATCCTAGCATCAGTTTTCTCCGGGCGAATGTTTAACTTCTTGCAGACCGACAGGGGCATGACATTTGTGGATGCGCTGGAGTCGACCAAGCAGTTATGAACGTTAAAGTTAAAGATTTCAAAAGACAGGAGAAAGGGGGGAGTAGATCCCCTAGAGTTCACATTTACGGCATTCACAATAGATTGGAGGCTTGCACTAGTTTGGGCAGATGTGTTGCTCATGGGTTTGGTTGTCAAGGCGTTGGCGAAGGCTTTGAGAATAAGATCCCATTGGTTGGTGATGTGGGCGAGCTCATAAAGGGAGATGCTGGCTCTAGTCTTCTTCATGTCCTCAACAATGTTGTAACCAGAATCAGAGTGCGGAATAGTCTCGGCGGGGGTTTTGGATGACCCTACTGGCAGTTTTCTCTTTTGGTTTGTGCAGGTGTTGCTAGGGGTGGATTTCTTAGGAATAACAACTTGGTTCTCATTCCCTGGGGGTAATATTTTCCTTAAGAAGGCCCTCCTCTTCTCTTCGAAGGACTGATCAGGAACTGGTCCTTTGCTTCTTAGGCCATTTTTTCGCACAGGTTTGGCTTTAGGATCGTCGGCCATGTTAATGTCGGTGATAGTATGGGTGCTTTCCCCATGGATCACATCAAACGCAAGGACGGTAGATCCTGATTCTTCATCTGGGGGCAGGCTTTCTTCATTTTCTGAGACGTCGTCTTCACCTGCTTCCCCTGGGGTTTGATCATATAAGAGCTGATTCACTACCATGGTCATGCTACCAATCCATTGGGGGCATGTCCTCTCGGAGTGGGCGGCCTGGTGGAAAGAACAAAAATTATCTTTTCCAATTTCTTCCACGTTAAGAACAGCATTTGTGTTTGATAGAGGCCGACTGGTTGTGGGGGTATTCTTTCTGAAAAAAGGCTTTTGCATCTTGGCGCCAGTAGTGGGTTCAATTCCTTTTCTCTTTAGATCAGAGACTTCATTGGTTAGTAACTTAAGGAACTTTGCTATACCTTCGAAGTCAAAAGTATCTTTGTCCTTATCCCCGGTTTTGAATGTGGAAGACTAGTTCCTTTTCGAGGTAGGTTTATGATCGTCTCGACCTTCATGGTCGATGACCCCTATGGAAAGCATGTCCTTTTGTATGGCAAGGGCAGTGGCATAATTTGCTGCAACGGTAGCCCTAGCCTCGTGCTTTACGAAAATAGCGATGTCTCTGGGAAGAGCCTTTGTGTAGTAGTCTATAGAGATGGAGTCATCCAATGCCAATTTTGGGGGGAATTTTTTCAATATGGTAGCAAAACATTGATTAAAATCTCTGACCTTCTCTTTATTTTGGCATTTGAGTGTACTCAACTCCGTGAGGAGCATGGAGGGGGTCTTTTTCTCAGAAAAATTCTAAAGGAAAGTGTGACGGAATTGATCCCATGAAGTTATGGAAGCACTTGGGAGAGACCGATACTAGGTGGCTGCTTTGTTATCAAGGGTATTGGGAAAAAGATGGTAGGCAACATCATCCGCTTGGACTCTCATCATTTGCAGTGAAAGGTATAATTTGCTTATGTGGTCTTCGGCCAGCGTGCCTTTCTCAGGGTCAAACTTGGGAAGGTGTTTTTCAGGGTGTCTAGGCATGTCATGAAGGGGGCCCTAGAGATTTAATGGAGATTGGGCCATCCAGGCAAGCGGTTGTACCCACTTGGCATGTCTGTGGCAAGGTATGTATATGTGCCCTATTTCTGACTCAGTTTCACTTCCTGCACCTGACGCAGATGCTTCTCCTTCATGGTGGGAATGCTCATCTTGATGCCCCTCGCGGTTTTCCATATTTCTAAATTTTCTCCAATTGTAGATGGGGACTCTATTTTGATTTTGATGGTGGTGGGCGGTATCGTGACCTTGGCCATGACGTTCTATCTCCCCGACCTCTCAGCCTCTATTTCCTTCACCCCCGCCTGGTGGGATGTGGACTCGGGTGTTGTCATTTTGGGCCCAGTCAGGTTGAGGGCCAGCATGGGGTTCATTCGTGTCGGGACCTTCCTCTTCTTCTCCTTGGGGCCCAGTAATAGGTTCATTATTATCAACTGTCATTGCAAGGTCTTCAACCATTAAATTTATCAACTGGGGCAGGGAATTTACAAGGGCACCATTGCGAGTGAGGTTAACTGCAGGGGTCCTGGTATGGGTTAGAAAACTCATGACTGGAGTGAATTGCAAATATCTGATGAGGTTGCGGGCAACCGGGCACAAAACTCTTAACTGATCCCTGGTAACCTCATAATAAGGAGCTTCCTCCCCTTGGGCATCTTCTAAAGGGGGAGGACCAGTGTCATCGTGTATGGCCTCCCCTTGGGGAGTTTGTAACGGAATATTACTCGTGTGCTGGGAGCCTGCCATAGGCCCTCCTTCTAGCGCCAAATTTTGTTGATGGGAAAATCTGTCCAGCCAACAGTAGGGGATCTCCCCAGTAAAAAGTCCCAACCAGAATCTAAACCGTTTGGAATGGGGATCCCGTCTGGGGTGTGGGTCCGGCTACCGCTTAATTCTCTTTTCCTTGGGTCTCAGTAGGACTCTATAAACCTGCAGACACATGCTTATTCAGATGATACAAGGCACATGATTGATGAATTAAATGAACATACAACACTATGTGTAGCAAGTTGAATTATAAAGCATGGGGCCAAAGGAAATGCTTTCAACGACATATCATTAGGGTCATGCTTGTATGTTGTTCTAACCACAGAAGAAACAATTCTTTATGGCAAAATACCCTTCACTTCCTTAAATGGTTTTGGTGATAATATAAATGTCAATAAACAAAGTTATTAACATTCATTAAGAAAGCGAAATAAACTTAGCACCATTAACACATGTTTAGAAAAATATAATGCATGAATGATGTAATTGGAGACACAGTTTCATTAATCAAAAATATGTTAGAAACTGAAAACAGAATACTCATAGTGTTCACACATTTACCAACATCGGATCCAAAATGGAGTTAACAAATGCCTGTATTCACTCAAAAATGTGTAGTCCTTCAATACAATGCTCTCTATCTCTTTGAGTCCCAAACAAAAAAGGTCCCGTACAATTTCCCGAAGTAGGTATTTATAACACAAAACTTGCCCTTTGGGCTTCCGACTTTTCGCCTTCTGAACCATTGGGCTGCCCTTCCACCTGGTAGATTAAGCGACCTGCGACCTAGAGGATCCTGCTACGTGTGACCTAATGAATTCTGCAACCTGCGACCTTCTTTGTTCTGCAACTTTTGCAATGCCTTGATCATATTATGAGCTGAGTGATTTCTAGGTCGAGAACGATCACTTGTAGCTGGTCCCGGACGTAGGTCTGCCACGCTTGATAATCTGCAGCAATCGGGGTGACCAGAGTTGTGTCTTCCTTTAATCTGTGTATGCATTCAAGTGCATTTGGAATCAGGGTATCTCTTTTGATATTTATATTATTTGACAAGGATGCCAACTTAGTGTAGATTCGCACTGGTGTCACAATAAACCAGACTAGATTTTCCCTTGATACCTGTAGATCTTGGGAAGCTGCTGCTTGCTCGATGGGTTAAATGAAGGCTTTGATATCTTGATCGATTTGCTGCCAAGTCCTATCTTCACTCAGAGGGCCGAGGGGAGGAAAGTGATGTAACTCGGCCATTTATTTTATGCCACTAATCAAGTGATCGTATGTGGTCATCACGTTCTCCAGATCTTTGATCAGCTTTTCCTTAGATTGTACCCCGATCCGGATCTGAGCCTTATCATTATGGGTACTGATCCAGTCCCTCTTTGGCAAGGTGGCTGGAGCTTGTGGATATGTATTGGACCATTCTAGGACTCGATCTAAAGCAGTGCAGGCCTCTTTAAGTTGGGCGTTCTTTTTCTTTGTTTCAGCCTGAGCCTTCAGCAGTGGTGCAACAGTTTGCTTTATAGAAAACATCTCTCTGTACACCTACCTTATAGTGACCTCTAATGTGACCACCTCTCCTTGGATGGTCAACGATGTTTCATTGGAGGAAGTGCTGTGAGCCTGCAGCTGCTGTACCTCTTCTTCCAATGCTTTCTTTTCCAGCTCTGCCTTGGCTGTTTTCTGCTATGACGCCTGCAACATGTTCTGTAAGGCCACAATTTCTTTTCTCATCATGCTAACATTATCCTTTGTGGATGCTACAAATTCTGTGCCGGTTGAGGCGATCATTACTGGGTTTGTCCGAGTGTCTAGTACAATATCCTTTCCAGTGGTAGCTGTGAGAGGTGTAGTGTGGTCTCGTGCTAGGCATCTCCTCTTTTCTTGCTGGATCTTGTGTGAGAATTGTTCATAGGAGATCCTGGTAAGATCAAATACTTCTTCATCTTGTCCCACAACAACGCCCAATTATGAGAGGGCGACGCGAGCTGTATCACAGGGCTTGTTTGAAGCATATCGATATCAGTATCAGGAGGAGGCGTCTTGCTTCCCTCTGCCTCTCCGGTTGTCCTTTCTTTTTCCCTCCTATCTTCTTCTTCCTTCCTCCTTTGTTCAGCTACCAGTTTGTCCTACTCTTCCTTTATGAGTTGCTCGGCTTCCACTTTATCTTGGATTTCTTTTAACCGGCGTTCGCTTTCAACCCTGTCTTGCTCCTCTTTCCTTTTCAGCTCTTCTTCTTTCTTCCTCTGCTCTTCCTCTTTCTTCCTATACTCTTCCTCTTTATTTTTGTGGGCTTATTCTTACTTCATCTTTTTTGGGTCATATTTTACTTGCTTCCCTTTCTTTTCCTGATCTGTTTTGGCCTTCTCTTCATCCTCCTTCTGAGCTTTAGCTTCTCTTTCTCGTTGCTGGGCCACGAGATCAGGCGTTGTCTCTGTAGTTGTTCCCTTGAATGATGAAGCTTCCCCCATGGTCTGTGCTCATTCTTTTAAGGTCTGGTCGTCTTGGCCTTCTTGATCAACGGATTCATCTAGGGCATACTCCCTATCTTTATTGTACCATTTTCAGATTCTATCTTCAGTGGGGCAGTCAGTGTGTTGATAGCTCCACCTGAATTTGGCTCTTTTACAATGTGCGGGGATGATCCTATTAGGGTCGTACATCTGGTGCACCAAAGTGGGAAAACGAAATCCTTTCATATGCTTGGTTTCTTCCTCCACCTCTCTGAAATATTTGATTGTATAGGCGCCGATGGTGAGTGGTAGAGTTGGCCATGGCTTTTTCTTGCCTTTGGTCAGTACTTTGGTGAACCCTCCAAACATCTGATAGCATACTTCTTGGAGCAGGAGTTTTTCTGTCGCAAACTTGGGCAGTGCGTGAGGGGCTTTGAGTGACTTGAACACTCTGATAGTAGTAAATTCTATATCCGGGAACCAATGGGCTACCTAAGTTACCGTTTCCATCGCCCTCCAGGACATGCAAGGAGCCTCCGTCCCGAAAAATCTGTGATATAGGGCTGGGATAAAAATATCTGATATTGACTCCATATCTTGCTTGTACTGGGAGTCCCAAAATACCCTGAGATTCTTATGAATCGGGCCGCTTTTCTCTGCTACCTAGTTGTGCGCCCATCCGTCAAAGCTGCACCTTGCACAAACTGCATCTAAAAGGTACAAAGCCATGTAAAACTCGGATGCACAACCGTCGTCAAGGGCAAGTGTTGCGTTGATGTTAGACTTGAGGGCTACCATAATTATATTGGCCCAATTAAAGCGGGTGCCATATACTGTGATGGCATACATGAGACAGGCCCATGTTCCACTGAAAAAAGTTGCATCCGAGCGACCATACATTCTGCACAGCATTGTAGCCACAAGTTTGTATGCCATTCTGAGGCTTGGCGTTGGATATTCTTTGTCCCTTTTAACCCATAAATTCTTCGATTCTTCCCACCATCCTTTCAAAGTCTCTGGTATGGGCATGACATGGGTGGTACACCATTCTTCGTTGAGTGTCTGCTCCGTGGTAGGAAATCTGTAATACACCGCAGCGTCTTGTCCGTTGAGAGCACCCACTAGATCCCCAGCATAATCCCATATAACCCAATTCTCAGCATCGACTCTCTGCAAGATCCAGTCTACAATCTCTGCACAAGGGAATACTAGTGGGTGGGCTCCTGCGTAATGCAACTTGGATCGTTTTACCAGTATATATACCTGCCTATCTGGAAGGTCCTCTGGGAAATTGGGTTTGGTGAATTCCTGGTATATTTGGTATCATGTCATGCTATCTCCTCGACCAAAGGTACATACTGAGTCTCCATACATGGGGGCAGGGGAAGGTTGTAACTCTTCTTCTTCCACAATTTCCACCTCAGGACTTTTGTTCCTCTTTTGGATTGCTGGGGGACCCATGTTGCTTGAGGCTGATGAGATGGATACGCAACTTAGCTCTACTTCGATATTACCTGGTATGGTCAGAAAACCATCCCACGATAAGACAGACTTCATATTAATAATAACAGGGCTATTTCTGGTAAATTATGGCCAAAATAATGGGAAAACCTGCGACCTAGTGACCTTGCGACCAGGTCGCTGGGTTGCTGGGTCGCACAGGGGTGCATTCAATAGGATATGCGACTTAGCGACCTGGCGACCGGGTCACTGGGTCGAAGGGTCGCTGATTGATCAATTTTCAAAGAAAAGTGATTTAGCGACCTGGTGACCAGGTCGCTCGGTCGCTTGGTCGTTCAACTTGAAAAGATATGCGACTTAGTGAATTAGCGACCTGCAACTTGGTCGCATGGTCACAAGGTCGTAGAGTTGCACTGGGCCTCGGATGGGGAACATGGATGGGCTGAGATCAAAAGGATAGATCTGGAATATAAGCATGCCAGGGCTCATGGGAAGCAATCCTATGGTAAGCATGAGGCTTTAAAGAGTAGCGGTGAGGTAAAGGGGGAGAAATAGGCACTCATAATAAGGAAAAAAACAGGAGGAAACGGCAACTTACCCAGAGAAAAACGCGTTCCAGTCAGACTATCAAAGGCGTTTTCCTTCTTCTTCGCGCGAGTTAAATGTGACCTAGCGACCCTCATATTTATAAAGGGGTCACGCGTGCGAGCAATTAATGAGGTCGCTGGGTCGCAAATTTCCCATGCTTAAGAGAGGCGTGACCTCGCGACCTTGCGACCTTGCAACCTGGCGAGTCGTGAGGTCGCAAGATCGCTAGGTTGTGATTTTTAAGTTTGAAGGAGATTTGCAACTTGGCGACTTGATAGGTCACAGGGTCACAAATTTGGAAACAATACCTATTTTGCGACTCAGCAACTTGAGGCTTTTCTTGAAATAGACCTGAACTTTAGATTAAAATTTAGCTTCTCGATGCTCAGGGGGCTCAAAACATTTTAGATGGTGAATTTTTGGAGGGTGTTGTAGAGGCTACAACAGAGCTACAGGTGGGTTCTATGACAGATGATGATTATACTAGCAAATACTTGGAGTTGTTGAGGTGTGTGCCATTTCTCAAGGATGAAAAGTCTAAGATTCAGAGATTTATCAGTGCATTTCTAACAGCAAATAGATATCGGATTGAGTTTGATGAGCCTAGATCATTAGAGGAATCATTCCATAAACTGGAGCATTTTTATGAGAAGTCAAAGTGCAAAGCTAGGCCTAAATGTGACTTGAAGGCGAATGAGAAAGTAAAAGGGAAATGGCCACCAAAGCGGGGAATAATTCAAGACACAGATGAGAAATAAAGTGTTTCTCCTTACAAGAATTTCAATGCAGTTGATAAGAGACATGTGTCGCATCTTGGACAGCGGCAAACTAGAGGTGATGGTAGAGCATCGTTATAGTGTTGGATATGTGGCAAAGATCATTGTAAGAAGGATTGTCCATTTTACCAGGGAGGTAGGCCTCATATCTACTAGTGTCAGTTAGCTTTGCATGTCACCAATGATAAAATGTGCTCTTTCAAAAAAAATTAGGGTGTCGAGTGAAATTTTTATGGTTTCAGTACGTCTTCAAATAAAAATTTGGTCACTAGCTCTAAGTGGTGTCTAGGTATATTACTACTCCATTCAAAAAAAAAATTTGTTGTTCATTGCCATCTCTCAGTTGGATGAGTCATCATTTCAAATTCATCATTTTCATCTCAGTCATGCCACCATTGTCCTCATTCAGCTCAAATTCACCATTAGGTCATTAGGGTTTAAATCGTCAAAATCAGTCATTTCATTAATAAATCCGGCAAATGAATGAGTATTAATAGGAAATTTTCTCAATAATTTTTTTTTCACATATAATTTTATTCAATTATGATGTAATAATTTATGAACATTCAAAGTTGCATAATTTTCAAAGCAAAGGTGAAAAGCACTCTGTGGGCCACCACACCATAATGAAGAAAAATACTTCCACAAGCTATAAAAGATATCAATATCATTTCTCTCATTCATTACATTGGCAAAGAAGCTCTCACTCACCAGAAAAGGCAACTTCAACACTCTTAGCATAAAAGGATACTCCAAAGAAGTGATTCCAAGCTGTCACATTGCGCTTTCAAGGAGCGTTTCGTTTTCACCTCTTCGTTGTGTTTTCACTCCAACAGTAAAAAATATTCCTTCCAAGGGTTCTGCAGGGACTTTGAATTTTTCATCATCAATATACAAGTAATTTAAGGGCCTTTATACCTCTTCTAATAATTTGGTTCCTTGTTTTTATGGTTCAAATCATCCATTTTTCCCCACGCTACGTTTTGGTGGGTGAAACCTCATTTTTTAAGTTTGCAAGCTAAAATACCTATCCCACATACATTTTACCCTCCCTCACACTCAGACTCACTACTCACAACTCTTACACTCCCCTATTCTCATTTCCCAAGTCCCAACAGCCAAACCCTCGCTCCATGGTGTGTTTTGGGCAGTTTCTAAGGCCTGTACTGTGTAAAAATTCCCTAGGCTAATTCCTACACTTATTTCACCCCCATCCACTTCCCAAAGTTCCCTAGTACCCCTACTTGCTTTCCTAAATTTTTATGCCCTCATTCCACCTCCCTAACTCTTTTATCCCTTCACCTCACTCACTACCCTTGTTTTTCCCACTAGGGTTTTTGCCTTGCAAACTGTCAAACATGGAGGGAGAAAAGAAAAATTATAAAAAGGGAGGTCGATTGTCAAGGCTTGAACCACTCAACACTCATGAGCTGATGGAATCTTCACTTGGAAAGAAATGTTATCATAATGTAGGGTGTTTAAGGTTTTGTGAGTAAATTCAAAAATTCAAATATCATGCAAAGTTTACCAGCTTGTTTGCCACTAACCTTAGGAGAGATAAGGTCATAATTGCAGGGGTGAGCTTCACAATATCAACTGAGGCCATAGCTACAGCTACATGGATACAAAACAGTGGATAAAAGTGGTTTAAGAGCCTAGATTTGGATGTGCAGAACTACAAACATTTCATCAAGTTCACTACATAGATGCCATTAAGTAAGTGTTTCTTTTTGGTCAGCTACTTGACAAGTTTGCTCCATTGATGAGGGTCATTATAAAGTACTTTACATGTGAGGGTGTATTTTATATATTGTACATGTATCATGTCAGGTTTCTCATGCACTTCACAGGGGTAAAACCTCTCAACCTACCCTACTACCTCTACAAGAGCTTGACTAAAATGGCAGAGAAAGTGAAGCATAGAGAAAGTGATCATCAAGACAACCTTTTCCACCATGCCCTCATGAAAATCATTTCCTTGCATGAGCTTTCAGAGAAGAAGGTCACTTGGGAGACATTCATTCAATCCTATGTCTTTTTGCCTCGTGCTAGTCATCCTACTAGCTAAGGTACATCATCAGCAACACCATCAGCACCATCCATGCAAAGGGATATTGGCTCATCTAGCAGGATTTCATTGAAGAAGAAATTTAGGGCTGAAGTGACCAAAACATATCAAAGAGGTAGGAGGCTTATTTTTTCTCCAAACATTGTGGAAGGGGCCAAGCCTACATTAGCCAAAAAGAGATCATCACCACAACATGAGGCACATTTGCATGATGAGGAGCCTATCCATCTTGACACTAACATGGCTAACTTGGACGTGGATGAAGAGCACATATCAGGAGAGCAGGTCATCATGGATAAATATTTTGAGATAAGAGAACTAAAGGACAGCTTGTCCAAGGCCAACTTCTTGATTTCATTCCTAGAGCAGGAGAACATGCAATTGAAGGTAAATCAGCTAATTTTAAATAGACATAAAGTTGATGCTAGAAAAGAGGATGTAAAGGGAAAATAAATTGTTGATATAGATGATTCAGATGAGCATGAAGATCAGGTTAGAAGGAAGATTCCAAGAACTACAGGCCTAAAAAGGGCACTTCAGCAACAAAGAGAGCCATTTCCACCAAAGACACAAATGACAGTGGATGAGATCATACTAGCAGACATTGAGAAAGAGAGGGAGTATTAGCTTGATAGGGCCAATGGTCATTTGGAAAATATCTTGAAGAGGGCTAATAAGAATAATTACATTCAAAGACACATGGCCATGCTTTATTATAAGATAAATCAGGTGTCTCAAGTAAAAATCAAGCACTTTGAGGCAAAACTCAAAGAAACCCTAATGGAGGAAAAGGAGAAGGGAAATTTGTATTTGCTAGATGATGTTTCCCTCATAGCATAGAAATTAATTTCAATGCTTCATGGAGTAAGTCTAGAGAAATTTTGGGAAAATTTGGAGAAAATTTCGAAGAATTCTGGTTTTTTGCAGTTTTTGACACAGTCACTAGGTTAAAAATGCAACGTGCTCCACACTACGCTTTTCATGAGGGCCTATAAATGACAAAAAAATTGGATTTTTTAATTTCTAATGAGTTCTACATCACTTATATCCCTTGCGATCATAGTTTCAGCAAGTTTTGGCAAGTGAAAAGGCCCAAAATCCACTCAAAAACTACCTTTCTGCCGTCTTTTTGAACAACTTGCTGCATTTCTAGAGTACCTGTGGGAGACTAAATTTTTGAGGAGTTGGGAGCAATCATTTTTCAGTTCTTGAAGACTCTATCATGTAGCCAATAGGAATATATTTCTCCATCATCTTTCAGATCAACATTTGGACCTCAAGAAGGCCTCCAAAAGTCACTTCTCCCAATTCCGTTCCATTTTCTCCTCACACACTGTGTTTTTGTCTAATTTCACTGCATTTTTTCCTGAAAGTCAATTTTCTCTATTGACTTGGTCCAAATTCGACCTCCACTGATGTAATTTGTCATTTTTTATGATTTTATGATGTAATAATGTGTAATTATGTTGGTTAGAGTAAAAATGAGGTAGATACATGCTTGTAAATGTCATTTTTCGTCGTAGGAATTAGTTTTTCTATCTTGGGGAGAGTCTTTTTAACCTCCATAGACTTCAGGTTTTAGGTGAGAAGATCATGTGATCATTTCCTCCACTCAAGGATTCGACCACTGAGAGGGGAAATGGTTTTTAGTCTATATGCATTCATTTCTAAGTCATTTTGATGGTTGGAAATAAGAGGTTTGAGACTATTGTAGGTTGTGCTTCAGCTTTTATTCAGAAATTCAAAGGACCAGTTGCAACTATTATCTAGGAATTCATGTGAAGTGAGTTTTTGATGTTGTATTTTCTCCGTTATAGTATTTTATAAATTATATACATGTTCTATTTACATGCCTTTCTTTCTTCAGCGATCTTCCTAAAATTTTGATAAGCAGAATTCTTCATAAGCTTTGTTTTGTTTGGGAATATCATTTTATGTTTTCTTCCTTCAGTTTTAATGAATTCATGATGCATGCTCATTAAGATCATCTTCACTTTTTCAAACCATACACTACACCTACAAAACCATAAGCCCGTCACTAAAGCATTGCTACCTTGCTCCTTTATATATTTGTAGTTGTAATCCCTTGATACATTGACCTAGATACATGGTTTCATCCCTGGTCCAGCATTAAAACCATCAATTTTTCAAAACCCTAGAGCTGACCTAACTAGCCTAAAATCTACTCCTCATCCAGTCAGACTATTTGGTTGTGATCTCATAAAGAGAACCCTCTCTGGTTTGGTAGGGCCATATACAAAACTAAAATCTTGGTTTGAGGTTACCTCCATCGACATCCTTTCATCAACCTTGGGACGTTGTGGAGGCTAACAAGATCTATAGTGTTCAGGAGCCATAGACAGTTGGGGATGTTGGTCTTAGTATTCTATGAATTTATGAAGATATGGACAACAGGCGGGAGGATCATCAAGAATCTATCATTGAGATGGACAATAAGCTTTGTGATCAAGTTATTTCTATTTTGATTGATCCTCACTATAATTATAGTTATGTTAATATTGAACTGGTGGATAAGTGTGGCTTGAGAAAACAAGTGCATGCAGAGTCTTGGTTGGTGCAATTAGCTACAGGTATGAAGAAGAGAGTTTATAATTGGGTAAGATCTTGTGAATTTTACTTGAATGGTATGCCTACAACGACACATTTGAATGTACTAACATTGGGGTCATATAGTATGTCTTTGATTATGGAATCGTTGTATCTTCACAGGACAAAAGTAGATTCCTATGACAAGGATATTGAGTGCTTGGATGATAATGGAGAGAATATAATTTCGCAGGGAAAGAAGAATCCTACATCAGTGAGGATGGTCATAACTATGCAAGCTAAGCGTAGTTTTAGAAGAGGGTGTGTGATGTTTGTAGTTCATATTTCCAGTGACAAGGGTAAGGATGTTGAGGATGCATAAATATTCAAGAGGTGCCATGTATTGCAACAGTTTTAGGATGTGCTTCTAGCAGAGATTCCATGGTTTCCTCCACACAACGAAGTAGAATTTTCTATTGAGTTGGTACAAGCGCAAACACCAGCATCAAAGACACCTTACAAGATGAGCACACCATAATTAGTAGAGTTAAATTTTTAGTTGAAGGAAATTATTGATAAGGGATACATTAGGCCAATTGTATCGCCTTGGGGTGCACCAATATTGTTCGTGAAGAAGAAGGATGGTACTCTTAGATTTTGCATTGATTAAAAGAAGTTGAACAAGGTTAAGATCAACAACAGGTACCCATTTCCAACGATTGATGAATTTCTTGATCAATTGAAGGGAGAAACAATGTTTTCATAGATTTATCTGCGATCATGATATCATCAAGTATGCATCAAAGAAGAGGACATCTACAAGACCAAGTGTTTCACGGAAATACAAACCTACAGATAAGTCTGCTTTCCCTAAGTGTGGTGGGGCACTTAGAACAACAGAAATAAAGATATATGACCTTTTTCTTAAAGTGAATAGATAAAGGGAGAGAAACCTACTTGTAATCTGTTCGCTTTCCCTCTCCTCCCTACATTGCTTTCGTCGCTCTCAATCCAACTTAACTCGCTTGATTGATACCTTCCATGGAAAAAAAAAGACAAAAAACAACATAGAGGCAATATGATGTATTCAAGTTAAAAATTTTGAATTGATTAAACTCATTAACACACATATAGCATCATTGACACGTGCATTAGGAAAGGAACAAATGTCTTTATTATGAAGTAGAAGGAAGAGTACAACCAGTGGATCTATTCATTGTCACTCATCCATCTTGAGTCCCATCCTCATCACATCTGACATCAACAATCCAACAACATCACATTACATGCACAATACCTTCAAGATTTGATATCTCACCAGCATAACTCTACTTAACACAAATTCTTGCTCTCTTGTGCACTATGTTCAGTGCTCTATTTATAAGAAAATGAAGGTATTTTGACATAAATGAATCATTGAATGGATTTCCTAAAAATGGATGAAGAGGTTTCCTTGTTCATGGGAATAGGAGGATAAGAGGTTTAATGAATTTATGGGTTCCAAATTCGAGGTTATCAAATGAGGTGAAAGCTGGAACAACTTCTAGAAGTCACTAGAGGTTTGGAAGATTCTCATAATATAATTAACAATTTGCTCCTAGTCAACCAACGCACTCCAAAGTGGGCCTAGATCCTCTGCAACACAGCCTTGCATGGGAGTAGATGATCTGTAAAACATTTACAATTGTCAAGGGGTGCGTTGATGGCTCAATGGCGCACTTCAACTGGCATCTAAGCAGTGAAACTTTCATTAAGGAAGACCATCAATGTGATGACTTGTTTAGGGCATGTAGCAACCAATTTTAGAGTATGATAGACCCTAATGAATATTGATTTTTGTTTTGGGATGATGCCCAAATCGACCTGTAACAGCTGCCCCCTAAAGCATGAAGTCAAAAATGATAATTTTGAGTGATTTTCTTTATGATGTGATGAGGAGGAACCGAAGCAGACAACGACTTGCATCAATTACAATACATTACATCGTGATATGTGTTCATCTTGTACATGAATTACTAAGGGATGCATATCCCATACTTAGCACATAAACTGTCGTAACATCAGAAAGTCATCTACAGATATAGACTATCTACAGATATAGACCCATGATAGGATGACCATCTAAATAATGACCATCGTATAGTTGATTTGGTACTTCTCCTAAAATCACAGCCCGGATGGATGAAACTAGATCCAGGGTCTTCTATCTCGTTCACTCGATCGCTTAAAGTACGATTCTAACCGTGCGAATATGTGATCTGAAGTCGAACATGGGAAGAAAACACCTGATTACCAGCCAATGATGTGAGTTGTTAACAAACACGAGAGATACCACCGTTGATGATAATGGCTCTTAAGGTACTATAGTACATTCTGCATGGTGTGAATAGATTATTTGAAGTCAAACACCATACAAAGCCTTTCGGTCGAAGGCCTATGATGTCAACCTGTCGTCAGAAGTGAGAAACTTGTCATTGAGGTAAGCAAGATCCAAGGTACTGAAAGGTTGTTACTAAGTCAATTCCTAGATGATGAGCTGATGTTGAAAGGAAGCGACTCATTGCAGGAGGGCATTGATGCTTCCCTCATCAATGACATGAAACAGGAGTAATGATTTTTGAGATAGAATGTGACTGATGAAGCAATGTCAGGGATGGTGGTCATGAAATGAAGGTTTATGAATATTGCAAAGGATGAGGAATAACTAAGTGACTTCTCTTGAACATATCGGTGACACTGAATGCATTGGAAACATTTGACCCAAAACTGAAGTGATGGATGGCATGATAGACCATAGGTATGATAGACCATCAAGCAGATTACCCAACCCAAAAATCATGGAGATGAAGTGAATGAGTGCCATGTTCAAGAGCGATTTTCTACCATAAAGTGTTTTATCCCTTTCCAATTTTCCCCAATCATTGCTGACCAGTACTTATTTATTTTTTGACAAGCTTGAGGAGGATAACAGATGCTTGATGTATAATTCCACCCTTCGAGTGAATCCATCGCTATTTGATTATTTAATGAGTCTAGCAAAGGTGAAACTCGATGTTGTCATGATGGACAAGTACCTCTCTATTTGATGTTTTAACGAGTCTAACGACAGTGAAAAATCAGTCTTTTTTCATGTTTAGAGAGTTTGAAAAAGGGACTAAAAGAAAACTCCCCAAGTTATTTTTCGTATAATAGTCCCTCAGATTCGAAAAAGCGTAAAATAAAACCTGAGAGAACCTCCTAGCCATGTTTGACTTATGGTTTTCATTTTTTGTAATCATAATCTATCTAAGTCTGGAAAAGGGTTAAACTTATACTAAGTAGATGATGTTTCAATTCCTTTAACGAGCTCGAAAGGACAAGCACTCAGCAATATTTTCATATTTTGAGAGTCTGAACAGAGCTGAAAGAGAACTCTAGGGGGGTTCCTTTTTCACATTTAACAAAGCTCGAAAAAGAGATAAAAGTGCGCTTTGAATTCCTTTTTCATGTTTAACAAAGCTCGAAAAATGAGGATAAAAGTATGCTTTGAATTCCTTTTTCATGTTTAACAAATCTTGAAAAAGAGATAAAATTGTGCTTTGTGGTCAATATCGCATTTCACGATCATGCACAACTAACTCGCTATAATTAGCTGCAAACCTACTCGAAGAAACATAAAATGGATTAACAACACATGTTTAAAATAGTAAAAATGGTAAAAACCATAGTCATTTCATTAAATATGCATAAAATAATAAAAAATACTATTAAATTAAGAAATTACCAAGTCAGTTTTACATTTCACCTTTACCATTTGAATTTTAGTGCTCTGAGCATGTCTTTCCCTTGAACTTCAGCAATTATTTGCGACAAATTTTGTGGATCATTTCTCATGCCATCCGGACCAGGTAGAAGATCTTCCCCTCCTCTTTCTATTGATTGCATTATTTTTTAGTTTCATGCACATTTTTTAGGTTTTGGGGGACCCTAGGGTAAATATACAATTCCCTAGGGAAAACGCACCCTTGAATGTCAAAATTTGCATTGCAGGGAGGCTGGAAAGAGCCCAATTCCTCTGCAATGCTCTGTCCCTCACTCAGGGGTGTGTTGGGCGCAATTTAGAAAGTTGCATCTTTGTTTCTGCCCAAAATTTCCCCAATTTTTTTCATGAAATGGATCCTAATTGAGCCTATGGTATGATTTCATAATTTGTTCGAATCAGAATGTCATTTAAATGGAGAGAAAGAGAACATGAAGAACAGGATATGGTTTCCCTAAATAACCCTGGCACTGTGAGAGCCCTCAGAGACTATGGTTTCCTCAAGTACTTCCGATTGTTAGGGACAAGGCAACACATGGAACTATTATAGTTCTTGATCCGTTCATCAGACCCGAAACTACAGGAATTTCACATTGGGGACAAAATGCTCCCAATATTGGTTTGTCGAGATGTGGTGCCCCCATTTCCCTTGCGGGCTCTGCGCGTGGAGGTGAAGGACTACATCCAACAGTTTTTTCGACCAGGAACTAAGCCTACTAAATATTGAAAGATAAATATCAAAGATGTGTGTGATATGCCTTTGTGAACTCTCCTATTCACTATCGCAAAGCTAGCTAGCAGTGTGACACTACATGTCGCGAATAGATCATACATGCAGTATGCGCTTAAGTGTCTCAAGCCAACCGTGTTCAACTGGGTTGAAGAAGTACTCCTTCAGATGAAACAACAGCTAACCAAGGTAAAAAGTGGTACGACCAAAAATTTCAGTTATGGGTCAATTTTGATCACTTTTGTTTTGGAGCGAGTTCCATTAATGCAGCCACAACATGTGACGCTGGGATTAGCTGGTCCTAGAGATCCATGGATGCAGCCGTGAGTCGATTTGATGGCTATACATGATGGTTAGTCATCGATCTCATTTTCCACTACATTCTTCAATTGGCTTCGAAGATAGAATATCTTCATAGAGGAGCATCCATACGCAAGGCTAGATTTTTGTGAAGATCTAGATTTTATTTTACCAGTTAGCGCTCAATGGGGTGCTATAGGTAAAATTTTGACCATGTTTTTTTATTTTTTTGGGTTTTTTACATATTTTTGTGTTTTTTGATGTTTCCAAGACTAAAATAAAGATGTTTTATGTATGCAAATGTAGGTAAAATTCGACCAGTGGTTCGTGCACAGCAGGTGGGAGAACCAGCAGAGAGGATTGTTGGAAGAGTAGTCCTATAGGATTTAGATTTAGCCAAGAATATTGTTGAGTTGCAGCAGCATGTGGAGGGATTGACTCTTGGGATACCAAATTTCTAGATCGAGGAGTTACCTATGAGGTTGCAGCACCATACCATTTGTGTGCCTAGATGTTGGATGAGGCTATAGTGCATGATAGCTCAAGTAGTGACCTGCTATTATGAGCATCACTAGGTTTACTTAGATTATGTTATGTCTGTATACATTTGCGGTCAGATGACCAACATGTCTTGGACACAATTTTGTAAAAAAACTCGATATAAATATATTTTACTTTCAGTGTTTTTCTATGATTATGTGCAATCCTATTCAATTGTATGATGTGAATTTAAAATCTATATTTAAATATGTTGAAAATGTTTATTTAACACATAATTCACCAGTGAATCAACCAGAGTGTTAAAGTTTCTAGAAATATGTTGATATTTAATGTAATCAAAATATATTTCCAAAAGAGGAACTCTAAGGAACATGCGATAAATTATTGGATTTCAGACAGTGTAGACGCCAGTAAGTTGTAGTACAATAAGTTGTGAGTACAACCTGATAATGATGCGAAAAATTCCAAGTGAAATGGCATCATAGAGTAGTTCAATAAACCCACTATACTCAGTGATATTGTTGGTTGATGGACCGATACAAATCCCTTGGAAGCTCACTAACATGCCACTTGGAGCAAATATGGCCCATGCTGCAGAGGATAAATTCTAAGTACCACGACTAGCACCATCGGCATATCCAAAAAATGGTTCCGAAGATTCTAACATTTGAAAAATATGCAAAGCGGATTACTAACCACATAAAAAACTCTAAAAGGCATGTTGCTACACACACGAAATCAAAGCATATAATACCGTGTTTATTACGCAAAATCAGGCATAGTAACGTTTAATATACAACCCATTTTGAGGCTGCGATAATGGAATCCCATCATAATCTACCAACTCGTAGGCACCCTTAGCCAGAATGCACTTGACAATCTAGGGGTCATGCCATAATGGTTCAAATTTCCCTGTTCCTATCTTATCAGCTTCCTGATAATAAAGCAAGACCAAGTCTCCTTCTGAGAAGGTGCGAGGTTTGACATTGCGGTCATATTGCACCTTAATTCATCTCTTATGTGCTTTTTTGGCCAATGCGGCTTCATGACATGTTTCATATAGATGGATGAGATCTAAAAGACGTGCATCTTCTTCAGAAGTGTCAGGTAGCAGGCCAATTGTGAGTTTCAACGATGGTATTTCGCATTGTATCTGTAAGATAGCTTCCAGACCATAAACCAGCTGAAAAGGAGTAAATTCAGTCGCATTTCTCACAGAGGTTCGATATGCCCACAAAGTCGAGTACATGATCAAATTCTAGTTTCGTTTATGAACCCCAATCATGCATTGAATCATACGCTTAATAATATTTTTCATAGCTTCAACTTGTCAATCAGCTTGCAGATAATAAGGGGTAGAACTATCATGTGGAAGTCCTAACTTGGCAGTCAACTCATCCATCATGTGATTGCGAAAAAAATTTCCATGATCTGTGACTATGGCTTGTGGTACACCAAACCGTGAAACCACATGGTTAAAAAAGAACAATGCAGTTGTCTATCCTGTGTTGTTGAATGTAGGCATCGCCTCGGCCCTCTTGGTAAAATAGTCAACGACGACAATAATATACCCATGCACCCCAGCTGAGCGAGGGTTATATGTCATGAAGTCAATGCCCCATTTTTCAAATGGTCCAACAACAATGACAGGATGCATTGGTGTTTGTGACAGGAAGGTTTTGCGATCAAATATCTAGAAAGCATGACAACTTCTAACTACGATAATACAGTCGCGAAATATGGTAGGCCATAAGTAACCAGTGCATAGAATATTCTGTGTGGTAGCATAACCAGACAAATTTACACCACATGCACCAGAATGGCAATCATTTAGAACTGTTTCATCTTCCTCATGCGTGGGCACCTATGTAAAATCGTATCGACACCACGATGATAAAGTGTATCATCGACGATGAGATAATATTTGGCTTGGTATCAAATACATCGCTTTTGCGAGTGAGAGGGATTAGGCCAAAAAATTTGGGTCTAGAGATAGATGATGAAATCTCCATACCATGGGTCAGATGACTCGATCAAAAACAAAGACTCATCCTGAATTGATGTTTTCGTAGTAGGATCGGTACTACTTGAAGGAAGGTCACAAATAAGCTCAACAAACACCAAAGACTTCTTTGACTTTGATTTTATGAATTCCAAATCAAAATCCTGCAAAATGACAATCCATTTTGAATACTTCCCCACCAGCAATTGACGTGATAGAATGCATGTCATAGGGTTGCAATCCAAAATGACAATGGTCTTTTGGAGTAGTATATAATGGCGAAATATTTGTACAGCTTGGACGGCTGCCAAATCAAGCTTCTCAATGTATGTGTACTTAACTTCTGTATCATTGAGATTACGACTCAAATAATATATTGGATGTTCAATACCATCTTCTTCTTAGGCTAAAACCATACGATGGTTGTATCTACAGTGGCGAGATACAGGAAATAGTCACTCTAATAATTTGGGGGATAGATTAATGATGCCCAGATCAGGGAATATTTAAGAACACCAAAGGAAGCTTGCGCAACCTCATCTCAATGGAAGGGTACCCCATTTTTCAAGATTCGAGTAGATCATTTAGCCATTTCAGCGTACTTAGGAATGAACCTCCTTAGAAATTTAGCCTTCCCTTGGAGTCCTGTAATTGAAGAAGATTGGAAGGAGCAGGAAAATCAACAATATCCTAGACCTTCAATGGATCAAGCCAAATTGCATCTTTCGACACGATGAATCCAAGAAAATGACCATAACCAACACCAAACAAAAATTTGTGCGGATTGAGGAGTATTTTATAGCGACGACATCGTAAAAAAATTGCTCTCAGATGTAGCGGGTGGTCAGCCTGTTTCTGTGAATGTGCAGGTAAGTCATCTAGATACGGTTGAATTATGTGCTTGATGTCATGAAAAGCATAATTCATTTCCCTTTGGAATGTGGCCCCAGTGTTCCTTAAATCAAAAGGGAGATTGCGATAAGTGAATGTGCCCCAGGGACAAATAAAATTCATTTTATATTGTTCCTCTGGGAAAATATTAATCAGATTGTAACCGAAGAATCCATCCATGAAAGAAATATTTCACATCCGGCACATTCATCAATAATCTGTTTGATAAAGGGATTTGTATAGTTGTCTTTTAGACAAGCATGATTAACATCCTGATAATCGACACACACTCTAATTATCCCTTGTTTCTTTGAGGCTGGAATAATGTTAGATACCCAATTGGTAAGTGGAACAGGGTAAATGAATCCAACACGAAAAAAAAATTCAACCTCTTCTTTGATGGAAACAACTTTATTAGGGTGGACAGGATGAAGGTGTTGTCACACCGGCTTAACATCAAGATACATTTTAATCTCATGTTCAACAATGTTGGAGTCAATACCTGGCATCTCCTTATATGACCAAGCAAATACATCTCAGAATTCACGGAAAAGAGCACGGTAAATGTCAAGTTCATATGGAGAACAAGATGCACCGACATGAATTTTTTCTACAATACCAGGTTTGGTCTAAATATCGATAGAAATCGTTTCTTTGATATTCGATGGGTTTCTCTCAAAGTCGATGATGTGGATAGGAATAGAATTCATCAAGAAATCAATGACAGTAGGATGATATAGTTCAAATGGATTATCTTCATTGTAATCTAGAATATGGGATCGTTGATGTGATGAATCCCATGGTTCTTCTTCTGGCATCATGGATTCCATAATTCTCTCATCAGTCGAGAATACGCGTGAAAATGGATTAGAAGAAGTACCAAAATCTAAAGAACGATCAACCCAAACGGTTGGCGGAAATGGATTTGGATTGGCCGCATAAGCCAAGAAAATTAATTGCTATGCTAACTCAACTGGACTTAGCGGCATGATGTCGCCCAACCTAACTACTTCAGAATCATTGGGTATCTTCCTTAAGTCAGATGAAGTGGAAGATATCATGTTGCAGTTCTCTATATTAGCAATTTTCGTTGATGTCTCAGGAAACAGTAATGAAAAGGTCCCATTAGGGAAGGATCCTTAATGATTCCTACACCAATGTTCTGAAGAGAAGGTGGGGGTTCGTGAACAAGCGAAACAATTACAGTTTCCTGGAACCAGAGGTGAAGAAAGAGAGTTAATCGATGGTTATGATACTTCCTTTATGATGGAAGATGATCATATGAAAGTAAGTAGATACTACCGCAACCATAGCATAAACCCATGGTCTTCCAAGTAATATGTTGTAGTTGAGGGGTCCATCAACGACCTCAACTTCAATAGTAACTGATTTTCCCGATAGTTCTACTTACAGGTTACTAAGAATTACAGAAGGCTTATATGTACGACTGTCAAAAACTTTCAATGTCGTAGGTGATTGTGACAATGTCGGCGAGCCAAGTGACCTCTAGCAACTCATTGACATGATACAAGTAGATGTGCCTTCATCAATGATTGTGCAATGAATAAAGCGATTAAGGACATGTACTTGAATCAAGAATTCTAGTTGTGCTAGTAATTG
Source organism: Pinus albicaulis (assembly GCA_034641835.2). Taxonomy (NCBI): domain Eukaryota; kingdom Viridiplantae; phylum Streptophyta; class Pinopsida; order Pinales; family Pinaceae; genus Pinus; species Pinus albicaulis. Next base: position 960,356,461 of record CM076570.1, on the reverse strand, counting down.
TGGCACGTAGCCCATATGATTAAATATCACAAGATTTGAATCCATCTGATCAATTCCAACAATCACGGACAACAAAGCCTGCTTCTGGGAGGGACAATTCTGAAGAACCTTAAGCATTGACATAGCATAAGGTGACAGAGCCAAGTCTTCTACTACATTATAATTTTGAGTTACACGAGATCGAGGGTTGAATTTGATTTGTGAACTACTCCCTTTGGCATATTTATTATTAATCTTGGAAGGATAGGTGGTAGAGCCAAATCAGATGAGGTCGACGTAAAAGTGGTTTGTTGATCTGTAGCCTGAACATTGGACGAAGATAACGGATTAATGTAATATTTACTTTGTGTCAACACCAAAACATCAATTTGGGGCTTCTTGGTGGATAACATAAGCACTTGTGAACTAGAAACAGGATCCCTAGCAACCATATGTGTTTCTGGGTTTGGAAAAGGATTTGTCAACACTGCGGATGTGGCAGAAGTCTTAAGAAGCTTTGGGACTTCCGAGCGGTGAGGAAAATATCACGTAAAATTCTCCTTATTACATATCAAGCAAGGGTAGCGAGGTTTCTTAATTGACTCCACTAGTTTCATGAAGTTTAAGCTATGGATTTTAGTTCGACAAACTCATCCATCTCAACACCCAGTAACGAATTGCCCTTGGTTTGATCTATATTGAAGGTGAAGTGCAAAGTGGTAGAGAATGGGAGATCGAAAGTCATCAACTTTATCACAAGGGTAGTACTCCAGATCGAAAGTGATGAGCTTTAGTTCTCCAGATTTGGGGATTTTCTGATATTTGGGGATTTTTTGATGACATACCAAAGGTCACATCCATACAACCATATCAAGGTCAATGTTGAGATCATTGTCATATAGATATAGGTCACTGATATATAGGGTTAACATCATCATCACTATCCATGGAAACCGAATGGTTACAAAATCTGTGATTGTGGTTGGCTCATTTATAATTATTACCCATTTACAGTAGAGCACAGAAACACTAAATATGGCCCGAGCAGAGCCTTTAAAACAGGCAATGGAATTGCAGCTGCTTCATCAATAACCAATAGCTCCACTTGAGAAAAATTTTCATAATCTTGGGGCTGGATATACTACAGAGCAAACAATTGTAGTTATCATTCGTGCTCCAATATATTAATATACTTTTTACATTGAACTGAAGAAAGGGAAACAAGAAAATGCTAGCCATCATACAATGCTTTGACATAAGATTTTTGAGTGACATACTTGAAAAAAGAACTCATCCACTGATATTTATAATCATTTGAGTTATTCAAGTTAAACACAATGTCAAGAATCAAGATTCAATACCCTCTATTATTTTCATCACCCAATACAAGATTTAAATTTTTCCCAAAGAAACGCTTATTAAATTCGCAGCCATTATTTCTCCCTGCTTTAAAAACCCTACATTTAAATGAAAACAAGCATTGCATTTCAACTACAAAAATATATTAGTGTTCAAGTGTACATGTGTGCATCACTTGTGTAGGGTATTCCTTTTCCACTTTCACATTATCCAAGAATGTGTGCGGTATAGTTCATATTTTTTGTGATTTAGATTATCTTGAAAAAGAAAAGGTAAATTATTTCCCATGGAAAAAGAAGGTTTTCCCTTTTTACTACTGGAAATGGTACAAAAAAGTTCCATTTCTACCCGAAACTCCTATGAAACAGGAACCAAATAAAGGCCATGTCCTCAATGGACATCATTTGGATTTGAAAATGGCCATTGCACCGTGTTGTTTCTTATATTACATCACGATAGTTTCTTAGGTCATTTCTTGTTTCTTGAGATGAAAAAAAACCAAAGAAATTGTGAAGATCCTTTCAAGAAATAAATGACCATTTCTCAATCATATCTCAACTATTTTTTATTTTATTAAGTGGTTGCTTACTTTGAGAGAAATTTGACACTTTTATAAGGAATATAACATAAAAACACAAAATGGGAAGGAATTGATGAGGTAGATGTCCTTTAGTTGTTGTCAATTAATAATTGATAATACACGATGCATGTTCTGTACTACAAACTAGATTCCTTCCTGGAGTTAGGACACAGAGTATTGAATCAAAGTTGTAGTTTCTAACTTTTTGTATTGGTTCATCAATCTTGAAATTCAGACATTGCATGTCTTCATTGCTTCATGTTTGAATAATTTGCATCATATCGTACAATAGGAAATTAGGAATTATGATTATTATTACTTTATGGATCTTTTAATTTACTTTTAAGTTTGCATGGTTTAGTGTGAAATTATTCTAGTGTCCCCCTAGGCCCAGGTGAAGGAATGCCAAGGACTGAGAACCCTAGTTTTTAAATGGTATTGTTTCTTATACCCAAAACCCCTCAACATCACTTCTTATTAGTTCTTAACAATAGTGTTGTAAACAATTTGAAAATTGATATAGCAAAATCTCTCACTTCTCAAGATAAAGTCCTAAAGCTAAAGTGTGATACCATGTGTAATTCAATAGCCCCATTGTCACCTCACCAACCTCTTTTCACTTCGGGCTAGCTCTCCTCCAACTCAAGGGGGGTTCTCCCTAGTAGATGTTAGGGATATAATGGCCCAACCAAACCAAGTCAAGAGCCCCCTAACTCTCTATGTTTACTACTATCAATCAAAATATTGAACAATAGGGTCAGACATGCATCCTGAAGATAAAATTGCCCTGGTATTTTTGGGTAATTTCAAAGGGAAAGTCCCCAAACAAATATAATCAAGGAATTATAACGTGATTTCAAACATTAAATATCAACAAAATTGTTTAAAGGATATTGAAAGGAAAAATGTGATGGAAGATAGAAAGTGCCTTACTTAAATGCTCTAAGGATTTTTCAATAGTTTCTCCAAAAGCTTCACTTCAAGGCCCTTCAAGATCATCTCCAACAATGCTATACCATCAACTTCAACATTGTTGCTCCAAAAATGTCCTCAAGGTCTTCACAACAAGTTTACTAGAAGTTGCTCCAACAATATATTCAATAAGGTCTTCATTGTCAACTCGTCTCTTGTTTGGGTGTCTTAATGTGCAATGACATGTTTCCAGGACTGAATTCAATGCAAGGCATATTTGAAACTCTAACTCTGTCTTCCAGTGTCTTATTAGAAATTATTTCAGTTTTCATTTTGTGTTTTCAAGTTAGATATTGTTTTCAAGTTTTACATTTATAATTTTATTGCAATGTGGCAGACTGATCAGAGCAGTGCAGGAACAACCCCGAGACGGGCTGATCGCGGAAAGAGGCCAGCGGAAGAACATGTAAAGTGCCAGCATTGCTCTATCTTCAGGTATTTTAGTTATTTACATAATTGAAATAATATTAATTTTGTTCAAATATGCAAACACCTAGCCATGGTACGCCTGATGATTCCCTCTTTGAGGAAGAGCTTTCTTCATCCCTATCTCCAGTGTTCTTGTTGCGAAAAAAGGCATGAGATGCAAGGTCGGAATTTAATACTTTGATAGACGCGCCTCAAACACTTGAAATAGAAGAGAGGATAAAAAAACTTATGAGCCAGCTAGAAACATATTAGGTAATAATAAAAAGTCAAAAGGATATTTTTTTTGTTCTACATGAGATGAATTGTGATAGTTTGATTTTTAATTTTTACATTGACTAAACTAACAAAAATTTCTTTTGTATGTAGCGTTTTCTGGCACTTGTTGAATCCGGTGTTGGTGGTAGTGGGACACAAGGGCAAGAGATTGCCCAACAACCCTCTTGTACACCTTCTACTCTTTTAGGTGCCAGGCAAGAAACACACCCTGCCCAAGCAGACACCCAGCCAACCGCTGAACGTGTTGGCAATGATGAGGCTGATATGGCCAACTACATTATTGTGTTTCCTGGAGCTACACGTGTCAGCTCCACAGGGACCATTAATGGCACATTTTTGGTGAACGATGAAGGTGTCCCTATAAAGCACGTACAACTCCCAGGTAAATTTTAATATTTTAACTATTTCATGTACTCTATCTAAAACATATTTATCATGATTTTATTTTTAAATTAATGATAATATATTTTTTTTCTGTGTAGGAAACAATGAGTTCTACAGGTTTTTAGAGAGCCATGCATTGGTAATTTTTGGCCCAACCATACGCACAGGGTGGAATTCCCAAAATTCCAACCTGAAAAAAGAACTTCTAGATTATCTAGAAGCCCTTTTTGGGGTCAGCACATTTGACAGAACAACGGTGGCTCGGGTAGCTGGCAAATATTTGAAATATACCAGGGACACCTATAGGACACAATTGCAATTTAACCCTAGATATGAGCGTCCTCTCGCAGTTCCAGAGAGTGAGTGGAGAGCACTCATCCATGACGGAAAAGAGAAAAGGGCAAAGAAAGAAGGAAAAATGCCAACTAGACCCGCAAGGTAAATTACAACTTTAATTCAATAGCTTTAATTTTCTCTATGTCTAAAATAAAAGTGTGCTACGTCATATCTGACTTCAATCTTTTGATGCTAGGTTGCCTGGTACCTCAAAGGCAACCAAAGCTAGGATTGAAAAAAAGGGCCATCACAAGCTAGGCCAGGGCGGCTACTTGAAATTAGCTACAAGAATTGTAATTAAGAAGCTAACCATCTTATAATTAATTGTATCGCCTTCCAACGTTTTTGTAATCATATAAAATATGATTAAAAATACACAATCATATGTAATGTAGGGTGATGACTTCGGAACAGAAACTACGGAGGAAGATAAAAATATCGCTTTCCATTTCGGCTATCAAGCCGTAGTTGAACGTCGCATAAGCTTGGGGCAGGTCCCAAGATCCAGAATGCCTGATAAGGTAAAACATTAACCTTTCAATATGTTTTTTTTCATCCATAAATTTAATGTCTAACAAATTTGTTTAAATCAGGGGAGCAGCACTACCGACGAGGCAAATAACCCAGTTTTAGAGCCAGATGTAGATGATCCTCACGTGCAACCTGATCATTGTAGTGGGGACCAGGGCGACAATGCTACTATTAGTGAGGGTCGTGACGGTAATTAATTTCCACTTATAAATTTTTCTAATTATACCTTGATGTTTGTCCTTATAGCGTTTTTTGTTTAAATGACAGAGAATGTTTCCCTTGAGGATCTTACCACCAGAGAGGAAGACAGGGCAACAGTCCCAACGGCGACAACTGGTGCACCAGGTAAATAATCTCATTGCAATTTTTTTTATTAATATTACCGAACTATTTCAATGATATTTAAAAACTGACAATTAAAATTTAATATTATCTGTTTTTGTAGGCGATGCCCCGTCACTGGATGAGCCCAGACATCGTGAATACGCAACTAGGTCAGCGGTGCGGGTCGAAAGGCACGAAACAGGAGCAGAGCACGATGATATTGATGATGTAATTAGGAGCTTTAGAAATAGGAAGAAGAAAAAGAAAATTTGATAATGTGAAATATTGTATTATTATAAGACAAACGTTACCATACTTGGAACATTTTTTGCGTTATATAAAAAACTCATTTATCATACTATTTTTATGTCAAGCATTAATTTCAATGTTTCCTTGCGTACTTTTTGTTGAATTGTTTTTTATTAGTTATTGAATATTTTTTTTTATGCTCATGAAAGTAAAAAATGAAATATAGATTGGGTATTGGGGAATTGAGAGTGATGTGAGGGGGGGGGGAAGGGGCCATAAGAGCTTCCACCTTCACGTGGTTGGCCCTGTTTAGTAGAGAATAATTTATTGGAGCGATTTAATCTTGGAGCAAACCTCCCTTGATCCAGCGTAGCAACAAAAAAGTCACTGTTGACTTAGTTGCTACTCTTTTAGATCGTGGGAGGCTTGTTCCAAGTTCATGCGACTCCAATAAATTTTTCTTGAAACGAAGAGGAGCTTATTCGGGTATGTTTTGACATTTTCAACATATGTTCTAACATTATCATAAGAATGCATCTTAGAGTAAAAAATACTACATCAATTACTTGTATTTATTGTATAGATAATGATGGATTTTGATTGACTTGGCAGTGCAGATACAAATCCTCTTGCATCATGAGCAATACAACTTGTCAACCAGGGTCATGTCCAGGATATTTTTTCTTGTGCGCTTGACCAGGTTCGTAATGTCACATTTTGTAAGTTCCTTTACATTTCATAATTCAATATTAAGCTTGTTCATGATTATTATCTAGGTTTTTTGTATGTGTTTTTTCATCTATTTGATTGTAAGAAACTCTGCATGTTTCCTGTTGTTCACTATGATTTCTCCCATTACCACTCCCGGGATGAATCCAACTTTATTGTTACATAGGTTACTTTATTGTTACTATGATTTCTCCATTTACGATTTCATAGGTTACATCATGTAAAGTTGTCAATCTCAGGTTGGTGATGAGCTTTAGTTCTCCAGATTTGGGGATTTTCTGATATTTTCTCCCTCATGTCATTCATGTATCACCTCGTTGTTTTAGCATGCCAATTGTCTACCACTTGTACCAATTGGCACATGTCAATATCTGAGTGGTGCCACATTTCACCTATTTTCGGCCCACTTGACCACCTGAAAAACTCAAATCCACACACCATGTGTCTTTATCATGGAGTGCCACATGTCCTAAATATTTAGGCCGATAGGCCTTCTGTTATGAAAGAGATCAATTTTTTTTCGTCAACACTTCTTATCTAGGCACGACACCTGTTACTTGTTTAATCTGACGGTCACAGTCTCTCGGGTTACCTTCTAGGTTTGACATACCACTGGTTTCTGGTATATTTCCATGGAATCGGTCTTAAAATACCAGCAACAATCCACACACCTGCAACCGTCGACAGACCTGCCATTTTAGTAGCTTCATTTCCGCAACTGCCAATACACCTGTCGTTTTAGTTGCTGCATTTCGGCAGCTGCCAATACACCTGTCGTTTCATTCTCCTGGACTCTGTGTATGCATATTTTCATATAATTTTATCACGAAGTTGGCTGCAGTGCTTTGACATGCCTTTGAATATTTTTGCAGGTTAGAAGACATTTCAGGCCAGAGCTATTGAATAGACTTGATGAGATAGTTGTATTTGATCCTCTTTCTCGTGATGAGCTCAGAAAATTTGCTAGACTACATATGAAAGATGTAGCGATTCGTCTTGCGGAGAGAGGTGTTGCTTTAGGGGTTACAAATGCTGCTCTGGATCTTGTTCTTCAGGAAGCCTATGATCCTGTAAGTAATCACTTTGTTTTTCTTTCTTTCTTATTCAGAGTCTATCTTGCCAGGGGATGTGCCCGTTATGGTTTGTTATGAGACCGTTGTCAATTTCATCACCGTCCCTCATAATATGTTTTATTGTGTTTATAAATAATAAACAATTATTACACCAAAAAATAAACAATTAACTATACTATGAGTAATATGATATCTTGAAATAATTCTCATTATAATTTCATAACCTCTGCTCTCACTTGGTGGTGTCTATATCACTAAGTGTGTCTTCTTTAAAATTATAGTTACAATAGACAATGAACAATCAACTGCACTGTGGGTGATATCTTGTAATAATTCTTATTATAATTTCCTAACCTCTACTCTCACTAGGTGTCTATATCACTAGGTGTATCTATTTTAAAATTATAGTTTCAATGGTAGATAAATTATTATCTTAAAATTATAGCTTTGATGGTGATACCTTGTGATTGATAATGCAGTTTGAAGCAGCTTTGGCTTTGACTAATATAGTCTCAGGAACCTCTGAGAATACAAAGGTTGTGATTGATTACGGGGCATTGCCTATATTTGTGGAACTTCTTACCTCTGGGAATGATAATGTTCGAGAACAGGTAGCACGTTTATTTTAGAGGCATAAAATTATTCTTCCCAACTATCTTTATATGTCTATAATTTTGGAATTTGATT